>OW569324.1:6341565-7541565 GCA_937595015.1 Polyommatus icarus | reverse complement strand
CGGGTACAAAATCCATATTTACTCACAAAACATTATTGGATGATCATGCATAAATTACCCAATAAGTATCATAAAATCATAGAAGTGCAATCGACACTGAATTCAGGCATGAGCATAGTAAAGGAGAATACTTACAGTACCTTGCACTACCTAATACTCTCAATGTAGAGCAACTCTCCACCTCATAATGCTCTTCTTCTTACTTCTTACCATTCTTCGGTTCGGATATATGTATCACGGGGAGTGCTCTGAAGAATTGTTCGGAATCATACCACCTGCAACTTTTCGCCTTCGTCCCACGCGAAAAATATACCATCCTCATCACCTTGATGAGTGGCAGTCTTCCACCGTGGGTTTCTCGCGTAACTTTCTGCCGCGCACTCTAAAACTCTGGAACAAACTGTCACCAGCAGTATTTCCGGTCCTATACGACCTGCAAACCTTCAAGAAAAGTGTGTATTCCCTCTTAAAAGGCCGGCAACGCACCTGCAGCTCTTCTAATGTTGCGAATGTCCACGGGCGACGGTAGTTGCTTACCATCAGGCGACCCGTTTGCTCGTTTGCCCCCTTATTACATAAAAAAATCTAACTGCCGCACTCAGAGACGAATATTATAATTCATCACCATCATCATCATCATTATCAGCCTATTGTCCGGATTACACTAGATGTCCCGGTAAACTTCGTGTCACTTATAATTTATAAATATTCCCTTTACTTTCACGATCTTTTTAAGACTAAAACTAGCCACATCAGTCAGCCTTTATCGAGTTATAGCGTTACTATTTACTAACACAATAATTGAAAATCCATTTTTATATACAACTAGCTGTCCCGGCAAACGTTGCTTTGCCTTAATATAAAGTATTTCGCCCTTATTATTTTATTGAAGTGACTAAATAAAGTATGTCACCATGGCAACGTCCATCGCTATCATGGTCGTCGTTTTTCTCGAGTTGTAATAATTTACTATTACAAATGCACTTATCAATATAATAAGTACCGAGTAGCCGATTCTCAGGCCTACTAAATATGCATATAAAATTTGGTAAAAATCAGTAAAGCCGTTTCGTAGGAGTTGTTGGACTAACATTGTGATTTGTGACACGAGAATTTTATATATTAGAAGATAGAATAAATAGATAACTGTAGGTAATTAAATGAAGATTTTGACATGCGCCCCATACAATATTATAGCTGCTCCGCGCGGCTTCGCCCGCGTAATTTAGGAATTTCATGCAACCGTACATTTTTCCGCAAAAATAGCCTATGTCCCTTCACGTGGTCTATTTTTCAAGTTTGTCAAATAACATAAAAATAGCTCCAGTAGGTAAGATAATAAGCAATTTCATATAATTTTCCCCGTTTTCCTCTATTGCTTCGCTCCTCTTATTCTTAGCGTAATAAAATATAGCCTATGGCCTTCCTTGATAAATGAGCTATCTAAGACTGAAATAATTTTTCAAATCGGACCAGTAGTTCCTGAGATTAGCGCGTTCAAATAAGCCCTTTCATATAATTTCCCCCGTTTTCATTCACATTTTCCTCTATTTCTTCGCTCCTATTATTTGTAGCGTAATAAAATATAGCCTATAGCCTTTATCGATAAATGAACTATCTAAAACTGAAAGAATTTTTCAAATCGGGCCAGTAGGTACTGAGATTAGCTCGTTCAAATAAGCCCTTTCATATAATTTCCTCCGTTTTTTCCACATTTTCCTCAATTTCTTCGCTCCTATTATTTGTGGCGTGATAAAATATAACTTATAGCCTTTTTCGATAAATGAGCTATCTATCACTGAAAGAATTTTTCAAATCGGACCAGTAGTTCCTGAGATTAGCGCGTTCAAATAGGCCCTTTCAAATAATTTCCCCCCGTTTTTCCCACATTTTCCTCTAGTTCTTCGCTCCTATTAGTCTAAGCGTGATAAAATATAGCCTATAGCCTTCCTCGATAAATGGGCTATCTAACACTGAAAGAATTTTTCAAATAAGACCAGTAGTTCCTGAGATTAGCGCGTTCAAACAAACAAACAAACAAACTAACAAACTCTTCCGCTTTATAATATTAGTATAGATTACACTCTTCATTAAATTGAAGTTTAATCATAATTAAATGCCTCTGAGTGCGACTCTTAGACAGACGCGGTCAAAAGACTATGAAATGTAGATTTTAGAGCTAATCGCGGCCTATAAATTTATTCTCTTATCCGTATGCACACAATTTTCAGGGTCAAAAGATGAATTCAAGAATTCTATCAAATCTCAAATGCATGCAGATTTGATAGAATTCATCTTTTATGTACAGTCTACATTGTAATAATAATAATTATAGTTTAAGTCAGAGCTGGAGCATGGTAAGGTCTCATATAATGCAAGGATAATAATACTTAATAAATTATTTTGGGTCATTAGATACATCCATTGCGACTTTATAATGAAACTATACAAAAATACGTTTACTGCAAAACACAAATCACTACCATAATATTAATTTTATGGTAATAATATTGGTCATCAAATAATATTATCACTTCCGATACTAGATATAGGTACTTTGTTTTTACAGCAAGTTTTTCAATATGTTGTCGGTTAACATTATCGTGTAGCTGGTTGTGGACAAAACTAGCGCTAAATAGGTGCGAAGGTCTAGGCAAGACTCAAGGTCCCATGTGTTCATACTGTCAGTAATCCTCGGTGACATCACGAACATTATGTTTAAAATATGATAAGCTTGATGCGCGATTATTATCAGTGTCTGGGAATAACTACTTTATCATTTTCTACTAAGAACAAAACTAGCCCTAAAATGTTGCCCTGTGGAACACCCAAATTGCTTCCTTTTAATTTATTAAGAATTTAAAATATACTTCCTCATAATATTATATGAGTAACATTTTAATGTTCGTTTCAGGTAGAGCAAATACGGGGATGGATACACGAAGTAAATGGAAATACGCAGCTCATAAGAAGACTTCATTCAGATCCTACATATCACACAAATAAACGTAAGTGTACACAAATATATTTTTCTAAGCATAGTTCACCTACTTATAAATATCAATCACGCACAGCCCTAGCCAACGCACAGCCTAGGGCTTCACACGAGACGAGAGTAAGCGAGAGTAAGGGCCGATTCACACCGGATTGGCAGCGGCCGGCAGCGGCGCGAAGAGCACTTTTAGTGTGAAATAATTTATTTACATACTTATAACTACTAGTATCGCTTGAAAACTTCTAAAAGGGCTCGAGGCGCCGCAGGCGGCCGTCGGCGGCCGTCGGTCTTCGCGCCGCTGACGGCCGCTGCCGATCGCGCCTCTGCCGACCGCTGCCGGCCGCTGCCGATCCGGTGTGAATCGGCCCTAAGAAAAATCTCGTCTCGGTCTCGTCAATCCTCAAAAAATTGAGTCTCGTTCAAGTCTCGGTCTCGTCTCGTTACCAGTTGTCTCGTCTCGTCTCGCTTAGTTGTAAATAATGATTTATTTCTATAATATGTACTCGTATAGAGAACTAGATGACGCCCGCAACTCCGTTGCGCCAAAACTAGTTTATCACGCGGGAACCGTACATTTTTCTGGGACGAAAAGCATCCTATGTCCTTTCTCGGGAGTTCGGGACTCAAAGTATCTCCATGCCAAATTTCAGCCAAATTAGTTCAGCGGTTTGGGCGTGAAGAGGTAACAGACAGACAGACACAATTTCGCATTTATAATATTAGTATGGATAAGGAATATTTTATGACTAGCGTATTAATATGATAAAATGCAGTATGGACGGTTACCGGTTATATATATATATACATATATATATATATATATATATATATATATATATATATATATTATTTTATACTTTTTAGTTCATACTAAAATTAAATATATATATATATATATATATATATATATATATATTCCTTATCCATACTAAAGTGTGTCTGTCTGTCTGCGGCGGATGCCATCCGTGTTGGCATCCGCTAAGAAAGGGTTTTAATCAAGTCTACCCCCCAGGGGTTAAAATAGGGGATGAAAATTTGTATATAATAATGCTTCTTAATGCAAGCGAAGCCGCGGGCAATAGCTCGTTTCATATAAGATTCAGTCCTTACTCGTATGACAAGTTCCTACCAGCACTTTTCGTCACGAGATAGTCTAAATTCTATAACAATCTCAAATGCTACCAAGGGCCCATGTGACTTTAGCTCTATCTCGACTCTTTTTCACTTGTTGCAAAACATATAATAAAAAGAGGGGTGTAGAATGTTTACTTGGCCAATAATAATAAATCTGAGGGTGTAGTAATTAAAACTACGAAAATTACAAAAAGTACAGATGTATACAGATACGGCTGTGTCAAATTATTATTTATTTATTATTGTTATAATAAAAATTTTATACACATGAAAATTGCATTGCAATATTTCAGACCTACAAGACCAGCTAGACGCGGTTGTAACGCAGTCGAACGCAGTCGGCCTGAAGATATGCGGTGCGCTGCGTCAGCTGGAGGCGCGGGTGCGGTCTTCCTCCGGCCTTAGCGCGGTGTCGCGGATGACCCGCTTACAGTTCGCAGTGACGAGGAGGCTGTATGCTGACGCGCTAGCGGAGCATCAACGTTCATTGCAGCTGCTCAGGGACTACCAGTACAGACTGCTTCAGGACCAGATCAAACTCAGTTAGTATAAGGTTGATTGGCTATTGACGCCATTTTCTTTATAGCAACGCACTTGTGTCTACAAGTAAACGCGGTCATTGGTCAACTCCACTTCAGGATTAACTGTAGCCTCTAGCCTTGTTCTAGCAATGTACGGTCTACATTCTACATCCTCGAATGTGGCAAGCAAGCAAGTCGCTTAGCATCTATTTTGTGGCAGAAATTCATGATAATTAATTGCCAGCCGTTGTTACCATAGTATTCGTCTCATTGTCTTCCTCAAAAAGCCAAGTACAGTGGAATATAAAATATTTCTCCGTTTTTGCGTTTTCCGTTATAACACGTCATCCGAGTTATGAAATACCGATACAGTTATTCTGCTGAAGTTCGATCTCATTTGGTGTAACTGTGTCAATGAACCAGCCAGTGCATACAAAGTGTAAACGAATGCTAAACAACACACGTGCTAAATTATTGCTCATCGTGCACCGTGAGAATGGCCTGCTTTATTGGGCCAAATCTCAAAATATCGAGCTAAATGCCTATTTTGGACATTTGTTATACGTCAGCAACTCAGCACTCAGCCACTAACCAGCCCATCCATCAAAATAATCCAGAAAATGTATGATTTTTGTACTAAGTATTTATTATTTTTTTGATATTTCAGCAAACCTCAGCATTACAGACGAAGAATGCGAGCTACTGCTAGAGACGAACAACGTAGCACTCTTTGTGGATAACGTACGTACGTCTATTATAGTATTTTGTAACTTATTGTAAAAAAATAAAATAATATTATTATTTTGGTCTCTAGCTGACTCACTGACTGGTTTTAAACACTCAAAGCGAAGCAGGACCATTTAAAACTATAAATTAGTAGTAACAATTTTGCTACCTTTTTCTAGTTATGTTCTTGCATTTATTTTGCCTCTTAGTTGCGTGCAGAGACGGCAGAGGCGCGACGGGCGCTGCGGGACGCTGAGGCCAGGCGAGACGAGCTGCTGAGGGTCGAGCAGTCCCTGGTCGGCGTCAGGGACCTGTTCCTCCAACTGGCGCATTTGGTGGCTGCACAGGTGAGTGATCACCTGAGTAGGTATCATCGAGGAAATTGATTTCTAGGCAGTCGACAGACCAACGTCATTTGGTCGAATCATGTCAATTCAATGTTAATAAAGGTAAACGCAGATTTATCCGCACCGCACGCACCGCAGTCGCCGCATTTCGAATTCTTTATATGAAGTTATAGGCAAGCTCGCATACCTACCAGCGCCGCAGTCTTCGCAACTTCTACATTCTTTATATGAAGAATTCGAAATGCGGCGACTGCGGTGCGTGCGGTGCGGCCAAATCTGCGTTCACCTTTATTGTGATTTGTCGGCTGGGTGATGGGTTTGACGTAACGCGACCAAACTACGTAGGTCCGTCATCTGCCTAGGAATCAACTTCTCTGACTGGTACATACCTAATGCCTATTAAGTTTAATACACCTTGAGGAATCTAGTGAGTCGCTACCACACTCCAGCCCCGGATTTATAAATAGGTAGTCTGAATAGGCCGCAGCCTAGGGGCAGCGTCCATATGGGGCCGAAAGATTTCGCACATGGGGCGGGTTGGCGGAAATAAGTGGCCTGCACTCAAAAAAAATCAATTCGGCACTGCCACACATGTTATAGACGAGCAAGAGACGAGTATTTTTGTGCACTCGTGAAAGAGATAATCGGCTATAGTAGCCAACGGAAACTTTACACCTTGCACTTTTCTACACTTCTACAATAATAAACATAGTGTAAATTTTATAGGTACTTAAATCTTAGGTTAGTTATCCGACAAAATAATCTCATAAAATATTTTGTTCCTTTTTCTTCCAGCAAGAGCAAGTCGACAGCGTTGAGTACTACGCGCGGCAGGCAGCTGACCTCGTAGAGATCGGCGGCCATGAACTTCTAAAAGGCAAAACTTATTCGGAAAAAAGCAGACAGGTGTGAATCTTTACCACTTGAAAATAAAAAATATTATAAACATTACCTACTTACATATAGGTATCATAACATCATAGTTCATACTGTAACTTTCTACTTCTAGGGATAAAGGGTCAAAAATCCTATGGCATACTATTCGATATTGCTACTGGATTCTTTGGCCTGATGTAGAAAATGTATGTTGGGAACCTTTTTTTCTACGTTCATGGTTGGGAAATAAAAGTAGTGTGTTTTTGCGGATTCTGGATCACGATTCTGGGTCCACCCCTCCCCCCGCTCGCGGCTCGCAAACTTTCTCGACTTTTTGTCGGTTCGAGAGGTGACGTCGCCTAAAAAAAAGTTTGGTGTCAAAATAGGGGTTTTCAACTATGCCCGTTCGATATATGCGATCCGTTTTTACGTATTTGCACTAACCACCTTTACCAAAGTTAGCTTTTGTGTTTAACCCTCATTATCTACTCCATTGTTCCTTAATAATTACAATGACTACTTATTGCATTCTGACTATCAGCTTATCGCTTACGTCACCTCACTTTCTTACAAGATTTTAAATAAATATGAATGATATTTAACTAATGAATTATTGAAAATTAAAAGTACTTAATAATTAATTATGTAGGTCATCTGATCATTCGATGGACTTCGTAAACACACGACGACGTCAGCGAAATCCGTCGAGTCATCGACCGCCGCTGACACGCTCGCCGCTGCCACATGCATCTCGCGGCTCGCGTATAAGTGCAAGTGTAAACACAAAGCTCGCAACACAAAAGCGTGTCCTGCGAGTTGCGAGCCGCGCCGCGAGACGGGTCGCAAGCTCAAGTTTACACTCTCGGCTCATAGCACGTCTCGCGACTCGCAGGGCACGCATCCGCTCGCCGCCGCCGCCCGCTCGCTGCCTGCGACCGAGTCGAAGCCGAGTCCAACTCAGCAAAAGCTTCGCAAATGTTGATGCTCGCAACGCTCGACCCTCGCGGGCGAAAACAAGGAAGGTAATGGATGGTCATAAGGCAGAACCTCCTCGACTCAACAAGAACGCGAGCAGGAGGTGCGATGAGGAGGGCTGCACACTGGTGGAGAGAGGAAAGAAGAGGAAGTCCACCCTCCGCAGCCACTGCGACACCGCACCTTACGTACCCGAGCTGCGTTTGCGCAGGGATGTGCCCGCGACGTCGCTCTACGTGTCGCGCCTGCACTGGTCCAAGGAAGTCGAGGACGTCTTAAACTACATCTGTGAGAAGACTACCTTCACATTGAGATCGCTCTACGTGTTGCACCTGCACTGGTCTACGGAAGTCGAGGACGTTGTAAAATAATTATTATAAGAAGACTACCTCCACATTGGGGTTAGAGCGTCTATACTCTCGGTACAAAGTTAACTTCGGTTCCTTTGTGGTGAGAGTACTGACAAAACATCTTTCCACTCTCGAGGTGGATGAGTTCTGGTTGACCGGTGTAGTTTACCGAAGGTTTCGGGGAAGGCTCTCCAATGAAGCGCGCATCACGTCACCACCAAGAAAGACTACGTGATTATAGTGTGAATGTGAGAGTGTTGTGACAATAATAATATTATGTTTTGGAATAAGACTAATCGGTGTGCATCGGTTGTCTGATTGCTATAACACAAGTTCAACTTAGCGTGGGATTAGACGACGTGATGTCACTGTCTGCTTTGTGCTGTTGTGTGTTATTGTATGAGTGTAATAAATAATTTGTATGATTTGTAATTTGTATAATAAAACTTGAAAAATTTTTCATTATATTTATTTTATTTCATTAAAACATGTATTGAACATACTGTACAATATTATATTAATACACAAAGTGTTGCTACTAAGTAACTTTTGAAACTCTATTAAGCTTTTCCCATTGAACTTATAATACAAATATATTAAACTATACTGTCCACAAACTGATATGAAATCATTTTGTAATCTCTACGTGTTAAAATCCCATCTCCTGCAGTTTCGTCCCATAAAAGCTTTGTGATATCGCATAGGAGCGCGCCCAAACGAGTCAAAGTGTTGCCATTTTCATTGATGTGTATGGCTATCCAGTAGGATCCTTGTTTACTATCAGGGTCCAAGTTGCTAATAAATGGATGTAGGTAGTCTTCTTACAATAATTATTTTACAACGTCCTCGACTTCCGTGGACCAGTGCAGGTGCAACACGTAGAGCGATCTCAATGTGAAGGTAGTCTTCTCACAGATGTAGTTTAAGACGTCCTCGACTTCCTTGGACCAGTGCAGGCGCGACACGTAGAGCGACGTCGCGGGCACGTCCCTGCGCAAACGCAGCTCGGGTACGTAAGGTGCGGTGTCGCAGTGGCTGCGGAGGGTGGACTTCCTCTTCTTTCCTCTCTCCACCAGTGTGCAGCCCTCCTCATCGCACCTCCTGCTCTCGTTCTTGTTGAGTCGAGGAGGTTCTGCCTTACGACCATCCATTACCTTCCTTGTTTTCGCCCGCGAGGGTCGAGCGTTGCGAGCATCAACATTTGCGAAGCTTTTGCTGAGTTGGACTCGGCTTCGACTCGGTCGCAGGCAGCGAGCGGGCGGCGGCGGCGAGCGGGTGCGTGCCCTGCGAGTCGCGAGACGTGCTACGAGCCGAGAGTGTAAACTTGAGCTTGCGACCCGTCTCGCGGCGCGGCTCGCGACTCGCAGGGCACGCTTTTGTGTTGCGAGCTTTGTGTTTACACTTGCACCGCGAGATGCATGTGGCAGCGGCGAGCGTGCCGGCGGCGGTCGATGACTCGTCGGATTTCGCTGACGAACAAAACGTGTCAGTTTGCGCACCGCATCGTCGTGTGTTTACGAAGTCCATCGAATGATCGGATGACCTACATAATTAATTATTAAGTACTTTTAATTTGCAATAATTCATTAGTTAGTTAAATATCATTCATATTTATTTAAAAATCTTGTAAGAAAGTGAGGTGACGTAAGCGATAAGCCGATAGTCAGAACAATAGGACACCGAGGCGAGCATAACAATGCAATAAGTAGTCATTGTAATTATTAAGGAACAATGGAGTATATGAGGGTTAAACACAAAATCTAACTTTGGAAATAGGTAAAAACGGATCGCATAATATATCGAACGGGCATAGTTAAAAACCCCTATTTTGACGCCAAACTCTTTTTTTTAGGCGAGGTCACCTCTCGAACCGACAAAAAGTGATCGAGAAAGTTTGCGAGCCGCGAGCGGGGGGAGGGGTGGACCCAGAATCGTGATCCAGAATCCGCGAAAACACACTACTAATAAATAATATTGTGCTATATTTTTACTCGTAAATAAGAGTAAAAAATGTCAAAGTAGTTAATTCCACTAATAAAACAACAATTTATGAAGCACAAGAAACATAATTTTGTGAAGAAAATATTAATTTTTTGCTAATTTTATTTTTTCTTCCCCGCCAAAATTTAATATGTTTTTTTTTTTATTTCTCGCAGAAAAAGATAAGCTTGATCATCTGCCTCGTGAGCGGCATCCTCATCGTAATTCTGGTGCTGATTTTAACGTAGTTAGAAAGTTGACAACTTCGAATGATTTATCATAGAATAGGTTCATATTATTAAGACACTGTGAAAGCTAGTCATGATAATAATATTAAATAAAATAGTTTTTAAAAATAAGTAATAAATGAATACTAGGGTAAAACGAACAGTGATTGGACAAAGCACAAAAACACAACATTTTAGAAAGTTTGCTTTAAAAACTTCCTGTTTTTAAAGTATCTAATTAGAACGCCTAATTTTAAAGAAAAAGGGAATTTTAAAGCAACCTTAATAATGACTTATTAGTAGTTTCCAATCACTAGTCATGTTCACCCTACACATAATAATATTAAGTTACATATCAAAAATTTAAAATAAACACTTTAGTGGCAGTTTACTTTGTTAGACTACTGTTCCTATATTATGAGAAAATCTGTACATAATGAAATAAAACTATATTTTAACTGCCCCTTCTGTTTTATTTTATTTCCCTGCAAAACCTTAGATGCGTTATGCTCATACACTAGTGCCACTGCCGCGCCGCACTCAGAGATGTAGTGATGTGATGTACTCTACTTATTATAGACTTATTATAGTGGTGTATATTTAGAGGTAGACACGTATTGAAACACCAATGATCGGAATAGGAATGTTTTGTCGAGGGTCACCAATGTGGGAATAATGTGTGGTGGCCAAAGGAAGATCTTCCGACCGAGCGAGGTGGTATGCCCGGTCAGGCCGAAGCCCATGTGATATATTTCAGCTGTCGTATATTATAAACCGCCACGCTCAAAAAACTTCGATAGCGCGATGCAGGAATGTTAGGCGAATTGTTGGTACTGCCACATCATTTTTCTTCGATACTACGTGCAGTGGGCTCGCCCAAGGACTTTTGCTTGGCCGGCATAATCCTTGCTGCATCATGTTGATGAATTCATTCTTCACGTCGTTGTATCTGTGCGGCGGTAGTGGTCTCGTTCGGCAATATATTGGCGGTCCAGTCGTTTCT
Organism: Polyommatus icarus; assembly: GCA_937595015.1. Classification (NCBI taxonomy): domain Eukaryota; kingdom Metazoa; phylum Arthropoda; class Insecta; order Lepidoptera; family Lycaenidae; genus Polyommatus; species Polyommatus icarus. Next base: position 7,530,431 of record OW569324.1, on the reverse strand, counting down.
ATGACATGTTCTACGTTGTGCTTGTTGTTTAGTTTCATGGCAGACAGACGAGTAGTACCGGGATAGTCAGCCAGGATGTCGTGGTAAGACTGATGCTGGTCGATGCTTCTTATGGTGGGTATCTTCGTGCTGGTCGCTGGAGCTGCCACAGTGAGGTTGGTGATATTATCTATTAGTCGACGGTTTTTTAAATCGACTATTAGATTGTGGAAATTGAGAAAATCTGTGCCAAGGATTGGTTTTGTAACATCTGCTACGACGAATTTCCACTTGTACGGTCTTCTCAAGTTTAGGTCGAGTTCGAGCGTCTTTTCTCCGTATGTTGCTATTGTTGTATTGTTGGTGGCGTATAACTTGAATGGGAGAGATTGAACTTTTGATCCTTTTTTTCTCGGTATGACGCTAATATTTGCGCCGGTATCAACCAAAAATTTAAGCCTTGTTCTCTTGTCAGTGATAAAAAGGCGGTAGGATTTGCTTGATACGTTAGGTTCCGCCGCTGCTAACGTTCTCCTTAGTTTTCCGATGACTTGTTATCTTCTTTAAATATACACGGAGTTGTACATCTTCTTGCATTAATTCCGAAGCGGCGATGATAGTAACAGTACGGCGATGGCACCGTTCGCGCGAGCGAGACGGCAGGCGCTGTTGTTTATTGTTTCTATCGCGTGAGTGGAAGCGATAAGAACGGCTCGATCTGTACGGCGTCGATCTGACGGCATAATGTTGCGACGACTTGAGTTCGGCGATTTCGTTTTTTAATTGTTTTATGATTTCTAGGAGTTCCGGATCTCGGCTTGCAGGTGAACACGACGATGACGTTGAGGCGACGGCGGAGATTTCTTGATTTTGTTCCACCACTTTGTCGGCGAGAAGTGCCAATTCGTCGAGAGCAGCGGTCTCGCTGATAGTATCACTTACTACAAGCACGGAGCGGACGTGTGCGGGAAGATGATTCATCCACATTAGACGTAATGTTGAGTCAGGTACTTTGTCGCGAGCGAGATTGCGCATGCGACGAAGTAATTGAGTAGGTCTCTGGTCTCCAAGTTCCATTTCTCGTAGTAATTTTTGGAATTGACGTCCTTCGCTTTCTTCGTAGACTGATATGGATTGGACTGATGTTCAGGATTTTGTACTGGTTCTGGGCTGGCGGACTGTAGAGAAGATCGGCGATTTGTTCGACATCTTGTTTGTCTAGCTGGGCGATTACCATCTGGGAAAGTTGGGCTTGACTCTTCTTCAGGTCGTGGGTTGCGGCTTCGAAGCTGATGAACCATAACCTGGGACGGTCGCGCCAGAATGGTGGTACTCTAAGGCTTAGGGCGATGGAACCGAGCTCGTGGGTCTCTTGTGACTGCGGAGGCTGCGTCGGTGGGTTGACGTTCTCGTGGACTTTCGCAGCTTCACTTCCTTCGGACATTGTTCTTTTTCTTGATTCCTATTTCTTGCTCGGGGTCACCAATGAAGTGATGTGATGTACTACTTATTACAGACTTATTATAGTGGTGTATATTTAGAGGTAGACACGTATTGAAACACCAATGATCGGAATAGAAATGTTATATTTATTTACACTTTACAGGTCGGAGCTATATTAATATTTAGATTACAAGAAAGGGACATGGTTTAAGTGCGTGTGAGCGGGACGGACGACACGGTAATAGAGCTGTAGCAAACCGTATGTATTCGGTACTGAGTAACGGGTACGCCACCTAGTACCGAGTAACGAAACGTTACTCACGAATGCGCTTCGTTACTCGCATTTTTCTTAGTTGCTATATTTTTTTTAATTTAATAATTTTTTTTAACTTAAACGTTTACCAGCTGATAGCCTTAACGCTAACACTTCCTCTACGAAAGTGGTAGCTAACAGAGATAGAAAAAATTTTAAATATCGTTTTGATGGTCCTAAAAAATATATTATGGATTGTTCTTATTGTAGGCCAATGTTACTCTTAAATTAAATAACTATTAACCTATGAAATATACAAAAAATCGTCCAAGTGCGAGTTAGAGTCGCGCACGAAGTGTTCCGTACTGTAAATTGTGATAGTAGGGAAAAATTGTGTTCTTTGTGGTCCCCTTAATTATTTATTTTATTCTAATTTTATTATTAAATATAAAAGTATAATATATAACTCAGGATTTAATGAAAATTTCAGGTGTCTACGTGTTGCCATTATGGATTACGATTTACGAGCAAAAAGACCAAAAAAATAACATGTTTGTTGTATGGCAGCCCCACCTAAATATTAACTTTACTTTTTTTAGTATTTGTTGTTATAGTGGCACCAGAAACACACAATCTGTAAAAATTTCAGAGGTCTGGCTATAGCGGTTCTTGAGATACAGTCTGGAAACAGACAGACGGACAAACATCGATGTCTCAGACCTCAGTGATAGGGTCCCGTTTTTAACCTTTACGTACGGAACGCAATAATCAACAAAACTTGGTTGTTAATTGTTATGTATGAGGTAACAAAATTCAAAAGTATCGAGTAACGAGTAACGATACAATAGTAACGAGTACGAACAGTGAAAGTAACGAATACATACGGGTACGCATTTTTTCGTTACTTTTACAGCTCTACACGGTAACGTTGCGTCTCTGTCTGGCTGTAGGTCAAGGTCGTCGTAGTGCAGCTAAGTAGTGCAGCTACAGAGACGATATTTTAATGATGATTAAATTTTTAATTATATGTAGAGTTTGACATATAATGTGTAGGGCATATAATATGTCAAAATCTTGATTTGATAACAGTTAAGTGATTATTATTTATTAATGTTTATCTCAGACTGCGGCAGTTAAGGACTAAAGGTCTACCAGAATCTGATGGCAAAAAGTGGAAAGTAAATTGACTCTAGCGATACTTTTATTCCTATCGTGCGTTGCGCCTTGGGCTAGACTGAAAAAGTTGTAACGACCCTTTTTTAAGCGCAACACACACTGAGCCCGCCGGGCCGCCGACATAATATTATGTCGGCAACTTTTTGTCGGCGGCCTAGTTGGCGGCTTCACTTATTAAAAGTCTAAAAATTTTGTCGGCGGCATGTCGGCGGCTTGAGATGAGAAATTTAATTGGCAGTCAGTGATTGGTCAGTGATTGCCGCGTATCTATAAGGTTGTGTCGCCGGGCAACTGAGCGCAGGCGACCCAAGCGCGGGCGCATGTTGCCGACATCATTCTTTTCATACAGGCCGCCCGCCGGGTTGTGTCGCCGACAAACGTCAGCGGCCCGGCGGGCTCAGTGTGTATTGCGCCTTATTAGTACCTGCACGGTAGGGGCAGAGGGCTTTGATAGTATTCCTGTGCGTCAACTAGATGGCGTTTTTCCATCTAGTTGACGCACAGGAATACTATCAAAGCCCTCTGCCCCTACCATGCAGGTACAGCGACGCGTTGTTAATATTCCTGGGCGTCAGTAGATGGAGTTTTTTAAATATTTTTATGACTGTATAATAAGTATTACAGGTTTTTTGAACATAAGAAATAACTTCATTCCATTCGGGTGTCCCTTGACACCTCTCAAGTTTTTTTTCCTAATAGCGATTAGCGGCTGATTCTGTGTGTGAAACATGCAAATATATGAATTTATCCAATGATCAAGGATATTTTTTGAAAATATGCCGTCAAAATTTGCCATCAGATTCTGGTAGACCTATAATAACCAAAACTCAAAAGTTTGTAGTATACAATGATATTCTACTTATACAGATCTGTAAAGTCTCCCGCAAACGATCAAACATCAAACCTCGCTAGAGTATATTGTTCTGTGCATCAAACCGTCAAACATGTCAAAACACGTAGTAATCCAAATATTCTTCAAACACGTCAAACGCGTAGTTTGTATGTATTTGACATGTTTGACGTGTTTGATGTTTGATCGTTTGTGGGAGACTTTACGTTCATACTATTTTCCTGCTTAAATCTCTTCCGAACAATTTTCAAATTCAACTGTCAAATTTGACAGATAAGTGAAACAATGTAGACTAAATAAAAGATGACCCAATTGGGTCGTATTTGAATCTTCACAACGCGCGCGGTAGTAACATATCTGCTTTGAGTTTTTCAATATCATTGGTCTAAATAAATTATAAACCTTTGACTAACCTTTGGACTCTGTTTTACCTTTTGCTTTAGTCCCCAACTCCCCACTCCCCAGTCCCACCACTACAAGAACGTTTGCCTCTTCTTCTTCTTCTTTTTTTTTTTTTTTTTCTTGTTATGGCTCTCGGCTTGTAAACCATGGCCAGTGTCAAGTAAAGTTTTGGCGGGAGAAAAAAATTTTCGTAAAAAATTTACAAAATTTTCAAGTTGTTTTTCCAGATTATCGTCAAGTCAAAAGTCTAGTCAAAGTCTAAAAAGTAGTCGGTAAAGTCAACGAGTCAAGTCAGTTGTTTTAGTAAAGTGGTAGACCCTTTACTAAAACTTTCGATGGAGTTTTGGAGGGAACACAAAATGGCACGTTTCTTGAAGTTGTATCACTTGCCCACACTTGTGCACGACAACGAATATTTAATGGTTAATATTCTACCAACATTACACATTAAAAACCGAAATAACACAATTTTAGGAAAATAATACAAAAACAAAACGTCACTCTTTCGTATACCCGGCAAAACTCCCTTCTTCTTCTTCTTCTTTAATGGCAGTTTCGTGGGTTGCCAATGTCAGAGTGTATTGGATAGACTTTGCTCTATTTAATGTATTTGCCTCTTCGTTTATAAAGAAAAAAAAACAGCCATCTTGTGTCAAAATTCAAATGACATTCAAATGTCATTGTCAAACATCTTTGATCATTCTTTTTTATTCTGACGTTTGCGTGATACGCGTGCTTTTGTAGGTTAGTTTATTTGTAGAAATAATTAAAAATATTAGTGCAAATTAATAAAAGTTCAGTGATATTCATTAAAATATACTTTTTCAGATATACAAAATGCAGAACGACGCTGGTGAATTTGTTGACTTGTACTGCCCGAGGAAATGGTGAGTTGCATTGTCCATGTGATAGGTTACTTGAAATTCGATGTATTTAATGATTACACTTTTTAAAGCACTTTATTAGACGCATTTTTTGCTTATTTTCATATTGCAGGTAATTCTTTATTACTTGATGTAGTTTCTGCTATTTAGGTACTTTTTCAATAGTCATAGGTGTTTCCAAACCTCAAAGTAGATAGCGACGGCTTTTCCATTAATAAATTATTAGGCAATAAAAATAATGAAGAACTAACTACTGTAAGTAAATACAATCCAATGTCAGCTGTAATTCAATGCAATCCAAAACACAATTTAAAGTTCCCATTTGATATGTTATAGCTCGGCCAGCAACCGTCTGATCCATGCTAAGGACCACGCCTCAGTGCAGCTCGTGATCGCTGACGTGGACCCCGCCACCGGCCGCGCCACCGACGCCAGCAAGATGTACGTCATCTGCGGAGCCATCAGGCGGATGGGAGAGTCAGACGACTGCATAGTGAGGCTGACCAAGAGGGATGGTATTTTAACCAAGTGAGTGTTATGTTGCATTCCCTACTTATAAAGCAATCTCAGGATTGAAGTACCTTAATTTATTTCCAAATCTATGCTGTATCACATATTTCACTTTAATGTAATAGACCATGAACGTAGAAAAAAAGGCGGACGGAGTCTTGTCATATACAAAACTGTGTCTTCACTTTTCTTCAGAGTCGGCCACGCACACATTCTTACGCCTGTCAAATCGTATGGACTAGCACAAGAATGTGTGTATGCGGACAGTGTACATACAGCCAGCTGGCCGACTCTGAATGACACAGTTTTGTGTATGGTGGGACTCCGTCTGCCTTTTTTTATACGTCCATGTAATCAAAATGATATATTTTCAACAGACTTTATTCTGCAAAGGTTTTTATAATTCAATGTTGCTATAAGGCTGATATTCAAAAAATTTTAAGATGCTCATGAATCAATAACTAGTTTTTAATTTAGAAACTTCAATTTATAACATTTTCATTTCTTTTTTTCCAGGAACTACTGAAGTCTTGTAACAAATAAGAAAAAAATGTCTAAAAACAATAAAAAAAATTAAAAACATTTTTTTCTTTTATTAAATATGTTCTAGTTACATTTGCTAGTAGAATAGCATGAGTCGGTTAACAAGCTTAGAATCTGAAAATAAAGAAAAAATATTACTTAATGGGGATTGTCCATTTTTTTTTAAATTTTGCTCATTACAAAAACATTTCGAGGAATAAGGTCAGTGATCGTTTTTCTGTATATAAACGAAAAAAATACCCATTAGTTACTTATATTTTTGAACAAATATGTTTAACCTTAGTTTGACCTTCAATGGCGTTAAATTAGCAATAAATTCGACCAACATTACGTTTCGAACTTTTGGTAAGCTTTTCGTATCAGCTTTCACATAATGAGAACTTGTATTTGACGAACCAGCCATTATAAATAAGATTCAAAGGAAAAAAATCATTCTCCAGAGGTCAATTGGCCGCCGATGATGACGTCAGAGCGAAACTTTAAAAATTTATTGAGAAAAAACTAGCCAATGAATTTCAAAATTATTGAATTTATATTCTTAAAATACCCTATTTTAACGATAAAAAATATAAAAAGTACATGTAATTTTTTTTGGACAATGCCCATTGGATTATTTTTCAAAAGAACAAGCTAATTTGTATTTACAACATAAAGAACGTGCGGCAAAATGCTATCATGTAAAAAATATATTTCATGCTAATAATGATTATTATTGTAAACAAAAACACAGCCTAATTTTTTTTATACTTACCTTTGAGAATTTATCTACGTCCACCGCAGCCAGACTTGCCATCTACTGGTGGTCTGCAGATAGTCTTGTGCTTACAACCATACACTCCCGCCACTAAATTCAGTATGTACCAAACCATAAACCACAAAAAATGCATCATACTTTCTTTCACCTGTTTTAAATGGAAAATAATTATTAAAAATAATATAATTTATTAAAAACAGATAATGTTGAAAAAATTTTAAAAATCATGAGATCTGACATAATGAACTATAAAAACTTGTTCCATTTTATTTGTAAGGTCTTTAAGTGTTGTTAGGTATAAAGCATTTGATTCATAAATATGATTTCATGTAATTACCATCGTTTATGTAAATAATTTCGTTATTGACTAAAATCTTGGCCTGCACCCCCCGGGACAACGTGGAGGAGCGCACACCGACTTCTTTGTACATGCGAGAGCACTAACAACCTGATGGAACAAAATATTCACTACGCAAGTACCTTATTATTATGTAGCATTTTTCTGCTTTGAAAGCCAATAAGGCTATCATTTGCTGCACAAGTTAAAAATAAATTGATTCATTGGAAAAAACATTTTTACATTACTGGTTCTAAAACTTTGTTAAGACGACAGACGTAGATAAGACCGAATGAGATGGAATGAAGATACCTGTATCAAGAGAATAAGTAGGAACCATAGGCGAAGATCACTCTTCATTTTTATTCACCATTTGATTTTTATGATCTTTGACTTTAAACATATTTTTTCAATCTTGTATTCACTGCAGATTTTTTGTTAATTTTTCAATTTTCATACATCCTTCTGTCACAACAAAACTTCTATTTATTGACATAGTTGATTAATGTCTTGCTTTTAAAAGCTTATTTCATGATTAAAAAAGGTTTTATCACTGATCTCTATTATACACACTGACACCCATTATACAAGTACGCTGGACTAATGATACCCTTTGAAATGACAGCTATTTTTTGTGCCTATTTGAAGCGGAATCAGCTCCCCCATTGTTCGGGGTAGCTGATGTCCGCTTGCAGTAGTGGGAGAATTTGGAACTAATACTAGTGATGTACAACTGTCTTTTCTATTATCGAGGAAATCTTTCCAGATTCAGATAATGTCGACCATCAGGACAAAAAATATTAAATTGAATAATACAAACGCTACATATTTGAATTAAAGATTACAGACTTCCTCTCCGTAATTTAGATAGGCGTAATAAATTAACAACGATTTCATACGTGATAAGAAAAACGACTTCAGTAACACAGTTCAGTAACACAGTTTATTAATTATTAGTTACACAGGTAGTACAAGTACATCAATAGACACAGATACCAGTTTTGTTACAAGTTCAGCTTCTTCGATAGCTTAGCAGTGGAATGAATCCCCCTAATATCACTAGGCTTTTTATACCCAATAGCCATTATACAATTCAACAACTATTTTCGTACAATTAATGACAAAGTATGCATTAAAAACTAGTACAATTTGTAGTAGTATTTGTGATACTAATTTTGCAACACATTTCACTAAAGGACAGAGTCTAAATCTAACAATATCGTTATAAAAAGTTATTCAGTTATTTTGAGTAGCATAATTATTATTAATTAATTTCTAGAATCTTCTACGGAAGTAACCTTCCGTAGAAGTAGTTTTATTAAATACAATATTATAAATTATAAAACAGGCCTTATCATTACATAATAAATTAAACAGAATTATTAACAATCTTACTTTAATTAAATCATTCAGTTTCAATAAGATTATTTACCTTTCGTTACAGTGATAGTCGTAAATACAGTGTTTAAAATTCTACAACTATTTAATTCGTAACCTAGGAGATTTTTAACAATTATCTTTATTCTAATATACCAATAAAATCATGGAATTGAATATACAAATCATTATATTACAGATCAGTTTTGACTCCGGCCATAGACAACGCTATTCGTTAAGGGTTAGCACGTTGAATTTGGTTTCTTTAGATCGCGTATGGTCTGTTAAAGGCTCTTATACATACAACATTGCACAATATTGTTTTAACTGGCAACTTTAACGTAACAAAATTATAACATTCGGCCATCCTACTCATGTGTCGCCTCCTGGCGTCACAACATACACTTAATCTCACGTACTGTCAGTGTCGGAACTTGACTCATCGGTTTCGTGCAACTCTAATGTTCTAATATGTATCCACGGGCGAATTCTATCAGCAGCTATTACAGTTGCATATGGTTTACCTTTTTTACTAAAGCCAGGCACATCAGTTATCCTATAGCGATCATTCCCTAATACTTCCGTTATCTTATACGGGCCAACGAATTTAGACATAAGTTTCGTACTTTTGCTGTTGTTGTCAAAATTGTTACGAGATATTTTAACCAAATCACCTACTGAATACTGAGTTGCTGGAATTCGATTTTTGTCATGTCTCAGTTTTTGATTATTTTGATCTTTTTCTATATTTGTGGAAATTTCATTTCTAGTTTCCTGCATGTTATTTAAAGTTTCCTGTAATCCATTACATAATTTATTTGATAGAATATCGCGAAGTTTAATTCCGAACATTGCCTCGGTAGCAGTTTTTTTTGTGGTGGCGTTAACAGTATTATTGATGCCCCACTGTATTTTGCCTAGAAATCTATCCCAGTCGTTTTCATGACCTAACGAATTTTGAGCTGCTAACGAGTTTAAAATTGTTTGATTAAATCTTTCTGCTTGTCCATTAGCTCTGGGACAAGCGACTGCATTAAGTACGTGTTTTATACCATGAGATATGCAAAAATTTTGAAAGGCGGCTGATGTAAAACTAGTACCACGATCGGAAATAATTCTGGCTGGAATACCAAAATCATAAAATATCTTTTCTAAGACTTTAATAGTAGTTATAGTTTTTAAATCTTTTACAGCTCTAACAAATACATATTTGGTGAACCCATCTACTACAGTAAGAATGTGAGTATTACCGTTTCTACTTCTTACGAACGGTCCAAGGTGGTCGATATGAATAGTATGAAATGGGACTGGAACTTTTTCGATAGGATAAATATAACCCGCTTTCTGTTTGGACACATTATCTTTATTATATGCGCACTCTAAACAGGCTTCAACATATTTTTTTACAAATTTCCTGAGTTTTGGAAACCAATAAGAATGTTGTATTCTTTCAAGTGTTTTAGAGTAACCAAAATGGCCTATTTCATCATGATTAGCTCTACAAATTTGCCACCGGGCGTTTTTAGGGACGACTAAACACAATTTATCGTTAATTTTCTTATAAACTGTATGATCTTTAACAACATAATTTTGACGAATGTCTCTACATTCCGGATCATCGCTTGGCTTAAGAATTTTATATATTCTAGATATTTCAGGATCTGCTAGTTGTAAGGATAAAAGCCAATTATCTTTTTCTATTGTATACACGACTACTGATGACTCATCATCTTGTTCCGAGGGTAGCTTGGTGTTTCTGCTCAACGCATCAACGTGTGACATTTGTACACCGGGTCGGTAATTAATTTCGAATGAATATTCCGATATTTGTAGCCACCACCTGGCTATTCTCGGAACAAGATCTCTTTTGGTCAAAGTGGTTCGAAGGGCTGCGCAATCAGTAAATACCTTAAAATGAGTTCCTAAGAGATACACACGAAATTTTTTTAAAGAGCAGACTACTGCGAGAGTCTCTAATTCGTAAGAATGAAGATACTTTTCTTCCGAAGTCGTCTGTCGACTAAAGTAAGCAACGGGTTTTAATACTCTAACATCACTCTGCCATTGCATTAGAATACCCCCAATACCCATCGCACTGGCGTCAGTATGAACTTCAGTTTCAAGCTTTGGATCATAAAGAGCCAAGATAGGTCGAGCTACTAAACTATCTCTCAAAAGTTGAAATGCTCGGTTTTCAATGTCTGACCAACGCCAAGACGAGTCTTTTCGTAATAGTGACGTTAGAGGTTTAGCTATTTCCCCATAACCTTTAATAAATTTTCTAAAGTAACCAGTTAAACCGAGGAATTGGCGAATCTCATGTACGTTGCTAGGAGTTGGAAATTCTTTAACTGCCAATAGTTTTGTTTCTCCGGGCTTGATACCCTCTGAAGAGATTTCGTACCCCAAGTAACTTACGTTGTTATCAAAAAATCTACATTTGGCTAATTTTAGAGTTAGTCCGTATTGTCTTAAAATACTTAAAATATCTTCTAAACGGCTAAACATCTCCTCTTTATTTCTAGAGGGAATTAAGATGTCATCCAAATAAGCTAAGGCATATTCAAATCGTCTATTACCAAGGATTTTATTAATCATTCTTTGAAATGTGGCAGGTGCGTTCGCTAATCCAAAGGGCATTCTTTTAAATTCGTAGTGTCCATCCGGAGTTACGAATCCGGTGAGGTGACAACTATCCTTGGACATGGGTATCTGGTAATATCCGGATGCAAGATCAAGAGTAGTGAAATATCTACTGCCGCTAAGATTTGAAATTTGATCATCAATAAGTGGTAACGGGAAACGATCTTTTAAAGTTTTACTATTCAATGCGCGAAAATCTACACAGAGACGATTTTCCCCTGTCTTTTTCTTTACCATTAAAATCGGACTTGCGTAATCGGACTTAGATTCTTGAATTATGTCATTCTGGAGTAAATCACTAATAGTCTCGCGAACCTGTTCACGTTCGAAATGCGATAATCTATACGGACGGTAAACAATTGGTTTATTATCCGTTATCTCAATGTTCATTTCTACATTAGTAGCACAACCTAACTCATTCAAACAAGTGGCGAAACAATCACGGTAACTTTGTAATAATGAATATAATTTATCAAATTGTTTATCGTCCAGATCTGATCCCACATTAATATCTTCCTTGTTAAGAGGTTTAAGAGATTGGTGGTCAGGTCTTATTAGATTTACTTCACAAATTTTAGGATCACTAAACGGTATAGCCCTAGCTATCAAAGTTTTTGGTTCTAACTTTAATTTAAGTGGAGAAAAGTTTGTCACTACGACCTGACCCTTCCCTTCATGCATATCGTAAATTCCGTGTAGTAATCTAAATTCCTTATCTGAGGTAGAAACAATATATCCACTAATGTATAAATTACCTGTAAAATTTTGGTCTGAATAAACGGAAACAATGCTGGTTGTTATTACTTCAGTGAAATTACTTACATACAGGTTCATGGTACCCTTGGAATATTCATTTGTGTCAAAATTGGGGCTCTTATAAAATGTTAATTCGTATTTATCTTTGAGAACAGTAATAAAAGGAAGTTCCGTAAAGTTCTGACCTATTATTAATGACGTTGGCATGTGAATATCATCCACTATTAATATATCGATATTTGATTCAATATCGTCGAGGCGTATAATAACATTTGATTTGTATATCGGTGTAACTATAGATTGTCCGAAACCTCTTATTACGGGGACATCATCGAAATTTTTATTTAGATTTAACTGTTGAGCGTCAGATTTTTTTAGTAAAGTGCACTGACTGCCAAAATCAATATAAGCATTTAAACATTTACCATTTAATTGTACCAATTTAAAGTATTTGGCATTACTCTTATCGTTGTTTTGGATTATCATTGTTCGCTTCTCGCCTGTAATATTCCCCGAACCGGATTTAAAATTTGATACAAAGGGTTCCAAATTACAAGAATCGTTATTATGGCCTATCCTGTTACATTTCTTACATTTTATTAACGGTTTTGGACACTTGTGGTAAGGGTGACCCCTCTGGCGGCAATTGTAACAATTGATTGATGAAGTGTTATTTTCATTATAATTTAGTTTTGCAGTAAAACGCTCACGAGGTATTCTAATATTTAAGGATTGGTTTCTTTGTGATGACAAAAAGTGGAGTAAATCCTCAGGTTCAGAGCAATTTAAAATCTGTGCCCCATTCCGGACAGATCGATCGCTAATACCGTGTACAATACAGTCAACAGCCTTTTTGCCTATTATTTCGCATCTAGTGAGTAAAGTTAATTTGTCGTAAAAATATTCCCTAAGACTTTCTTCTGTGCGGGAGGTTCTAGCTAACATCTCTTCCAAGAGACGACCGTAATTATCTTCACTGGGGAAAGCCTTTTTCAATTTTATTTGCCACTCATGCCAACTATAAACTACGGTTGGCAGAGCCTCAAACCAACGTTTCGCAAGACCGGATAGCTTTTGAAGCGAAAAGTGAATGATCTGCCTTTCATCCCAATCGTATATAGTTGCACATTCATTAACTTTTCTAATCCAACAGTCAATTGTTTGAGCCCTACTTGATGGGTTAAATTCTGGTACGACATTATTATAATTACTGTTATAAGAAGTTTTAGATGAATCTTTTGATACATGCTTTACAAGTTTCAAGATATCCTTAGAAGAAAATTTTGTCTTACGCATCTTCTTAGGCATGTCATTATCAGATGAACTTGACGACGACGATGCACTTTTCTGTCTCGCCTTGCGGTGCTTTTGACTCCGACGGGGTCGCCTGGGTGGCGTACCAGGTGGAGTACCAACATCATCCTCGCTTTTGTTCATGACCTGAAATTATTTATCCATCCTTGTGATCCATATTCCATATCCGACGAGCTATGCGAAAATTTTCATAGCACGCCCCCTAGTAACCGACGACCCCGTTACCAAGCTTAGTAACGTGGACCGCCCCCTAAAAACCGACGATCACGTAACAAAACTTAGTTACGCGGACCGCCCCCTAATAACCGACGACCCCGTCACCAAGCTTAGCAACGTGGGCCGCCCCCTAAAAACCGACGACCGTGTAACCAAGCTTAGTTACGCGGACCGCCCCCTAATAACCGACGACCCCGTTACCAAGCTTAGTAACGTGGACCGCCCCCTAAAAACCGACGGCTTATGTCACATATCTAACAAGAAGCTACAGTATTGAAATATCCATAGAGTATCCATTACAATCCAAGTATCCATTATTTCAGATCATTTAATCCATCAGTATTCATAAGCAACCATGAATTCATCCATCCGTTGTCAAAGATTTATATGCAAAAATTCCATAGTAACTATCAATTAAAATTATAAATATTATCCATCAGTAGGTAAACAAGTATTGCAAGACTTTCAGTTATTATCAACATATCCAAATTAGTAACCATACGATATTCGTCAGAACTCAGACAACAAGTATTCAGAGTACCTATTATACGTTTGTAATATCCATTAAAAAAAAAAAAAATGTACGTAACATCCGTAAAACACAGAAGACCGATAAACAAAATCAGTTCAAGAGAAGTAATTTTTATTTATGGTTTAAGATCCATAGTCCATATACCTAATAACAAAACGTGGCACTAAACTGTGCCCTATCTCATATCTTAAAAAAAACTACATATTTTTAAACCATCCATCGTAAACAAAAATTATTTAGATCAATTATAAATTCATACTAGTACGTATTTATGCGATCCTATCAAATATCACCTATTATTAAATAACATCATCTAACAGTAAGCCCGAGTATTAATGTGTACGCTAATCAATCAAGTCGTTCAAGTAAAAACATCGTCAGCGATGGCGTCATAGAGCCATCTACTGATGACGTATAATTAATAATATAACCGATCGCCGATTCTTGGAAATCTATTGTTCTTGCGGCCACATGTGGCCGCTTGGGAGTTGAAGCGTACGAAAAATAAAATGATTTCGCTGTTCAACTATCGTGCATAAAATATTATATATATTTTGATATTATAATTTCTATTCGGTTGTATTATCTCGAAAAATAAATAAGGTAGTTACTGTTAAAGTTATGAACTATATCTCAGAAACTGATTTTATCCAAAAGAAACCCAAGATAAAATTAATTAACTGTTAAACTGTTACACATTAAACAATATTTTGATTTTATAACCTCCATTTTTTTTTTTTTTTTTTTTTTTACCGATTAATGTACTGTAATCAAAATAATATATTCGTTCAAACTTATCAACGTCGGTGATATAGCGCTATCTAGTATTAAAGTTACGAAACCCAAGATAAAATTAATTCACTGTTAAACTGTCACACATAAAACAATATTTTGATTTTATAACCTTCATTTTGTTTTTACCGAATAATGTACTGTAATCAAAATATATTCCTTCAAACTTATCAACGTCGGTGATATAGCGCTATCTAGTATTAAAGTTATGAACTATATCTCACAAACTGATTTTGTCCAAACAAAACCCAAGATAAAATTAATTCACTGGTAAATTATTGTCACACATATTTTGATTTTATAATCTCCATATTTTTTTTTTATTGTATAATCCCGAGAACTAAATAATGTACTGTAGTGAAATATTTATTTAAGTATAAACGACAGTGTAGTAGCGTTATCTAGTGTTAAAGTTACGAACTATATATAATTAGTTACAAACTGATTTTACGAGAATAACACCAAAAAATATGGGTGAAATAAAATAGGATAAATTACTTATACAATATTCAAAATAATATTTACCTTGTGGGTCTATCTCCGCTTCTGACTTGATAAGAAAAACGACTTCAGTAACACAGTTCAGTAACACAGTTTATTAATTATTAGTTACACAGGTAGTACAAGTACATCAATAGACACAGATACCAGTTTTGTTACAAGTTCAGCTTCTTCGATAGCTTAGCAGTGGAATGAATCCCCCTAATATCACTAGGCTTTTTATACCCAATAGCCATTATACAATTCAACAACTATTTTCGTACAATTAATGACAAAGTATGCATTAAAAACTAGTACAATTTGTAGTAGTATTTGTGATACTAATTTTGCAACACATTTCACTAAAGGACAGAGTCTAAATCTAACAATATCGTTATAAAAAGTTATTCAGTTATTTTGAGTAGCATAATTATTATTAATTAATTTCTAGAATCTTCTACGGAAGTAACCTTCCGTAGAAGTAGTTTTATTAAATACAATATTATAAATTATAAAACAGGCCTTATCATTACATAATAAATTAAACAGAATTATTAACAATCTTACTTTAATTAAATCATTCAGTTTCAATAAGATTATTTACCTTTCGTTACAGTGATAGTCGTAAATACAGTGTTTAAAATTCTACAACTATTTAATTCGTAACCTAGGAGATTTTTAACAATTATCTTTATTCTAATATACCAATAAAATCATGGAATTGAATATACAAATCATTATATTACAGATCAGTTTTGACTCCGGCCATAGACAACGCTATTCGTTAAGGGTTAGCACGTTGAATTTGGTTTCTTTAGATCGCGTATGGTCTGTTAAAGGCTCTTATACATACAACATTGCACAATATTGTTTTAACTGGCAACTTTAACGTAACAAAATTATAACATACGTAGATAACGTGAAGTAGCAGTACCTATCTATAATCCATTTATTTTTACCAGTTAGCACTAAGTACGAAAAACTAAAAACAAAACTGAAGATGAGCTTCTAACAAAAACTTTGTTGTTTTGTATTTTTCTAATTTAATTTCTAATATTATCAAAGTAGTGCTAAAGTGTATCGTAATTAAATCTGAACAGAGCTGAATAAGTGTTCTGTGTGATTAGACCCTAACTAATCTATACCATATAATATTATAAAGCGGAAGAGTTTGTTTGTTTGAACGCGCTAATCTCAGGAACCGCTGGTCCGATTTGAACGATTATTTCAGTGTTAGATACCCCATTTTATATATTTTATCACGCTGAGACTAATAGAAGCTAAGAAATAGAGGAAAATGTGGAAAAAACGGGGGAATGGGTTCAAACAAACAAACTCTTCCACTATAATATTTTAAGACATTAGTTAGGGTCTAATCACACAGAACACTCATTCAGCTTTGTTCAGCTTTAATACGATACATTTTAGCACTACTTTAATAATATTAGAAATGAAATTATAAAATACAATACAACAAAGTTTTTGTTAGAAGCTTATCTTCAGTTTTGTTTTTAGTTTTACGTAGTGCTAACTGGTAAAAATAAATGGATTATAGATAGGTACTGCTACTTCACGTTTTTTGCGTATGAAATCGTTGTTAATTTATTACGCCTATCTAAATTACGGAGAGGAAATCTGTAATCTTTAATATAAATATGTAGCGTTTGTATTTAATATGTTTGTGTTATTCAATTTAATATTTTTGTCCTAATGGTCGACATTATCTGAATCTGGAAACATTTCATCGATAATAGAAAAGACAGTTTTACATCACTAGTATTAGTTCCAAACACTCCCACTACTGCTATCAGTGCTAATATGGCGTATGACGGCGACTTTCAAACGTCATTTTTACGTCAACTTTAGTTCCTATCCCTGATAATTGGGGAGCTGATTCCGCTTCAAATAGGCACAAAAAATAGCTGTCATTTCAAAGGGTATCATTAGTCCAGCGTACTTGATATCATAGACTTATAATATATACTGTCGTATAGACCACCTGACAACCCGAAAATGCGTGACGATTTTTGATCTGTCAATGTATATTTTACTTTTGATAGTATTGTCCGATCGAGTTATTTTACCTGCGTTTCTATGAGAAATAAATTATATGCAACTTTGACAGATTTTGTAATTCAAATTAGGTATCATATATTTTATTTGGCAGTAAAAAGGGGACGATTGAAAAGTAGATACACATTTTCGGTTGGGGTGATTTTTGAAGTGAAAACTTCTTTAGCAGCGTTGAGCACTTTTGTGGGATGGGTAAAAACTGTGAAACTCGCGTCAGATTCTCGTGCTGATCGAAAAACCTTGCAAAAAACGTAAGACGGTTGGAGAGTAGTGTTTTGTGTCGAACTCGAACTTGAATTGATTGTAAGGGTTTCGATTAAATAAAAAAATCGTTTTTTTAATAATCGATTTTCATATAAAATGGGTTAAAAAAATGCACAACGTTAATAATCAAGTTTTCACTTCTGCCGGCACTCCCGGAGTGTGCAACCCGTCTTTTTTTCAATCGTCGGATATGTTATAACATGAGGTTCTTATAACGGTAAATAATATACACATTTTAAAGTTACTTACAGTACCCGGCGGTAAATATTGCACATCGACCTTTGGAAAGTGACAGTCGGTTAATTTCGGTTTTGTAGAGCGTTATCTCTTACGCACGAAATACAAAAAGTCCGGTATATATTAGGAGCTGTTAAAACAATTATGGTTTGCTTCTTTTGACAATTTTATTATTCTTTGTATAAAATACACCAAATTTTCTATAAGTTATGGCTTTAGGTTCGGGTAAAATAAAATAAAAAAGGGTGTTCAAATTATGTTTACGTATTTAAAATTCGTTTGGAAAATTACAGCTGTAGCAAATTTAGGGGTGTTAACAACTCTAGATATTTATTCTGAACTGGACGCGACTGCACTCTATTGAATTTGAACAACGACTGACATAATGTCAAAAAGGTGTGTGCTACAAAGATAACGCTCTATGAAACCGAAATTAGCCGAATGTCTCTTTCCAAAGGTCGATGTGCAATATTTATTGCCGGGTACTGTACTTGTTATTCAGGTAAAAACTATCTGACAAATCAGCTCTTACATTAATAGAAATGCAAATATAAAGTTGAAAGTAAACGTCAAACATAGTATATTATTTATTCTTAAATTAAATACATATCATAATACCCTTACACCCCCATTACATTTTGACGTGACAACGTCTTAAATTAGGTTGCGGCTGGGAGTCACTTATGAAAAAGTGTAACGCTCGGTAACGTTACGAACCGAACGAGAGAGAGGCCCGCCGAATGCCTTGCGTCTCTCTCCCACACGTTGTCACGTAAAATCTTCGCCCGTAAAACCGACTTTACAGGCAACCATTTTTTTTAGATTAGTTTCATGTTCTTGTTAAATACCGATAGGCATATCGATAAATTTGATTCAAGCCCTAGCGTATATGTAAACAATTTTAATGAAAAATTTTTCTTTAAAAATTGTGTAATTTAAGAACAATAGTACCTTTAGTTATGCAAAATATGAAAGTAAAGGGGAGGATTAACAATATTTTATTTGAAATAGAGAAATATAGACAGAATATAGCTAAAATAAACACATCGTAGCAATTAGGACATGAAGATTAATTACCTGTGAAATGTATTTTTTTCAGGATTACTCTTATGATTTACACTGCAATCACTCACAGAACAAGTTACCATTGTTATATGCAATAGTATTTGTCGAAAATAATAAAGGATTTAAACAATAAATTGCAAATACCGAAAGGGCATAAAAACGGGTGACGACTTGGTGACGACCTGTCAAATGAAAGTGGTTAAAATTTTCATTAGACTGCCTCTCTCTTTTCATCTTGTTATAATTCCATAAAGGATTTTCTTCTCTCTCGCACTCTTTGTTGGTCTTTAGCATCATACGTTTATGCTTGATATAATGGAGGTCAGTGGGTTTTATGCATTGGTTTCATGGGCTGTAGAAAAGGTAGGTTTAGTGATCTTTGAGAAAAGGAAATCGTGATTCGTGAATCGTGAGTATAAAATTCAGAGACTGCAGAGGAATAAAACTCGCCCAACTATATAAAGCAATTTATTTCGTACAAATTTACGTATACGTTCCAAACGTTTGCACGACGCAGTTGCGTACAGCACGCCAATATGTGCGACAGAGAGCGCAAAGCGTTGCTTCTCGCTCGCTCACGGATTCTGTAGCCCGCGGCGTCGCTCGTTGGCCGTGATGTTTTGTAGACGTGTGCAGAGTTTGTAAACGCTTTGCTTGCTCATAAAACTGAAATAAAATAATAGCAATTGTTATCAACAGAGTTTATATTACAAAAGTTTAACTATAATAATTAATAATGTTATTTTAGAAGCAGTCAACCAGCAGGTATCTTAAAGACTTAAATAGACATTTCTTACGTGTATCGGATTATCTAAATCCAAATGGTTAATGGTCCCTGATGAACTGCTGCGTCGAAACACTCTGAAAAAAAATAATTTATTTAGAGTTTAGACCGTAGAAACCTAATTAAAATGTTAAACATTAAACATCACCTTTCGGTAGCCATATTTGTATGTTCGACCAAGGCAGGTGTGATATCCAACACCTGGGCTCTCGTCGCCCCTAAAAGTCTTTCTTTTCTTGACCTTTCTATTTCAGGACTTTCAGACTCGTCGTTTTCATATACGATTTTCTGTAATGAAGTGACTATATTAGAATTCCGAACACTGAGATTTACTGATAAACTAACTATATAGAAAGCATAGAGTGGATCATAGATGTGATGAGCTAAAGTACGGTCGCGGAGTACGTAGAAATTCGTATATTGACCCATTGCTCTTACTCACGCACGAGGTACAATATTTTGACATCCGATCGTATATCTATAAGGCCTATAAGTTATAACATCTGTTTACACAGTGTGGATCACAAGCTGCAGTATAATAAGCACCTATAAATGCCTATAATCTATTATATTGTACCATAGAGAAAATATGCACTAGAGTCGCGATGTCTAGTCTCTGATTGTACCTACTATAGCATACACCTACCCGCACTGTAGTATACTGCTTTCCGAATCTGTCGGGTTCTGTGGCAACAAGTTTATTGCACACCACCACCGAGGAGGGGTACGGCTTCGACACAACTGCAGTCTGTGGTTTCCGGTTCGTCAACACGCGGCTCAAGTCTTCTAGACGGTCCATCATTATTTTGTACGTCTTGCAGGACTCTGACTGAAATGTGCAAAGTAAAGATTTATCGCAATAACCAATGAAAAAGTATTACTTATATTTTTTGATCGCGAAAAGACATTATAATTGGTTTGTCATGAAAAATTAACGCTTCAAACGTGATAAACGAATTAGGTAATGCGCAATGAAATGCAGATAAATAGGTAAGGATATATTATTTGTAACTAATGTTTCTAAGCGTTAGATAAATTGACTTTATACCCTACGAGTTTTCCGCCTCACATCCTTACTGTTTTCACTACTGATTGAGGTCTCGCTTGAGTCTGATACAAGCTGGTTTGTCCGCACGGGTATAGCTCTTCTGACACGGGAATATTCTTTATTCGAACAGCTTTTGCTTCGAACGCGGTGGTTTGTATCGCTGTATCCTTTTGTTTCCGGCACTAGTCTTTCGCACAGCTCCGCGAGTCGCGAGATTTGCTTCTGCTGCTCTAGTAACGCTTGCTCGCAGTTCACTCGAAACTGTGACATGGCGGAGGCTGATTCATATCGGCTATGATCGCGCGACCTGTCTCTCTCGACATTATTTCTGAAATGTAAGAATTTTGGAATGAATAAGGAATGTCCTGCTGAGTAAGGGATATAGAGTAAACATTGAAAATGAGCTACGTAGTCGAAATCTATATGTAAAGTACCTATAGGCTTCGCCGTCACTTAGGTAGGTACCTACGCCTGCGACCCATTCCTCCAAGAATGCAAATGTAATAGAATCTAAGTATAATGTGATTTTAAGGGCCCTCTCTCCCTAAATTAGCAGGTCGATTGTCAGAAGTGTGTTTTCGCGGGTTCTGGATCACGATTCTGGGTCCACCCCTCCCCCCGCTCGCGGCTCGCAAACTTTCTCGATCACTTTTTGTCGGTTCGAGCGGCGACGTCGCCTAAAAAAAAAGTTTGGTGTCAAAATAGGGGTTTTCAACTATGCCCGTTCGATATATGCGATCCGTTTCTGCGTATTTGCACTAGTTTCAAAGTTAGCTTTTGTGTTTAACCCTCATTATCTACTATCTCCACGCTCCATTGTTCCTTAATTACGATCGCTGATTATTACAATGTAAAGCTCACCTCAGTGTCCTATTGTTCGTAATGAGTACCTGGCTAATGGCTTACGTCACCTCAATTTCTTACAAGATTTTAAATAAGTAAATAAAACTTGATCAATTTTTTATTACATTTCTTTTATTTAATTAAAACATGTAATAATAATAACTCCCATAGTAGTATGATTTCGTGCATTGTGAATCACTATTCATAATATGTAGTTCCCCTCGGTATCTAATGAATATTGACAATGCATTCCTGCTAATAACATTTTGCTGTGTCGCAATCCTCGTAAACAACATTCCAAAGTTTTTTTTTTTAACAATATATTTATTAAATCTAAGGTTAAAATAAAACTTTGGTTTACTTTCCTACAAATTATTTATTTCGTATTACATACCACAATTCATAAAACAAGATTCAAACATTTTATTCAAAAACATATCATTTTTAAGTGTTTTTTCGCTACCAAATTCAGTCTGAAACTCTGACAATGATTTGTTATGAAACTTGTATAACAAGTACATTAAACAGTACTCTCCACACAGAAGTCCAATCATTTTGTAGCCTGATAGTATTATTGACAAATGTCATTTTCATTGATGTGCATGGCTATCCAGTGGGGTCCATGTGTAACATATTATCTGCAGGATCCAAGTTGCTAATAAATGTATTTAATCATTAGTACACAGCATTTAATCATTAGTAAGAATCCTTTCAATTTTGAAAATTATGGTATGAATTCATATTGTTTATACGTAGATGGACAACACGTGCCTTCAGAAACTCTACAACCATCCTTCAATGGTATCCAATATTATGTTCACTTTAGTCTCTCATATATTATTTTCCGGCACTGGTATATCAATTGATTCTAGTCTCTCTCAAACGATTAACTGTATTGTATTTGCAGAGTTTGATAATGTTATAGAAACTAGATAAAAACCGTAATATAACTGTAGACTATAGAAGCTAAGAAAAGTCACATGTATGATATATTTGAGTTATAATGTGTAACGTGTGTATGTGTGAGTGTTTACCTAATAGTGTGTAGATATTATTATGTATTATGAAATAAAATATTGTACCAAAGTTATGTTTCTTTTGTTTGTTCATTCATTATTTCATATGTAATACCCCTCTTAGTAAATACATTAAGCATACATTATACGGATATGTGACATATTATTATTATACAAGATTCATATACCAGTTTGGTTCTGTGATAATACAGTATGAACACAATAGAGATCCTTTTACACACAATAGAGAATTATTTGAGAAGAATTTGTGAAGGTTTAGACTTAAGAAGATAATATTATTGTATACGCTGCGAATCGTCTGCCTATATAATATAATAATATGTTCAAACCCCTACATACATTTATTAGCAACTTGTATCCTGCAGATAATATGTTACACATGGACCATCATGGAAAATGACATTTGTCAATAATAATATCAGGCTACAAAATGATAGGACTTCTGTGTGTGGAGAGTACTGTTTAATGTACTTGTTATAAAAGTTTCACAACAAGTCATTGTCAGAGTTTCAGACTGAATTTGGTAGTGACACACTTAAAAATGATATATTTTTGAATAAAATGTTTGAATCTTGTTTTATGAATTGTGGTATGTAATACGAAATAAATAATTTGTTTGAAAGTAAACCAAAGTTTTATTTTAACCTTAGCTTTAATAAATATATTGTTAAGAAAAACTTTGGAATGTTGTAAGAAATTGAGGTGACGTAAGCGATTAGCCAGTACTCATTACGAACAATAGGACACTGAGGTGAGCTTTACATTGTAATAATCAGCGACCGTAATTAAGGAACAATGGAGCGTGGAGATAGTAGATAATGAGGGTTAAACACAAAAGCTAACTTTGAAACTAGTGCAAATACGCAGAAACGGATCGCATATATCGAACGGGCATAGTTGAAACGAGTTTTTTTTTAGGCGACGTCCTCGCGCGAACCGACAAAAAGTGATCGAGAAAGTTTGCGAGCCGCGAGCGGGGGGAGGGGTGGACCCAGAATCGTGATCCAGAACCCGCGAAAATACACTACTATTGTCTGTCAGTGCGTAACTACGACGTAAATGACATTAAAATAACATTCATACAACAGCGCGCCTTGCACGGTGGCGGTTACGACGCTCGCCACGTCCATGATAGGCGAAATAGGAGAAAAAACCTTTTTAAGGCTTAATATAATACATATTTCAAAAAAGTAACAAAACCAAATTATAAACTTATGTATTGCAAAGCAGTCGATATTTTTTATACATTCTTTTGATAAATAATGAAGGAGTAAAGTGGTTTCATTCAACGATTTGAAGGTGATTTGGTTTTTTATTTCTTTATTATGTGATACCGGTAGAAAAAATATGGCAAAACCAAATAACGTATCATATGACATAATATCATGTAGATCACTTATAATTTTTTTCAGATATAATTTCTCTGTTAATGCCGATGAAAATTGGTTTCATTTGCACGCTTTTTTCGAGAGAGCAGCCTTAATGCCCGGGCCGCACCTGCGTAGTGCTTCATGCTTAAAACGATACCATTGGATGATCTGCGTGTATCGTCTAATAGCACGACAGACGCATGTGCGGCTGCGGCATTACAGAAGAACCTCACTTATGTCGCTGTCGCCGCTTGATATAGCTGCTATCGGAGACGCCGGAGTCGTGCGAGTAGCGCTTGTGTTGCGGCGCCCGCGCCGGCGTGTACGAGTCCTCGCCGCTGTTGATCGCGCGCTGCCCGCCGCCCGCGTCCACTATCAGGTCGCCACTGGAAAATATAATATTTGGTAGGTAAGTGCGGGATAGGCTATCCATAACTTATCTGACAGATGCAGGATACTCCATACTCTATCTGTCAGATAAGTTGTGGATAACCTATCTGTCAATTATCAGGAAGTGGTGAGACAGGCCCTTAATTAAATAATTATGGTTGCACCTGTTAAAAAGTCAGCTACTCTTCAAGTTCGTCACTAGGCTGAATTACGCCGGCGTAATTTCCGCCGCAAATGTCAAACGCATACAAAACGCGACGAAATAGTGTGTCACCCCTCGTATTCGGCCCGTATTTTGTATACAATTTAAACGCGGCGGAATTTACGCCGGCGTAATTCAGCCTAATGTGTTTTAACCTAGGTATGCCGTATGTGCCCAATCTGCCTCATGATATACGTTAGTTTTTAACATTAAATTAACTACTCAACTAAACGAGGACTATGCTATGTAGGTACTATGATCACATCCTGTTCCTGTTCTTGATCACATCCAAGTTTAGCGAGACCTTCTTAGTAGTGTGGCAAGGACTGGGCCAAAAAAATTACGCACTGCACTCATTAGCTAAGGCCAGGACAGGAAGTACCTAAGTTCATTTTTTTTTTATGAAATAAAGGGGCAAACGAGCAAACGGGTCACCAGATGGAAAGCAACTACCGTCGCCCATGGACACTCGCAACATCAGAAGCAACAGAGAGCAGGTGCGTTGTCGGCCATTTGAGTGTTACCACTTTGGGGGGACTTTGAGGACTTATCGTAGATGACTTTACCAGCGCTGCACATGTCGCTGACGAGAGGGTGGCACGGAGACGCGCATGTAGCGATCCAGGTCGATTATGTCCACCGGCGGGCCGTGGAAACTGTCCGACGACATCGCTCCTGAGTATGGAAAATAATGATGATACACTATAATATACAAACGTAGTGAATTTATTTTTTAAAACTTCTTGAAAGCGTATAACCGCACTGCATTCCAAATTGCGTCGCATTGATGCTGCTTGCAGTCTCGCCGCTTCGTAGTGCCGAGTGCGATTTTACCTTAACGAATATTTTATTTGATAGGTTGGATGTTAAATAACTGAAGATATTATAAAAGGGACAGCTAGTGGTCTAAAACGTAGGCGATAGCGGATAGCCGATAGTTCTTACATGCAATTGGAAGTATCCAGTTTCTATTACTTACCTACTGTTATGAGTTATGACTCAAAATTTAACACACACAATAATTTTGAAAGACGGAACAGAAATCATCGTACTGTACGGAACTGTAATAGCATGATTCGAGTTAAACTGTTATAAAAATACTTTAAAATACTTCATTAATCATTTAGATCCCAAAAAGTAATGTTTGTTTATTTACCTGACTTCCCGGCTACCTGCGTGACGTAAATCGTAGTGATTATATTCTCTTTGGCGTGACGGTTGATTTGACTTCGTATTTTTTTTTCTATTTCTTTACCTTTGATTTAAGTTTTACTTGATTTCAAGAACGTTTTCTTGTGTTATCGACACTACGCTGCAGCAGATCGACGCGTTACGGACAAATATTATTTTATGAAATCGTATGAGCTAATAAGTCGTACACTACGTTAGTGCTAATATGGAACGTGAAGTGTCGCGTCGCGTCGCTGCTGCGTAGTGTCGCTTGGTGCGGTCCCACCTTTATATTTCACAGTCGAGAACGCACAAGCGACGCGACATGATGCGAGTGTTGCGACACATCAATTCCATAGAACTGACATTTTATAAACGTGAACCTGACGTTTTATACCTAACCGTCGCTACGTGCAGTTGTGTGATGTGTCGCTAGTGCGGTCTCTTCTTTAATCAACTTGTTCCAGTGCAGTGGTATGTTGTTACTTGCTTGTATTCAAATCCTAAAGCTGGTAATTTCACTATATTATGTATAGAAGTAGTCTTTGAGGCTTCGAAGTTCGAAGTCTCGAAATCAGTGGGCAGCGGGGCGGGAGCGGCGGTCGCGCGGGAGCAGCGCGTACCGATTTATATGGACCGGTACTCGAAAACCTAAAGCCGGCTGTACACTCTCGCCGAGACACAGCGAGGCGGCCCGAGTGCGAGAGTGTAAATGGGTGCGCTCGCCTCGTCTCGCCTGTCTCGGACCCTCTCGGTCCGTTGTCGGTATTTTGCGCCCGAGACAAAGGGTCTCGCGAGGAAAACGAGCGCACTACTGTACACTCTCGCGTCTTTCAGTACTAGTCCCGCCATTGGACAGTGTAGAACAGAAAAATAACAATAATAAACGACATTATCAGTCATTATCTGTGAGAAATAAAATTAATTATGATTATAAATCTTTGGATTACAATGATATCTTTCGATGCATGGTGAATGGTGAATGGTCGTTTTCGTCCATCTTGTCTGAGTTCTTAACTGCGATTGAACTAAGCGAGAATGTACATGATCGCACTCGGGCAAGGGGCTCTCGCACGAGACTCTCGCCCGAGAGCTCTCGGCGAGAGTGTACAGCGGTCAATAGACTTATAATATATACTGTAAACAGCGGCGTGGCGCGCACATAAAGTTAATATACCTATCGGAATAGAGAAACAATCCCGAGCTGTCAAGCTTAACCAAAATTTGATTTACATCTGTGTATACAATTATGTTTACGTGTGCGTGTCAGTGATGTACAAACATCTTGTAATTCGACAAAATATCGATCATGGAATAATAATTGTAAGATTGTAAACAAAATAAAATGGGATAAAATAAAACTGCATAGATATATAATAAAATTGTAATTTTGAAGTAAAATGTGACTTTTCTTCAAAATGCTTGCTGCATAATTAAGTATGCATGAAGTTTTCTTCGGAGTCCAGTTTGGACGGTTAATTATTATGTTAAGCCATGAATTTCTGGTATCCAGGTCAGCAGGAAATCTGAAAAATTGGCCAAGTGTAAGTCGGACTCGCGCATGAAGGGTGACCGGTTTCAACCGGGCATTTTCTAAAACCCGACACGATACGACACGACATGACGTCATGACACGATTCGACACGACAGGTTACGTCACGTGACAATATGAGTACACGACACGACACGACTTCACTAGACCCTATTAATTTTCAATTCACTCTCAATGAGCCCTTTTATTTGATGCCCATCTTGCAGAAGTGCTTTCAACTATTCCCCTATCTTGGATGAGCAGCCATATTGGATGTAGAATGACATTACATCTGTGGAAATTTCAGAAGTCTATTACTATTATAGTGGTTCTTGATATACAGCCTGGACACAGAGAGATGGACGGACGGATGGACAGACGGACAGGCAACGAAGTCTTAGTAGTAGAGTGGGCTGCGGGACCCCACTACTAGGACTTTTTACCCTTTGGGTGCGGAATCTTAAAAACGATGAATTATGTATGATAGTATATCAATATACTTAAACTAATTATAAACTACGGATGAGTATGTTATCATTTCAACATTCCTAGATAAAAAGTATACTTAACAAAAAAATATTTTCATATCGATACAACTTATCGATAAATTGATGCAGCCCTAGTGTAAAATATATGAAAATTGTTTACACAAAATATCCTTAAATTGTGCACCAAGGCTAGTCAAGTTATGTTTTCCATATAATGAACCCTTTAAAGAAGTGAGTTCTCAAAATCAATACCAATAACTCGTAGGGAATTGGCAAAAATAAACTTAAAACTAGGCCCTGTCGATGTAGAATAATTCAACTGTGAAATGAATATTTGTCCGGGTTTTTTCGATGTGTGGATCCAGAATCATTCCACAAACAATTAACCATGTTTCTAGAGCAGTATTTCTAAAAACTATTCATTATTTAACTTAAAATCACAATTTTTCTGAGAGCCCAAATTGACAACGATCGGCCCAGGGGCAGACAGACTGTCAAACAGATGAAAAAAAAGCTATGCAACCTCAAATCACGCTTCTCTTTCTACCACGCAGTGTTATTGATAGTGACATCTCGCTTGCTCAAGCCTTTGTTTCTCTATTCCGATAGGTATATTACCTTTATGGGCGCGCAGCAGACTAGACGGATTCCCGCGCCGCCTCCACCGCTCCCGCCCCGCTACCCGCTGATTTCGAGACTGAAGCCTTAAGGTACAATTCCGTGCATCGCGATCGATCGCGGTCGCGCACGACCTACGACTGTCGTCGGCCGCTCGCGACCATATGAAACACAGCAGCAAGACAGCGTATGAAAATGTATGGCACCGCTTCAGAGGCCCGCGACTGACGCGCGCGGCCTACGACTGTCGTAAGCCGCGCGCGACCGTGCCATATAACTTTGACACGGTCGCGCGGGGCCTACGACAGATGCGCGCGGCTTACGACAGTCGTAGGCCGCGCGCGTCAGTCGCGGGCCTCTGAAGCGGTGCCATACATTTTCATACGCTGTCTTGCTGCTGTGTTTCATATGGTCGCGAGCGGCCGACGACAGTCGTAGGTCGTGCGCGACCGCGATCGATCGCGATGCACGGAATTGTACCTTAAGGCTTCAGTCTCGAAATCAGCGGGTAGCGGGGCGGGAGCGGTGGAGGCGGCGCGGGAATCCGTCTAGTCTGCTGCGCGCCGCGCCGCTGTTTACAGTATATATTATAAGTCTATGGTTTTCGAGTACCGGTCCATATAAATCGGTACGCGCTGCTCCCGCGCGACCGCCGCTCCCGCCCCGCTGCCCACTGATTTCGAGACTTCGAACTTCGAAGCCTCAAAGACTACTTCTATACATAATATAGTGAAATTACCAGCTTTAGGATTTGAATACAAGCAAGTAACAACATACCACTGCACTGGAACAAGTTGATTAAAGAAGAGACCGCACTAGCGACACATCACACAACTGCACGTAGCGACGCACAGTGTTTATTGTAACCCAAAAAACGGACATCGTCTTTTTATTTGTTAATTCGAAAGAGTACTTAATTACAAATCCCCGAGTAAAACACCCAGGTGTCTCGCTTTAATAGTTTTTGAATTATCTCGAAAAGAAAATCCCAATCCCGCGTTCATAAAAAAGGGAAAAGTTATTATATTTCAAAATTGGTACAGATTAGAAAAAAACATGTGATATAATACTTGTAGGACATACAAAAAGCTACATTATGAACCCTTTTTTAGTCGGCCATCACTTATGGGGGCCATGAAAACGAAGAAAATCGATTTTCAGTTTTTATTTTTTTCTGACTAAACTAAGTCGATGTCGAAAGCGCATGTTACTGTAAAAGAAAGGTAATCATTACCACTACTAATAGTAAAAATACCAAATCCCTAACCCGTGGAACTTTTGAGTTCTATGACTTTAAAAAATCCGGGATTGGCGGGATTTGTGGACTCTGTTTTTTTATTACACTATTCGATCGTGTTGCTAACAAGGAACAAATTCTGCGAAGTAACTATAGTTGTCAAAGCTTAAAAAGTAGTAAATATTTTTAAATGTACTTTTTTCATACATTTCGACGAAATGCTTTAGGAAAATGTATAAGTAAGTGCTATTAAAGTAAAAAATATATAATCAATGCATGTGTCACGTCATTACCAATGCCGTTATGTATAATATTAATTGTCGTCAACATTCACCGCTGGTGAAATTCGAATACCAAAGAAATGTGTTTTTAAAAATGTGGGATTAGCTAGAAAACTTAGATACCAAGCTTCTTTTTATCGTTTTAAAATATGATAGTATAATTTATATGACGTCAGCGTCGATTTTAATTAATTAATTACTTTCAGAATCGTCACTGATCTATTGTTATTAATTATTATCATAGGAGCAGATTTAAAAGGTATTAATAAGTTTATTACTTCAGGTGGATAATGTACTCGTTTTTTGCGTTTTTCTTGGAGTCAAGGTTTAAATGGGAAACTATTGGGTCGGATGACTCTAGCGCTCGATGGAACAAATCGGTCATAGTGTTTATCCTGGAATTTTTACGTGTAATGCTCCCGATCATAACGCCAATATTCGACTCACCAGCCTGTTCTGAGAGAAATCCTATGGGTAAAGGCTCTATTTTGATTATGTTTTAACCGTGGACTAGTATTTCATGTAATGTTATTGTCATGGGATGCCATCCATATTCAGCAACATATCAGTACGTTAAAGTTTTGCAAAAGAAATCAAAATTTTCGGTGTTTATTGGCAATCCACTGTTAATCGTTAATAAAATTGTACTCAAGTCATGTACAAGCCTTTCTTCAATTTCCAAAATGTTGGCGAACATTGTAAAAAAACGAGTACCTTATCCACCTAAAGTAATAAACTTATTAATACCTTTGGAACCTCCATGCCCCGATGTCCCCGATGATAATAATAATAGCAGCGACGACGGTGATAGTATTTATAATACTGACGCTGAAAACAGCCATAATAATAATGATTCGTTTCCAATGAAAACGAAGTTTAATTTTTATGTTTTCTGAGTTATGCCACATTTTTAAAAAACACATTTCTTTGTTCTTCGATTTTACCAGGGGCAAATGTTGAAGACATAATATATTATTATTTATTATACTTACATGAAAAAAATAAAGTTTAAGCCTTAAAACTCTTCCATGGGTCAATGTATGCGTTTTTATAATAAAACTTAAAAAATATTTCAAAATCTTTCCATTAATAAATTGAAAAAGGTAGTCAAAAGAACGTTTTATTTTTGCTAAAGCCTACCATAAATTCAACGATTTCATAGGTAGGCGATGGGCGATGGCACATCTTGGCAGTTGGTAGCTGCTAGCAAGTCTACCTTAAAAGAATATTTTTCATAATTTTGTGACTGACACTGTTAACTTATATGTTAACTTTTTACATTTTATAGATAAAGTTGTAAATCCTATTTTTAAAACAATAATTTTAAATTTTTGGCTGGTGGCCCCCTTGCTAGATTCTTAGTTCTTACGCTGATTCTTCTAGACGGGTTAGTTCCCGAACCGGTGGTAGGTCAACATGTAACATTCTGAAAAAAGTATTTAAATACTCAGAAATAAAACTTATTTTTATTTCTAATTGGTTAGAAATAAAAATAAGAAGGCACTGTGTACAAATTCTTTACAAATTTTTAACTTCTTACGCATTTTCTTTAGATATTTCGTCAAAAAATTACATTCTTAGAAAATTGATACTTTTTAGAGTTTGATAACTATAGTTATTTCGCAGAATTTGTTCCTTCTTAGCAATACGATCGAACAGTGTAATAAAAAAACAAAGTTCACGAATCCCGCCAATCCCGGATTTTTTAAAGTCATAGAACTCAAAAGTTCCACGGGTTAGGGATTTGGTATTTTTACTATTGGTAGTGGTGATGATTACCTTTCTTTTAAAGTAACATGCGCTTTCGACATCGACTTAGTTTAGTCAGAAAAAAATAAAAACTGAAAATCGATTTTCTTCGTTTTCATGGCCCCCATAAGTGATAGCCAACTAAAAAAGGGTTCATAATGTAGCTTTTTGTATGTCCTACAAGTATTATATCACATGTTTTTTTCTAATCTGTACCAATTTTTAAATATAATAACTTTTCACTTTTTTATGAAAGCGGGATTGGGATTTTCTTTTTGAGATAATTCAAAAACTATTAAAGCGAGACACCTGGGTGTTTTACTCGGGGATTTGTAATTAAGTACTCTTTCGAATTAACAAATAAGAAGACGATGTTCGTTTTTTGGGCTACAATAAACACTGTGCGACGGTTAGGTATAAAACGTCAGGTTCACGTTTATAAAATGTCAGTTCTATGGAATTGATGTGTCGCAACACTCGCATCATGTCGCGTCGCTTGTGCGTTCTCGACTGTGAAATATAAAGGTGGGACCGCACCAAGCGACACTACGCAGCAGCGACGCGACGCGACACTTCACGTTCCATATTAGCACTAACGTAGTGTACGACTTATTAGCTCATACGATTTCATAAAATAATATTTGTCCGGAGCGCGAGCCCGAGCCCTTCTACGGCCGCGCGCCGCAACCCACACAGAGGCAAGATCAGGTAAATATTATTATGTATGTCTGAGTGTATTATACGCCACGGACAAGCTTCGAGGAAGCCCTGACCCTAGCCAAGACTTTTCCTTTATCGCTTTATAGAACCGTCTATCAAAATGTATGGAATTGACGCTAGACGAGTCGAACGTCAACGTCATATTAACGAACGTTTATGTCTATTCATTTTGATCGGATATTCTATCAATAAAGGTACAATTCCGTGCATCGCGATCGATCGCGGTCGCGCACGACCTACGACTGTCGTCGGTCGTGCGCGACTGTCATAACATCAAGACACGATCGCGCGCGGCTTACGACAGTCGTAGGCCGCGCGCGTCAGTCGCGGGCCTCGGAAGCGGTGCCATACATTTTCATACGCTGACTATGGTCGCGAGCGGCCGACGACAGTCGTAGGTCGTGCGCGACCGCGATCGATCGCGATGCACGGAATTGTACCTTTATGTGTTTAACTAAGGGCTCCATTCCACCGCGGCGCACGAAGAGACTACGCACGTGCGTCAAGCTTCGCTTTTAGAAGAAAATATATTATGTGACTGTGTCCACTGCAACCCACGCACACGCTATAGATCAGTTAACTAAAGCTGGGACGTTCACAGTACTCACACTTATGCAATTTCACTAAACAGTATGTTTACAAATATAATATGTTTGCATCATGATAAAAATTATCGTATAATCTGCGTACGATAATAATATGCTATCGTACATCGTACGTAGGCACAAAATTATCGTATGTGTACGATAATTATTGTACGGTTCCGAACGCTGGCCGCGCGCCGATCATACGTTACTGACTTGTAACATCACGCTGTATTTATAAACAGTAGCATAAGAAAAACAATAACTGTCCCCTTCACGCTCATAAGATAGACCGCGCGCGAGAGAGACGGGCAGACTTTTTATGATGCGTATGTAGTACGACGTCACGCCACGCACTTATTCAGAGACACTACACAAGCGCAATGTTTAAATGTGTTGATCGTGCCAGCTCTTGTTAACTGACCTGTATGCACGAATTGACTAAGTGAAAAAAATAAATCCGTGGCCGTGCACAGCGTGCGCCGCGGTGGAATGGAGCCTTAAGGTTGTCAATAAAACTACATTTTGGTTACGGCAAGTTAATTTGTATTCGGTTATTATTTAACTATCGTACATATCGTCCTATCTGCTGTCAAAAATGAAAAATATTTACATCCATTGACTCACGACATTCTTCTAGTAGCTGACTAATACATACATTTAGATAAACTTTTGAACAGCATAATTTGGAAAACGTTATACAAAATAAGCAGTCTATTCTTATCTGATTACAGTAGAAAGAAAGAGATGCAATATCAAAAAGTAACATTTCTGAAACTACTTAAACAGTTGTTATAATTCCACAATGTAATTCTGAAAATAGCTCAATCTTTAGTGCAATATTTAAAGTGCTGGTTCTACGTAAATTTCACAAGCTTGCAATTATGGACCGGCAGAACGGAGATAGTGTTACCATTAAAAATAACACCAATTTTGCTACAGTATTCTAATTGACTGTCTTATTCGCTAGATTACAAAAGGAACTTTTAATTTACAATAATATCATATAATATAGGCTGTCCCAAATTCGTATCCAGAAGCTACAATTTAAAACAATGCTATATGTACGAAAGTTTAAACATTTTTAAAAATTTTAAAATACTTAATTTTCATGATAAATGGCTAATTTTAATGTATATTTTTTATTACATAGGTTATAAATTCAAATATATTTTAGTCAATTAATATTTTAATTTTACAATAAATTTATTACTTACCAAAAGAAATAAAATATATATTAATAATATTTTATTGTATTGATACTACTTATTTGTATAAGAATAATATGTACTAAGTAATTATAATTGTCTATTGTCTATAGAGACTATGGAAGCTTTAATTATTATTCTATTGCATTTATCAGCTCAATATAATATAAGCAGTCTATGTATTTTATTTCATATATTTAAAACAGTACAGCTGCTTATAAAGCTTATTGAATACATACAAACCACGGCCTCTAATAATACCAATTTAATCAATAAATCTATACATATAATAAAACTGTAGAAATGAGAATTCTGTGCATAAAAATAATAAGTGGGAGCTGTCACTACATCGCTATAGAAGCCAAAAATGTGGTTAGATTTTTGTCTGTCTGTCTGTCTGTATGTTTGTTCCAGCATCACACGAAAACCACTGATCCGATTTGAATGCGGTTTTCGCAGATATATTTGTCTTCTTCCAACTTAACATCTGGTGTATAAATTTTTTGCCCCCCACCCCTCTAAGGGTACAAAAGGGGGGGTCAGATTTTGTATCAAACTTTTTTTTTTAACATGAAAACTACTGATCCGATTTGCAAACGGTTTTCGCAGATATATTTGTCTTCTTCGAACTCAACATCTGATACAAAAAAATCCCCCCACCCCTCTGAGGGGGGTCCGATTTTGTTTGATCAAACTTAACATTTGGTGTATAACATTTTCCCCCACCCCTCTTAGGGGACAAAAGAGAGGGTAAGATTTTGTATCAACTGATGAAATAGAAATACTTTATATGGCAAAACAACGTTTGCCGGGACAGCTAGTCGTTAATAAATGTATATTTTATGATTTATGGTAAAACACTAAAATTGTCACTTCAACAAAATTTTGTTGGAAGTAATAATAAGAGGAATAAATTTATTTGTGTGCCAATTAAATGGATATTTTACCTTACATTTCATACAACATATAAATGTTTCATTACATATTTTTACAACATTAGGCGTCTATTTACAATAACTTTAATTTCTATTCCTTAACATTAATGCTACTATGGAAATGAGGATTTTTAATCTTTGGGTTATATAATTGTTTCTATAAGCCTCTTACAAAGTAATGCAGTATTATTTGATCACCTAATGCCAACAAAATTCTGTACTTGATTATATCGTTCTATGTTCTAAATATTTCGTAATTAATAATTTTCTACGTCACGGTTTGAACAGACTCTTAGCGTTAGAAGTCTTACTTAAACCTAATAATTCCTATACAGTATGCTGCTTTGAATCGATCATAAGGTTTTTATAAAGACTTTTGTAGAGCAGACAGGGGAATGAATTAACCTAACGACATATTGATTTAGTTTTAAGCTGTATAAACATCATCTGGTCTATAGAAGACAAAGTATTTTACAAATTAAAATACTTTTCTCTAATTTGACATATTAAAAAAATTATGAATTTGTTCAGATCTATAAAGTAAGTTTATTTAGTTTTATATAATTTAAAGCTTTTTTCAAAATCTAGTCTATAAAAATAAATGTGTTGGTAGACATTTTAATAAAAAAAACGCTTTAATACTATGTTATAAAAGAAAGAGAAAAACGTTACCAAATAAAAAAATTGTCAACGTAATAATTACATGCTGCAATTGAACACATTGAATATCATTTGTACATACAAAACTTCATAACACTACAAAATTCGTAAAAAAGTATAAAAATTTAAAAATAATATTTCTAATCAACAAAATATAAAATTTCGTAAACTTATCACCAATTTCATTGCGTAAAATATACCATTTTTTTAACATAGCGATTATGAACACATGTAAACCAAAACAGCCAAGTATTTTTTTATGTATTATGTGTATGTGTTACGCTCAAAGACCGAAATCGCTCAGTGAGCGAAAAAATAGCTCACAACGCGTTGTGGTCACAGTGAAACAGCCACGACGCGAAATTCGCGTCGTGGCTCTAATGAAAACGGCCACGACGCGTTCTGGCAATCACAAAAAGACCACAACGCGAAATTTGTATCGTGGCTGATATGCTATTCGTTTTTCTTGATTTGTTCTTGATTGATTAATCGTCCACAGGTATGAGAGGATATAATATTTGAGTTACCGCGCATACTACAGTTTATTTTTCTTTTACTAAAATCAGTGCTTAACGTGTAAATTATCATTATTATTTATAAAATATCCATAGTTCCATATCTAACTATCCATACTAATATTATTATTGTCTGTCTATCTGTCTGGCGCAACGTAGTTGCGGGCATCTACTGGTATAGTAGTTATTATATTCAAATTATATAAATTAAAATAAAACTATATTTTTATTATTTATTGAGGTCGGATTACTTTACGAGTATATTAAAAAAAACAACAACACGTCGTTGCGCCAGACAGACAGATAGTAATAATATTAGTACGGATAGTATGGAACTATGGATATTTTATAATTATAACAACGATAAACACGTTATGCCGTGATTTAGTAAAAAAAAAAATATTTTGTAGTACGCGTGGTAATTCAAATTTGATCTTCCATACCTATGGACGATTAATCAATCAAGAACGAATCAAGAAAAACGAATAGCATATCAGCCACGACACGAATTTCGCGTTATGGTATTTTTGTGATTGCCAGAACGCGTCGTGGCCGTTTTCATTAGAGCCACGACGCGAAATTCGCGTCGTGGCTGTTTCACTGTGACCACAACGCGTTGTGAGCTATTTTTTCGCTCACTGAGCGATTTCGGTCTTTGAGCGTAACATATGTATAGACCGAAAAAAGATTTTCATCTTAATTATTAATCAGTTAAAACTTGTTGATGACAAAATGTGTTAGAAATATTTAATAAGATAACGTAGTTACGAAGCTCAGTTAATTGTTGCATTATTTCGTTATCATTTAAAGATTATAATTTATTAATATTATTAATCAGCACGCTTAGCATGGCCAGCATTAAATAGGTTTCGTTCTACAGTAGAATAGACAAAGTCACAGATTGACAAAGGAAATCCGTAAGTTTTTCCCTAAAATCTGTCAATCTGTCTGTGTTTCTATTCTTTCGCATTTCTACTGCGGCTATGCTAAGCCTGGAGTTAAACCGCTTAAGACACCACAAATCAAAAAGAGATAGCTATAATTTTCTCTCTCCCTAACATTCACGCTACGTCACCGCTACAACCTCTAATGCATAATCAAAACAATTTTTACAGCGAATTACATTTTGCACTAGACATTTTCAAATCCTAACTGCGTTAAGTCAACACATAAATAACACAAAAGGCAGGAACAGAGCAAATAATCTCATAACAAGGGCAATTTTAATATCACACAATATATTTTAGTCTCTCAAACCGCCAAGCCAGTGCGCTCACAATTTTGCGACGAAACATTTATGCGATATCAAACTCAGCGGTCAGTGTCGGCATTTTGTCACTGACTGTTGGCAAGCTCGTCCATACGACATCTAGAAGAATAAAATTAATTAAAAAATGAAAGAGGTGACATTAAAAATCTTGCCTATTCCTGCTTTGAAATGAAAAGGGTTATGTAGTTACCTGACAGCCATTTCTGCGACCTCCAAACTGGGATAATCCAGCTCTTTCACCAAACACAGCACAGCCGATAGCAGATTCGAGTTCTGTGCAAAATTATATACATTGAGCATACTGCAATAACTGCAACTAGTTAATGTATTATTTAACATACTTAACTAATTTTTATTAAAGTTTTATGGCAATTGAACTCCAAAGGATGAGTTGTAATTATTATAGGCCCTAATCAAAGGTTATCTTTGTATCACACGTATGTGAAAAAGTTGACGCTCACGTCCAAACAACATTCGAGATAAAGTTTAATCTTGTGTCAATTATTCATTATTGCTTAAAATAAAATGTTTACCCTCGCAACTGGCCTTCTCGTAAAACCTCTATGCTCCGCCATGACGGCCGATGGATAGCTTTCTCGTTCCCTCTCTCGTTCTCTTTCCCTCTCCCGATCTCTTTCCCACTCCCGCGTCGAGTATGTTTCACTCCTGAAAACAGTAAAGCGATGAATCGATGATTAATATATATTATACTAGCTGTCGCGGCAAACGTTTCTTTGCCATAATCAAAGAGAATATAATCACTACGTTTTAGCCATAAATCATAATATCATATAAAGTATATCGCTCGTATTAAATATACTACATAAGCGATATACTAAATAAGTATGTCACCATGGCAACGTCCATCGCTATCCCGTGACCCGCGTCGCATAAACAATGGTCGCTCTTTATAGACAAATAATTTGCAATAAAACAAAATTGCGACTATAATTAAAGATCTACATTCTAAGCTATCCTATCTCTCAAGTTGAAAAAAGCACACATTTAAAAAAAGAAATAATTAATAATTTTCAGATTAATCAGAAAATAATAAAAAACTTAATACACAAATAATCTTAATCCAGTAGTAATAATTAAGAAAAAACAAGCCAAAAGCAGGTAGATATATGCAACGCACCTGTCTCTATCGCAGCATCTGTCGTTGTCGTGTGACTGTGGTGACGTCACAGCGTGCGGCGCGCCCGCTGCGTGCCGCCATTCGCCGTTCGACGCGTACGTATAGTCCTAAAAATAATTACAAACAGTCGTAAATCATACAAACAATTCAGAATTATTTTTTTCTTAGAGTAACTTACTTTGACACTTTGAGCAGACACTGAATGCCGTAGCGACGCCGCTTCCGGGGAACGTGGGCCGCCTCTGGGCTGGAAAAAAGATTTTCTTGATCAGTTTTAATTGAAAAAAAATATAAATGTGTAACTTTGCATTGGCAAAGTCTCACCAATGTAATGCCACTTTCCCTATTTTTCAGTAGAATACTATTTGAGAATTTCTATGGCGAGCCCGGCCCTGCTAAGCATGCTGCTTTGCAATTGCAAGCTCTTCTAATGTTGCGAGTGCTCATGGGCGACGGTAGTTGCTTTTTATCAGGTGATCCATTTGCTCGTTTGCCCCTTTATTTTTATATAAAAAAGTGCAAGTGCGCAACATTTTAGATTACATAGTTCTCAAATCGTACCTCATAATGTGAGGAGCTCATGGCGGGGTGCTCGTACCGCTCGTCGGGCTCCGGCGACGCGCGTCGCGGCGACACCGGACACTGAAATACATTACGTCACAACAAATAAGTACAGTCAATAGTATGTTGCGACTTGCGACCACATTTCTATTAGTTTTCAACAGATACCGCTTGTGTATGTACTTCGCGTGCCATTTCGCGTCCCCAAACGACGAGCAATGCTCGTCTTTCGAAAGTCTGTTCTTTTAGTCTGCCATCGGAATCGGACGTCAATCGGAATTTTAAAAATGCCTAAATGCCTAAAAGTGCCGTATTGAGCTGTAGAAATTCAAATAGAAACGTTGGCCTAGGTAATGAACACGATTCTTATCATCGGTACGTCACAGTAGCTAGGAAAAAAGTGGCACACTCGTTTTCATACAAATGGAGCGACATGCGGTATCTAAACTTGACATAAAGGACATGCATATTAGGTAGGTATATATCGTATGTAAATATGAAGACTGTAAAAACTATTGATAAATTACATTTACATACATACTTGTAAGTTGCAAGGTTCTTTTGGCGTTCATTTAAAGTTTAGTATAATATGTAATGTTTAGTGTAATTAGGATGACAAAGTAGAAATCAAAAAGCAAAATATTTATTCCTTATAAAATTTAATAGATAGTTGTCCTTTGATTTCTGACTCTATTATTAAGTAGATAAGGATCAGTATTGAGTACCTGCGCGGGTGACGAATGCGACGTTTCCACCGGCTCCACCTCCGCCGAACTGTCGCTGCCCTGCGACGCCGGGTTAGTTAGTTAAACACTCACACACACACATACACACACATACTTAGTTAAATGGATAAATTTATAGACACACATAAGTAGTTCATGAATATTAATAAACAGCTTAAACGGCCCATTCACTATCCTGCATTGCAGTCCGCCGTGTAGGCCTGCGACACCATTCACTATCCTGCATAAGCCAGCGGACTTCACGGCGGCATATGCAGGATAGTGAATGGTGTTGCAGGCCTGCACGGCGGACTGCAATGCAGGTCTGCAACGCAGGATAGTGAATGGACCCTTTTAGTTTTAGACGTTTTGTGACAGAAGCTTATCTATTCAACATGAGTGTTGATGATTCTATCTATCTATTCAACAGCCAAGTTTGACGTCAGTTAATCAATTACGGTAATAGATAAATTACTGTCAAATACTTCAGGAACTAAACATTAGTTACTCAAGACATATTTTAATATTATGATAACGAGCAAAACATGACGAACGCAAAATGCACGCACGGTTGAGCGTCGTGACGCAAGCTGGCGTACTAACGCTCTTTCACAAACAAAATTCCAGACAAACGTAAATCAAACGCCATGTTAAATGAAATTTAGTAATAATTAGAAATGTAACTTTTAGTGACACAGCATAAAAGAGTAAAACGAAAAGATCACGTTAATGCAATATTCAAGGTCAGGCTATAAAGGCGACGGGTCATTTTTGACCCAGGCCCGACAGAAACGAGGCATATACCATTTTTTTCGTTGTATTATGGGTATTCAAGATATGTAATTTTTATATTCAAAATCAATGGCTAACATGTTATTTTATTGCTTTCTTTTTTAGGGTTCCGTACCCAAAGGGTAAAAACGGGACCCTATTACTAAGACTTCGATGTCTGTCCGTCTGTCTGTCACCAGGCTGTAACTCGAGAACGGTAATAGCTAGAGAGTTGAAATTTTCACAGAATGTGTATATCTGTTGCCGCTATAACAACAAATACTAAAAACAAAATAAAATAAATATTTAAGGGGGGCTCCCATACAACAAACGTGCTTTTTTTGGCCTTTTTTGCTCTATATCAATAATGGCAACAGGTAGGTACTTAACTTTTTCACAAAATCCTTAGTTATATGTGTACTTTAATATTTAATAATAATATAAAAATAAAATAAAAAATTAAGGGGGGCTCCCATACAAGAAACACAATTTTTGGCCTAATTTTGCTCTATAATGGTACGGAACCCTTCGTGCGCGAGTCCGACTCGCACTTGGCCGATTATTTCTTCAGGCGCAGTATGAAAAGTGCTAAAACGAAAAATAAGAATCGTTATTTGCATGTAATTATATTCAATATCAGTGGAACACTTAGAAATATATTATATAAAAACACAAAACCTAGTGTAAATATTTTTATACGAACCAAATAGTAAATATTATTTTGTTTACCTAGGTAGGTACAATTTTAAAATAAAAAAAAGCACAATTTTAAAAAATATTTTTTCACTACCTTCTAGTATGTTTCAAACATGTTATATTTTATCACTCGTGATAATTGTTACACTGAGGGCGAGATAAATCTATACAGATACCTACATAAGTTTTTCTTTAGCTAATGAACATGAAAACGAGATGTCTATCCCATCCTAGGCTATAATAATAGCACTTATCACGTGTGCACAACTTCCTAATGTTCACTTTCCATGATAACATGTACGTCAGTAATATTCATTAAAAAAAAAATCTTCCATCAATGGTGGGATTGTACTATCAGTGAAGTTGATTCCTAGGCAGATGAGGGTCCTACGTAGTTTGATCGCGTTGCGTCAAACCCAGCCGACAGATCACAGCTAACATTGAAATGACATAAGCCGACCAAATGACGTTGATCCTACAACTGCTTAGGATTCAATTTCCTCGATGGTACATTACTATGTTTTATATATTTTATATATTATACGTTTTTGAAGAAAAATGTCGTGATTGCATTTTACATCTAATAAGTGCATTTACATGTTAGCCAGGGATATTGAATAAAGTAGCTTAATATTTGCTCTTTTCATACTGCGACTGAAGAAAAAAGAAAGCAATAAAATAACATGTTAGCCACTGATATTGAATATAAAAATTACATATCCTGGATACCCATAACATGACGAAAACAATGGGATACGTTTCTTTCGTGTCGGGCATAGGTAAATTTTGTATGGTCCGTGACCAGTCTTCTTTGTAAAGATTTCTATTGGATAATTCTCTCGGTGGGTCTGCAAAGGGGCCATCAGCGGGGGACCAAGACCAGACCAGGCCCTTTAACCAAGACCTTTTCTTTATCGCTTAAGATACAATTCCGTGCATCGCGATCGATCGCGGTCGCGCACGACCTACGACTGTCGTCGGACGCTCGCGACCATAGTCAGCGTATGAAAATGTATGGCACCGCTTCCGAGGCCCGCGACTGACGCGCGCGGCCTACGACTGTCGTAAGCCGCGCGCGATCGTGTCTTGATGTTATGACAGTCGCGCACGACCGACGACAGTCGTAGGTCGTGCGCGACCGCGATCGATCGCGATGCACGGAATTGTCCCTTTATTGATAGAATATCCGATCAAAATGAATAGACATAAACGTTCGTTAATATGACGTTGACGTTCGACTCGTCTAGCGTCAATTCCATACATTTTGATAGACTGTTCTATAAAGCGATAAAGGAAAAGTCTTGACTAGGGTCAGGGCTTCCTCGAAGCTTGTCCGTGGCGTATAATACACTCAGACATACATAATAATATTTACCTGATCTTGCCTCTGTGTGGGTTGCGGCGCGCGGCCGTAGAAGGGCTCGGGCTCGCGCTCCGGACTGGACTCGCACGACCGCTGCCGCCGGTACTGACCGTATGTCTCCTGCTGTAAGATACTTTAACCCACTGACCTCACTTTAATACACTGGACAGGCGATCGCTATCAATAAAATGTTCCTATTTGAAAGTCGCCATATTGGCGCTGATAGCTATGTGAAAGCAGTACATAGTGTACTTGGAACTACTATTTTGCAAATGGCGGTTGTAATTTTCTGTGTAATTAGTTCACGGTACGCTC
This sequence comes from Polyommatus icarus, assembly GCA_937595015.1. NCBI lineage: Eukaryota > Metazoa > Arthropoda > Insecta > Lepidoptera > Lycaenidae > Polyommatus > Polyommatus icarus. The sequence goes on along the minus strand of OW569324.1, from coordinate 7,487,342 downwards.
ACCGTGGCGCTTCAAATCGGCACAAAAGATAGCTGTCATTTTGTACGGCATAGCCAGTCCAGTGTATTATTATAGAGGTCAGTGCTTTAACCCCTTTATAAATAAAAATGTTTAACTATAATTTTTTTCCTTGTCTATCAAGCGTGTTGGAACCAACACAATAGACAAAGACAAAACTTTCTGGTTTGATATCTGTATATATTGCACTAGCTTTTGCCCGCGGCTTCGCTCGCGGCAAGAAGTATTATCTTTTATCCCCTATTTTATCCCTTTAGGGGTGGAATTTATCAAAATCCTTTCTTAGGGGATGCCTCCGTCGTGCATTGCGTCGTACTTTGTGCATGCAAAGTCTCAGCCCGATCAGTATAAAATTGACAAAGTTTCATACAAACTTTCATCCCCCATTTTAACCCCTTGGGGGTAGAATTGATCAAAATCCTTTCTTAGCGGATACCTAACGTCATAAAATTTTTGCCAAATTTTAGCCTGATCCGTCCAGACTCCAGTGGTTTGGGCTGTGCGTTGATACTTGATTTTTTTTTATTGAATAAGGGGGCAAACGAGCAAACGGGTCACCTGATGGTAAGCAACTACCGTCGCCCATGGACACTCGCAACATCAGAAGAGCTGCAGGTGCGTTGCCGGCCTTTTAAGAGGGAATACGCTCTTTTCTTGAAGGTTTGCAGGTCGTATAGGTCCGGAAAAACTGCTGGTGACAGTTCGTTCCAGAGTTTTATAGTGCGCGGCAGAAAGTTACGCGAAAAACGCACTGTGGAAGACTGCCACTCATCAAGGTGATGAGGATGGTATGTTTTTCGCGTGGGTCGATGGCGAAATGTTGCAGGTGGTATGATTCCGAACAATTCCTCAAAACACTCCCCGTGATACAACCGATAGAGGATGCAGAGTGAAGCTACATCTCGGCGTAATTCCAAGGGGTCCAAGCTGTTAGAAACACTATGGCAGTCAACAATTCGAGCGGCCCTTCGTTGGATACGATCCAGAGGGAGCAGTTGGTATTTTGGCGCCCCAGCCCAGAGATGAGAAAAATATATGAGGCCGAACCTGCGCCTTGTAGAGTTGTAGGCGTTGGTCCGGACTGAAGTACTGTCTCACTCTGTTAAGAACACCAAGCTTCTTCGAGGCTAATTTGGCCTTACCCTCTAGATGGTATCGGAACTGGACTTCGCTCGATATGTTGACGCCAAGTATCTCAATGCTAGGGGAGATGTTTAAAGATGTGCACTCGAAACGAGGATATACGACCATTGGTGACTTTTTAGTGGTGAACGCGCAGACTTGTGTCTTGGCGGGGTTGAATTGGACCAAGTTACGTCTACCCCATTCAGAGACCTTCTCCAATGAATTCTCCACCTTAGACACAAGTTCGTTTCGACTCTCAGTGACATTTTACCGAGAAATATTGGGGGAGCCGGTATATACAGCATCACCTGTACTGTCATCTGCATAGCAATGAATGCCGCTGGTCTGCAACATGTCATTGATATGCAGTAAGAATAGAGTAGGCGATAGCACACAGCCCTGAGGGACACCAGCATCAACAGAGTGAGTCTCCGAGCATTCGCCGTAAACTACGACCTTTATGCTTCTGTCTGCTAAGAAACCAGTGACCCACTTACATAATTTCTCGGGCAGCCCGTATGATGGAAGCTTTGATAGCAGCGCTTTATGCCTAACCCGGTCAAAGGCCTTCGCAATGTCCAAACTAACAGCCAATGCCTCTCCCTTCGACTCAATTGCCTGAGCCCAACGATGAGTCAGGTACGCCAAGAGATTACCAGCCGAGCGACCCTTACGGAACCCGTATTGTTTGTCGCTTAGCAAGCTTGATAGATCACTATGTCAGTCAGTCAGTCACCTTTGAGTTATATAATATACTAGCTGTCCCGGCAAACGTTTCCGCCATATTATTATATAAAGTATATCGCCCGTATTATTTTTTTGAATTAGTGACTAAATAAGTATGTCACCATGGCAACTTCCATCGCTATCCCGCGACCCGCGTCGCATAAGAAACATTAAAATCGGTTAAGTAGTTTAGGAATTCATCGCGTACATCGTGACAGGAGATTTATATATATTAGATTGTACCGTTTTTTTTTCAGTATCTTAGTAGACTAACCTGTTGTGGATATCCCTCATCGTCTGAGTCGGGTATGTGGACACCACGACGCATCGCTTCTTGCACCTGAAAATCAAGCAATAATCGTTTAGAGAGCATACAAGTAATACGTAACGCGATTTGGGCGGACCCGGGGAGCTAAAAAAGCCCGTGAGGCGTGCTTTACAAGGGGTTAGGTTAACCCAACCCCTTGTCAACATGAGTGTCATTAGGTTAGCCGCTAACCCTTAACTTATACAATAACCCAACGATATACGATTTGTTATATCAAGTTTACGCAAGGTCGGTGATTTCTCTTAGCTACTCGAGTTACTCGTGGTAATTAAATATTTCGCGGATATTTCCTGTGGCCGTGTAAAGTAAGCCACCGGAAATCGTAATACAAATAAACCTCAAATGTGTAAAAGTAGTTTTATAAAGTGATTTCCTCAAACTTACTTCCTCTGGGTGAACGACGACATTGTCAAGTTTCTCCAAATTGGGCAGGTTGCGTAGGACCGTCATACGATACCTGCAAACATATTGAGACGGTTAAGGTCACCGCTATTGATTCTTACTTAAATATTTAATGGATTTACTGGTATAAAGACTGCGGCAAACGAAATGATGGATCGGCTAGCAAAAAGTGATTATAGCTAAGTAGAGCCAAGGACCGATTTGGTGGTAAGTGGTCAACTTTTCTATTAAACAACTGAAACTCTGCTTTCAACTCTTAAGATTTAGGTCATTGCATCTAGAGGGTTTAATAAATAATCTTAGAGGTCGACTGTTCATATCATATTGTATCAGATATATTATGACAGATAGGTAAGGTCCACATAACGCAGTCCTTGCACAACTCTTACTTTCACATCTAAAGCCCTCTTGCGCAGATTGGATTACAGCTACTCTGGATTAAATGTCAAGTATTACTTACATTCTTCGCATATGAAGGCAACATTATACTGGTCATCATCATGATATTATAACACAGAAGCAAGTAGCAACCCAGGATTGCTGACTACCTCTTAATAAAGTCTACTTGCGCTGGGGGTAAAAGTCCGGTCCTTAGTGTGGCAGACCGGCCGGTTGTGGAGAGGATCCTGTGTTGGACAGATCTGGGACACTCTCCGTCCAACGGCTGATGGCAAACCGCAGGCGGTTTTAGTGGGTAAGATATCGTCGTTTGCTTCTCTTTCAATTAAAGGCTGCTGAGTTCGCTCAGGATGAGCATCAATCCAGATTGGTTTACGTCGACCTTTGGGCATAACTGGACAAGACATTGACTCACTCAGGATGGTGCGTGCAGGGGTAACGGGGTAAGACATTGACTAACTCAGGATGGTGCGTGCAGGGGTAACTACGCAAGACATTGACTCACTCAGGGTGATGCGTGCAGGGGTTCTCGTCTAGCCACAGGCTGGTGAGGTCTGGCAGATGGCGCAGGTGGCGGATCTCGGCCAGGTCGCGGATCTCGTTCTTGCGGACGTACAGCTCGCGGAGCCGCCGGCAACCCGCGAAGTCGCCAAGAGACCGGATCTTGTTTATGCTGGAAGGAGATAGAACAAAATTGTAGAGAAGAACAAAATCTCGTCCAACATTATGCTAAAAGGAGATTATAGAAGATAAAGACGGAACAAAATCAAAAACATTGTGCTATAATATTTGGGAAGCATCTAGATCAATCTAAATTATTCTATTGAAACTGGATCTTGCTACTCTTCTTAAGCTGGCTTCCCACGGCCCGATTTCTCACAGGTCAGGCCGCGCCACGACAGACCGACAGGCCATGGGAACCGTCGCATCCGATGAGGCCTGTGGTGGCCTGATGGCGCCCGTTCGATCCATTGCATCGGTTCGTCGGTAAGTTCAAAGGCGCGGCGCAGCCTGTCTGTCTGCGTCGGTTGTAATCGTTCGAGTGTTGCCAGATCAGGGCATTTCCCCCTAGATTTAGGGGGTTTTCAACCAAGTTAGGGGCAAAACAAGTTAAGGGGAAAAAATATTTGGGGGATTTTTAGGGGAAATTCAAAATACATGTCAAATACAGTTTTTTTGCCAAATATCACGTTCCTAATATTTTTTTACCATCTCTAAATTACTTGAGCGCCACAACAACTAATAGAATAAGAATAAAAACATATTTATTTTGACACCACACAACATCATGTAGAACACAATATACAGGGTGTAAAAAGACCGCTTGCGATAACTTTGGGGTATTATTATACTACATTTTCTGATTACAAAAATGTATATTTTTTTTAATTTTTTTTTCAAAAAAAAAATTTTTTTATTATATTTTTTATAATACATAACCTTTAGACAAAACGATAAACCATTTACAAAAAATATTTAAAATATTTTTTTTACTTTTATTTTTTTTATCCCGATACGTAATGTTAAAGACGCGAGGTATTGATATCAACTGTAGCGCGCTTAATAACATAAGGTCGTAAACGACCATACTGTACGGTCGCGGCAGTTTTCAACCTTATGCTCTTTCCAACCTATCAAGAACCATGACATTCAACTGTCTCAAGTAACTCAGAACTTTTAAGCAGTTATGAATTAGTTAATCCGAAAACGGAGCCATTTCTTACTTCAAATAAAATATTTGTTTCGGCATAGCGAGGAAAAATTGCCAACGTGAAAGGCAACAGGGGTGACGGGACACCCCAAAGGTGTCAATATAACAAAAACAAAAACTTACAACAAAACATCGACGCGTGCGACTGAATCACTCAAATTAGAGAATAGATAGAGTGTTGGAAATAGACAAAATCATAGTAAACTAGATACTCGTATTGATACATTTCTAGAGCGTTGGGGTGACGCATCACCCCTGTTGCCTTCCGAAGGTTAAAACATAAATATTAAATACCTAATACAATAACAGCTTAATATGCAATAATAAACCGCATTGCGCCACCATGTGGCATGAGATCACTCGCAAGTCGCAAGTCGCAATAGATATCCTCACTCCTCGCTCCTCGCTAACTAAGAACACACTTGGCAACATCTACCTTATTTGTGTATTCACGATTCGAGCTTATTCATGTCCAAATACGAAGAAATGGCTTCTTAATTTGGTAACTTTTTAAGACTTGGTCCAAAACTGGAGTATTTATTAATCTGTTGTTGAAAGATAGAGAAGTATTTACCTAACCTATTTTTTACATTCATATCGTGGTTACGAAGGAATTGCTTACAACGGTTATTGTTATTTATTTATAAGTACTTGTTACAACACTTTTAATTATTGCTTCCGAATTGCTTTAATTACTTAATTAATTAATTTATCGCAAAAGTTACATTCACCTACTTATCAAGTTTTTTTTCGTTCTTCACAAAACCTTACAAAAGTCATAGAACTTTTCTAGTTATTGCCTTTTCTAGTTTTACTATTGTATAGGTATCCTATAGTAAAATGTCTGAAGTCTAGACTCGAGACGGGTCGTGACCTAGGGTCTAGGGAGGTTTCAGTAATAAAGTAGTATTATATCTTGCCCAATCTTGGTGGTTACGAACAAATCCCGGTATGTAGATTGTAGGTATTATATATTTGAAAGAAATCCTTTCCCTTATATTCTTATGATTAAATAAGTATTAAACATTCAAACCGGCCAAGTGCGTGTCGGGCCACGCGCAATATAGGGTTCCGTAGTACCGCTAGTTTTTGATAATTTTTATATGGTCAATGAACGTATATATACATATAGCGTGTTTTATACTACTAACAACATCATCTCAGTTACTTTCAAAGGAATTTAAACGAGAAGTTCAATTTATACTTCGCCGAATACATTTTTTTTAGTTGATCGACTATTACTCAATAACTTATGAAGTCTTCTTAGCCGTGATAGTTTTCCTTTTAAATTCAGCATATTTCCTACTCCCGTGAATTTTTTCACATTTTCAGAACCCACCGTTTAGCTGGTAGAAGGGGAGGACACTGGACTCTAACGATTTTTTCCACTTTAAAACTTAATATTTCACAAACGGATCCCTAAATCGAAAAATGATCTATGAATACTCGCAATATTTTTAAAAACCTATTCAACGGCACCCCACACGATGGAATGGGCGCGAAAAAAAAATTTCATCCCCGCTTGTTGTGTAGGGGAGGTACCATAAAAAAAAATATTTTTTACGATTTCATGTACCATTTTGTTGCCATCATTAATATGTGTATTCGTACCAAATTACAGCTTTGTAGGTCTTATAGTCTCTGAGTAAAACCGCGGACAGACAGACAGACAGACAGACAGACAGACGGACAGACGGACGGACAGACCGAAACTATAAGGGTTCCTTATTGACTACGGAACCCTAAAAACAATATGTAGAGCAAAATATGTACTTTTGTGATGTTTATCTAAATTCCCATAAAGTTCGCATAAATAACAGTTCAAGACATCAAGAGTTCTCTAGCAAACCCACCATTCCACATTATTGGCATAGTAATACGATCAAAATGCTGTACCCCACTTCAGGGGACCTATATGTAGTTGGTAGCCACAGATGATCATGATGCAATATTACCTTAGCGCCAGCACTTCGACGTTGGGCATTCGCCGCAGAAGACTCACGTCACCCAGTTCTGCGCCCCTGAAAACAAACAAAATATATTTAAGAAAGTTTTCAACACAATAAAGAGTTGAGATTCCAGTTATGAGTATCCTTGAGTTGTAATTACTTTGCTTTATATGCTTATTGCTAAAGTTTTGCTCGTATGACGTATCTTAAAAGTTAGAGAATCCTTTCATTAATCAGGAATTTAAAATAGATAATGTTACACACAGTACTGAAAGCAGGTCCTACACGTTACTACATTTCAGAGAGAAGCCGACTTCATTTAAGCTAGAGATTTTTCGATTGTCATCTCAAATGTGAGTGAGAGAGTAAGAGAAGCAAATAGGAACAGAGTGAAAAGAACCTCACGCCTGCGCGGCAAAAAAGTTAGGAAAAAGTCATTGTCACGCTGATAAAAACGTAACACACAAGTTACTTGCATTGGTTAATGAGACTTGATAATATCAAGATGAAGGCCGCGGGTTCGATAAGCGTAATCACGTAATCCTTACATTAAAAATCATCGATAATACATAGATAGATCACACCTATTACCCGTGGGCCGTGGTATTATACTAGTGATTAAGGCATGCGAAAAGCGTATCACGCGTTAATTGTCAGGCCAAGCACGCGCGCACGTTATGGTATAAGACAAAACGCACACGCACGCGGCCTTGGCGGTAGCTGTTCTGGACATTTACGGCTTTTCCTAATTGCAATCGTTCGGAATGCAATTACTGTGACCACTGTCTGCTCCTCATCAGCAGAAACCACACGTTAAGCAATGGCAACCATTCACTGACATCATGTTATGAGGAAGATTTTTACCAATCTTCTCAACCTCTATGCAATAAGTTCTACCCATGTTAAATATTCACTGCCTTTATGTTCAATTTAAGATAAAATCTACCTCATAGAATCCATTGTGGCAATGTAAGCTTATCTAGACCACGTTTCAAAAGGCATGACGACGTAGCTTGTTAATAAGTTTAAGGCCGTCCCCCGAGCAAACGACCTTGGCCATACATTTGCCGCGTTGCCGAGATCGCGCCAAAACCCTATTATTTTTACTTATCTTAGTTCGAAATTGTCCTAAAAAAATTAAAACGGCGAATATGTAGTTTATGATATTGTCGATCTATTGGCGTGAGTTTCAAATAAAAGTAATTTGTAAATCCTAAGGAGATGCTGAATGTATGCTTGAATTTTAACAAATTGGTATTACTTTGGAAGCTGATATCATGAGTATAAGAAACAAAAATAGAAAATTTAAAACGACAAAAGGAATGTTGATATACTGAAGATTATTGCTGTATTTTTATTATAACTTTGTAGCTTTCAGATTATGAGTTTATAAGGTTTTAAATACGGTCAATTACGGAATCTCCGGACGGAACGCCCTTAAGTGGTAGGGCTCGTCAGCCTGCGCCCTTGAGGGCGTGTCACCCCGAGTCATCGCCGACGCCCTCGTTGAAAACACCGACTCATTGTAAACCTAATTTTATGATAGTTGATGTCACAGCAGATTACATCGAGCATTGACTCCTCACAAATATTTTTTTAAAGACTGTGTGTGTGTGTGTGAATATACCTTTTAAACCTTTTTGGTTCTTCATTTAGGTAACTTCTTTGAAATCAAAATAAAACTTTTTTCATTAGTCATTTAGATTAATCCTTCGATCGGAGGTTCTAGGAATTCCCATTGTACATTCTTTTGTTCTCGCGATTACCGGAGCTCGCGCGGGGCCTGAAGGATTATTATTCTTAAAGGAATAAAAATCTCAACGGAAATGACTCTCGTAAGATTCGACCATGAAGCGATAAACGATGTGATGCTTTTGTTTCTCGAAAATAGTAGACCACCTCCTTGACTACAGGTGTTTGAATAAATTTAAATAAGCCACCTCCTCCCCACTCCTCCACTCAGCTCGATAATATGCTACATTTGTGACACACATACAAGAGCCAACACTTAAATAGATAGGATGTCGACACTGGCCACTGCCGTGTTACTGCCAAAGGGAATTCGGGGTGGCCTAGTATACCGGACGTTTATCATGCAGAAGACGTTGAAAATAGACTTAAAAATGTCTTTGGTCACATAATGACTCATTAAAATTCTTGTTTGAGGAAATCTGACTAATTCGAGTAATCAAAGCCTCTACTATTCATTGGAGCTTTATTGGTATTTTGTTAAGAGGCCGATTGGCTGCTAGGTAGTCACTGCCAGTAAACGAAATGATGAAAAGCCTTCATATTTGATATGGAGCCATTCCAATAATTCGCCATTGGGCATACTGGTGCGTTGTACAAAAACCAACAAGCTCCAACCAAACATTGCTTCACTGGCGCACGTTATCGCAAACGCGTGTCGGTCACGCTATTGTCTGTTGCAACACCGACGCCTGACGCCGGCCACTGCCCTGAGGTCCATTTGTGTAACACTGTGAGCTGTTCATTCGCAGCTTCATGCAGGAATAAAACACATACAGCTAAGAATTGCCAATCATCATCTAGATTCTAGACTCTACATTTTCAAAACCTTCATCTCAGAAGTGGTAATCAAATATGTAACACATATTTCATTATAAATGCATATTGTTCTGGGTGCTGGTAGCACACCGGCACTTTGGAAACTTCATAAAAGAAACAGAAGACGTATCTAGTCTACCCATGGCAAGCAATAGTAATCCAAAATAATGTAGAGCCATTACAGATTTTTAACAACAACTTGTTCCAAATCCCGAAGAGGTTCTAAATTATTTTTTTCTTTAAGAAGTAAATAAAAGTTCGTAAACTGCCGTAGACATTCGTAGAACAAATCAATTGCCTAATCCGCTGGCGCCGCGAGCAATTGTAGTTCCTTAAGTTCGGCAGTTCTTGTGGTTAGAGTTGCGGTGACTTAAAGATGGCGTGCCTCACGCAATTCCATTTGTTTACCATATCAACTAGTTAGTTAACTACATCTCTAATATGTATAACAAGTTTAAAATCTTGAAGATATGAACTTAGATAAGGGAATAATATGGACAACCGAAAGAATTTTCAGAACTCTATTATTACCCGTGTCACAAATTGGTGGTTGATACGATTCCATTCCTAGTGGTATGCGGTCTAAAATCGATACATTAAGTGTGTCAACTGTCAAGCTAAAACACACGGTTGGGTTTCTTTCTAATGGTGGCGTGAATGCTCTATTTTTATCGACACTGTGACAACCTATAATTACCCTAAATATTGCTTGTGTTACAACTAGAAAAAGCAGTGGAAATATTGAATCCAGCCTGCCTAGCATACGCCAACGAGATATCTCACTCTACATGTTTCTCGATGTTTGATAGTTTGTAATTTGTATCTTCATCTCTATTGACCCTAGCATGACAAAAATTTTTTCTCGCGTAGACCTATCATCGAAATAACACATTTTTAGGGTGCATTTTCATTAGTCGTTAACTCGTGCGGTATACAGCATACGGGGAGTCTATGACAAGTAATGGCGCATTTAGATTGGTCGAGGCATGCGTTTCAGAAATCTCTCGCACCCCGCATGCGGGCCCTATCGACCAGTGATAATGCGCCCTTATAGAGTTTTGTCGAGATAATGTCGAGATTTTGACATTATGAGACTCGGAGTAGTTTTTAATTATCTCGAGAGTGAGATATCTCGTTGGCGTATGCTAGGCAGGCAGGATTGATAAGACGGTGAAGCTTCTTCAAAACGCGAGTCCCTTTTTTCACTCAGCTGATGTTAGCATTTCCTAATTACGTCTGTCGGATGACTAAAATCTCATCTAATCTCACGTTGGGGAGAGGGGGGGTCTCGGAAAATCTCACGTTATTTTTTTCTCAACAAAATAATACTATTTTCTGTCCATTTCATCCAGATTGTACGTATGCTTAAGATTTAATCATAAGCATAATCGTTATACGATTAAGATCATTCACAAATTCGTTCGAAAGAAAATCTACTGACTGTCAAACTAAACGTTTACGTAAGAAACCCACATTTTGAAAAATCTCATGTGAGATATCGCAGAGGGTGGGGTGGGGGGTGGGGGACGCCCCCTTATCGCACTTCTTGAAGTTAAATTTAATAATTTTCTAAAAAAATTCCGTCGGTAGATTTAAAAGTTACTCCTCGTTTGCCAACAGTCGAGTTACGAGTATTTGAACTTTAAACCCTTTTGCCCTTTGTTAGTTTAGTTTCACTCGTGCACTTGGTAATTACGGGACCGTCACGAGCCGCTATCACGAACCTCGACGGGCCATGCTTTACATGGCAGTGGTTCGCTTAACTGTTCAACTGATCGTAGTTCAACAAACTGCGACACTTATCAAGAAAGCGATTCGTCATTTTATTAGGTAGGGAAACAGAGAAATGGATTTGTATTGTTTGATGTAAGTAACGTGAAGTATGCAAATGCGAGTAGGTATCGTTTTTCGTTAAAAGTATCTATTGAACATTAGTGTACCAAGGCCAGCGGCGTACCTAAGGGGCTAGGCGGGGCAGTGCCCCGGGGCCCTCAAGCTCAGGGGGCCCTTGAACCCTTACCAGAAATCTCAATCGAACTAAACTTTCAGAAATTTTAACTGAATTTTATTGTAGATATTGACATAGGGTCAAAACTATATCTGCAATAAAACTTCTTTATTTTGATGGTATCAAAGCATTATCAAAAATAGTTCTAATAAGTTTTAATAAAGATGAACGTAGTGAAGCAGAGAGTATTAAAACATAAAAACTAAATTTCGAGTTTGTGTTGCTTTACGAATTCATGAACAGTGTATTGAACGATATCAATTATGCATCCAAAACTTTACAAAAATGCGACATCAAGTTGGGCGAGGCAGGTAAAGTTTTAGCAGAGACCAAAGCAAAGTTGCAAAATAAAAATTATTTCGAATTGTTCAAATGCAAAGCCAGTGAAACTACAAGAAAATATGGCATTGATACCCATTTTAAATAATTAAAAGGCATAGAAAAGTAAAAAAAAAATTGTCAAATTGAGATCGATTGAGCATCGATTTCCAGAAAAATATGGAATTGAAATTTTCAAAAATGTACACAGTAACATCCGAATTTTTGAAGTATATGGATATTTCATATTATTATTATTAAATAAAACCTACTTAATCAGTTGACATAGCAGTGGGGCCCCATTACTTAATTTGCCCCAGGGCCCTTGGTTACCTAGCTACGCCACTGACCAAGGCGTCAACATTTTAGCATTCAATGTCTTCAAGCCAAATAAACGAATTTAATTCCTATGAAAGTATACGAAATTGTATGTTACCAGTAATAAAAGTAATCGATTTAATCCTACCGACGCGAGGCAGTCTCCAATGGCCACATAAAATTTGACGAGCCTAAAATATATGTATTCAATAAGACACGGATGTCGGATAAGAAACCCAATTATGGAGCTCCCGTAAATATCGAGTGTTCTAAATATAGCCGAACACGTAAAATCGATCTTGACATTAGAGCACCATCGGAGGGGCGGTCACGGCTAATTACATGAGGTCACTGGTCCATGAATCAGCCAATTGAGACAATATGGTCACGAAGTTCGTCTGGCTAGAAAGCGAAAACCTAAAAGACTCTCGGCTTTTAAAACCTCCAAAGATGATGCAAGAAGTACCATTTAGAAGGGCCACATCCGAAAACGGTTCTTATTAACCGCCAAGGTCACAAAATTCTTGAGGCTTCTTTTAAGGTTGTCTCGGCATCTTTACATGCAGAGGCAGTAAATCATGTTTATCTTGTATGGGAACGAAGGACTACATCCTGTCGAGTCGGTAGCACGACAGTAACCGAGCCACTTCCAGTTTCAAGGTAGGCGAGGCATTAACACAAGTTTTATGACGTCCACGTCTGACGGTCATGGTCCGTGGACACCATAATAATAGCTAAACGGATCGTTCCTACCTGTACGTAAGTTCTAAATGTGGTTCTGTGGGAACGGACTAACTTATATTTATATCAGATAAACTGTCGTTTATCGGAAAGGTTTGTCCATTGAAGATAGTGGGTAGAATAGCTTTGCTGTTATAATAGATCTGGGGACTGGGTCTACAGTCTACACAATATTATGTGCCTTATCTTGAGCGAGTTATAACATCTCTGTCAATAATTGTGCATTATGAGATCATAAATTTTATTTCTAAGACTTTATCAAAATTGTGATAGGCAATTAATAGATGGATGGACGTTCGTGACTCGTGAGCCCTCTTGCATTTTTAGCAATCTTATTAATTATTATTAAGCAACTATTTTGGCTACTTCCTTTTATAATCGCAGCAATATTTAGAGTAATTGTTGGAGCAGCTACTTACGGTCTTGTGAAAAATTCTGATATCACGATAAGGATTGCGTATACATGCTAAATGTTTTTCGACGTCATCGTTTGCACCAGAACCGACAAATATAACATATCTATATAATATGCACGAATTCATTCGAAAACATGACTTTATGAGCTGGTTTATAGGTCCCTCTCAAGATATTTTATACTAGAAATACGTATGTGTATTAAATACTACTGCTCAGTAGCTGATAAACAAATGAATATTCAGAGGCATTCGAGATCGCGTATGGAACTTTGTGTGGGTCGACTGTGTCCCGACCTTATATAATATAGCAACGTAGGTGGATACTGGATGGGGGCAATACCGGTCCGTCCACGTTCGTGTCCCTGGGCGCCTGGGTACGCCATTCCGCCTTTTACACGGGATGAGGTACTCAGGATGGCTGAAAGCCGGTCTTTCTCTATTTTCTCTCTTTTATATTAGCCTACTTGTTTTGTTCATTATATTATATTTGTCAATTCTGTCTTTCACCATCTTTTCTTCCCTGTTTTCCTTGTATTTATTCCTTCTCTACACTCTACAACTTTTTGTCTTGTTTGTGTGTGTGATTGATGATGGATGGGCCTCTTTACAGCCCCCAAGCCTACGCCCCGTCCCGCAATAGGCTGCATGGCAAGTGGGTGACTTTGCCGCTAGGACGCTCTCTATTTTGTTGTTGGCCACGGGTTCCGCTCAACCCTAATGAGCACCCCTTTTGATAATGGAAGCACGCGAATTTGATAATGGTCTCCGGGTGGGTCTCAGAAATGGGGAATCCCACACCTCCGCCGCTGCCACGGCGGAGGTCTGCCCTTCGTACTACGGGGTGGGCACAAATTCGTTAGCTGGCGGGCGCAATGCCCGTTCAGTAACCGACGACTCTCGCACGAATGAGGACACTGATTTGCTCAATGATTTGGCTGCAACGACGACTACGCCGCACGTTAATCCGAGACCGGTGCACATAACCGCACCTGAAACGGGCTTAACGGCTACTCCCGGGGGCCCCTCTGCCCCCAAAACCGACGACCACAGGCCTCCAATACGGACCCCCATTGCTCAGCTAGAGCGATTGGCTGAATTAGAAGACGGCACACGGGTAAAAAGACCAATGCCCGGCAAGAGTAAGTTCTTTGGAACTGGAGAAGGAACCTCGGACGACCAAGAGAGCGGAAATGAAACCGCAGTCTCTCACAGTCGAGAAGAAGAAATAGAAAGGTCAAAGAGACGCTTCCGGAAGAGGCGAGGAAGCGAAGTAGAGGAGTCCGACTCGGACAAAGGCAAGAACTCGGCCACCCCAAAGAACACCAAACGCGGCAGGGGCAGACCACCCACCACAGGAGACTACGTGGGTACGGCCAAGGCTAAGAAGGGGCAACTCGCCCTTCAGCGGGAAGCCGAAAAAGCGGAGGCCAAACAAGAGTTTATCGAAGAGACGAGGAGGCTCCCCGAGATGCGTTCGCAGCGTCTGTCGGTGTCCTCCTATACATCGGACGTGACGATGGGAGAGGATGACGTAGTCACTAGGGCGAAACTGGGCTCCCAAATAATCGAGAGCCTGGACTCCATCACCAAAGTAGCTAAAACGTCGAATAACTTGAGCGGACGTTACGTAAAGGCTCTGAAAGACGCCGCACTCGTCATTCGAGAGTCATGCGCGGCCCTCCTCAGTCATTCGACCTCTGACGAAACAACAGCCCTGGAGACGGCTAACAAACGCCTCTCCAGAGAAGTCACGGATCTGAAAGAAGAGCTCGCGATCGTTAAACGCGAGCTCCTTAATTTGCGACCACAGGCTGCCTCTCAGGCCCCTCCGTCCAACATCGAAGAGATAATGGCGCGGGCGGTACGGGAGGCGGTCTCTCTGTCTAACGCACGGCTGAACGCACGACTAGAGGCTTTGGAGACCCGTCTTCTCCCAGCCCCGCGTCTGCGCCCACCGCTTGCGGCGGACAAAAGGAACGAGACCGCGGGGTCTGCCCAAACATCTGCAGAACCACCGCCACAAAGGACTGAGCCGGAACCAGCGGTGTCAACACTGATGCCACTTCTGAACCCTGGTCCGGCTCAAAAGAAGAAAAGAAAGACGAAGAAGTCCGCAGCCGCTATAGAGGCAGCTGAGTCAAGACTAGACGCTGCAGCAACACCAGCAGCGCCAGGTCCCGCTTCTCCATCGGCGTGGACTGAAATAGTGAAGAGGAAAGGAAAGGTGCAGAAGAAGGAAGAGTCTGCGCCCAAGAGAGTGGGCAAGAAAAAGAAGAAGGAAAAGAAAGGTGGGAAGTTACGTGCCCCTAAGACTGCAGCGGTGGTCATCACACTGCAGGAGGGTGCTGCACAGCGCGGAGTGTCCTATAAGGAAGTGATGGACAAGGCCAAGAGACAGGTTGACCTGGTCGCACTAGAAATCCCGTCTGTCAAATTTAAACAGGCCGTGACCGGAGCTCGAATGTATGAGATATCCGGCACAGCTTTCAAAGAAAAGGCGGACGTCCTCGCAAATAAACTGAGGGAGGTCATGGACGGGACAGAAGTCCGCATCTCCAGACCCCAAAAGTGTGCAGAGCTGCGCATTTCAGGGCTGGATGACACGGCCACATCAGAGGAAATAGCAGAGGCCATCGCCAGACCTGGCGGTTGTGCCATCGAAGATGTAAAGGTAGGTGTGATTCGGCGTGAGCGGAATGGCCGCGGATCGGCCTGGGTGAAGTGCCCGGTCGAAGTTGCGAACAAAGTCTCGGCACAGAACACCAAGATCTACGTTGGGTGGACCGTGGTGCAAGTGGCGCTTTTATCTCCACGCCCCATGCGTTGTTACAAGTGCCACGAGACTGGACACACACGAGCGACATGTCCGAAAGAGGTTGACCGCAGCCAGCTATGCTTCCGCTGTGGCCAGCCAGACCATTCAGCTGCGCAGTGCGAGAATGCACCACACTGCGCTCTTTGTGAGGCAAGCGGAAAACCGGCTGACCATAGCGTCGGCAGTAAGACCTGCGGCAAGCCTGCGCCGAAGAGGAAAAGGAGCTCGAAGAAGAGCCAAGTGACTCAAGAGTCCGCCACACTAACTACGGCGGGCACTGAAACCAGAGCGGCCCCGATGGAAGCCCAATAACGGCGACCCATCGCTTCCTGCAGGGCAATCTGAACCACTGCGCCCGGGCGCAGGACATCCTGGTTCAGAGCATGGCGCAGTGGTCGATTGACCTAGCCTTTCTATCGGAGCCGTATCGCATTCTCTCTAGAAACGATTGGATTGGAGACGTGGATGCAACGGTCGCTCTGGTTCTTGGACCAAGAATGTCTCCACCTCTTCCCGGCAGAACAACGAGAGGCAGAGGATTCGTAGTCACCAAGCTGGGGGCCCTCACTGTGGTTGGGGTTTACTTCTCACCAAACAGACCCCTGGCCGATTTCGAGTCTTTCCTTCTCCGGCTGACCACCTTTATTGGCGGAGCATCTGGCCCGGTGATCGTTGCCGGAGACTTTAATGCGAAGTCAACGCATTGGGGCTCCCCGGCAACGAACGCAAGGGGTCGCGCAGTCGTTAGTTGGATGGCCTCCACAGGGCTTGTAGTGGCTAACCGGGGCACCGTAAACACGTGCGTCCGAAGACAGGGCGGGTCTATCGTCGACCTGACCCTAATAAGCTCAGATTCTGCCCGCCGCATCACCAACTGGCGGGTAGAAGAGGAAACGGAGACGCTCTCGGACCATCGGTTTATCCGCTTCGACATAAATGGACGCGCGTCGGAGTTGGGTCGCACAATCACATCTGGCGGCGGCCCCAAATGGGCCTTGAGGCGGCTAGACCGTGACCTCCTCGAGGAGGCCGCCATTGTCGCATCCTGGGCGCCACTACCTTCGGACGACCCTGCTGAGTGCGCGGAATGGCTGAACGAGGCAATGCGCAACGTTTGTGACGCTGCGATGCCACGAGTAGGCCCGTTCAAGCCGCGGCGCCAGACTTATTGGTGGCGCCCCGAGCTATCAAATCTGCAGAAGGAATGCACGGCTGCACGACGACGCTATAAGCGTTACAGAAGACGGCGCAGAAGAGTCCAGCAGGAGGAGGACACCCTCTACGAGGTTTATAAAACAGCCTGCGCCGTACTTCGGGACGCCATACAAAAGGCGAAGAAAGACAGCTGGGATGAGTGGCTACAGACGCTCGAGGATGATCCCTGGGGCAAACCTTATAAATGGGTGCGCCAGAAACTCCGTCCAGCTGCTCCACCGTTGACGCAGATCCTCCAACCAGATCTCCGCAACAGGATCATCACGACCCTTTTCCCATCTGTGGCCGAGAGCAATCAAACAGCGTCGATCCAACAAGAGGAAACCGCCGATGACGGGGAAGAGATCCCGCCAGTCACATCAGCGGAACTAGCGAAGGCGGTCCATAAAATGGGCCTCAAAAATACGGCACCCGGCCTTGACGGCATACCGGGACGAGCATGGGTCCTCGCAATGAAGGAAATGGAGCCGCAGGTACTTGCCACTTTGACCAACTGTTTGGTCCAGGGTAGAGTACCGCGGCGATGGAAAACCGGGAAACTCGTGCTGCTGCGGAAAGCAGGACGGGCCGAAGATCAGCCGTCGGCCTACCGGCCTATCGTACTCCTAGATGAGATCGCCAAAATACTAGAGAGGATCTTGGCGGCGCGTCTCGCCAAACATCTTGAGAGCGTCGGCCCCAATCTGAGCGAAAACCAATACGGGTTTCGCTCAGGGAAATCTACAATAGGAGCGGTGGCGCGACTGCGTGATATGGTAGAGGAAGAGGTGTCCCGGGGTGGGGTTGTGTTGGTTGTGTCCTTGGACATTTCTAACGCCTTCAACTCCCTGCCCTGGTCAACCATCAAAGACGGACTCAGACGGCATGGCGTTCCGAGATACTTGCGCATCACCATCGGCGATTATCTCTCGGAACGCTCAGTGCAATTCCCAACTCAAGACGGTTGGGAAGAAGAAGAAGTTGACTGCGGCGTCCCACAGGGCTCAGCCCTGGGACCGGGCCTGTGGAACGTCGGTTACGACCCGGTGCTTTCGGGCGCCAATCTACCTGGAGTGGAAGAAGTGTGTTACGCTGACGATACCTGCACCGTCACCCGTGCAAAAACATACAGAGAGGCCGTCATCCTTGCAACTGCAGGCGTCGCTCTGACCGTACGGAAGATCCGAGCTCTGGGTCTAAAGGTGGCGCTGGAGAAGTCCGAAGCCATATGCTTTCACGGGCCAAGGAATTCTCCACCCCCCGGATTGGCGATTACAGTCGGTGGGACCCAGATTAACGTCACACCATCTATGACGTATCTTGGTCTCGTCCTAGATAGCCGATGGACATTTAAGGAGCACTTCAAGAAGCTCCAGACGAAGGTA
Source organism: Polyommatus icarus (assembly GCA_937595015.1). NCBI lineage: Eukaryota > Metazoa > Arthropoda > Insecta > Lepidoptera > Lycaenidae > Polyommatus > Polyommatus icarus. Next base: position 7,468,921 of record OW569324.1, on the reverse strand, counting down.
GCGAAGTCCGCCGGAGCCTTGGCCTCATTGCTCCCGAACCTCGGGGGCCCGAGCCTTAGCTGCCGGCGATTGTATATGGGGGTTGTGCGCTCCATGGTAATGTATGGGGCGCCGATCTGGGCATACCATCTACAGCAAGAGAACCGGCTTGCATTGGGCAGGCTACAAAGGATGATGGCTACCCGAGCCGTCCGTGGCTACCGCACAATATCTAAAGATGCGGCATGCCTGCTCGCGGGAGCCATCCCTTGGGATTTAGACGCGCGCGCCTTCGCCGACGTTTTCTGGCGTTGCGCAGAAGCCCGCGCGGGGGGCAGCAACCCCCCACCGGACGTCGTACGTCGGTGGAGGAATGACGCTAGAGAGACGAGTATTGTAATGTGGAGGGAGCGGCTAGAGAACCCGCAAGTCAGCGTAGACTTGGTGCTGGCGATCCGCCCGGTACTCAAGGAATGGCTCGACAGGAAGACAGGAGCACTCTCGTTCCGCCTCACGCAGGTGCTGACCGGGCACGGGTGCTTCGGTCGGTACCTGTGTGAGATCGTCGGAAGGGAGGAGAACACACGCTGTCACCATTGTGACGCGGACAGGGACACAACCGATCACACTGTGACGGCCTGTCCCGCCTGGATTGGACAACGCGCGGCCCTGACGGCCGCAATCGGACCTGAAATTACGCTGCCAGCATTGGTGCGAGCCTTGCTGCGCGGCGATCCGGAATGGAAAGCGGTGGAAGACTTCGCCGAAGAAGTCATCTCCGCCAAAGAGGAGGCCGAGCGCATAAGAGAAAGGGAGGCGCTCGACCCCAGAAGACGGCCAAGGCGAAGACGTCGTGCCAACAATGGCGACAACAACGTCCCGCCATAACCGGGGTGCTCAGGGCGGCGGTATGGGGATGCCGTCGCCCATTGCACTGAGTCCCAGAGAGGGTCGCGATGTGCAGTGTGCTCCTGCGCATCGCGACAAAACGCAGTGGAATGGCCTAGAAGCAAGCCTGCTCGGCCTGAGGAGCGAGTAAAACGCTCCCATCGAGAGGAGTCTGCAGCCCACTAGGCAGACGTCCGCTGATGAAGCTGTGGTGTCGCACAGTTCCCGCGACTTCGTCAGGAAGCGGTGGCTAGGAGCACCGTAGAGTTTTAGTGGGTAGGGCCGCGGCACACAACATCTTCGCCCGCGGCGAGCCCCACATATCCGCAGTGGGAGTCCCCATCTCCTGCGGAATGCGTCACAGCATTTCTCTACGTAAAAAAAAAAAAAAAAAAAAAAAAAAAAAAAAAAAAAAAAAAAAAAGGTGGATACTGGATAAATTACATGAATAATATTGTTTATGCTCCGACAAACATTTTAGTAGATTGGATTTTTATTGTTTATAGGTACTAAATTCTAAGGGCCTAGGACGTGATATAGAGAAATATCTACGAATTCGATAAAATAAAGTACTTGAAATAACATGACAACTCGGAATAACTGGAAAATTTCCTGCAGAATTAAGACACTGTGACCACCGTGTGACCATATTATTTTGTTTTCCCAGTTGGTATTATTTACTGATATTATTTGCGTAGTGCAACGGATCTTCAGCTAGGAGTCAAATGACAAGGTCATTTAATACGTCTATCTATTCAAACTTATAATAATTTAACTAATATGAGAATTGAAAGAACTAAGTCAGAAAAATATACGCTTTCGGAAGAGTAAATAATTATTCTACTCAATACCACTTGTAGTCTGTAGATCGCATCGAATATCGATTGCACTTCAGCAAGCTATCCCATTAAGGGGCCGGGTGCCATCGAAATTCTCATACAAGTCATACATATATACGTAATACCAAAATCATTTTCTCATACGAAAATATTTAACATATTTGAGTTATTTTTCAGCTTAAAATAGTACCTAGGTTCCTGCACAAAAATTTACTACAAAATATTTAAAAACTAAAAATTAATATTTTTTAGTGTTTAAATATTTTGCTATCTATAATAGAAGAAATGGAGTAAAAACACTAGCCGATTTTAGGTACTAACTGATAGAATTCCTTTGAAACTAATAAAGCTTTTTTCACCAAAACCATTGTGGTAAGACTAGGGCATCGAAACCCGGACCCAATTTTCAAAACCCGGGTTTTCGGGTTTTTTAAAATGAAAACCCGGGTACCCGGGTTTTTCGGGTTTTTTCGGGTTTTCTTAAAATTCAATGATTAACGATGCGAAAATACTTTAAATATGATTTTCAGTGATTGCCAGCACCTTTCCAGTAAAATACTATTTAAATACCATAGTGTGCGGTCACGGCAGTGCCCAACCATGTCTCGAGTGAACGGGCACGGCCGTATACTTTTTGGTAGGATTTTTAAAATATTATTAATTATTAATTATATAATATTATTAATTATTATTAATAAATATTTTTATGACAATTATGGCCTGTTTCACCGCTTCCTGATAAGGTGCCCGATAGGGTTATTTGACAGATTTTCCATACTCCATCTGTCAAATTAAATGGTTGATAGCCTTAGCAGGAAGCGGTGAAACAGGCCCTTAGTCTTTAATGCTCTTAAAGCGAAACTTTTCCTTTAAAATATTATATTTTGTTTAATTATGACCAATATAAACAATAAAACCTATACAATATGTTATAAAAATAAATAATTTGTATGTTAGTTTGTTATAAATACCTTCTATCAGGTCTGGCCTTTAATAATTATCAAAAAAACGAAAAACCCGAAAAGCTCGAAATACTCGGGTTCCATTTTTGAAACCCGGGTTTTTTCATGATCCCCAAAACCCGGGTTTTCCCGGGTATTCGGGATTCGGGAAAACCCGGTCTCGATGCCCTAGGTAAGACGTATGGCCCAGCAACTGAAGACTTCGCGACTCGCGAGGAGACAGTTTTTGAAAATTTTCCTTTTAGGAACATCTTCTTATTGTCTTCTCAGTTCTCACCAACTTCTATAGCAAATACATAGTACGCATACACAACATTAATGGTATGTTAATCTATAAATGGGCCGATCCGCCTTTATAAAATATGCTGCCCTTGACTGTATTATGGTGGTTATTAATGGCTACCGGTTTCCATTATCATTAACATTCTATGTGTTCAAACTGAAAGCGGCAATATACATAAAAGTATCGATTTCCGATCAAATACACGTGACGTAGAATATGTTTGTCCACGTATAACAAGAAAATTACGTAGTTTCTTGTAATGTCCTCGCTACTCTTTTGTCCTCATTACAAAATAGTTCGTGTGGTAATAGCCGAACAAAATATTATACTTCGGTGTCTATTGCAGATTGCTGGAATCCTTTGATTTTTTTTGTTTGTTTCTACTACGAAATTCGTTGCCATAAAAGATAATATTGCAAACAGAAGCCTTATAATATTTAGAAATAATTGTAATAAGCACTCAGAAGCAAACAAAAACCTGATGATGATGAGTCATCAAGGCTGATGCTTGAACCAAATTGCGCATCCTTTGAACAATGACGTCTTTGTCAAATCCGATGGGATTCTACGAATGAATAGATTCCATTTGGTTAGAACCAATCTGTGGGCTGCATATTATGCGACAAAAAAAAACTAATCTGCATCATTATGTATTCAGTATTGCATTCGTACAAGCACCTTTGTTGTGATAGGACATAGGTGAAGTATTTGCAAATGATTAACAAAAGTCTCTATGATACTTTTCAATGACAACCATCGGCTAGAAAAATAAATTTTATTCTTTTCCGTGGGCGCAATTTAATCATTCGACCGCGAATTCTTGGAAATGCTATTGTATTCTATTGTTGTCGCGATCACCGGTACTCATGGGGCTTGAAGGATTTCAATCAAGTTTATCTATTCAACGAATCAATTTAGTTCTTCAGTACACATTGATCTGCCACATTTTTTAAAGCAACACCGTTCTGCAGAACTCAGTGGTGTGATTGTTAAACATCTAACTTTACCGTTAGATATGATAACGGAAACTGTGTCGTTTGTAGAGCCGACAACTTCGCTTATAACTTTGTATGAATATGATTCGATTGTTTAGCTGTAAACGAGGCTCATTTTGATTTTAATTGGCTCGAGCGTAACTTTCGTTTTAATTCTAGTAATACCGAAACTTCATGGCTAGGAGCTTGTTAACATTCCAAGCGTACTTCCTAGCATTAAACGTAAGGTCTAGGTCTAAAGACCTCTCTAGGATTTCGATTACTGATATCATCAAACTAAGTAAAATATATTTTAGTCACTAATTAGTAATTACTAATTAGGTACGTAAAAGTTTTGTGTCATTATAATTCATTGACGAATTAATTAATAAATTTTTTGTTCCAACTTTCTTGAATGTTGATGTTTAAAATTATAACCATTTTCATTATGAAAGAGCAATAAACCTTTCGAGCTTTCATTCGAAAAACTTGATCAATGAAATATTTGAGTAACTGTTTTTAGTTCCGTCGATGTATGTTTAGAAAGTGCATTGGTGCTTCTAACGCCCGTTAAAAGATATTATATGAATGTTTGTTATTAGAATTTAATACATTAGTGTTATGTAACCCGCGTGGACTCGCGCCACCACCGCTACTTTCTATATTTTACCTTTTACATCCTTCAGCTTTTCAAAACTCGAATTTTATTAGGTACTTAGTTACAATAGGTTTATTGCCCTGAAAATATCGATTCTTTCGACATCAGTTACTCATACTGAAATAATGGGAGCTTGCAGGTCCCGCGAACAATAATGTTTTGGATCTTGCAACTTATTGCTCGCATTTTGATCTTATGTTGAAAGAAGTTTTAGACACATAAGTCTAAATGTTCTTCACTATAATAGATTATAATGCTTAAAATGTTACTTTGAAATGTGAAATATAAAAACAAAACTGCCCTAAATCTACTTACTGTTTGACCCATAACTAACTGATTAATATGATTTAAACAGAAAAAGTTTCTATAGTTCTGCTAATAATTATAAGTACAACCAAAAAAATCAATAATTGTCAATCATGACCCGTGACCACTACAAATCATTTAAAGCATGTAGTTTCAACTTTCTATTAATTTCACAATAAATTTTCTTATCTTCTCATAACTTATCTTCTATACTAATAAAATTACATGTCCTGACTGACTGACTGACTGACTGATTCATCATCGCTGAGCAAAAACTGTTAAAGTTACAGCCACGAAATTTTGTGGGTAGGGTTGTTTTATTGAGTAGACACCCACTAAGGAAGGAATTTTGAAAATTTTACCCCGAAGGGGGTGAAATAGGGGTTGAAAGTTTGAATGAAAGTCCGTCATTTCTTGAGTTAGAAACATGAAACTTTATTTTTGGGTTACTGATTTAAAATGAACGGATACATAAATTTAAGCGTTTTTGGAAATTCTACCCCCAAAGGGGTAAAATCAGGGTTGAAAGTTTGAATGGAAGTCCGTTATTTATTGAGTTAGAAACATGAAATTTTCTGTTTGGGCTACTGATTAAAAATGATTGTATATATGTTTAAGCGTTTTTGGAAATTCTACCCCAAAGGGGGTGAAATAGGAGCTGAAAGTTTAAATGAAAGTCCATCATTTCAGAGTTTCAGAGTTAGAAACATGAAAGTTTATTGACGTTTGCGTTTGACGTTTGCTTAAATAGGTGACCCGTTTTTATCATTTGTATAAGGAACCACAAAAAGGGGAAAACTATAGATCTTTGTTATTATATTACTATGTTAACGCGGACGAAGTCGCGGACAACAGCTAGTATTGTATAAAATTCTCGTGTCACAATGTTAGTTACTGTACTCCTCCGAAATGGCTTAATAATTATAATTATAATTATAAAACTAATTTTTCCCAAATTTTATATGCATATTCAGTAGGTCTGAGAATCGGCTACTGGGTACTTTTTATATTGATATTTGATTAAGTGCATTTGATGAATAAATAATAGTAAATTAGTACTACTCGAGACTGACGGCGACCATTATTTGTGCGACGGGATAGCAATGGACGTTGCCATGGTGTCGTACTTATTCATTTCAATATATGGCAAAACAATGTTTGCCGGGACAGCTAGTATATTATATGACATGAAATTAATAGTTAATAATTAGAGCTACTAATGCATTAACGGATTTTACTATCAACATCATATTTTTAGGTCCACAGTCACAAAGTATTATTTAATTTATAGCACACTTGCACAGAAGGGTTAAAATTGAGCCTAGATTCCTCCTTCGTTCGTAGAGTTGCACTAGGTTCTATCGTACCTGCAACTCTGCCTTAAGGCCCTTCCCCGACATAGATTCCATAATTTATCATATTTAGAGCCTCACAAACTCATAATTTGAAAGCTACAAAGTTATAATAAATATACAGCAATAATCTTCATTTATTTGAAACATGCGACAATAGATAGATAATTTCTATTGTCGCGTGTTTATTAACTACATTAATTCCCTGTTTAAAATTTTTTTTAGATCAATTTTGAACTAAGATAAGTAAAAAAAATAGGATTTTTGTGCAATCTCCGTCAATCGGTCTCAACACGTCAAATGTATGGTCATGGTCGTTTGCTCGGAGGATGGCCTTAAGCAAGGAGTGGAGTTTTAGTGGGTAAACTATGTGGGGTGTCCGACATACCCAGGCCAATATCCCCAATTTTCATGTAAAAAAAAGGTTAAAGATCCTTTTTGTGTCTTGAATTTTTATAAGACAAGAAAAACAATTGTGTATGATTTGTTACTGCATAATTCCGTTCCACAAGTTGTATCATGCTTATCAGTGCATACGCCAGATTTGAGTTGTCTAATCAGCTGTCATAATTATTATTTAATAAAATAATAGGCTGGTTTCATCGTTTTGGCAGCGCCATTGGAGCGCCACTTAATTAAAAAATATTTAATTTTCTGTGCCTTAATTCATGAAGCCCCAAGCGGCCACATCCGGCCGCGATAACAATGAAAAAGCTATTGTGTCTTGTTTTGCCACGATTGATGGGTTAATAAGAAAATTAATTATTTAATACTGCATACTTAACAAAGACATTATAATATTATTTGAACTTAGCATTAACATATTTAATGTATAACTTTTATTCACCATGTGATTAATTGTTAACACAATAGTTTATAGTGTAACAATTATTAATCATATGGTCATATAATTTAAAAAATGTTATTGAATAAATCTGCCAAGAGCAGTCACAGTGGCCCAGCCTCATGTGTATTATATTATTTTTATTGTAAGTTTAGCATAATATAATATTTTTTTTAATCCTTCGAGTCGAGCCCCAAGTGGTTGCATACAACTGCGATAACAATAGAAAGGCTATTATGTCTCGTTTTTCCATGATTGAAGGTATAATGTCATTTTAGTAGCTTTGTTACATCTGTGTCACGATTCTGTTTTTCAATCCAATGTTATTTCAACTTTGTTCTAGTCTTGATCCTACCAAACACCAAACAATATCTTCATACACAACAAACAACAGATTTCTGGAGGCTTGACTAATCAGAGTGTGATTGCTATAATATGGTTTTTCATAAAATGTTAAATTTTATGAAAAGCCATATTATAGTTTCCGTTCTACCAAGATTGCATCAATAATATCAAAGCTGTATTACTGTTGGGAAGATGGTGTATGGTACAGAACAAATAAAGAGTACCACAAATAAATTTGTCTTATTAATTGTTTTCACTATAATATTATCATTTACAAAAAACAAAAAGGATTTTCATTTATTACTTGGTTCATATCATATCAAAGCAAATAATCTCATTGATAACAAAGAACTGTGGTTGCTCTTTATAAATTTGATTATAATTATTTGAATAACAAATTTATTCATTGTAATACACTATATTTTATGACTAAAATCAGCTGTTTGATCTTTTAGTCACATGTGAAAACCAACTTGATTAGGAAAAATTAGGGTTATAACATATTTAAAACAAGGTCTGGAAAAAAGGAAAGGCCATTAGATAAGATCCCATTCAAGCCTGGTGTCTAAGTGCAGCCACCCTGAGTCACTCTTCCGTGGTACTTACCAGCAATTCAGTTTCTTTATAGCCGAAAGGTCAGATTGTTTTGATCTAGCGATCACCATCTCCTCTGTTAGACGAGCCATGGCGAACGTACACTTCACTCGAACTCTTTGTTCAATAGTTACCACAATTTACGACAAATTTAAATCGGAGAAAGGATGTGGCCGCTCATCATAACAATCACATTTATCTAGAAACACACCAATTCGCACCGAGCGCGCAGGAAAAACTAAAAAATATAATGTCATTGTCAACAGTCAATTGTCATTAATGACAGTTCGTAAACGGAAGCTAAAATTAGGATAGCAACATTGATTAAAAATCGTTTTTTTTTTCTCTGCCTATTTTTTCTTTATTTTTTAGCGCCTAGCGGTGACATTGACATGAGACTGACAGATTTGTGACACTTGACGGTAGTGATAGGCCTTGGATGAAGGATCAATCCTTCCTCCTACCATCCCTCGCCCTATCAATTTAAAATCCGTCCTATCCTTTGTAAGTACTCCCTTTGTAAAAACTTTGTGTACATATATACATACTAACCAAATTAAATTATAAGGTGTGGTACTAACTCTTCATGTTTATGTTTGTTTTAGGTTAAGGAATTGTCAACAGACACCGTACACGTTTCATAATTACCGTACCCTTGTTTTTCCACAAAACCTCTCGGCAGAGTATTCGTCAACGCACTCTGACACTGGCGATTCACCAAGGAGCCATATTTTAAAAGAAGAAGAAGAAGAAGGATCAATGCTTGGTTTTAGTGATAGGCATATTGTGTTTCTAAACTCTAGACAGTATACTGGTAAGTGTCATCTGAGTAATCTGACATCTCTGTAGCTAATCAATGCTCGGCAAATCGCACTAGCTATTATCATGTTAGATTTTCCGAACACACCCAAATAATTTGCTTGAAAAATGGGAATGTTTTCGTGAGGTTTACGTTGTCTTTACGATATTATTATTGGTTTATTAGTTACGAATTAAGCAAAATAATGGATTCAATAGAAAACTTAGATGATAAAGATAGTGGACCAGATGTTCAGCTGCATTTTCCAAGCTCTGTAATGAGCAGAATTGAAGAATTGATGGGTGGAACTGAGCAATTCGACAATGATGAAGTAAGTTTATTTGTATTGTTTGTATTGAATGCTACTACAGCAACTTTTTGTCTGATGTTGAGAAAATTAAACTATGAGCGCAACATTGTTAACATTCTTTTTTAGTTCGATGCTGTGGCTTATATCAATCGAGTTTTTCCTACGGAGCAATCACTATCGGGAGTAGAGTCTGCCGCATCTCGATGTGAATACAAACTGGCAAGTGTCAGACATGACATACAGAGGCTAGTCCGAGCTCAACACGACCAAAGGATTGCTGGACAACAAGCACTTCTGGAGGCCCAACAGTGTATTGCTGAGTTGGCATTGCAGGTTTCAAAGTCATTTATGACAGATGCATGAATACAAATTTCATGCATCTTTTTTATTCGATTATAAGTTTATAAGAATTATAAATTACCTTCTTAATATGTTTGCAGGTAGCTGACATAAATAAGAAAGCAGAACGTAGCGAGAGTATGGTCCGTGAGATTACAGCAGAAATCAAACAGCTGGATTGTGCAAAATGGAATCTCACAGCAGCAATTACAGCATTAAACCATCTTCACATGCTGGCTGGAGGTGTGGCCACATTGCGGGACCTAGCACAGAGAAGGCAGTATAAAGAGCTAGTGTTACCACTCCAGGCTATTATGGAGGTATTTATGTATAAACAGGCTAACTGTATACATGTTACGCTCGAAGACCGAAAATGCTCAGTGAGCAAAAAAATGGCTCACAAAGCGTTGTGGTCAGATTGAAACGGCCACGACGCGAATTTAGCGCACAAGAGCACTCTGGTTTCAATGAAACCAGGCCAGTTTTCGGTCTTTGAGCGTAACATACATAACAAGTAAGAAAAAATAAGAAAAGAATCAATATAAAATTAAAAACTTGTTAGAACTCAATATTAGCCATACAATAAATATTTTAATTTAACAGGTTCTGGAGCAAGTTGAGTCATACCGTGACATTCGAGAGCTGAGTGTTCTGAGGGATGAAGTGCATGCCATCAGGGTGCAACTGGCTGAACAGATATTAACTGATTTTAAGGAAGCACTCACAGGTACTATGCATTCTTGATTGTCTAACAATGATGAAGTGATAAGTGATAATCCAGCAAAATAAGGGTCATATTTTTACATGTTTGCAAATAAAACATGCAGGATAATGGCAATAACTCCTGAGTCCTGACTGTTATCATAATACTTATAATAGGCATGATGACTATTTTTTTCTTATTGGTAATTGAAAGACCTTTAAAAAATAGAAACATCTCTGAAAGAATGACTCTGATAGCTTAAAAATTCACCAAGATAATATGACAGTTCAAACATCTCATTAAATAGACCTGCCCAAAACGCTCCATACAAAGTGCTATGAAATGATGACGTCAATCTTTCATAGTTTGTACGCATCGGGAGAGAACTTTGTTTGAAGGTATATTAAATACTGCGTTTATGAAATATTGCGTTCATAACAAAAGTTGCTTTTAATTGCATAAGTTATCAAATGGTATACAAATATTAATTAAGAAATTTAATTGAAAAAAAATTTGACTTGAATATCCAACTTTGAAGGCGCACAACAAAAAAAATACAAATGCTATCGAGCTGAAATTTTGGGAACACCTTTATTTCTACCGTGATTTCTTTATTTTATTAACAAAATTCGCTAATCTTTGACCTTGTCATCATCCCTATTTCTGCAGGTGGCAGTAAAAGTGGCGTGTCCCAGAGGACATTGGCAGAGGCGTGCGGTGTAGTGGATGCACTAGAACCAAAGGTCAAACAAGATCTAATCAAGTGGTTCGTCAATCTACAACTACAAGTAGGTACAACTTTCTTCTCTATTATGTATGCTCATTGGACGATTTTGGTCAATGCAACTGTGTTATTGAGAAATGCCCTCAGCTTACGCAAATGCTACCAAAAGTCTTTCTGTCAACACAATATAATATAAAAATAATCACTTTTAATTATGGATTTTAACTATTAACAATAACAAATACGAACTAAGAATTAACAACTAGTCGAGTCGGGTAATGTTAAAACTTTTACCAATCAACAACACTTAAAAAGATAAACTCCTGAATAACCTCATAGACCAGGCACGTCACATCAGGTTACGACTGACGTCAGTGAGGTGGACAGATGTGGTAGAAACTGATGTAAGCTGTACGTCCTTTCGCTTGCCAACTCCTCTATGTGCATTAACTGAGACATTTTAATTCATTGATAAGTCCATCAATCATTCAATAAATTGTTTAGACTATCCCTGCAAACTTAACTGAATACACATAGAGGTTTTTGCAAGCACAAGGGCGATATAATATTTTCCTCGAACTTACTTGTACAAATCAGGTAATTTCTTTTTTTTTTCTATTATGTTCTCTGAAATGTCCCCAGGAGTACATACACCTGTTCAGCGCAGAGCAGGAGGGCGCGTGGGTTGGTCACGTGGAGCGACGGTACGCGTGGCTCAAGCGCCATCTGCTGGCGTTCGAGGACACACTTGCCAATATATTCCCTCCCGCGTGGCGGCTCAGCGAGACTATCGCTTCGGAGTTCTGCAAGGTGAGTGTCCAACAAGCTTATTTTTACGAGGCTTTAAAAGGGTCCATTCACTATCCTGCATAAGCCGGCGGACTGCACGGCGGATTGCAATGCAGGAGATACCTTGGACCACCCCTGGTTTTGTGACTACTGATTAGGTACTTTTTGTAGCTCTTGTAATAAAGGGTCTTGTCACTACATATTATATTCAATTCTGTTGCATACTACATAATTATGTACTTAATTCTAGGTATATATAGTACATATTTACTGTTTAGGCAGAAATATATTTTGTCATAATAAAGATCATTGCTGACATGAGCTCTCATCGCTCACATCTCTTGTTGTATAATAGATAAAAATCTATATTATACAACAAGAGACGATTTTGTCACCAGTCAAAGTTTACATAAGCGGTATAATATAGCCAGAAGATCCTTTGATGTTAACAAATATTGTATTTGTTAGGTTACCCGCAAAGATCTGAGCGAGCTGATGGCGGCACGGCGTAACGAGTTAGATGTCAAGTTACTGTTGTACGCCATACAGAAGACATACAACTTCGAGTTACTACTGCACAAACGTTTTGTAGGTGAGCATCTATTGTTATTAATTAAAACTACTATACAGTCACGACAGGGTTGAATTAAAACCTTTGTTCATAAAAAAAAATAACCCAAAAATTTTAGTACAGTTTTAGAAGCATTTTGTATTTTGGTTTGATAGGGTTTTTATAGTTTTCTTTCCTTTGTTCATAAAAAAATAACCCAAAAAAACGACAGTTTTAGAAGCATTTTGTATTTTGGTTTGATAGGGTTCTTATAGTTTTCTTTCCTTTGATCATAAAAAATAACCCAATAAAACGACAGTTTTAGAAGCATTTTGTATTTTGGTTTGATAGGGTTTTTATAGTATTCTTTATTTTTAAGGTACGGAGCTAGGAGCCGAAGGTGCAGATTCAACAGTGAAGCCGATGTCTTTAGAGGAAGATGGAAAAGAGGTAGGAATTGAAATATTAGGTATGGCACCTCACAGAAATAAGATCTAGAGATCTGTGTGGCACCTTGTTTCTTTTATAAAACAAAATATTAAATAGCCGGAAAAAAACAACTTTTACCATAATTATACATAAAACAAATTCTGCATGTGTGTTTAGTTTTTTTTTCTAACATGTCTATCTTTGGCCATAGATAACAGAGGGTGATTCTACGGCGCGGGGTTCGCCGTGGGTGGGTGCGATCGGCGCGTGCTTCGAGCCCCATCTGTCGCTGTACATCACCAGCCTCGATACTAACCTCCGAGGACTCATGGACACCTTCCTACAGGTATTTTGACCATGATCATAAATAATAGAGGGAAAACCCGTCATGCCCGCCAACTGTCTATGAATCAGTTTTCTTGACAGTATAACAGTATTTCGTCTATGTAAGTACTTTGCTAGACCCAGACCGTAAGGGCGCTTACTTGAGACATGACTTCCATTTGTGCAATTTGGCTTATGAATTATATGTGCATGATGATAATAGTTATTTCAATTGTTATTCAACAGGACGCAAAGTCGGAGGTCGGCGCGGGGGAGGGCGGCAGCGGCGCGGGCGCAGTCATAGCGAGCTGCGCCGATCTGTTCCTGTTCTATAAGAAGTGCTTAGCGCAGTGTGCGCGCCTAACTACTGGAGAGCCGATGCTGGGTAATATTAAATTTTTAGTATCAAAGTATATTTGTTTAAATAATAATTAGTCTTTGTTCTTATAATTCCCTATCAATTCACTTTTTAAGTGTTATTACATTTTAACATTGCTTAGTGAAATTGTAAAGCAGTGCAACATAATATAATTGCAGAGCTTAATGCAAATCAGTGACTCATAATGCCGAACTGTGCTAATGATTAATTGGAATGTGAATTAAGTAGTTTGAGAGTGCTCGTTTGTGAAAAGCGTTGCTCTAGTAAAAACATTTAACATTGAGCTGTATAGTATTAGTGTTGAAATTAAAAAACAGACATTATTTTTATTATAGTTAGTTATATTATGTATGATTTTATTATTACCAGAGCTGGCGGGTGTGTTCGGCAAGTACTTACGTGAGTACGCGAGTGGCGTGCTGCAGGCGGCGCTGCCCCGCGCCGCGCCCGCCACCGCGCCCTACCTCGCGCCGTTCCTCAAGGACGACTCGCCGAGGTGGGGATTATTATCAACCTTATGCTAAAAAGCATAGAGTAAAGATTCGTGTTCATTATACATAATATTATCTTCTTTACGTTTTTTTTCCTACATTATATGATTTTTTGTTCCTAGGTACACCAAGCAGGAAATTGCTAAAATCACCAGCGTCATCACAACATCGGAGTACTGCCTCGAGACCACCATACATCTGGAACAGAAACTGAAGGAGAAGGTGGCTCCAGCTCTCGCCGACAAAATAGACCTCGCCCCCGAGCAGGAGCTGTTCCACAAGATGATCAACAACTGCATCCAGCTGCTGGTCCAAGACCTGGAGCTGGCCTGCGAGCCGGCCCTCCAGGCCATGACCAAAATATCCTGGCTACACTTCTCCAACGTCGGCGACCAGAGCTCCTACGTCACGCAAATAGTGATGCACCTCAAAAACACCGTCCCCAACTTGAGGGACAATCTAGCTTCTTCTAGGAAATATTTCACGCAGTTCTGCATTAGATTCGCGAATTCGTTCATACCGAAGTTCATACAGAACGTTTACAAGTGCAAGCCGATCTCGACGGTGGGCTCGGAGCAGCTGCTGCTAGATACTCACATGTTGAAGACTGCACTGCTGGAGTTGCCGTCCATAGGCTCCGAAGTGAAAAGGCAGGCGCCCACGACATACACGAAAGTGGTCATAAAGTTAATGACCAAGGCCGAAATGATTTTGAAGCTGGTGATGGCGCCTCTCGATGGAAATCTCGAGGGCTTCGTAGCTCAGTTCGTGCAGCTCCTCCCTGAGAGCACAGTCGCCGAGTTCCACAAAGTATTGGACATGAAAGGCGCTAAACTGTCCAAAACGCAGATGAGCTCTCTAGATGCCCTGTTTCGTGAGACCTCGAAGTCGGCTAATAACGAGGGTAGTAAGTAAGAAAATGTAGCGAGGTAAAATCCTTACGTAATATAATAATCGCGAAAGTGTTTGTCTGTTACCTCTTCACGCTCAAACCGCTGAACCGATTTTGATGAATTTTGGTCCTTTGAGGTCTAGGGAAGGCACTAAATACTACTAATGATTTAGTCACTATGCGAGTCACTGATTTTTTAAATGAGTAAAATTTCTAAAATAAGCTAAATTTTGCGGACTGAGTGAAATTAAATTGTAAAATGTGAAAGTATTTCTATACAAAATACTTATCTGACATTCCTTAATTATGTTATTTATTTGCTAAATTATAATTTATAGATTGATATTGTATAGAATATAGGAAAAAAATCAATTATTTAATTGTATTTAATAAAAAACTTTATTAACCTACCTTACTTTAATTTTATATCTAGACTAGCTGTCCCGGCAAACGTTGCTTTGCCATAATATATTATGTAATTTGCCATATTATTTTATTGAAGTGACTATTAGTAACATACAATGGCTGCGTTCCAGATGAAGTTAATAACGCTCACGCTCAAGACCTTCGTTTCTCCCGTTCCATTAGCATGTGAGCAAATGTGAGCGTCAATGTCACAAACCCAAGTGGAACGGAATTAAGGAGCGTTTTGAGCGCTCTGGCGAGGTGACAGTGACAGATGACAGCTGAAAGAGGTTAAGTTAGAATTCGAGTCTATCTGCCGATCCACACTCGCGCGCGAAGGCACGCCGCGGACCGCGCCGCGGACCGCGCCGCGGACCGCGGCGCGGATCGCGGCGCAAATCGCGGCGCGGATCGCACATTACTACCAAATCCTCTCAAAGTTCGCGACATGTCCGCGCTTTAAGCGTTCTTTATTTGAAAAATTTCCCGCGCGTCTACTTTTTTCATAATATGGCACTCGGCTTTTTAAGAATGGCCAGTGTCAAGTAAAATATGGCGGGAAAAAAAATCGTGAAAAGTTTACAAAAAGTTGTTTTTCCAGATGATCGTCAAGTCAAAAGTCTAGTAAAAGTCTAAAAATAGTATTTTAAAAAGATAAAACCGACTTCAACGTAAATAATTACGTAGCATTAAATCACTTAAATCGGACTTGTAGTTCCAGAGATATGCGCACAAACATAAAAACATACATACGTACATAAGAATAAGAATAAGAATACTTTTATTTCCAGCATCACACGAAACATCATAATAATAAACAGTATTGAGTGGTACAGTTATTGTGATCTAGTTACATTAATATCATAATATTATAATGCTGTATGATGCCAAATACATACATACATACACTTTCGAAATTTGGCACATTTGTTCAGAATCTGCTATAGATTAACATATAAAAAAACTGGACAGTTCTGGAAATATTACATACATACGCGTCGAATTATTGATAACCTCCTTTTTTTGAAGTCGGTTAAAAGGTAGTCAGTAAAGTCAACGAGTCAAGTCAGTTGTTTTAGTAAAATGGTAGACCCTTTACTAAAACTTTCGACGGAGTTTTGGAGGGAACACAAAATGGCACGTTTCTTGAAGTTGTATCACTTGCCCACACTTGTGCACGACATCAAATTTTAATGTATTTTTTTATGAAATAAGGGGGCAAACGAGCAAACGGGTCACCTTATGGAAAGCAACTTCCGTCGCCCATGGACACTCGCAGCATCAGAAGAGCTGCAGGTGCGTTGCCAAGGCTGGCAACGCACCTGCAGCTCTTCTGATTAAGGGGTAATAGGGGAAGGTAGGGAAGGGAATAGGGGAGGGTACGAAAGGGAAAAGGGTAGGGGATTGGGCCTCCGGTAAACTCACTCACTCGGCGAAACACAGCGCAAGCGCTGTTTCACGCCGGTTTTCTGTGAGGACGTGGTATTTTTCCGGTCGAGCCGGCCCATTCATGCCGAAGCATGGCTCTCCCACGTCAACGCCGGTTTTCTGTGAGGACGTACGTAAATCGTAATACGTAATGGTTAATATTCTACCAACATTACACATTAAAAACCGAAATAACACAATTTTAGGAAAATAATACAAAAACACAACGGCACTCTTTCGTATTCCCAGCAAAATTCCGCGCGTCTACTCTTTCTTGACAGACTGTATTATCTGTTCACTAAACAATGCTGGCATGTCTTGTATGGCAAAAGCCCTTATTAAAATAAAGATTAAAAAAAAAACCCTTTGTCGCGGGACAGAAAACCGACAACATTCGGGGAACGGGCCGCGAAGTGCGAGACATATGCGAATCGGATCCACACTCATGCTTCGCAGAAATTTCGCGGCGCCGCGGCGTCGCGCACGGTCCGCGTGCGAGTGTGGATGCGGCCGGGGAACCAGCCGCGAAGTGCGAAAAATATGCGAACCGGATCCACACTCACGTTTCGCGGAAATTTCGCGGCGTCGCGCGCGGTTCGCACGCGAGTGGGGATGGGGCTGCTTTTATTTGAATAATATTTAGGTACCTATCGATTATCGAAATGGATATTTTTACGGCAGTTAGACATATTTTGCAGGTGCATCGGAATAATGATTCAGACATTTCTAGTGAATCTAGTTCTAGTTAGTGGAATGCGTTTTTCCACAATTATGATCGCGAAAAGCGAAAGTTTAGACCACGAATCAATGACTACGAAAATGTAATCAATCTTTATTCTAATGAAGAATTTAAAAGACCAGGAGAGACGATAACTTAGTATTTTATAGGAAAATATTTGATCTTTCATTTAAAACAATTTCTTTTTAATCAAAATATTTTATTTAATTATATTTAATATATTTCAATTAAAAATATTATGTTTTGCAATGAAATTATATGAAGTTTTTTTGTCGCTACTCGCTCCTGAATACGTTCCGAATATGGTCTTTGCGATATTGTTACGTTAAAATAAAAAAATAAAAACTAGAACGCCCACTTCGACCTATTTTCGTCGTGGGTCGTTTTGAGCGTTGCTTGAGCGAAATTGATGACGTCATGAGTGACGTCAGAGCCGCTATCAAAACGACCCCGGTCGCCAAAGGGAACGGCAGAAGGGGACGTTTTGAGCGTTTTGGTCAAAATTAACGTCATCTGGAACGCAGCCAATATCATTGACTAAGGCTGCGTTCCAGATGACGTTAATAACGCTCACGCTCAAAACCTTCGTTTCTCCCGTTCCATTAGCATGTGAGCAAATGTGAGCGTCAATGTCACAAACCCAAGTGGAACGGAAATAAGGAGCGTTTTGAGCGCTCTGGCGAGGTGACAGTGACAGGTGACAGCAGAGTCTACCGCTTTTATTTGAATAATATTTAGGTACCTATCGATTATCGAAATGGATATTTTTACGGCAGTTAGACATATTTTGCAGGTGCATCGGAATAATGATTCAGACATATCTAGTGAATTTAGTTCAGATGAAGAGTGGAATGCATTTTTCCACAATTATGATCGCGAAAAGCGAAAGTTTAGACCACGAATCAATGACTACGAAAATGTAATCAATCTTTATTCTAATGAAGAATTTAAAAGATCAGGAGAGACGATAACTTAGTATTTTATAGGAAAATATTTGATCTTTAATTTAAAACAATTTCTTTTTAATCAAAATATTTTATTTAATTATATTTAATATATTTCAACTAAAAATATTATGTTTTGCAATGAAATTATATGAAGTTTTTTTGTCGCTACTCGCTCCTGAAAACTTTCCGAATATGGTCTTTGCGATATTGTTACGTTAAAATAAAAAAAAACTAGAACGCCCACTTCGACCCATTTTCGTCGTGGGTCGTTTTGAGCGTTGCTTGAGCGAAATTGATGACGTCATGAGTGACGTCATAGCCGCTATCAAAACGACCCCGGTCGCCAAAGGGAACGGCAGAAGGGGACGTTTTGAGCGTTTTGGTCAAAATTAACGTCATCTGGAACGCAGCCTAAATATATTATGTAACTTACCATGGCAACGTCGATCGCTATCCCGTCGCACAAACATTAATGGTCGCCGTCAGTCTCAAGTTGTAAATAATTTGCAATAAAATAAAATTGCGACTATAATTAAAGATCTAAGCTATCCTATCTCTCAAGTTGGAAAAAAGCACACATTTAAAAAATAAAAACATTAAAATCGGATAAGTAGTTTAGGAATCCATCGCGGACAAACATCGTGACTAGATTTATATATAATAGATTTAATAAAATTAATACTACTTATATTACAATCGTTCTCGTAAATCATTCATCTAGAAGTTATATTTGAACATACATATATTATATTTTGAAATCACCCTCGAGTCTTGCTCTTGATTCTTGAGGAGATTGTTCTCTGAGGAAATAAATATAATCTGTGATCGAAAATCCTGTTTAAAAAAAAAACAAGTGTCAAATGTCAACATATCAAAGTAGGTTTGCCAGTTTGTGGTGGAATTACCGAAATTGCGGGGATTCTCAAGTTTATTGGGTATTTGTTGAGAGAATTTTGATATCATAATATTTTATTCCCTTCGTTTATTTTGATCATTCACATGTAAGACATTTTTTAAAATCAGTTTTATTTGTAAGGCCCAGTTTGTCTGTTGAGGTCATGTTGAGGTCGACAAGTTGTCTTTGTTTCAGTCGAAGCCAAAGAGAATATAATCACTAAACGACGCGAGTTTGTATATTATTTGGACAAATGCATATCAAAACGTCAAAACAATAATAAAAAAAAGTGTTTAATAGCTGATGATAAACATTTTTTTCTAAATAATTGTATCATGCTTCGACATGAATTATTACAGTATCATGTAATTTTTGTCCAAATTCGGGAATTACATTTGCATTGGCTTGGCAACACTAGATAAAAGTTAAAACGTCATTGTCAAACAGTGTCAAACGAGCCCTTTAGCATGTTGCGCGTTTCTATAATTTTTTAATAAACAAAATGAAATTGCCGGTTCGTAAATGCTATCACACGGCGAAAGTAGGTTTCTTTCTTTTTTTAGTAATAGTAGTTTTAACTTTATTCGAACAATGGCGAGGTGGAAAACGTACAGCACGAGCACAGAGTCCCGAAGAAGAGCTATACGAAAAACTAATTCGGGAAGATGAAGACAGAATCATCCCCGGGTTAGGGGAAAACGGTGAGCCAGCAGAGCTGATGGGGGAAGATAAACGTTTGGGTGAAGAGTCTGAGAAGAAACTAGCAATAAACGTATATTTAAGTGATCGAATTTCTTATAATAGGACATTGAAAGGTATGTACTACGTTTAAGTTCTCGATAATAATACGATAACTGTTATAGTCGATACTGACTTCCGGGCTTGAACTTTATTGACCACAATAGATATTAGATGCCGTTAGAATAATGAACTATATTTGTCATTGCACATTTTTTTTTTTTTAAGAATTTACATATAAGATCTGTTTGCTATTTTTAAAATTCACTAAGGGCCTGTTTCACCGCTTCCTGATAAGGCTATCCACCACTTAATTTGACAGATGGAGTATGGAAAATATGTCAAATAACCCTATCGGGCACCTTATCAGGAAGCGGTGAAACAGGCCATTAGTATGCCAAACTTCCTTGCAATTAAATTATATTGTTGGGGATTATTCACATTAATTATTAAATCTTAACCTCTCCTGCGCGGTTCCCCATACAAATAAACCCGTCGTTTGCGAAGAATTCGCGGCGACCAACGGTTCGCGCGACGTAACTTAGTATTTAATGCAAGTAAGAATAAAACACATCCACTTTTGACCAACAATTTATAATAGTTAGTTATAGCCAAAAGCTATGTAAATGCAAATTCATTGAATAGTAATAACAATCACATTTTGCAGGACCATGAAATTGACCATTATTTTATACCGTTACTTAGTAATTTACATTTTTAATGATTTTATGCTCCAATGAGAAATTGGTTTTGTATGAATTCAGTATTTTGCATAATTATTCTCCATACTTGATTCATTTTATTCGTAATAAGAATACTGTCAATATCCATATATCTGTAATATTAGGATATAGCATGTACTGCAATGTTATTTTACTACCATTGCAGTATTAATTTTATTTAGAATATGTTCTTTTCCATGGTTAGTTTTGAACTACATTTACTAAATAAATACAATTAGCTATTTGACCAAGCCATGCTCGGTGATCAATAAAACAAGAATAAACTGATATTTTCTAAAAATGATTCCTAGCTAGATCCGAAACCCCTATATACTAAATTTCATGAAAATTGTTGGAGCCGATTCTGAGATTCCAATTATATATAATTACAGGAATTGCTCGTTTAAAGATATAAGATACATACGAATACAAAAAAATTACACACAAATAAATATATTATTTTGCATATTTTTAGATCACCGTAATCCTGCCTGTGAGCGAGTGGTATATGATGCCGAATTACCATCAGCATCAGTTATTCTTATATTTCACAACGAGCCATATTCAGTGGTTGTACGTACCATTTGGAGTGTGATAAACAGTGCTAGAAGAGACAGAGAGTGGTATACTAGAGCCAATTATCTCGACAGAGAGACGGGGAAACTCATGAAACTAGGTATGTTAAATGTTTAATTTTTTTTACTGTGCATAATATATTATTATTCATTATTAGTTATTACACTAGATTTTTCTGTAAGTAATAATATTAGTATATAATAATATAAACAATGATATTTAACATTAGATATTACTTACAACTTCGACCCACATTATATATTTTTTTATTATTTTTTTGCAATAAAAACTAACCTAAGTCCTTTCCAAGGACTCAAGGTCATCTAATTAGTCACCAAATTTCTTGTATTGGCAAAGCAGTTTAAGCAAGTGTCTGTCTGTTATGTCCTTATGATGGATAGATAGGCAAAATTTTGATGTTGATATTATTTAAATTTTTAAAATAATACTTTCATATTTTATAGGATATGCTGGACAGGATCCGTCTTCACCTTTTGTATATTTAAAGGAAATTATATTAGTCGATGACAATTCTACATTACCAGAATTAAAAGGCAAACTTGACTACTATGTAAGAACTCGTCTGCCGCCGGACCTAATCCGCATCATTAGACTCCCTAATCGGTAAGCTTTTCCTAGTATTATTTTTTCAATGTTATGATAAGAAATGGATTAAACTATCTGGATTAGATATAAATATGTCAACAATAATTTACAAAAATAGTCACGTTATCAGGTTGAGTGGAAAATTTTCATGTAAAAATTATTATTAACAAGTTGTAGTTACAAGCTTAAGAAATTATAAAAATATATAGGGTAGGTGTGACTCGATCCAGGCTGGCCGGTAGTCGCTCAGCCACAGGAGAAGTTCTCATATTCCTAGACTCCCATTCGGAATGTGATACTGACTGGCTCAGGCCTCTGCTACAGCGCATAAAAGATAATAGGACGGCTGTCGTCACACCGATCATAGATCAGTTGGAACAAGACACATTTGAGTATGAAACTGGAGATATTATGGAGTTTCAGGTTATGAGTTATGACCTATCAGTAAAATTTTGGTGTGAGCCATAACACAATATAGTAATATCCTAAGCTTAAACCCTATTAAAATTCGGGATTAAGATTTAACCTATTAATAATTGTGTCTTAGTAGTATTCAAGTCTCCTACTATTTTTTCTGTAGTAAGTTTTTGTTGTCTTCATCTGTAGGTATCAGTTTGTAATACTTGTATCACTTGTGTTGTTTCTATTAGTTGTAACATAACAGACGTATATTTTGGTTTACACTTACAATCCCTATGAGTAATCTCGCATTTATTTAGAGCAAAATGTTACCTGGACTGTGTTCGCCCAGAAATGCGCTTATCGCCCTTTCCCGGGACTCAAAATCCATAGCTATATATTAAGTCGCTTCAGCGGTTAAAGCGTGAAGAGTCAACAGACAGACAGACACACTGTCGTAGTTATAACATTTGTATTCAACATACAAGACATTATAATTTATAATGACTTGTATATTGAATACAAATTTATAATTTATAAATGGCGAATCACTAGCTCTGCTGACCACCAAAATTGTAATAAACAGTATCGGGCTGACGCGAGCGCGACTCGAGGGGTCGAAAGTCGCTACGGCCGATGTGGTCGTCTTCTTAGACGCCCACTGCGAGGTGCAGCGCGACTGGCTGCGGCCGCTACTGCAGCGGATCAGGGACAGCTCCCACGCCGTAGTAGTGCCCATCATCGACGTCATAGAGGCATCCAGCTTCTACTACAGCGTGCAAGACCCTATCACCTTCCAGGTGTCTCAAAAGTCCCTATTGCACCTCATGGCATTCACCTTCGGCAGGGTGATTTTGCGATAATTATGAAACAGGCGTTTGACAGCAAATTGCACAATATCTGCTGTCATTCACAACTTTCGTAAACAAATAAGCAGATATAGCGCAGTAACTGCTGTCTAGTGCCTGTTGGTTAGCTGTCGCAAGATATGTATTCGTCCTGCGTTTTTCACGTTTTCTATACCTGTGTTGTGATTTCTGTGTTTTGATTGCGATCACGTGCTTGTAAATTAACGCATTGTGTGTTTCTATTGCTTTTTTGAACTATTATTTTCACGTTTTATCGGTGTTATTGCTTAGATAAGGTTTCGTAGAATGTACACTTCAAAACTTGGCTATATTTATGCATCTTTATAAAACCTGTTGATGATGTGGCAGTAGAAATGTATAAATGTAGTACTACATTACTGATTAGAAAGGAGTCCAGTCAGACTTTATCTTTACTCCTAGATAAACTCGAATAACCGACAGGTCAAGTTTAGTGTCTAACTAGATTCTACCCACACAGTTGCACAGATATCACGATACACCTGGCCCAGATTACTTCTCACCTCCCTTCACTCGTGCCCGCGCAGTTATGTCAGTTATGAGAAATAATTTACTTGCTTTATCATGATACTTCTATCGTACTAATGAATTCCTTTGACATATTTTGTACGCAGCCGGTTCGTTTCGCTTTAATTATCCGTGTTTAGGTTATGTATCAGACTTGATAAAATGTTTTTTACGGTTATTGTGCTTTGTATTGATGTTGAGGCTCCTAGTTACTTGTTCAGGCACAGTGGAAACCTTAAAGCAGGGCCCGATCTAAGGGGGGCGAGCCGGACATTTGCCCAGAGCGGCAAAAATTAGGGGCGGCATAAAGGCAATTGACTAAAATCGAATCATCCAACCTAGCCATTATAGCCATCCCCGGTCCACCTACCAAGTTTGAGAATTTTACATTCCAACCTACTTCAGGTTGAAAAGGAAATATTCAAGACGTATTTTACTTAATTATTGCAATTAATGAGAAGGCAGTCTAAGGCGGCTAAAATGATATTTGCTAGATCGGGCCCTGCTTGAAGCCTTGTTCACTAAAAACCTCTCGGTTTCTACTTTCTGCTGTGTCAAAACAAGATGATCGTCAAGTGAACCCTGGTTAGTCAGGGTCTGATGCGTGCTCGTATCCGCGGCGCGCGGTCCGCCCGGGGTGACGTGCTGGTATTCCTGGACGCGCACTGCGAAGCCACCGCGGACTGGCTTCGGCCGCTGCTGCAGCGCATCCGACACAAGCGCGACGTCGCCGTCACGCCGCTCATTGACGTCATAGACCAGACAACCTTCGAACTGCAGGCTGCACCCAACTTTCAGGTCTCCTGTTCCTAACTCGACTAACATTGGTATCGGATTTGCTAGACCGAATTAATTATTAACATGATACTAATTCCATAGTGGTGTAGAGCGGAGAAAGAGTATAATTGAGTATTACGATGATGTTGTTAGTACCCCAAACCTTTCTAAACCCCAACCTAACTGCATCTATATTCCATAACCAATAACCATAACCCATTTTTTAACGCACTTACTCATAATTTATCATCTCCAAAGGTTTTAAGAAACAGATCAACAAGTGTGGAGTGTAACTCGAAATATAGCCAATGAATGTCCCAGACGTGCCTTATCATAAACCAACTTTCGACCTCCACAGAGTCATTGGTTTCATTATGAGCAGAGTTCTACAATAAATCTTAAAATGTGCGACAGCAATAAATAATAGAAATGGTATGGAAGTAGCGCGTGTATAATTTGATATCAATTGATTGAGCTATTACAGAAGAACAATGGAATATTGGAAACGGATTCGTACCCACCACCTACTAAATCATTCGTAAAGCGGCATTTCAATGGCGTTTGTTGTTTTATTTGCATTCTTTTCATATTGATTATTGTGCCATATCTACTTGTTACCTTGTTATGTTTTATGTTTGTAAGCAGTAAAAAAATAAACATTTTTAAAACCTGCATCATACCTTTACGAGACAAAATGTTCTATATTACATATGTTGAAGGGTTTCTTTAATTATTATAATCTTTGTTTCTGTAGCCATCTTGAAACTAAGGATGGAAATTGTGAGTTCCTTTTCACTCATTTTAGGGGCATGCGTTTTGCAAGCTACTGACTATAATAGCACCTTTCCTGCTAACTTGTGAGTGCATGGACTATTTAATAATTTGTATGGTTTATTACTGGTTTATAAAATGTTTAGTTTAGTTGTGTTGTTAATTTAATAATTTTATTGAATATTAAGATAATAGTAGACATATTTGAATATATTCGAGATGATGTTTGTTCTGTTCACAAGAATCTTTACAGCCTGTAAAAGTTGCCTCTGAGATGAAAAAAACAAGTCATTTTCCTTTGTTTATAGAAAATTACAAATACTCTCAATTATTTAACTATATCTGCACAAACTATGATACATCTACAGAACACAAGTTACTTATTAAGTGGTATTAAAATTAATATAATGTGGTGTTTGTAGGTTGGTGGTTTCACGTTTATGGGCCATTTTACGTGGATCGACGTGCCAGAGAGAGAAAAGAAACGCCGTGGCTCAGACATAGCGCCCACTTGGTAAGCAAAAGCTAAATAACTGCTCTTAAAAAAACTTTGCTAGAGTTATATTTTTGTGTAAGAACTCTCCAGTTTAACCGAAAAGTAGAAATGAAAATATGAGAATCCCTCTTAAAAACAATGGGAAAATCCTGATGAATCTATTGGATTCTAAAAATAATTAATTATTATGTGCATAATTTTCAACTCTTAAAATTCCTTCAACACTGTTTCTCACAAGTCACAACTCACAAGGCTTAGGGCCTGTTTCACCACTTCCTGATAAGTTGCGAATAGGCTATCCACCAATTAACTTGATAGATCAAGTATGGAGAATCTGTCAAAAAAGCTGTGAATAGCCAATTCGGAACTTTATCATAAAATGTGAAACAGGCCCTAAGAGACGTACGAGGGCGGCACTGAAAATTTCGGGAATCAAGGAAGTGAGACAACATTACTATTTAAAAATGTATTTATTGCTTTTCGAAGTATTCTCCGCGAAATTGGACATATTTTTCCATACGATGGAACCAATCATTCAAGCAACCATTCCATTCGGAAGTTGGGGTCTCCAAAATGGCCGTTTTGTAGGCGTCCACAGCTTCTTCAAGTGATGAAAATCTCTGACCACGCAATTTAGTCTTTATTTTAAGGAAAGTATAGAAATCATTATGGCTTAGGTCGGGGCTGTACGGCGGATGGTCTAATAATTCTGTTTTCTTGCTCTAAAAACTCTTTTTCTCACACCGCGCACAGAAGCGCGTGTGAGAACTGGCATTGTCGTGATGGAGGATGATGCGGCGGTTGCAGTTCTCTTTTCGGAGTTCAGAAACGAGAGAGGGTAAAAAAATGCTAGCATACCGATCTGCATTAACCTTTCTTTGTCCCTTAAGAGGAATAGTCGCAACATGGCCGGTTTTGGAGACAAACGTGGCCACCATTTTTTTGCAACACTCCGTGAACGAACAATTTTTGTTGGCTTTAACTCATTTTCGAACACCCAAACTCGTGACTGTTTTTTTGTTTCGGGTTCGTACGCGTATAACCAGGTGTACGGTGCGCACAATCTTTTTATGATAGTTTGATATTGATTGGATAGAGAGCGAGAGAAAGTCCGTTTTTGATACTAATGTCGTTTATTGATAGACTGATAGAATGATATGAGTACGCGCGGAATGATTGATGACCGAATGCGAACTGAAGTTATTGCTAACAATTATTACTAAACTCGTGTAAAATGCTGATGCTGCAATTCTGTGTACGCGCTTGCCCGTACATGCTCCCGGGTGAGAAGATGAGGAATAGGAGATTGATGAAATCAATGATATGTGAGTGACGTGCTATACAAGTTGATCGAACAATGTGTCCTTATAATTAAAGATGATTAACAAGGTGATTTAAACAATATTTGACTTAAAATTAGAGCGACTGGTTATGCTTAAAAAGCACGGGTGACGTGCCTTTGTTCACTACACACGTACTGGAATTGAGCTCTGAACCATCGCACACATGAGACTCACTTTTGCTATGCTTTTTACTTATGCCGTAGCACTGATTTACACCACCTTTTTCACTACACTGATTCACTGCACACTCACTAACACAACGAACCAGGGGTAGCCGCCGGGGGCCCAACGGGTGGACCTCGATGACTTCTTCTGCTTGGCCCGCCGCCGGACGCGCGGGCTGCGCGCTCCCGCGGTAGCGCCGCCACAGCAGCGCGGCGCCGAAGACTGCTGCTATCGTCACTAACACGTATATGACCGTGTAGTGATGCACTTCATGATACGAGATGCGCTTTGTTAGTACTTCTTCTGATGCCCTTTTGAGCTCCTCTATTTGTCTGGAGACATCCCTTAAGAGTCCTCGATAATTATCGGATATTGATTCGTTGTCGACGACTGAGATGGGAACTGATAGATTGAAGATCTTGTTGATTGGCGGAATGTCTATTTTTAACACATCCGCTTCCTTATTTATAACGTTCGATTGCAATTTGTGTGTAAAGATCGTAAATGAGCTACCTTTAATTACACACTTGTCGCTAAGTGTCATTATTCCCACCTGGTGTAATGTTTCTGCTGCAATATGATGCTCACATATGATTGTTACCGTGCAATGACCGCAGCAATAAAATAAATAGGTGTTTATTTTGCTAAGTTCCGTCCATTTCTCTTTACAAATCGACGTTTTTGTTTCACAATTATCGGAAGATAAATCTTTCTTACATAAATTCTCTTCTAATGTTTGCTGGATAGGCTGCTTTGAAGTGCATAACTGAATATTAAAATCATAGTTTTGGCAATGTCGTAAGTCCTCGTCTGACATAGGAATATAAGAATCCTTGTGTATATTTATTGCGACGTAATCTGATACTGGCACGATAGTGATTGAATTGAAATTAATTCTCTTTGGGATAGGTATTAGCTTAAAAATTTCGAAGTAGTCTCTACTAACCAATGGAATTTTTACTTCAAATATGATAAATTGTTTCGATGCTCTCGCTTTTAAATTAAGTAAGTGATACATTTTTGATAGATCTGACTGAATATTTTCTAGGGGTAGCGATACGTCTTTTGTTAGTAAACCCGCAATAATGTTCAGCTCATCCCGCAACTGCTCGGGAGGTAAGAGATGATAGTTTAGTTTCCCAGAGTAGACACTAGTGAGTGTGTCAATGAGAGTTTCTTGAATGTTTTGTAGACTGGACAACATGTTGTTGGCAATAATCGATGATAAAGTAAATTCGTTGCGTGTCGCTGCCTTTTGAAGTACATCTCCTTCCACGCGGACAGTTTCTTCTAAATCACTTAAATGTTGCCTAAAAATTGTGTGTTGCCTGTTCATGGTATCTTCGACCCTTTTTATTATGTTGAGTTCTGCTTCAACAACCGATGTCTGGTTTTTCCACAAAATTGCTAAATGTTTTTCATTTTCTCTGACTGTCTCAATATCTGTTTTGTACTGTTCCGCGAATTGTTCGTCCAGTACGCCGAATAGACTGTGGGCGATATATCCGACACCGTTGATAAGCCCTCGACGTAGTCGCGTGCGCGCGCTTCGCCGTGTGAATTGCTGACCAGTGTTGCCAGAGTATACTCAGCCCAGGTTGCCATTCGTAGGTTCAAATGTTGCCATCTGAAACCAAATGTTGCCATTAGAAAAAAAAACCTGTAAAAAGATGTTCTGTGCCTTTTAGTAAAATAAAAATATTTGTACCTACCTATTGAGTACTGTTTTATTGCTCTGCATTTTGGTTGATAAAAATTTAAATCGAAAAAAATCATGTTTTCAAAAAATGTTAATCCTTTTGGTTGATAAATATAATTGATTCCACATTTTTTTTCTTCATAAATTTAAAATCATGTTCTCCTGAAAATAAAAGTATTATAACATATAAATAAAAAGGTAAAAAAAAATTTAGACTCCATTTTACAACAATATTAAAATCCATCCAGAAATCCAATATTAAAACATGCAAAAAATAAACATAAATTTCCCAGTACCTTACCTTACCTTACCTTACCTTAGTGGTTAGTATCTAATATATAAAATTCTCGTGTCACAGTTTTCGTTGCCATACTCCTCCGAAACGGCTTGACCGATTCTCATGAAATTTTGTGAGCATATTGAGTAGGTCTGAGAATCGGCCAACATCTATTTTTCATACCAAAAATTATTTATATGGCAAAACAATGTTTGCCGGGACAGCTAGTTAATTATATAAATTGGTTTTTCAAATACTACTTCAAATAGGTCTATTGGTAGCTTCTTCGATTAAAACAATAAAGAGGACTTACCAATAGATTTAAAAACAAAAGTATTAGAAAACCACGAAAAAAATTCCTTTGCATCGCACTACACACTACACAGTGCACACAGTCACACACAAAGAATTTATTTAAAACACGTAGGGTAAATTGACTAGTAGATTGGACAGTACTAGTCATTGGAAAAAGTACAAAAATACTATAATATTTTATTAATGTTGCTTTAAAAACTGACTGTTTTTCTTAAAAAACAGGCATTTTTTTTACTTTAAAAACAGGAAACTTTTAAAGCAACATTAACAAATATTGTGTTTTTGTGCTCTTTCCAATGACTGGTACTGTCCGATCTACTCGTCATTTAAGTACCTTATTAATTATTATCTGCTCTGTGGTCACAAAATTACTTTTATCTCTAGCTTCACCAAAATACACCTTTTGTCGGTAGAAATATGGGTACAATTTGTTTGTCTATTATTATATAAGTAAGGGAGAAGACCTAATGGCAGACACTATAAGGAAACATGAAACATTCGAATGTTATAAAATATATAATTTATGAAAATAAAGGATTGATAACTTCTTCCATGTCTTCAGTAACTCTTACAAAATAAAACTATTATAATTATTCTCTGACAAATCAATAAAAAAATATATTATTGGTCTTTTCGTAAACTTAGTCATAAGTACTAATAGATGACATCACAATAAGCGAACAACACTAATAGTAGACACCAATATGAACTAATAGTTGACATAGAACATTAAATTACATTTTACATTTTTCATATTATTAGGCCTTTATTTGCCGTTTTTCAAAAGATTTCATTTACTTCATCATAGTAACTACATGCATCAGAAATATTATCCACGTTGTCTCCAGATTCTATTCATTCTTCTTCCATGCTGAAACTATCTTTCCTTTTATTTTTATTTTTCATATTTTTTTCCCAGCAAATTTATTTTTAGTCTTAAGTCTCCATGCTTCTTTTGCCTCTTCTTTTTTCTTCTTTTTGTTCTCAGTTCTCCTTTTTCTTCTTTCTACTGCTACAAAACTAAAGCATCGATTTTTAGATCAGTGCAAGGTCTAATATTAGACACCATGTCCATTTTTAGGTACAGTAGTTCTAAGTTCTTAGTTTGTTAATAGAATTATATTTTTAGAGAATAGTGATGATATTTGCAGTAGAATAAAGTACAAAATAACTTTAGTATGTATTGAAAAACTAAAAGATGAGATCCATGTCATCTATTAGGTTTTTTTACATTTTCAAGAACTAATAGTAGACACCCTTTATATTGTTAGGGAAAATGGATAAAAGATCATAAATAAACATTAATTAGTGTAAACAACATGACCATTAATCCAATGAAGTCAATAGAAATTACAAAAAATCTAATAAATGTATTCAAAACTTACGTACAAAATTTCGCCTTCCTTAACCTATTTGATAAGAAATTGCCGGGTGCGTGTTGACGCGGTCACATCATTTACGAAAACTGATCCCATTTTAAAATTTTGTTCCCGAAGGCATCCCTAATATATTTTTTCACATCAACAGATAGCATAAGAAGCTTATAAAATTTACAGTGTTGAGAAATAATTAGAATAATTCTTATTTTTATGGCATTTTTGTCGTAAGTGTCTTCTATTAGTTCAGTGTCTACCATTAGCGCCTTTCCCTTATTGTTTTCATTTGGGAATAAAAATGCGTTCTAGATTTTGATTTTGTTCAATTCGATGAGTTCAGTTAATCTGCGGAATATATTCGATATTTTTCTACCGATGATCGCGCGACAAGTCGAAAAGTTGCCAAAAACTTACTATTTGAGCTCGGTTGCCATTTGGTTGCCACGGAGGGTCAAATGTTGCCAAAATGGCAACCAAAGTTGCCAAATGGCAACGCTGTTGCTGACCGAGTAGAATGCCATTGTTGTGCTCTAGATCGTTGAACCCGTGACGTAATTGTAAAAGGATTATGTCACATTGTTTTATCTTGTCGTTAGGGTTACTACACATGTTTTCTAAATAATTAATATAGTTAGTGAGCAGTTTCGTGCCCTGCCAATACGGATCCATGTCATAATAAATTACGAGTTTCCATTCATCTCGTTGGAGCCGCATGTCTGATATTTTATCAAAATAAAATCCTTGTGTTGCATTTAAATTTGATACTTGATATTGGCTTGTAACTGATGAAATTGATAAGATTAAGAACATAAATATTGAAAATAGAAAATTGCTATATTTATTCGGACGTCTGACGTACATGGTTCCATAGCTCGTTCTAGGTGATGCTGAGGTTGATGCTGCTTCCTGCTGATCTGGTTTGGATGACGTAAGGTCGGTATCATTAGCGTGTACAGGTAATCTTGATATTTTAGTGACGGGTCTTTTGATAACGCCGTTTTTAGTTTTGATTGAAACTACTCGAACATAGCTATCCTTGCCGGGATGTAAATCTATTATTTTTCCAAGAGCCCACCTTCCTGCAGGTAAATTGGCACCACCATGAAATGTAAGCTGATGAGCCTGGTCAATAAGAAGTTCAGCTAAACGACTGTGACCAGGGATGATAATAGGGTGCTTCATCTCGGGATCTAGATGAGTATTTCGGAGCCGACCACCAACTCGTAGAATGCTGTTTTTATCTAAAAATGGATTTAATTGATTAATTGTACTCTTCGTGAGTAACTTGTTGTTACGAAGGCTAATGATCTCCTTAGCAAAGGTAAGTTCCTGAACATTTTTAATGATTAAGTAACTTGATCTCCATAATTCTGATATTGATAGAAATGATGATTGATTGGGTTCCGGACGGTATTTGAATCGCAATATCCATGATAGAATTCGAATGATTTTATTATATGAACTGTAATTTGATAGTAGTTGATATATGATATTGTTTTCTGTCCCGTGCTCGGCGACATTTACTTGTTTTGTGATTTTTACTTCCTGATCAGTGAAATATTTTTCAGGTGTCTCTTGATATATGCTGTTCTGCAACACAGCAGGACCCCGCCACCACAAATCGTGCTGAATCAGCTGCGGAGCCGTGATTCCACGACTTGCACTATCTGAAGGATTGTGTTCAGATTTGATGTAACGCCAACATGATCCTGGCATGATTTTGATGATTTCTTGCACCCTGTTGGCAACAAAGGTTTTCCACCTTCCTGGATCTCCATTAAGCCAGCCCAATACAACCATTGAATCTGACCAACCATGTATCTCGATGTGGTAATCGCTTAGACACAACCTAACTTTTGACATAAGTCTTGATAATAGAAGAGCGCCACTTAGCTCTAGTCTCGGAAGTGACATCTTCTTACCGAACGGAACTAGCCTTGCTTTAGCTACTAATAATTTAGTCTTTACATTTTCTCCATCTGTAATTTTACAATATATAGCACAGGCATATGCTTTCATTGATGAGTCACAGAAACCATGTAATTCGAGTCTGTGGCATTGTTTTGTGTAAATCCATCGCGGTATTTGTAGTTTATTAATATTGTTTATATCTTGCTTCACCTTATTCCATTCTGATTTGATATTTTCGGGCAACTCCTCATCCCAACTGATTTTAGAGAGCCATACGCTTTGAAATATGATTTTGAGCTTAGTTGATAAAGGTGTTAGCCAGCCTAACGGATCAAAGAGCTTTGAAATGTCTGATAGTAAGGATCTCTTTGTTTCCGACTTTGACGGCTGATCTATCCTATATTGGAATGTAAAAACATCTAGGTCTGGATTCCAGCAAAGTCCCAGTGTTTTTGTATGTTCTGCTTGCTTGAAATTAAAATTATTATCTTGCTTGTTTGATATGTAACTTTGACCTGATAATTCGGGAATATTTGATCTCCATTTTCTGAGGTTGAATCCACCTGATTTTAACAGCTTGATAAGATCGGCATGAAGTTTCTTTGCTGCTTCAATTGTGTGCGACCCATCTAAAAGGTCATCCATGTAAAAGGATCGGTCAAGGACGTCGGCTGCTTGATAATAGTTATGTTTTTCATCTACGGCTAATTGTTTCAGAGTCATCATGGCCAAGAATGGAGCTGATTTAGTGCCATACGTAACTGTTGTTAGTTGAAATTCTTTGATAGGTTCATCTGTATTGTCGCGCCAAATTATTTTTTGTAGAGGTTGATCTTCTTCATGTACCCAAATTTGCCTAAACATTTTTTCGATATCCGCTGTAAATGCAAATTGATATTGTCTCCACTTAATTAAGAGAGATTGTAAATCTTGTTGCAGATTGGGTCCACACTGCATGACGTCATTTAAACTATGCCCAGATGAGGTTTTCACGGACGCGTTAAAAACCACTCTAAATTTCGTTGTCGTTGACTCGACCCGCTGTACACAATGATGCGTCATATAGCATTCAGGTTTCGTATTGCTTGTTGCTGGTTTCATATGTCCTAATGATTGATATTCGCGCATAAATAATTTATAGTCTTTTTCTAAATTTTCTTGTTGGCGAAATTTTCGTTCTAGAGATCGAAACTGAGCAAATGCTTTGTTTTTGGAACTGCCTAAATTTTTCTCAAAGTTACTCTTCATAGGAAGTCTCACGACGTATCTTCCGTCATCTCGTCGTGAGGTAGTCTGCCTGAAATATTCTACACACTGCTGGTCTGCTGATGACATATTTGATTCTTCAGAAATATCCTCGATCTCCCAAAATTTTTGAATTTGCTCTATGTTATTTAAAACGATGTTACATTGCAGCGTTTTATTGCTACCGCTTAAAATCCAACCTAGTTGCGTGTTTTGTGCAATAGGTGAAACCTGATCCCCTCTACAAATTCCATCTAATAAAATTAATGAATAAATATCGGCTCCTAAAAGGAGATCTACCGGGCGACTGATGTTGAATTCAGGATCTGCTAACTTAAGATTGTCTAAGAATGGCCATGATGGTTTTGTGAACGACTGACTCGGCAAATTTTTAATTAAATTTTGCATTATATAAACATCTGTGTCAAATTCAAAGTTACCGTTTATTGAAAAGCATTTAATATGTATAAGACCCTTACAATTACTTTCCTTAGCGCCTACTCCAAAAATTACCCCTTGGCATTTTTGACGTGAT
Source organism: Polyommatus icarus (assembly GCA_937595015.1). Taxonomy (NCBI): domain Eukaryota; kingdom Metazoa; phylum Arthropoda; class Insecta; order Lepidoptera; family Lycaenidae; genus Polyommatus; species Polyommatus icarus. Next base: position 7,434,409 of record OW569324.1, on the reverse strand, counting down.
AGTCCTAACTGATGTGCTGCGTTCTCCGTGATTAATGATGCTTGAGAGCCCTGATCTAATAAAGCACGCATATTTAAATATGACCCATCCGAGGTTTGCACCTTGACCATTGCAGTGGCCAAAAGTACTTCCGGTATATCGTGCTGTGACACGTGCGCGTTTGTTCGAGGTGCTTGTATTGGTTCCGATTTGGGTGCATTCCTTGACATCGTCATGTTTGAACTTTGATCCGATTGCACAAACGCGTCGTGTAAAAGTGTGTTATGCATTTGATTGCATTCGCGACAAGTTTTGATTGAAATGCATTCTTTACCTTGGTGGCAATAAAGGCAATTTTGGCATAAATTAAATTTTGATACAGTTCTTCGCTTATTTGCTGGCGACATTTGCAAAAATTGAGGACAATGGAAAATGCCATGATCGTTAGTTTTACAAATAAGACATTTATAAAACTTTGTTAAATTGACGTTCTTTATGTTATTAAATTGCGATGTATTTCGACCGTGTGTCGATGATATTTGCTGATGTTTGAAATTGTTTGATGGATGATATTTACTGCTATGCCCCGGGTTTGCTTGATAATTTTGACCGCTGTTGCGCGTCAACGATTTATTAATTTGCTTGCGACTTGTAGATTCTAGAGTAGTAAAAGTAGTTTCTAGATATGCCAAGAATTCCTTCATATTTGGTATTTCTCTCTTGTTTTTGACAGATGCAATGTAACGATTTTCGGTTTCTGTATCGAATTTAAGACATAAAAGACGGATGACTAACGGATCCCATGAATCTACGTCTACTCCTAAGTTTCTGATGGCGTTAAGACTTTCAAGAAGAGTGTCATGCATTTTCTTGATATGATACAATGACCCTCTCGGTACTGCAGGAATGTCAAGTATAAGATCTATGAGCGAATTTAAAATTAATCTATTGTTATCATATCTGTGATTCAAAATTTGCCAACATACAGAATAATTGTCGGATGATATAGTTAGGTGTTGGATGAGCCTCTCGGCTTCACCTCTAACTTTTGATTTTAAAAACTGCATCCTTTGTGCATCCGAAAGCGAAGGATTTCTGTGGATTGATTCCATAAAAAGATCCTTGAAAGAAACCCACTGATGATAATTCCCACTGAAGCTTGGTACTTCCAGTTGGGGAGTTGACTGTTCCGTATGAGTTACGGACCCCATCTTTTTGTTGATAGCAGCTATGATGTTATTGTATTTTCTTTCATATGTGAAAAAAGTAGCTTCATAGTTCGGGTCCCTACCGCCTAACTCGCTGTCCAAATCCCAATGAGCGGAATCTATTGTTGACCAACGAGATTCTATGGAGCGAAGAAGGTGCTGAAACTGCCATTTTTCATTTATTTCATCTAGATTTACATTTGATAGAGTATGCTCAAACGCCTTAAAATTACTGCACTGCTTGCGCAGCATTTCGTCGGTTTTGCTGTCCATGCCTCGAGATTGAGCTGATGATCCCTGACCTAAAGGTGGTTGAGCGCTCGGAACACCCAATGGTGTAGCAGGTTTGATAATAGGGGTGGAGGGCCTACTCTCCTCCCTTGGTTGATAATTTTCAATTACTCCCCTAATATTGAGAAATCTATCTTTCATTATTTCAAATTGGTTAGTTGTAAAATAAGTATGCGATTTAATACCTAATCCACAAAGCTTTATATGATTTGATTGATATTCGTGCCAGTAACCGTCAAGCGTGTCGAGTCGGCGTTTTATTTTTTCAGAAGTTTTCCGATCTGCCCCATCTTTCTTAAAATTGGTATAAATTTGCTCAATGGCAGCGGAAATTTGTTCCTGTGTTGCTAATAGATCTTCCACGTTGGACATTTTGATTAGATGTAATTTGCTCTAGTGTATAAAATTGAACGATCTTACTTGAAAGTTGAAATATGCTGATAATTGGCTGGAACCTGGGCTGCTGACTGCTTCCCGGGAACGCCACGCGATGATGCTGGGTGATGGTCTTGATAAATGATGATAAGTCCTTTGATATTGTAGGCACTGAGTCCACGTTTACACTGATTCACACGCGAGGCTTATTTCGTCACTAAGCCAAAAAGTCACTCGAAGGACCAAAAAAGATGTACGGTGCGCACAATCTTTTTATGATAGTTTGATATTGATTGGATAGAGAGCGAGAGAAAGTCCGTTTTTGATACTAATGTCGTTTATTGATAGACTGATAGAATGATATGAGTACGCGCGGAATGATTGATGACCGAATGCGAACTGAAGTTATTGCTAACAATTATTACTAAACTCGTGTAAAATGCTGATGCTGCAATTCTGTGTACGCGCTTGCCCGTACACCAGGATTTGTCACCTGATACGATGTTGTATACAGCATTTGAGAATCCTGCGTGGAATCTTTCGAGAGTTCTGACGCACCAATTAACGCGAGCCGCTTTTTGCTCTTTACAGAGCAAATGCGGTATCCATCGGGAAAACAACTTTTTTAAACCTAATTGTTCATGCAAGATTATTTGTGTTTGACTCATGCCAATGTCTAAAGTTGCCTGAATTTCGCGGTATGTCACATGTCGATCTTCCTCAATCAGCTTACGCACAGCATCAACGTTTTCTTGGGTGTCTGCAGTTTTTGGACGACCTTGACGGGGATCATCACTGAGCTTGACACGTCCACGTTGAAATTCAACAAACCAGCGATAAATTGTGGTTTTGGATAGGGCTTCATCACCAAATGCAGAAATCATCCGGCAACACACTGTTTTGTGTTAAACCACTTCGAAAGTCATAATAAATCATCGCTCTAGAATTTTTTCGAGTCAATTCCATTTTTAACCGACTTCCAAAAAACGAGGAGGTTATATGTTCGGCTGTGTTTTTTTTTTTTTTTGTATGTTCAACGATTACTCCGCCGTTTGTGAACCGATTTTCGAAATTTTTGTTTTGTTGTATTAGGTTTCACTCCAATTTGGTCCCATTTTCACAAAGGTGGTGACCTGATAACGGGATCCATGAGTAATCGAGGGAACTCCTCGAAATTTATATGGAAACATATAGTGATTTTGGTTTTATGTGAAGTGTACTAAGAATACGCTACCAAAAAGTCAAATATTGGGTCAAGGTATACCATGGTTTCGATGATGCTGAGAGAACTCCTGATTCCTTATAGATACACGTTTGGGAGTTTCGGCATTGTTTTAAGAACAGAAAGCATAAACTACTATGCAATTCATATTCATCATCATAATCATCATCATCATCATCGTCATCATCATCATTACCACGTCGTGTTAAGGCCACCAATGCCTCATGGCACAGAATAGATAATAGTACAAGGCATAGGTATGGATATACTAATAATAATAATTATGTACTGTATAACAATTAACAACACCTGTTTGTTTTTAATACACGGCGGTTGGCGTCGCCGCCCAGCGCCGCCGCGCGGCGCGTGGCGGCAGAAGACAGAATATCGAATACTTTACTAACTACTTTATATACAGATCGAATACTTTTTAAAATAAAGTTATTAGAAAATAAAATTAAAATAAAGTTATTTTAAAAAGAGCATTTAAACAAAACAAAGTCATTAATTAGTGTCTTTTTAATTAGTTATACTTATTAATCGATAGATGGTGCACTAAGTACCTATCGATTTGAATTCTTGATTACAAGAACAGTTGTCAATAATTATGATAATATTAAATATTATGCTACGCTACATCCTATGCAAGTTTGTACAATTTTTTATCTGATAGATCCTTCGATCGTGAAAAAACGAGACACAATAGCCTTTCTATTGTTATCGCAATCGCCGGTGACCGCTTCGGGCTTGAAGTATTAAAATTGTTAAATTACTTAGCACAATATGTTCACTTCACTGATAATATTATATTATTTTGTGAGTGTGAGTTGTGATTCTTAACAAATTGTAATAAGATACGTAAATACGCGTATATACGCGAAGATTTATCTACTAGTGTAACTAAAAAGAGTGAAATTATTATTATTTTTAACAAAAAATTAAAACCGACTTCCAAGGTGCCAGTTCCAAAAATTTTAAATATTCTGTCAGAGGACTGAAGATTCAGCTATCTGGTACCGACTTCAAAATAATGAAGATTGAGTACAGAAATAGTTGAGGTTTAGCCGAATTCGGAAAAAGGCACTATTAGATAATAAAAATTATTTAATACTTTTTAGTTCATATTAATGTTATTATTGTTTTTACCTTGGAAGTCGGTTTTAATTTTTTGTTAAAAATAATAATCTCAACGACTAATCAAGTTTAACAAGACCTTGTGACAAGACCGAGAATCTTTTTTTAAATAAATAAATGGTATTAGATTTTAAAAAACAAGTAGTTTTCAATTAAAAAGATTTTAATATGACAGGAACAGTGAAAATATTCCATTCCCGATACTTTTAGTGCAGCCTATGTATTATAGATCTACATTCTACGTCCCAATCTGACGTCATAAACAACATACAACCCAGTGGCGTAACTATAACATCCGGGCCCGTGGCAAATTGATGGGGTATCCTATCAGTAAAAATCGTAACGTTAAAATAAAACAATGAAAAAAAATTTTTTAACCTCACGGCCTCTACCCTCTACCCAGTCTGCCACCCTATAGTTACACCACTGATACAACCCATAAGGGCCGCGCTACACCGGAATGGGAGCGGCGAGGCGGGCAATTTCAGTGTCACATGATTTTAAACTTTATCTTCATTATTGTAATACATAGTATCGCTTGAGAAATTGCCGCCGCCAGCGTCCACGAGCGGCCACGAGCGTCCACGGTCGGCCGTAGACTTCTCAAGCGATACTATGTATTACATTAATGAAGATAAAGTTTAAAGTCATATGATACTGAAAGTGCTCGCCTCGCCGCTGCCATTCCGGTGTAGCGCGGCCCTAAGCTTTTAGTTGTATAAAAGCTTTGTTACGATATTTGAAGATAAAACTAACGTACTCTATAACACAGGTCGCCGACGATGGCGGGCGGTCTGTTCGCGATCAACCGGCAATACTTCTGGGAGGTGGGCTCCTACGACGAGCAGATGGGCGGCTGGGGCGGCGAGAACCTCGAGATGTCTTTCCGGATATGGCAGTGTAAGTGTTAAATCCATACTAATACTAGCTGTCCTGGCAAACGTTGCTTTGCCATAATATACCTAAACTCTAAAGTATTTCGTCCATATTATTTTATTGAAGTGACTAAATAAGTATGTCGCCATGGCAACGTCGATCGCTATCCCGTCGCACAAACTTAATGGTCGCCGTCAGTCTCAGCTTGTAATAATTTACTACTTATTATTTATTCAACAAATGCACTTATCAATACATAAAGTACCCAGTAGCCGATTCTCAGACCTACTGGACCTTTATATATATATATATATATATATATATATATATATATATATATATATATATATATATATATATATATATATATATATATATATATATATATAATTCTTCTGTGAGTGTGTATGTCACTGAACTTCTCTCAAACGACTGGACCGATTTTGATGAAATTTTTTGTGTGTTCAAGGGGATCTGGGAATGGCTTAGATTCACAATTTTGTCCGCTGGACAATGTTTTTTTAATTATTTTTTAATTAATTAGTATTTGTTGATTTTGGAATGTTTTACATTGGATACGACAGACGGCGCTACCATCGCAGTGTCAAATTTTAAATAATATTCGAATTTTAGTCTGTCCCGACAGTTAGCGCTGCGATCAAATAAAAAAAAATACTTTATATACTTAATATGGCAAAGAAACGTTTGCCGGGACAGCTAGTATGCATATAAAATTTGGTAAAAAGCAGTAAAGCCGTTTCGGAGGAGTTCGTGGACTAACATTGTGACACGAGAACTTTATATATAAGATTATAAACGTGAAAGTGTGTCTGTCTGTTAGGTACCTCTTCACGCCCAAACCGCTGAAAAGATTTTCCTGAAATTTTGGTATGGAGTCACGGGAAAGGACATAAGATGATTTTATCCCGAATAAATGTACGGTCCCCACGCGATAAACGAATTTTTAGCACAACGGAGCTGCGGGCGTCATCTGGTATATTATATGTATACGTGGATTAAAATTAAGTTTGTTGTAATTTTCAGGTGGGGGTACTTTAGAGACGATACCGTGCTCACGTGTCGGCCACGTGTTCCGCAGCTTCCATCCGTACGGGCTACCAGCTAATACGGATACGCACGGTAAGAAATAAGTGTATTTGTTTTAAAAAAATCCTTAAAATCTACATTACTCAATTGTTTGTATGTTTATAACTTACTGAGTGAATTTTTTGACAGGAATTAACACGGCTCGCATGGCGGAGGTGTGGATGGACGATTACGCTGAACTGTTTTACCTCCACCGACCCGACCTTAGGGTATTAACTTTTTATATTTAGCTCAAATAAGAACTAACAGCGATCCCACCGCTGCCACCAATGACACATCATTTGTTGGTGTCAGCAGTGGGTCTGGTCACTTTAAAAAAGAACTCCTTCGTCTTCAAATTGATTACTATATGCATTATCTTTTTAAATAATAACTGCAAAACCTACATTTATTATCCATACTTAAAATTTAAAAATATGTGAAAGTGTGTCTGTCTGTTACCTCTTCACGCCCAAACCGCTAAATCCATTTTGCTGAAATTTGGTATGGATATACATTTAGTCCCGGAAAAGGACATAGGATACTTTTTATCCCCGAAAAAGGTACGGTTTCCGCACGATAAACGAATTTTGACGCAACGGAGTCGCGGGCGTCATCTAGAATTAACAATATTTATTCTAAAAATATATTTTCCAGAAAAGTCCAAAGATCGGTGACGTCACTCACCGCCGCGTGCTCCGCGAGAAGCTCAAGTGTAAAAGCTTCCAGTGGTACCTCGACAACGTGTACCGGGAGAAGTTCGTACCCGTAAGGGACGTGTTCGGATTTGGCAGGTGACTATTTCCATATAAATATTATTTCCATATTAATGTAATGGCTTTAGATATCTTGCTCTTGCTTGAATGTTTATATTTTGTTGTCTAGGTATTGTAGCTTAGATATTGTTGTAGGCCTGGAGAAGACTGAAGGTACAAGTTGGAACCGTGCGACTCGCGACAACTGCAAACGTCGTGTCGTCGCGACACTACTGCTTTCTATGTATTTCTATGAAACACCCTCCGCAGCTAGCGACACTTATTCACAGAAATACATATAAACCAGTAGTGTCGCGACGTCACGTCGTCTGATGCCGTTTCATGTAGCAGGCTTCCAACTTGTACCTTCAGGCCCGATTTCGCTGTTTTGATGTTACTCAAAAATCAAAAGCCAAAAAGGCTAGTGAAAAACTGCTTTGTTAAGTCTTGCCCAATGGGAACGCATTTAACATTAGTTCGCGATTACACCATTTTATAGTTATTTGATCCAGTTTGTACGAAGATAAAGCTGATCGCACATATTTTGTCAGCACCGTATGCGCAGTACGCACCGCATAGTACACTAAATACGAGGGTTCACATAATTTTATACAACGGCGCGTGCGTGCTGACAAATCTGCGATCGCCTTTATTTAGCAGAATCGATCTAGAACTTTGCGACGTTGATAACCCTGATTTTTTAGGTTCAAGAACCCGTCGACGGGCATGTGCATCGACACGCTACAGCATGACGGCGACTCCGCCCCCCTGGGCACGTATCCGTGCCACACCCGCCTCGAGCCCACGCAGCACTTTGCTCTGTCGCTACGCGGCGAGCTGCGAGACGAGGAGCGCTGTGCTGAGCCGCGGTACGCTTGATGATGATGATGATGAGTTGACACTTATAATAATAAAAGGGATTAAATATAATGATCATCATGAAATGCTTCAAAATAAAATAATTTTAATGGGAACGTGAATAAGTGGAGGTTAAACCGCACTAAGCAACACTACCCTGCAGCGTAGCGACGTGACACGTGACGGCCAAATGTTCTTCATATGAAATCCTTATAAGTTATAACTTATAAGTAAGCCGCACTACACGGCAGCGAAACTACGCGACACAAAACGCTAGTGATATGGATCGTGATTTGTCGCGTCGCTCCGCAGCAGCGTAGTGCCGCCTATTGAAGTTTCGTGTTAATGTTACGCTCAAAGACCGAAATCGCTCAATGAGCGAAAAAATAGCTCACAACGCGTTGTGGTCACAGTGAAACAGCCACGACGCGTTCTGGCAATCACAAAAAGACCATAACGTGAAATTCGTGACGTGGCTGATAATATGCTATTCGTTTTTCTTGATTTGTTCTTGATTGATTAATCGTCCATAGGTATGGAAGATCAAATTTGAATTACCACGCATACTTACTACAAAATATTTTTTCTTTTACTAAATCACTGCCGTGTTTATCGTTATTATTTATAAAATATCCATAGTTCCATACTATCCGTACTAATATTATTATTGTCTGTCTGTCTGTCTGGAGCAACGTATTGTCGTTTTTACAGATAGATAGACAATTATAATATTAGTACGGATAGTTATATGGAACAATGGATATTTTATAAATAATAATGATAAACACGTTATGCAGTGATTTAGTTTAAAAGAAAAAATATTTTGTAGTACGCGTGGTAATTCAACTATTATAATCTTCCATACTAGGACGATTGATCAATAAAGAACAAATCAAGAAAAACGAATAGCATATAATATTATCAGCCACGACACGAATTTCGCGTTATGGTCTTTTTGTGATTGCCAGAACGCGTCGTGGCCGTTTTCATTAGAGCCACGACGCGAATTTCGCGTCGTGGCTGTTTCACTGTGACCACAACGCGTTGTGAGCTATTTTTTCGCTCATTGAGCGATTTCGGTCTTTGAGCGTAACATTAATACCAGAAGTAGCTGGTGATACATATAGACCAGTAATGAAAAAATATCTAGCAAAGAAATAGCGGCGTCTTCTGCACTTGGATGGCACATAATGTGCCTTATTATGCGAAAGGAGTTAAACAAGTGATTTATTACAGACGTTCGCCTAGCGGCGCAGACAGCGCCCACCAGGTGGTGATGGTCAACTGTCATGGCCGCCAGCGCGGGCAGGTTAGTCGAGTCATTTAACTTTACGTATTTACTAAAATGATATGTGGGATGGTGAGGTCAATGTTTCATTCTAGAAATTTTTAGCCGTTCCCTAGATGAGCAATTTTATTGTCAACATCACGTATTGCGTCATATTATTGACCGTCTAAGGTTGATATTGAACATCGCGCGCCTTCAATCTAATTGTCAAATAAACTGTTCAATTAAATTGATGCGTGATATTGACAATAACATTGCTCGTCTAGGGGTCGGCTTAAGACGTTTTGGTGTCTAACAATGCCATAAGCAACAAAAAATATAGAGCAAGCCGCACGCATTGTCGTTTGCCACGTGAGACCTTTAATCAGTCAGTCGCTCATTCGAACTACGTACTTACGTATGAACCTTCCAGAAGTGGCGGTACCTGGACTCGTCACAGCTGCAGCATGTAGACAGCGGGCTGTGCCTGACGAGTGGGGGGCGAGCGGGCGACCTGCTGAGCACAGCGCCCTGCCTCGCCACGCCCCTCCAGCTGTGGCACATTGACTACTCCGAGCAGAATGACTTCAGGCTGGGTATGTATTCATTAATGGGAGGAGTTATATATAGCACGCGGACTCCAAGGATTTATAAGAAAAGTTGTGTACGAGGGCGGGGTGTAGCTGGGCAGTTGGGCGTGGCTTAGTTGGGCAGTTGGGCGTGGCCACGCACCCGCATTATAACTTCTTTATTGCGTAACTTATGCGGCCATACTTCAAAAAAATTTGCTATACTATCTTTTTAAAATATTATACTATGTTTTAGATGAGTCGTTACAACCAAGTGAGCAAGAAATACGTCTGAAAAAACTTCGCGGGCAGAGGTAAGTTCTTATTTTATAGAGAATGTAATGTTATCTATAACATTTAATATTATTTTTAAACCGGTATAAAGAAAATTACAACTTTTTAGGCGTATCGCCCGCTCGCTTAAATCTGTCACTGAGCAAAATATAATAGCAACTACAAAGAAGCGGAAAATAAAGAACAAGTTTATATTGAAGATGGTACGGCAAGTGAACGGCTCGGAGGACCATCTGGAGGCCGATATATACTGCCAGCACAAGCGGCTGTACCCCAACAACACCTTCGTGAGAGATCTCGTGAAGATGCTCAACGCTAAGAATATAAAGGTACGTACCAAACACATATAAAATAAAGTGCCACTGTCTGATCGCAGGTTTAGAATAAGGACCCGTCTGATCACTGATCTACCATGTCCTCGTATTATATACTTGATATATACGTACCCGCCCCGCTCTCTAATCGCGCCACAAAATAGACCGAAAACTTTAAAAATAATCTAAACTGCACCTTCTTCTTTAGGGTGGGTACATACTACAGACCAACGTTATGCGAGGTGTAATGTAACTTCTTATAGAGCGAGCATTCGTGCAGTCAATACATCATCTTACGGGCACTACGGATACAGTTATTACACGCGAGCACGAATGCTCGCTTTGTTATGATATAAGTTACATTAGGCTGCGTTCCACTGAAGCGGAGCGGAGCTTAGCGATGCCCGAATTGACCAATCGTGCTATTTCAGCGGAATGACAGCGAAGATTTCGAGCATGGTGATTGGTCAATTTAGCACCGCTAAGCTCCGCTCCGCTTCAGTGGAAATGCAGCCTTACACCTCGTAACCTTTACATTCCGTCGAGCGTCCAAATTTTGCGCCGCCAATACAGTCGGGTAAAGCTAGAAATGATTATTTTTTTATTATTTTTAATGTTATAATAATAATATCTATGGACGCTTCACACCACGTCAGTCTGGCCCCGTGCTAAGTACCTGAAGGACTTGTGTTACAGGTACCAGACATCGGTACTTTTATACTAGACATATATTTAAAATTTTTATTATATCATACACATTATTTAATACACATCCATGACCCCAGGAACATTGAAACTTTTTGATCCGTCGGCGGGATTCGAACCCGCGACCCCCGGCTTGAGCTGCCAAACACTCTTAACCATTGAGCCACAGAGGTCGTAAAATGTTAATTTTACAGGTGATAAACAACGGGCGGGTGTTCGAGCACAGTGCGGTGCGTCCGCTGACGGCGCGGGAGCGGCTGCAGGAGGACCGAGACAAGGCGCTGCGAGCGAGACTCCCGGCGACCGAGAGAGATAGACCTACCACCGAGAAACTGGTCTGTATAGTTTTCTTTTTGCAAATAAGAAAAGATACAATTTACATATCGAGACGAGTTCCTGGCCTTGTACCATGAAACTGTTTTGAGACTCAAATAATCGGACGAGAATGCCGTGTCCTACTCTAACAAACGTGAAATGACGTTGTTAGAGCAGGAGGCATTCTCGTCCGATTGTTCGAGTCTCAAAACAGTTTCGTAGTAGGCCTACAGACTCCAGTGCTGCATACATTAGTTTATTTTCAAAAGTGAACTACAGATAGGTATGACAAGAACCAATATGTATGTCCGTAATAGGCATAGCCAAGATCTGATTTCAGAGGTTTAAGAATATTCCTGCTTGTTGCTTTATGCTCATGAGAGGGATTTTCCTAAAATAATATATTTTTGACATGACACTGTTTAAACTTAACTTTCTGTCTTTAGCAGCTGATAAAGGCGTGGAAGAAAGTACCTCATACGACTGAACCACCCACAACAATAGAAGTGTAAGTTTTTACTTCAATTATTATGTTAGTCAAAATTTATATTTTTCTTATGAGGCTCGATTTATATGACTCTAAGGTTGCGTTTCCACTGACGCGGAGCTGGGCGGAGAGGAGCTTAGCGGTGCCCAAATTACTATGCTCGAAATCTCCGCTCCGCCTCAATGGAAACAGCACCATGCTCGAAATCTTCGTTCCGCTTTGCTGTCATTCCGCTGGAATAGCACGATTGGTCAATTCGGGCACCGCTAAGCTCCGCTCCGCGTCAGTGGAAACGCACCCTAAAAATACAGGTGCGGACGACAGCGAGCATTGGGGTGCAGAGCGGAGGACAGCGGTGCGGAGCGGGGAGGTGCGTGACTCGCTCGAAGTGCCTCAGTTAATTATTCAATCCAAATTCCAAAAGTATGCTCCGCTCCGCTCCATTCCACTCTGCTCAGTGAAAACACTGACACCTTTTCACCGCACCTCTCTGCGAAATTACAAGCAATAATAATTGTAACTAGCGATGCGACCGCTATTTAAATAAAACGTTATATATGCAACTGATTGCTCACGGTGTAGCATTATTTTATGTTACCAGAAAAACCATACCAGATGATTCAACATCAAAAGAAGAGACGTCTCATGAGGACATTTCAAATGTGGTCCTGACGGCGTCCACAGAAACAGCAATAAAGACGACAGAAAAAGAGAGTGACGAAAACTGGCCATTCGGTGAGACCCTGAAATAATTAATTGAAAGAAAACATACATTGAGCATTTGTAAATAAACTAAAACTAATATTTTTGGTTTAAAGCGCTTATCTATTATAGTCTATTATCATATATTTTAGTGCAACCTTTTTTTGCAGAAGTAACTTACTTGCGTGATGGAAAACCGCGCCAGTTACATTCGAACGAAGGACATCGGCTGTTCCAAAAGGTACTAAGTGTTCTATTATTTTACTTGTATTGCTAATGTAACGCCTCCGTTGTTTAGAGCGTGTTTGACTCGGAGGACGTGGGTTCGATCTTGCGTTGGAAAAATGTTATATACAAGTTTGTTAGAACAATGCAGGCTGATTGTCTCACAACTAAGATGACCCATGCGTGATGCGTCGGATGGGCAAAAAGTCGGTCCTGCGCCTGATCTCTCCCCAGTGTGAGCGTCGATTTTCCGACCCACTGGGTTTTAAGTTTTAACTTTTAAGAGTAAAGGAATATACAGCAATGTGCGCAATAGGGCGCACACACTTGGGCACTATAAAATACTCCCGCGGGCTGCGTAACAGGCTTGGTTTCAATAATAATTAAACTGCCCACTTAATATAAATTGTGTGTTGTGCTATTTACATATAATTTATATCCGAAATGTAACGTCTACATTATGTTTGTCTTTTATTCGACGTAGGTGCTGTGCCTACTACTATTCAACGTATTTCAGGCTACAACACATGTAATACAGTACACAGTTTGTTTTTTATGAGTACTGCCTCCTTGTAAATACTATGTAAATTTTCTTTCTCCAGGTGGAGCACGCAGACGAAAGTCCGAGCGAGGCACCCGGCAAGTTGATCGTGCGCAGTAATCTTACCTTAGACCTTGACGACTTGTTAACTCTCGGAAGGAGAAGTCGAGTAGAGGATGACATAGAGTAAGTATTGTGTATGTTTGCCGTCTAGTCGAATTGGTCAGCCAATTCAAAACCAGCTGGTTTTATATGGCCACTAGCTGTGTCAGGTGTTAAGGATGAAAATATGGCTGGTATTTTTTTTGTTCCAACTTTGCATGCCCTCTCGCTCCGCGTAAGCGGAGAAACCAAGAAATTAATTATCATTTTTAACAAAAACTTAAAACCGATTTCCAAGTGAAAACAATAACATTATATTTTATTTTTAAATGAACTAAAAAGTATTAAATAATTCTTACTCTTTAGTAGTGCCTCTTTCAGAATTTGCCTAAACCTCAACTATTTCTACACTACATACATTTTTATAGGTATGTAGGGAGTTTATAGGTAAACCTCAATGAGATTAATATAACAATGCTCGCTGATAAATAACGATATATTATTTCAGAAATTTGATTGAGGACGTACCGGTTCCGAATACTACGGAGCCGCACAGCGGGGAGAATACCACGGCGATCGTCAAACAAGTCGCCAATGAGTCTGAACAGTCCGGCTCGTGCTCCGGAAGTAAAGAAAACGATTAGCACACAACCAATGAGCAGAAGTTAACGGTTTTTACTACTAAAGGTTTCCGACTGTAGCGCCACAAAAAGTTAAACAAAATAAAGTCCGGTCGCCAGATAGAGAAGAATTTGGAAAAAGACCTAACGTTAGTAACTCACTCGTGTGAGACAACGTCTCCGTTTTTACCTCCGCCGGTGGAAACAATAATTTTAAAGTCGATAATGAAAGACGCAAGTACAGCTAGGTATTTTTGGAAAAACAGAATAATTTTAAAGTCGAGAGTGAAACACACAAGTACAGCTAGGTTTTTTTGAAAATTTGTGTTATCGGGCGACCGAGCTATACATAATTATTTTTGGGATACAGTCGCGATACAAATGCTATATCAAACTAAAATGTTGCAAAATATTGGTACGCCAATATGCGACCGTAAATTACAAAAATAGGATATAATATTATTAAGTACCGCATTTTTTTCACGCTAGAGGCAGCACCAGCATAGGCAGTATATGTCTAAACACTAGGCTGAATTACGCCGGCGTAAATTCCGCCGCGTTTATGCCGCGGACTCATACAAAATACGGGCGGAACGGAGAGACGACACACTATTCCGTCGCGTATTACACCGGCGTAATTCAGCCTAGTATGTTTAGACACTTACGGCCGTTCCCAATATTAAAACTATATCTGTAAGCCTACTACGAAACTGTTTTGAGACTCAAACAATCGGACGAGAATGCCGCGTCCTGCTCTAACAACGTCATTTCACGTTTGTTAGAGTAGGACACGGCATTCTCGTCCGATTGTTTGAGTCTCAAATCAGTTTCATGGTATAAGCCCTGGTTTGACATACGACCGATCGCAGTTAATATTGAATTGACATAAAATAGATAACTATTTCTATCTCTAGTAGGGCAAAACCAGAGATAGATCAAATATTGGGAACGGCCGTTAGACAACAACATGTCGGATTTTGGTCGGATTATTTCTGTATGTGCTAGTAGCGCAATCTACTGAGAGTTGCGACCTTTGCGTTATATTCCTATATTCAGACTTGATGTGAAGTTTCAATTGACTAGATTTTAGTTTGCTCAAACATATCTTGACGTGTTTACTTAAGTTTTATGTGTGTAATTAAAATAAATTGTTACAATATTTATAGCTCTTATAGCACAAAATATTTTTGTAAGTAGCTTAGTAAAATAATAGCGCGTCTATTCACAAGTTCCATGGTGCTAATAATCGTATAGATAATGTATTTATGTGAAATATATTAGATGTGCTAGATAACGAATATGTTGTAGTGAAATCGTGCATATAGTTTTGTTTCGTTTCACGGTTTGTTTCAAATATGTCATTTGTTTCTTTAGTCTGGCCGCGGAGCACTTAGAATTTGGTCCATTGACCTCTCGCCTCTTGCCACCCGCGCTCGGATTACTTACTATCTTGCAGGTCGAACACGGTAACAATTTTTTCGTGCACAAGTGAGATAAGTACTAAGTAGGCAATAAGTATGTAAGTAATAAGTAGGTAAGTAGTCAATGCACCTTCCTGCGTGCTTCGCGAGCGGACTTAAGTATAAATCCGTCCTGTATTAGTAATATTGTGGTTGTAGGCAACTTAAAGGATTGGCACAGTTCTTATTTATATATCTGTACAAAATCATTCATTGTTAAATCATGCATAAATTATTGTGTAAAAAAAAAGTATTATGGCCTGTTTCACCGCTTCCTGATAAGGTGCCCGATAGGGTTATTTGACAGATTTTCCATACTCCATCTGTCAAATTAAGTGGTAGATAGCCTTATCAGGAAGCGGTGAAACAGGCCCTTAGTATTATTTCATTTATTGGTTGGGTTCACTGAAAATATGTTTTAAAATATATTCGTTGCGATTCTTTAAAGTGAACAATTTCGTCAAAAAACTGATTTACAACTTTTTTGTGTTTGTTTTTTAAAAAATATAATACGAGATAATTTTGTTGTATATTTAATATTTATACGAATGGTGCAATAAATTGAAGACTGAAATTTTGTTTTAATATTCATCCTTCGATCGCCGATTCTTGGAAATCTTTTATCGCGGCCCACTTGGGCCTTACGGGGGTTGATAGGTTAATTATTATTCCTTCAGGCCCCGCGCGAGCACCGGTGATCGCGAGAACAAAAGAATACAATGGGAATTCCTAGAACCTCCGATCAAAGGATTAATGTACCATCGAGGAAGTTGATTCCTATGCAGTTGAGAGACCAACGTCATTTGGTCGATTATGTCAATTCAATATTAATTGTGATCTGTCGGCTGAGTTTGACGTAATGCTGGTCGCAACTACGTAGATCCCCCATTTGCATAGGAATCAACTTCCCCGAGTGTACCATCGAGGAAATTGATTCCTAGGCAGTTGACAGACCAACGTCATTTGGTCGGATCATGTACAGTCAGTATAATGAGGTCAGTGGATCATGATTCATGTCAATTCAATGTTAATTGGAACCTGTCGGCTGGGTTTGAGTTTGACGTAACGCGGCCGAACTATGTAGGTCCCCCATGTGCCTAGGAATCAACTTTTCTGATAGTACATAATATTTCGCTTCACATACAAAACGACAGGATCTTTAAAATAAAAGTTAAGTGGATATAATGGAAAATATATTTGGTCCTTTCATTTTACAACGGAATTTATCCACTAGAATTATGTAAGACCTTATCCTAGCGAGTGCCGAAAACGACCACAATCAACATAATGTAATTAAACACTTTAAAAAGACTTTAGTAGAAAAATAGGACAAATATGTCTTTAGAGTTTCGACCCTTTATTTGAGTTTCAAAGGAAAAAACAAATAAAATTAGATGTGAGTTATTCTTGCAACATCGCCAATAAAATCCATAACACATACCTACTTAAAATTTTCATTTTCAGTTAAACTTAATACTATGCTGCATAAAATTTTTATCATTCTAACAAAAATAGACTCTTTATTCACTTATCGCTAATTTTAGGAACAATTCAGTCTGTATGATAGGCGTAATGTCTTACGAGGCTAAATGCGAGTACTTAATATATTTTGCAATTTACGACTAAAAGGTAAAAACAATCAAAAACGTAAATAATATTTTTTTTTCAAAGTCTAGTATCGTTGGTAATTTTGTACGAGCCTGCCCCTACCTCTGCCCCCTAACTGATTGTGGTCGACTCTGCTGTACAGCCCTAAATTGGAGCCGGCCACGAACTCGTCAGGTAGCAGCCCTACGTCCCTCGTCGGGTACTCGTCGTAGCTGCCCACGTCCGACGTAAAACTACGTTCAGGCTGCAAAAATTATATCGTTAAAAATTATAAAATGGAAATCGCTAATTTTGAAGAACATTATATTTTTTCATTAAAATTTTGGTTGCAGCCCGCGACACCAAGGCCAAATCGTGTTAGTAGCCCGCGTAAAAAACGGTTGAGTACCACTGGTTAAGAACGACCAGCAACTCTGGAGTTTCGGTCGCGGTTGCTTTAGGAGGTAGAGATAAACTACGATAACATGGCGCGCCCCTCCAAATTACTGTTTCAATGTGTGTAGTCACAATATCCTTATGAAAGAGTTTGTATGTAGTAAGTATTCAACCAATCAACCAGACACCAGTACTCGTAATATTTCACTCAATGTCACTTATTAGTTATTACCAAGATTTGTTGGTCAACTAATCATAACTAGCCGACCACGCAAGACAACGCACTTCAAACGTTTTGATTTTGGAGGGGCGCGCCATCTTATCGTAGTTTATCTCTATCCTAAAGCAACCTTTAGAGCCCCCGCAGACTGCAGACTTTCTATCGGTCATACATTTTGTTTCATGTGACTATCAATTATTTTTCCATTGTGGCGTCATTTTGAAAATTGCGTGTCTTCATTTGCCATGGATTTAACGCGTGAACATTTTCGTGCAATGATTTACTACGATTTTCGGCGTGGGCTAAATCAACAACAGTGCTTTATTCAACTCACCGCAACTTTTGGAGATGAAGCACCATCAAAAACCACTGTTTATCACTGGTACAGTGAGTTTAATCGTGGGCGGTCTATGCTCACGGATGAAAATAAAGAAGGTCGCCCAAAAGCAGCTGTTGTCCCACAAAATATAGATGCTGTGCGGGAACTAATAATGCGTGATCGTCATGTTACATATCGCGAGATAGAGGCGTCCTTGGGCATAAGTATGACGAGCATACTTAAGATATTACACGAACATTTGGCTGTAAAAAAAATATGTTCGCGTTGGATTCCGCACAACTTGACAATCGATCAAAAACGGGCTCGTGTCGATTGGTGCAAAAAAATGATAAAAAAATACAACCGTGGTACGTCAAAAGCCGTTTATAATATCTACACAGGTGATGAATCTTGGATCTATGCATATGACCCCGAAACTAAACAACAGTCAACGGTGTGGGTGTTCCAAGATGAGCCGAAACCAACAAAAGTTACTCGTGCAAAAAGTACTTTGAAGCAAATGGTCGCCTGTTTTTTTGGAATTAATGGACATGTGGCTACAGTGCCATTAGAGAATCGTAAAACGGTTAATTCTGAATGGTATACGACCATTTGTTTACCAGAAGTCTTTGAAGAAATAAGAAAGGACAACCGACAACGCAGAATCATATTACATCACGACAATGCTAGCTGTCACACCTCAGCTGAAACAACTCATTTTTTGGAGGGTCAAAAGATCGAATTGACTGGTCATCCGCCGTACGGCCCTGATTTGGCACCTAACGATTTCTTTTTATTTCCATACGCGAAGAACAAATTACGTGGTCAACGTTTTTCGAGCCGCGAAGAGGCTGTTGATGCGTTCAAAATGCACGTTTTGGAGATACCTCAATCAGAATGGAAAAAGTGCTATGAAAATTGGTTCCAGCGTATGCAAAAGTGTGTCGATCATCGCGGCGAATATTTTGAAAAGCAATAAAACCATATTAAATGATATATGTTTGTTTCTTTTTTTAATTCCGGATACATAAATAGCAGCCATCGTACCTGCGTATTGCGTAACTTATTCGATCGCTATCACAGAATTTCTATTAATCTCACAATGGACAATAAAAAGAAAAGGGCAAAGAAATATTGCGCAGTGTTTAACTGTCTTAACACGAATTGTAAACCAAATTTAACTTTCTTTGCTATTCGAAACCTCATTTGTTTACAAAAATAACTAAGTTATACAAACACTTTAAGTAGGTAATATAAGACCGGTTTCAATAATTAAGATACGGTACCTATCGAATCTAAGTACGCGTAACTAGTTACACGCGAATTTATGACAATTAAATCTACACAGTACTAAGACATAATAATATCTTAGATTATTTCAAGTTAAATAACATGTAGTTAATTAAATATAAAGATTATAATATTATTTTTAAAAAGAGACAACCCTGACTTCTTCAGAAAAAGTACGAGTTATGAGAGATAGAAAGAGAGCGGAGATGTAGGCAAATATATTTGTAGGCACCTAGCACTGCGCGCTCGGAATTTGAACTTTATAGTATCGTAGCATGAGTCGTTAATTCTTTAAACGGGTTTCACCAGTGGGATTTCTGTTGGTACAACTAATATATATTCTGTGACTAAGGTCCGAAGTAGGTATAGCTATTAAAGTCGATTTTAAAATTTAATTAAATTTAAAAAATATCTCCTTTTGTTAAAAATTTTTTTATAACCGAATGTTTTAATACGATTATTTTTTTTTCTTAATTTCGCTCTCAAAGCATTTTCATTGATCGCTAAATAATACTTTTTGGGATAATTTTACGAAGGAGATCGTTTTCCAACAGGTAAATTGCATAAATAGTAGTGTATGTCACGAAGACCGCTAAAAGTAGTACAAAATAGACGTTTTTGGACCTCACGCGACACTAGCGCCTCTTGCGGAAAATTCAAACGCGGTAGCCTCCATTAATTTTCATGGGCTATACGAATGCCTTCAAACTTAACCATCGGCAAACTGTCGTCCGATGCTTAATCAGTACGACGTTCTTCCACGCGCGCACACGATGCCGATTGTTTGGTCGGCCGACTCGGCAGAAATCCGAATAATGTAAAATTTTGCATTCAAAAATCTATCGATGTGAATGGAATCGTGCGAAAAGAATCGGCCGACTGTTGTCTAGTCTCACTAGTCTGCGCACTCACCACCAACCAAACTGTTTAATTGGCGTAGTGTGCGCGCTAACAGCCCAACCCGATCAAACTATCGGCCGATAGAAAATCTGTATAATATAGTCTGCGGGGGCTCTTATAGAATGACTGCCGCTGTCGCTGGCTATTGGGCCAGGACTCAGGATGACTAGTCACTTTTAGGCTTTAGCTCGGTACTAACGTGGTATGATATCTTCAATGAATGTTGAAGAAAGTTGTGGACCAAACACAAAAACGACTGTTTACTTTTCAGCATGTAGTAAGTAGGTACAGTTTACAACATCTTATTAACGTCCTCACTAATTGATAACAGTAGCATTGTTGGGTGTTTTCCACATATAACTAATCTGTGGTGTTGCGACGGTAACGACACGACACGATACCACAGAATAGATAAGGGCCACCGCACATATAATACAATTTCAATTTGGCCGACTACGGACTATCGTACAAACTAAATTGCGTAGTGTCACAATTTAATTGGACAACTTCATCGTGTACGCTGCCAGCCGCAGACTTTTAGATTTAGTTGGTAACGGTGTTGCTAGCCTAGCGACGTGCGTGTTAAAATACGTAAAAATCACGCTTTTATTGTGGCACTATCTAATAAAACGAAGGCGAAAAGAAAGGAGAATATTTTGGGTGCATTCAATATCAAGTGACAGAATATTAGAATTAGTACGATAGTCAGTTTGTACGATAGTCGGCCAACTTGAAATTGTATAATATGTGCGGTGGCCCTCTTTCTGTGGTATCGTGTCGTGTCGTCATCGTGCAGTGTGCAAACGCCCATTCTCGGCAGCGGGCTTAGCAGTTAAAATCGAGAACTGCGTATTCGTTAATTATCAATTAATGTCATCAAAATACATTCACTCTTTTTCAATGAACATGATTGAACATGATGAACATGTTCGGCTATATTTGCTTTAATATTTTCAAGATTTTAACTCACCTTCTTTTTTTGTGTGAATAGCCTCACGTTCATTTTGGAGTTTATGAGGTTTTGCAGGATGTTGGAGTTCAATGTTTCGAAGGTGAACCCTGAAATAGCAATTCCTCTGATAAAACTATTTTTTTTAAACGGGCTTTGGCCCACCACACATTCCCACCACTGTATCTCCTGTGTCGCCAGGATCGACAGCGGTATCCAACCACGAAAACCCTTTGATATGATCTCAGGGAGCCCGAGGGACATGCTAAAACTGTCTTGGGACCCACCCGCAACGAAATTAATCAGAAGAAAATAGGAGGAGTAGGAAGATTCCAATTTCCCTCCCCATAAAAGCGGGTGACAGCACAAAGTTGCAATGACCGAAAGTCAAAGAACTTAAGGGGGAGCACCACGGAAATAAGGCTAATAAACTTATGACTCCTAAGCTAAGCTAAGTTAATATTGGAGTTTATTGTGTTTGACTGTTGCCAGTAATAATTGTGACAAAAAAGCTTGAAGGCACGGAAGTTCCTAGCGCTGTCCACGAGATCACCGTAGTATGCGACTCCAGATGTACAGAATAGGTTGTTTAGCATATTAGTTCTTTCGTCCTGCCAGATACTGCACTCCAAGAGAACATGATGAGCGGTTTGTTCAAACATGTTGCCTTCGGTCGAGCACTCGCACATGGGTGAAGGCACTAGTTTAAATCCGTAAATTTTGGCCTTAAAATTTCCGTGACCGGTCAGGAATTGAGAAACGCAGTGATCAATATCCATCCACTGTTTGGATAGCCGTTCACGAATATTAGGGAAAAAATTATAAAGATGACGCCCTTTGGTGGAACAGTCCCATCGCGACTGCCATTCGGAGATTAGGCTTTGCACAGAGTTTTCTAAAGGTTCAAACAATCTTGCTATTTTAATTTTATCGCGAGCGCTTAAAAAGAACGGGTTGTCAATGTTTTTGTTATGATAATACATTGTCGCACGACGCTGAATCTCAAGGTCAACGGGTAAAACTCCGGCTAACACAGGCAAGGCTTCAGTGCTTGTGGTCCTGTAAGCTTTGCACAAGAATATAAGAGCAAGACGTTGGCTTTGTAGCAACTTGCGACGAGCCGCGCCGATAGTTGCTCTGTCGGCCCACACGGGGGCCCCGTAGCAAATGCTGCCTAGGTAAGTAGCGGTGTAAATTAATTTTAGGGTTTTGAAAGAGAGGCCCCATGTCGACGTAGATATTTTGTTAAACGAGTAAAAATTGCGCTTCGCTTTCTCACCAGTTTGAATTATATGTTCTAAAAATGTAAATTTATTTTCCAAGTAAAAACCAAGATAACAGAGCGACTGTTTGCGTTTAACGTTAATATTGTCAAGTTTAATGCTAGGGGAAGATATAAGGGAACCTTTTAAAAGAATTTGGTAAGTTTTATGCGCGGCGAATTTCAGGCGATTACGTTTACCCCAGCTCGATATTAAGTTAAGACTATCATTGGCTTAAATTCCAGGAGCCCTGCGGGCAGCCGCAAGTTAAATCTTTGGCGTGTGTACAATGGCCAAGTCGAGGCTTAGTTTGACCATTAAAAAAGTAAGAACGTATTATGGCATAAATATTAGAGTAGCAACCTAGATTTTTTAGTTTTAATAATAATATCGGCCACCAAGCATGATCGAACGCGCCGGAGATATCTAATGAAATGGCGACCACGTATTTCGATTCCGAAAGATTTACTATTTTTCTAACTTCCATAGCCGCGTCAACAGTCGATTTCCCGGCGGTGAAACCGAACTGATGACTATGAAATTTAGGGCCACCGGGTAGCAGGCGAGGTACGATGAGACGTTCTAGTAATTTACCTAAGCAAGGCAGTAACGTTATCGGACGGTAAGATTTTGGGTCGTCTGGAGGTTTGTTTCCCGCTTTAGGTATTAATTTTAAGCTACCGGTGCGCCAAATTTTTGGAAATATACCTTCTGCGATACATCTGTATTCTGTTGTAAACAAGTAGAATCGAAGAATTGGCCGCTAAGCACGCTTGTTTTATCATAATATTCGATATTTTATCCTCGCCCGCAGATTTTTTTATAGGCAAAAGGTTTACTATTTTACTAAACTCCTCCGAAGTTGGTAAATCTGAGACCGGTGTATGAATGGGGTCTAACATTCTACTCCTAATGTCGCGGTGGTGTTCAGCATCCAAGGAGGGCTCGTCGTCTGGGATGAGAACGTTTAGATATGCCTTCGCCGTTTCGTCTAAACTACAAGTGTAAGAGTTGTTTGTATAATAAAACTATTATTTACCATTGAGATATGGTTCATTTTAGAGATATGTATATTTTTTTTATTGTATGAAAAACATATTGTTATCAGTACATAATTGCATACATTATACATAATATATAATATTATGTACAATGTGTGCAATGCACTCGGGCGCCATCCTCTAGGGGCGCTAAATCACCATCTTTAGGGGCGCCAAACCCAAGGACTCAAAAAATTTGCCTAAAGGGGCGCCAAAATCCTTTTTTTGCACACAGGCGCCAGCTGTAGCCCTTATGGGGGGGGGGGGGGGCGCTCTGATTATAATCACATTTAGCTATAGTATACTCAAGGGACGAAAGTTGTTAATTTATATCCATTGGGAAACCTGAACAAATGCTATTCATATTAGCTTATATGCCTATTAAATCGTGTTGTTCTAGTTTTTAAATAAAAAGATAGTCGTAGGTTACACGCTCAATCTGGCATCAGTGCAGTCCATCAATCTGAGATTGACGCCACAATTTAGATCGATGGCTAAAAGTACATAAAATAAAAAAAATGTTCTCCATCAATCAGTGGGTTAGACGTTCAGTTTTGCGTCAATCTTTACCAGATTGATGGATCAGATTGATGAGAAACTGAGCATGTAACTGACATCAACACATCAGCCTATATTCGTCCACTGCTGGACATAGGCCTCTCTCAATGAACGCCAAGATGACCTGACCGATCTCCTGCTACTCGCATCCAACATGGACCTGCAACTAAACAGAGATCGTCGTCCCACCTAGTTGGAGGTCGACCTAGTTAACTGACATATCTGGCTAAAAATATATAATTATTTACCTGGCGGTAGTGAGATTTCTATCTCCGATGAGTGAGGTGCGTTGTGAGCCCCTTGCATAAACTCACTGGAGCATGTACTGTCTGCATCGGCCTACACATAATCTTACACGTGAAATAAGCTGCAGACAATAATAATATGGTTTACAGTGACAAAGCCTATTTAAAAGGGAAGCCAAAATCTAGGCTTCCTCTGAACTGATTGAAATTTCTCCTTCTTCTGAACTCTAACATAGGATAGGACCTAGCCTATACAATATACATAGATATTCGGATGACGTTCTTTAAAGTATAACTAAGCTCAGAAGAAGATGATTTGCAAAGTACCATCAGAGGAATTCATTCAGGCAGATATATTTTAATTGGTTGGATTATAGCTTAACATAAACTAAATTACCTAGGTCTGTCATTTGTCTTTGCATGAATGAAATTAAAATTTGATTTCTCAGATACCTAGTAGTTTATGAGTGAACCCACATATTGAAAATTTTAATGGCCGGCCAAAACTATTCGGTTCATAAATTATACCAATATGAAGTTAATATTATATGTATAAGAGATAAATCTATGCAATACTTACATTGAGTGAGACGGTGGATGGTGGATGGAAGGAGGCATGGCTAGCAAGAGCATTGTCCCAGTCTCCATCGGGTCTTCCTTGCTTTTGGTGAAGTCCATCAATTACATCGTGATCTATAAATGAATATCTTGTTTTTAAACATACATTTATGCTACTCATCACTGATACAACTATATTGCAAAATATCATGTTAAATAACATAATATTATTATTCTTTTTGTCCTTTTTATAACTGAAAAAAAGGATCTTTATGTAGAAAACCCCATTAATCCATCAAGCCCCATAAGCTCACCGGTGAGCGAGACACAATAAAATAACAATAGATTTCCAAGGATCCATGTTCGAAGGATTCATACTGAACTTTTTCATATTGAGGGTTTGTGGGTGAGGGCTAATCGCAGATATTGCTTAGAAAACTTTATGCATCAATCATATGGCATTGACTATGGCTGTGATTAGTGAGTGTGATAAACTAGAGTTGCAGAAATAATGGACAAATAATAAAAACCTATTTCAAAGTTATATCTAAGGTTCAAAGGTAATACATACCCAACCAAACATCAACAGGGTTTATCCACGGCTCAGATCTCACAGTCTGGTGTAGATCTGGTGGCATACAATTATGCCCTATATACTCTTCTTCTATATTGAAGTCATAGCTCTCTGGAATATTCTGTTGAGCTATATCCCCTAGTGCTGGTTCTGACTTAGCATCTACATGCTCTTTGGCTGCCTTCAATAGTACCTCTAAGCGTTCATGTACGCAGGCTTTCTTTTTATTATTTTGTTGATTTTCTTTAGCTTCAATAGACGTAATTGTGTTTACATTTGGTTCAGATTTTGTAACAGTGTCAGGCCATATATTCACTGGTTCCAGCCATTGTTGAGATAAAGGTTGTTTTGAGTCGCAAACTTCTTTTTCTAAAAATAAAGATGTTAATGAAGCAAGCACTGTTATCATTAAAACCATTATAATTATGAGTAATTTACTTATACCCTTTTGCATGGTGTGCATTTTAAAGAGACAGTAAAGGATAAAATTATTTGTGCATACCTTTTTCTGATTCAAAGAAGGCAACATTCAGAGGATCTATCTCTGGACTTTCATCACGAACTTTATCAGTGATGATGTAAGTCTCATTTAGTTTTGTTCTACAAATATATAAAAAATACAGGTAAGTAAATAACAAAAATAGTTAACCCATCAGTCCCCAAGCAGCAACCGGGTGTTGCGTAACAATTGAAAATCTATTGTGTCTGCTATTCCCACGATCGAGGTATAAATTTTGAACTATGATAATATTGTGCAGTTTAAACAGAGTGTTTTATGCAGACTATGCAAATTTCAATATACATCTAAGCATTTACCTCAGTGATGTTGATAACTTAACTTTTTGCTCTTTTTCCTTGCTGATAGGAGAATTCAGTTTCCAACAATTCCGTTTTCTATAAAACTTTAAATTGTAAATTGCTGAAAGATTAGCAGCTGTTTTACAGGAAGTCATTTTATTTGGTTTGTCTGTTGTGCTGATGTCGTGAATTTTTTGGAATACAGAAGAAGAACTTATTATCCGATATATAATATTGTTTTCCTCTATGGAACCTATGAAGTTTAAAATTGTTTTAAAGTATTTCAGATTCGATTACTCATTTACTTTGTAGTTGTACCCGCATTTCTTTGTAAATATTTAAATTTTGTTTACGATGCGGTATTTTGAACACAGATGATTTTGAATCACAGTTGTAGTATCTAAAAATCCAAGTGTAGTATAGGAGTTTTGCCGGGTATACGAAAGAGTGACGTTTTGTTTTTGTATTATTTTCCTAAAATTGTGTTATTTCGGTTTTTAATGTGTAATGTTGGTAGAATATTAACCATTAAATATTCGTTGTCGTGCACAAGTGTGGGCAAGTGATACAACTTCAAGAAACGTGCCATTTTGTGTTCCCTCCAAAACTCCATCGAAAGTTTTAGTAAAGGGTCTACCACTTTACTAAAACAACTGACTTGACTCGTTGACTTTACCGACTACTTTTTAGACTTTGACTAGACTTTCGACTTGACGATAATCTGGAAAAACAACTTGAAAATTTTGTAAATTTTTTACGAAAATTTTTTTCTCCCGCCAAAACTTTACTTGACACTGGCCATGGTTTACAAGCCGAGAGCCATAACAAGAAAAAAAAAAAAAAAAGTGTAGTATAATATCTTCTTCTTCTTCTTTTTAAATTATGGTGGCTGCGTTCCAGATGACGTTAATTTTGACCATAGTCTAAGATCCGGCCATAGAATGACCTTCACCCATCGTATTACGGGATGAAAATGATTTTTTTATAAAATTAAATATGTTAAAAAAATTATTTACAGGAGGTTGTCTGAAAAATTTGGTGCAAAGTGTAATTAATTAATAATTAAAAAATGTTTTTTTTAAACATTACATTCATTCAACCTTATGTCATTATATTCATAATAAAATTATCTTTATTTTGATATAAGGTTTATCGCGTAAGTGGATCGTTGAAAATTACTAGTATCGATTTACCTGTATATAGCTGCCTACCTGATAATTGCACCGGAAAAAAAAAGTCAACCCAGCGTTTGCATATTCTATGAGCTACATACTTTCGATTAGTATACAGTTTTTTGCGTAAGGGAATGAATGTAATGTTTAAAAAAAAAAAACATTTTTTAATTATTAATTAATTACACTTTGCACCAAATTTTTCAGACAACCTCCTGTAAATATTTTTTTTAACATGTTTAATTTTATAAAAAAATCATTTTCATCCCGTAATACGATGGGTGAAGGTCATTCTATGGCCGGATCTCCTACTACCAAAACGCTCAAAACGTCCCCTTCTGCCGTTCCCTTTGGCGACCGGGGTCGTTTTGATAGCGGCTATGACGTCACTCATGACGTCATCAATTTCGCTCAAGCAACGCTCAAAACGACCCACGACGAAAATGGGTCGAAGTGGGCGTTCTAGTTTTTTTTTATTTTATCGTAACAATATCGCAAAGACCATATTCGGAAAGTTTTCAGGAGCGAGTAGCGACAAAAAAACTTCATATAATTTCATTGCAAAACATAATATTTTTAATTGAAATATATTAAATATAATTAAATAAAATATTTTGATTAAAAAGAAATTGTTTTAAATGAAAGATCAAATATTTACCTATAAAATACTAAGTTATCGTCTCTCCTGATCTTTTAAATTCTTCATTAGAATAAAGATTGATTACATTTTCGTAGTCATTGATTCGTGGTCTAAACTTTCGCTTTTTGCGGTCATAATTGTGGAAAAGTGCATTCCACTCTTCATCTGAACTAGATTCACTAGAAATGTCTGAATCATTATTCCGATGCACCTGCAAAATATGTCTAACTGCCGTAAAAATATTCATTTCGATAATCGATAGGTACCTAAATATTATTCAAATAAAAGCGGTAGACTTCTAACTTAACCTCTTGGGAGTTTTTCCGGGTATACGAAAGAGTGACGTTTTGTTTTTGTATTATTTTCCTAAAATTGTGTTATTTCGGTTTTTAATGTGTAATGTTGGTAGAATATTAACCATTAAATATTCGTTGTCGTGCACAAGTGTGGGCAAGTGATACAACTTCAAGAAACGTGCCATTTCGTGTTCCCTCCAAAACTCCATCGAAAGTTTTAGTAAAGGGTCTACCACTTTACTAAAACAACTGACTTGACTCGTTGACTTTACCGACTACTTTTTAGACTTTGACTAGACTTTCGACTTGACGATAATCTGGAAAAACAACTTGAAAATTTTGTAAATTTTTTACGAAAATTTTTTTCTCCCGCCAAACTTTACTTGACACTGGCCATGGTTTACAAGCCGAGAGCCATAACAAGAAAAAAAAAAAAAAAAAAAAAACTTAACCTCTTTCAGCTGTCACCTGTCACTGTCACCTCGCCAGAGCGCTCAAAACGCTCCTTAGTTCCGTTCCACTTGGGTTTGTGACATTGACGCTCACATTTGCTCACATGCTAATGGAACGGGAGAAACGAAGGTCTTGAGCGTGAGCGTTATTAACGTCATCTGGAACGCAGCCGGTGTAGTATAATATTTTGAATTTGACAAATTGTGACAAATAGTTCATCTGACACTGATAGACTGACAATTGACATTGTTTTTTTTTAATCTCTCTGGTCTGCCTTTTGCGTTTTTGCCTGTCCCGACCGGCGAATTAAAAAAATCTCTCTGGTCTGTCAAGAAAGTGAAGAAATTAAAAAGTGGCAGCATCGTAGTGTCATCCCTTTCAAATCAATCGAAGAAAAAAGGGATGACACTACGATGTTGCCACTATTTAATTTGTTCACTTTCTTGACAGACAAGCCCTGGTTTAGGGGGGTATTACATTATCATTTATATTGGAATTTGGATCATTTAAAGGATCATAATTCATAATATATAGGATCCAATAAAAATCCTGCATATTACATTATCATTTCTCATTGATCCTATTTTACATCATAAGACGTGGTTTCAATAGCCAAAGGGGAGCGCTAACGCTGACAGGTATTGACATCAGTGTTACTAGATCTCAGAGAATCCAATTTGTCAATTAAAGACATCGTCTTTTTTAATATGCCTTGTTTTATGTTATTCCAGCAAGATTATTCAAGTATACAATTATAAAAAGAACTACATTACATTATTTAAAACATATTAACGAACAAGAAATTAAAAACTCTTATTTTTTATTAAATAACTGGCAACACCAATTTCTATGACCCATTGGATCCAATCTCTCAGCCATTGAGATATTATACACTAGGAGAGAGCCTTATATCGGTGTAATAAGCGTCAAAAGCGTGTAATGTTATGTCCTACTTACTCGGACATAACAAAGGAGTCGGTCTGCATATTTCATGTAATAAAAGTGTTAATAAAGGTTTTTAGTGAACATTTTATGTTAGATATTGTTGAGTTTTGTGGTTCCGCTAAATAATAAACCATAAGAATGGCCAAAGAATGCCTCAAACACGTGGATTTAACATTAAATACGTAAGTTTTGAACAACGTTTTTTGGGCTTTTCAATGGGTACTTTTGTAAGCTAAAAAGATAATTTATAAGTATAATAATCCCTTATTCATGCTTAATAAAGCATTAGTGCTAAAAATAAAAAATGTCACATCAATTAATAATTTGTCTACAAAATTGCATAGCTTTTTACGTGTGTTTACGGATTTTCATTACTTTAACTATAGTTTATCGATATCATGAACTAAATGAGTTTCTTTTCTGTATAATAATGTGTTTCTAATTTTCTATTGGTTCTATATATATATATAGAACCAATAGAAAATTAGTGAGTGTCTACCGTCGCTCCGTCTGGTGGAGATGATAAAAAGAAAATAACCCTTTTTAAATCTCCACCAGACGGCGCGACGGTAGACACTTCTAGATTTTCTATTGCTTCCACACCCATCTGAAATTATCTGCAGGTTGGCATTTTGGTGTACTGTCAAGTGTGACGTAAATCAAAATATCTTAAATCTAAGCCATCATTGGCCTAAGCGATTAGGCCAGTATACTGGCAACAGTTTAGGAACACGCAAATTGTCAAACTGAATACTGACAACTGACAGAGAGTTTTGGCGGTCATGTCACTTTCAAAACTTCTTTTACTTTTTATTGTTGGTATGGTTTATTTTTTCCCAAATTGTGTTATTTGTGTTTTTAATGTTCATTATTGGTAAAATATTTGCCATTAAATATCCGTTATCTTGCACAAGTGCAGGTAAGATGTTGTCAAAACCAAAATGTATATTTCCTGTGACATTTGGTGTGAATATCGGTAAACAGGGCTATTTCTTCCGTGAGTTTTAACTAAAACATCGTTATAATAACTCTATTATCCTATTCATTGGAATATTATTACGTCCTTTTCAAATTGAAATGTATCAAGTTTTTTTAATTTGATTGTCAAACATCTTCCATTTTACTAACTAGATGGCGTATGGGTAGACAACTATCGGTAATACCAGGGAATACCATCAATACTTGCTACAAAACTGGGCAAAAGAATGTAAAACTTGATACATTTCAATTTGAAAAAGACAGAATGATATTCCAATGAATAGGATAATAAAGTTATTATAACGATGTTTTAGTTAAAACTCACGGAAGAAATAGCCCTTATTATCGTTATTCACACCAAATGTCATAGGAATTATAAATTTTGGTTTTGACAACATCTTACCTGCACTTGTGCAAGATAACAGTTAATTAGTGGCTAATATTTTACCAATAATGAACATCAAAAACCCAAATAACACAATTTGGGGAAAAATAATAAAAACCACACCAACAATAAAAAGTAGAAGTTTCAAAGTAACATCAGGTGGACGAAACTTTCCGAACAAAAAAAAATTGGGTTCCAAATTTAAACGTAGCTACTAAAGTAAATCGCATAATCTGTACAATTTTTAAGCACGGTCGACTGTGATTGGTTGATAAAAAAGACCATAGAGAATATAAACTACATGAGAAAAAAGAGGAAGATGAAGTTTAAAACTCAAGGTTCGAATTCCATTTTGTGAAAATTATTTATTACAAAAATACAAAAATTGTAAATTAAGTGGATTAATTATTGAAAAACGAAAGGTAAGCCATTGTAAAATGTAAATGTAACCGTAAATTGATAAATTGAAGCAAAACATAACGATATCATACCATGTTCTAATACAAAGTATGTCGTAGTATTATTTGCATAATTGTACCATAATTTAGAACTTAAACTATATTAATATGAAAAAGATAGATTATTATTTCATAGAAATTATTATAATGTATATCAGTATGCAGTTAATTTGGAAAATGATGAAATGTGTATCATGTGTATATTGTTTTATTGTAACAATACATAAGGTTATTAATTACTATACCTACTTACTATAATTTATGTAAACTGTATGGAAATATTGTAGTAAATGAAAAATGTTTCATTAATTTCAGATTTTTAGGTCCCTATACAGCTAGTTTGCAACATTTTAGTCTGCAAGCAATAGCTGTTAACTCGATCGCGGATTCTAGGAAATCTTTTGTTCTCGCGGTCGCATGCGACCGCTTGGGAACGAAAGCAGCAAAGAGATTCAATGCAAGGAGATTTTAGGAGAAGGAAGGTATGGGATTATGAGTGGTACGGCCACCAAGGAAAAATCCTCTGATCAAGTGAGGTGGTATGCAGCTGGCCTGAACCCGCGCCATAGATTTCAGCTGTCGTATACAGGGTGTAACAAAACAAAGTGTGTATGTATAAAGGCGCGGTCCACTGGATCGGAATCGGAGCGCAGGTACGCAGTGGACGGATTTGTTGCTTTGTATGTATGGTACTGACTACTATGAACTGCACTAGAAGTACTGGAACGTCATTCTGCGCCTGACAAGTATATGACGACACGTGGTACTACCGTCCGCACCGTACGTCCCGATTCCAACCTGGTGGACGCGCAGCTTTAATCCCCTCCCTATATACAGTTTACTGTATAAAGCGCTTATTCCACTTATCCTAGCTAGGTTTCTAGATCCTAAATCGTTTCCGATTTAGTCAAGACGTGGAACAACATTTAGAAGCTAGGATCCTACCTAGGAACCTAGCTAGCCGCTAGGATAAGTGGAATAATGGCTTAAGCCAATCAAGTAGTTAGTAGAGTAGCATAGACAGCTATTCTATCATATTTATAAATAAAATACATAAAACTGTATTGTAATAATATTATAATATTTAATAATAGAAATCAACAAAAACTTGTGGATTAAATCTGTTTTATTGTTTAATTTACCTTATTAGCCTATTTATTTAGCCATGTACAATAATTTTTATTGAAATAAAACATTTATTTGAGCTCATTTCTTTTTATTTTTATTTTTTTTAATTTTTGGTATGTTTAGAGTGAAAGGTTTTGCACTTAAAATTTTGTCGTTTAGTTTTAAATTAAAAAAATAACGAATGTTTATTTTTTTTCTTCTAAGTCCGACCTCTTGTTACGTAGTATACAGTTTACATCCTCTTTGGTAACATGGCCGCCACAAGGCCGTTAAGTTGTCAGTTTTCAGTTTGACAAGTTTTTATTTTAACAGCGTGTTCCTAAACTATTACCAGTATAATGGCCTAATCGCTTAGGCCAATGATCGCTTAGGTTTAAGATATTTTGATTTATGTCACACTTGAGAGTACACTGATATTTTTTAGAAACACAACCAATATGTGGTCAGTGATGCCAACCTGCAGATAATTTCAGATCGGTGGGGATCCAATAGAAAATCTAGAAGTGTCTACCGTCGCGCTGTCTGGTGGAGATTTAAAAAAGAATACAACACATTAAAAATAAGAAAATCCCTCATTGCCATTGTGCAAATGTTGTTTCGATGAAAAAAAAAACTGTCAACGTCAAGTGTCACGATTGTCATCAAAACTGACTTTCTTTTGATTGTTGAATTTGATCGGATGTTGCGGTTTGCTGGCAAAACCGACATGTCTTCTTTAAATTTAAATCTTTTAGTGTGTACTGTGCTATGTGTCCTAGTTTCATCAAATACGCAAACAGTTCATAGACGTTTTGAATATAAATACTCATTTAAGCCCCCATATTTAGCTCAAAAAGATGGATCGGTGCCTTTCTGGGAATACGGTGGAAGTAAGTATTTTTCCATGTATTTATTTGCTATGCAATTGTTTTAAGTCCTAAATAAGTTATTTGTAAGACAGGAGGACTTCGGTTTTCGCCTTTTCAGTAATGTTTTATCTTATGAATTAGTAAAATAGGTTCTCGTTGCGATTTTATGCTTATGACAGCGACACGTCAGTGAAATCTGTCAAGTCCGAGAGAGATAAAATATATGTTAACGCTTAAGTGCGAGCGGGATAGCAAATGATATATTTCTTGTTTAGTTCCACGACATCACTCGTGGTTCAAAGTAAAACTGAAATTAAAAGCATATTTGCCACATTTAAACGGAAATAAATGGTCATACTAACAGATTTAATGCTCCTGAGTGGATAATTTTAATCTATATTTTCTTTGTAGAAATATTTAATATCTCAGAAATTGTTTATCAATAAGAATATAGAATACCCAGGGTAAAACACTGGTTGTTAATGAAATTTAAAATGGAAAACCATCATTTTTGAGGATATTTAAACAATATAAATTATGACATACTGCTCTATGTTAGAATTGATAGGCCCAAATTTCCTCCATGGGAAAGGATCCATAATTATATATATATATTTTATATATTTATATTATATTATTATTATATATTTATATTATTAAAATAAATAAATAAATATATATATATATATATATATATATATATATATATATATATATATATATATATATATATATATATATATATATATATATATATATATATATATATATATATATTTAATATTATTATATATTTATTTATTATATATATATATATATATATTTTAATAATATATTATTACATGGAACTTTAATAAAAATCGACTTTGTAGTTTTAATGAAAAAAAAAATAATTAAACTACAAAGTCAAAATTTATAAGACGTAACATAATATTATGTTGATCAGTTATGAGAAAAGAATATAATAGGTGGTTTAGTATTATATTAACCCATCAATCCCCAAGCGGCAGCCGGCTGCCGCATAACTATTGAAAATCTATTGTGTTCGCTATAAGTACCCACTTGGTCTTTGGAGGTGTTAAGTAGTTTAAAATTAAATCTTGTGTTCATTTTTTAAATACATGTCAAAATAAATAAGCATTGTGTTTGTTAAGTACATTAGGTATTTACTATTTAGTAAAATTAACATAAGCTTTAATCCTTCAATTGCGGATTCTTGGAAATGCTGTTGTATTCTACTACTGGACCAAGCCAACTAGACGAATGTCAAATCATGCTCTCTCGCACTGATGCACAACTAGCGACATGCGTAAGTGCGAGAGAGCAAGCTTTGACATACGTCTAATTGGCTTGGTCGAGTAGTATAGTTGTCATGATCACCGGTGCTCCTATGAGGCTTGAAGAGTTAAAAGTATTACCATGTGAATTTGAGACACTGCTTAAGCTTGAAAACATTAATATTATGTTGCTTATAATACATAGGTAAGAATATTGTGCTTATGTATGCTCAAATAATAATATAAGCTGACAAACTAAATTGCTAAATAATCTGATACATGCTGACTGAGATATAATTGACCCACATTTTATAATAATTATTATCTTAATGATCACTGTTTTAATTTGTTAGCTACTGTATGGCCTGATGGCATATTTTAAAATCATAGTCTACATTTAGGTGGAAATGTGAGTCATTACATTTTAGTACATTCTTAAATTATTCTACTGTCTTAGAATGAGGTTCATGTTGCAATTTGTAATAGTTTGGCCATGTTTTTATGAGTGTACAGTTACAAATTATATGTAAAATAACATCTCTTGATTCAATTTTATAACTGTTTATTGAATAAACTGCTATGTTTAATTTGAAAGGTAATAATATCCTATTAATACTTAAGTGTAAAGTTGTATGTTATAGTATATCATACATTAAAAAAATATTTGTAACCTTACTCGGTCTAGATGTTTTGGACACAGCACTTCCAATGGTTGAGATGCATCATACTGGATGCAATTACCAAAGAAGAGTAAATGACATAAGTTTATCTTTATAAAAAAAAAAAATTAAACTCAAATATGCCATAGTACTCTATTTCATGTAACTGTTGTATCCTATTTTTTATTATTAATCCTTCGATCGTGGATTCTTGGAAATCTATTGTTATTCTATTTTGTCGGGTTCACCGGTGAGCTTATAGAGGTTGATGGGTAAAGATAGATAAAGTCAACAAGCAGGTAGAATAACAATTACTAAGATGTAAACCTTAGTTTTCATTTAATATTTTTTCTTTCTTGAATGTTGCATTATACAGATAGCACGATGATAATTTCAAGTACCATCACAAGGAGCCAGTAGAATGTTGTAAAAAATATAATTATCAATAGGTTATATAAATTATTTGGTTGATATCGTTTACATGTTCATAATGTATATCTTTACGACTTTATCGATATTTATTTTGTGTATTTGCATAATTTTCATATTTAATTAATATTAATGTCGTCTTGTCTAGGACTATTATGCTTTCGGATTTTTATAATAATGTATATTATTTCTGTATTTTTTTTTTAAGTTTTGTTGTTTAACAACAAAATAAAGGTGGTTCCCACTTTATTTGTTTTTCAGAAATAAATCCTTATAATGGAACTTGAAATTAAGACTCGGACTTGGACCAATTCATAGTTCCAATGCATAATGTTTAGTAAATACGCAAAAAGTCGCTCATAAATGAATTGAAATAGAGTATACTATGTTGAAAAACAAAACATGGGGCTGACTATAGTTAAACATGGTTAAACTTACTTTATGACGCCGGCAACTTCGTTGCGCCAAAATTCGTTTATCGCGCGGAATAAAAAATATGCCTTGTCCTTTCCCGGGTCTCAAATTATCTCCATACCAAATTTCAGCAAAATCAGTTCAGTTTGGGCGTGAAGAGGTAACAGACAGACCGATACTCTTTCGCATTAAATAATATTAGTATGAATAACATGAATGCGCTACTTGTTTTCAATTGACGCCTATTAGCGACAACGCGACGAGTAAGGGTCAGCGCAGACAGGACGGAGCGCAGCGGAGATGATTGTACTTAGTAACGCACTTGAAAATGAACTTTAAAATTATATTGAACTAAAGTGCAATAAATACCTGAACGTCCTCGAAGATACGCGGGAATTCCTTATCGTATTTTAGTCTTAGAATTTGAAAATTTATTTTCAAGTGAATTTTTAATTCGAGCGAAAATTAATTCTGTCTGCACTGACCCTAAGTCGAGTCGCGACGCTTTTGATAAACATGGAAATTATAATAAACTACAAAAAAAAATACCATCTTAGGAAGCTTAATATGTCTACTGAACTGATAATAATAATCTATCAATCAATAAAAACCCATAAACTAACCAACTCATCGAAACCATCCAGCTACAATAAAGATATGATATGATAGCGATTGGTAATTTTATGTAGCTTAAAAAAATACCTCACTCAATATTATTTTTTCGATTTTGATAATTCATAAGTACCTTTAACAATTTTCAGATGCCATCGCGTCGGGCGAGAGCGTGCGTCTAGCGCCGTCGCTCCGCAGCCAGAAGGGCGCGATATGGACCAAGAACCCCATCAACTTCGACTGGTGGGAGGTCGACGTCATGTTCAAG
The DNA here is from genome assembly GCA_937595015.1 of Polyommatus icarus. Lineage (NCBI taxonomy): Eukaryota > Metazoa > Arthropoda > Insecta > Lepidoptera > Lycaenidae > Polyommatus > Polyommatus icarus. The sequence goes on along the minus strand of OW569324.1, from coordinate 7,397,366 downwards.
ATCTCCGGCCGCGGCAGGATCGGCGCTGATGGACTGGTATGTAGTTTAATATGGTCAAACAATCTAAAAATCGCCTGATGGTAATCGATTATATTAATCGCCCATTTATAGTAAACAAACACTTGAAAGACGTTTTTAAGAAACGATCTACTAGCGTGCCTCAGTATGAAGGTGCATGTAGTGAAATTTACGGTCTCAAAAAACCTCACAAAGTAATAACTAATAAATAATAATTCAAGACGTGAGTGGAAGAATAAGGTAAGTAACATTAAAAAACTTCCCGTTTTTTTTTGTTTAAATGGAGGCTTTAGGGCCGGAAAAATTACTTTAAATAGAAAAAGTATGGGTTATTTTGTGTAGCCAGATATATTAGCTAGGTTATGAAGTAGATAAGTTACAAGTTTTATTAAAATAATTAGGGATAAGTAATTACTGTCCGTATGTTACGAAATGTTACTTGTTCGATTCTTCCACTCACGTCTTCAATTATTCTCTACTAGCTGTTGCCCGCGACTTCGTCCGCGTAGACTTCAGTTTATAGCGCGCGGTGTCAACAAAATTGCTGTCAAATTTAAAAGCTTTTTAAAACCCCAGTACCCCTTAAATCAAAATACCCAAAAACAGCTGTGCAGTGCACACATAATATTTAATTTTTAGGGTTCCGTACCTCAAAAGGAAAAAACGGAACCCTTATAGGATCACTTTGTTTTCCGTCTGTCCGTCCGTCCGTCTGTCAAGACCCTTTTTCTCAGGAACGCGTGGAGGTATGAAGCTGAAATTTATATCAATTACTCAGGTCTACTGTCCCTTGAAGCTGTGAAAAAATCAAACTTCTAAGCCAACGCAATCAAAAGATACAGCCGTTTATGCCGCAAATTTTCGACACTTGCAAGGGAATCAAAACCTACAGGGTGCTTCCCGTGAAATCAGAATCTTGAAATTTGGTACGAAGCAACGTCTTATAGCATAGATAATGGAAAAATTACGAAAACCATAAATTTTTAGTTACATCACATAATATATATTTTTTTAATAATTTTAAACTTACTACCCATTTCCTCATACTCGATTGTCGTAATGAACGAACTTTGTAAACCTTGCAGGTTTGTACGGAACCCTCGGTGCGCGAGTCCGACTCGCACTTGGCCGGTTTTTTTTAAAATTAAACCTAAAGCTTATTTAGCCCCCCATTACACGACTTTAGCTTTACCCATAAACTATTTAGCATTGGTATAGGTTTAAACTCATCACTGCGTAGATAAAGTACTGAGTAGTGAGCTATTCATTATCGACGTGTGTAACAATCGAAAGAATCGGAAAACGTAATTTAACATGGTACCACCTCTTATAGAAAGATGCATGAGCAAGCGATAGCGCGATGTAGGAGACGCACGGCGTCATCGATTATGGATTTTTGGAACTAACTTAATTTGAACAAATTTACGCATTTTCACCCCCTTACAACCCCTTTTTCCGGTTAAAAAGTAGCCTATGTCCTTTCTCTGGCTTTAGACTATCTGTGTACAAAATTTCATTACAATCGGTTCAGTCGTTTTGGCGTGAAAGCGAGACAGACAGACAGAGATACTTTCGCATTCATAATATTAGTATAGATTAATTAATAATTTCCCTCTGGTCCCGAGACAGCTGTTATAGTTGGCCTTTTTGACTCCCTGAGAGACTTTCCCCTCTGACTTACAAGAGATGCAGTGTTGGGGGAATACCCGATTAAAACAATATATTGTGTGTCTTTAGTAACACTAACCATAACATAAAAAATTATGTAAGTATGGTACATAGTAACAGTAACATAAATATTTTGCTTTCAGGCGTTCTGGTACACGACGCAACGCGGCGAATATACGGGCGACGTGTTCGGCTCGTCGGACCGCTGGAACGGCCTTGGCGTCATCTTCGACTCATTCGACAACGACAACAAACACAACAACCCCTACATCATGGCCGTCGTCAACGATGGAACCAAGAACTTCGATCATAAGAGGTAAGTTCCAGCCCTGGATTTATGGCGCCCATGACCCATGGGTGTCCTAAAGCATCCTAGGATCGCGGCAGAGTTCGTATATAGGTGGCCTATACTCATAAAAATATAAATCCGGCCCTAGTGAGTTCAATATTATTATTGTCCGTTCTAAATTCAAATAGCTGCTTAGATTATTCATACTGAGGCTGCCGCAGCATACTATACCATCATCGCGACAAGGTGCAAACCTGCTATACTTTCAAGACTGTTAAATGTTAGTTAAAAGCAAACATAATATTTTATGGCAAACTACAGGAGCCTCTACAGGAGCTGCAAATAAGTCAGAGGCTCCTTAGAGAGGCTTTTGCTTACATTTGAAAGTCCAAACTGGTAAGGGCTTGCACCTAGTTATTTCACAATTTGATTTTATGATTTTAAACTCCATCAAAGAAAGAGGTTATTTCAAAAACATGTTTATTAATTTACTAACTCCATGTCTAATTGCAATTTTAACGGTAATCTGTTCCCGCTTTGATATACTCGAGAGTCGAGATGTAAAGTAATAATAACAAAGTGCGGTAAAATCTTTTTATTGATATCAAAGTTAACAACAAAACTGACCTACAGAATGTTCAAAGACGTGTTATCGCGCCGTCGCGTGTAGATATGCTTATTGTATATGTAAACTTTCTGGGCTGTTTACTATAATATTATTGTTTTGTCATTCTGTAACAAGGTCATCTTAAATACACAGATACTTTTGGATATAATATAATTTGATGAATGATGATTCACACACGTTCGGGCATAAAATTAACAACCTTTTTATTTAAAATACTGTTAGATTATATTTAAAACATTTAAGCGTTTTGGTGTTACGAAGAAGAATATTAAACACACAGCTAGTCAATTTGCATTAGAGCGTTGGCTATAAGGATGTCAAACAACCAATATGTTATTTTAGGTTCACTCTATAAAATATCTACATCAAAAGCCAAAATATTAATTAAAATAATAATCTGTTCAGTGACGGCTCGACGCAGCTGCTGTCGGGCTGCCTGCGCGACTTCCGCAACAAGCCGTACCCGACGCGCGCCCGCATCGAGTACTACCTCAACACGCTCACTGTATACTTCCACAACGGTATGTTTTAATAAAAATATTGATTCAAAGACAGATGGCAGAGTTATGTGATTTGGTCGAGGCTGGAGCTATTGTCAAGTTCACGATTCATGATTGGCAGTTAATATATGAATAATATTGGCTGGACATTACGTAGGTTAGCCATCCGCCTCTAATATTACAAACAGAAGAAAATGATATGCCCTTTAGCGGCATTATATCACTCAATTCTGGCAGTGTATCAGTACAAGTACAGTAGTTAAAGAGTGTTAAAGCAAAGAAATATGGTGGTAGGCCACATGTAGACGTTCTGAAAGCATTAATTCATTTTTAACCTATTTCGAAAAATAAATGATTTTATTTCATATTTATGGCAGTAGCGTTTTACCGAATAAGATTTACTGATGTAATAAACTTTTTGGTCCGTGCTAACATCATTAATTTTCGTGCAGGTCTGACTAACAACGAGGCGGACTACGAGCTGTGTTTCCGCGCGGAGAACGTGGTGCTGCCGCGCGGCGGGTACCTGGGGCTGTCGGCGGCGACGGGCGGGCTCGCCGACGACCACGACGTCGTGCACCTGCTCACCACCTCGCTGCACACCACGCAGCAGCCCGGTATGTACAGTATAACGAGCAGGTCTGACGGACAACGAGGCGGACTACGAGCTGTGTTTCCGCGCGGAGAACGTGGTGCTGCCGCGCGGCGGGTACCTGGGGCTGTCGGCGGCGACGGGCGGGCTCGCCGACGACCACGACGTCGTGCACCTGCTCACCACCTCGCTGCACACCACGCAGCAGCCCGGTATGTACAGTATAACGAGCAGGTCTGACGGACAACGAGGCGGACTACGAGCTGTGTTTCCGCGCGGAGAACGTGGTGCTGCCGCGCGGCGGGTACCGGGGGCTGTCGGCGGCGACGGGCGGGCTCGCCGACGACCACGACGTCGTGCACCTGCTCACCACCTCGCTGCACACCACGCAGCAGCCCGGTATGTACAGTATAACGAGCAGGTCTGACGGACAACGAGGCGGACTACGAGCTGTGTTTCCGCGCGGAGAACGTGGTGCTGCCGCGCGGCGGGTACCTGGGGCTGTCGGCGGCGACGGGCGGGCTCGCCGACGACCACGACGTCGTGCACCTGCTCACCACCTCGCTGCACATCACGCAGCAGCCCGGTATGTACAGTATAACGAGCAGGTCTGACGGACAACGAGGCGGACTACGAGCTGTGTTTCCGCGCGGAGAACGTGGTGCTGCCGCGCGGCGGGTACCTGGGGCTGTCGGCGGCGACGGGCGGGCTCGCCGACGACCACGACGTCGTGCACCTGCTCACCACCTCGCTGCACACCACGCAGCAGCCCGGTATGTTCAGTATAACGAGCAGGTCTGACGGACAACGAGGCGGACTACGAGCTGTGTTTCCGCGCGGAGAACGTGGTGCTGCCGCGCGGCGGGTACCTGGGGCTGTCGGCGGCGACGGGCGGGCTCGCCGACGACCACGACGTCGTGCACCTGCTCACCACCTCGCTGCACACCACGCAGCAGCCCGGTATGTTCAGTATAACGAGCAGGTCTGACGGACAACGAGGCGGACTACGAGCTGTTTCACGCAGCAGCCCGGTATTAGCAGCAGTTATTGTATTCTCAAAGTTAGATCGGTAATATTGATGGATAGTTAAGTAAAAGTAAGAACTAAATTCCTGGCGCTATTAAGGCGGCACATTGACCTTTTTTTGTAATTTTAATTCGCGCATGTAAATATTAACATAATATGTAACATTTACAGGTGGGCAGCAAATGAGCACCGACGAACAGCAGAAACTGTCTCAAGAATACCAGGAGTATCAGAAGAAACTGGAGCAACAGAAAGAGGACTACAGGAAAGAGCATCCCGATGAAGTATGTCTAATTTTATGCCAGTAATAAATCCTTAAAAAGGAGTTAGCTGAGTATTTACTATCCTTCTCTTTTTGCAGGTGCGTGACAGAGACGGCGAGATGGAGGACTGGTTCGAATCGGACGGCCAGAGGGAGTTGAGGCAGATTTTCCAGGGGCTTGGACAAGTGCAAGATGTTATGAGGGATCTGCATAAGAAAGTTGACGAGGTAATGGTTGAATGAGTAGATAATAGATATGATTCATACTTAAGAGGCCGGGTACCCTTGGAATTTCTCATACAAACGTAATACCAAAATCATTTTCTCATACGAAAATATTTAACATGTTTGAGTTATTTTTCAGTTTAAAATAGTAATTATCTAGGTTCCTGCACAAAAATTTATTTAAAAATATTTAAACACAAAAAAAAAATGTTTTAATTTTTTTTTGTAAATTTACTACTGTAACAAATAAACACAATACAAGTCTCGCCTACACGCACACATCGATGCTGATCAATGTTTACATCGTGATGGATGCCACTACATACGTCACCAAGCGAGTATAAAAGGAGCGGCGCAGCCAGCATCAAGTCAGTCGTTCGCTAGACGGCACGGAGTGCGATAGCCCCGCAGTCCTCTCTGTTGCCTCTGCTGACCTGAGCGGTAGCCCCGCAGCCCTCAGGACAAGCCAGCTAGGAGGTTACGGAATGCGATAGCCCCGCAGTCCATTCCACGAACCACTAATAGGCTTCATCAATACATATATATGCTTAATGTATGCCATTGTTTATTAAGACAATAAACGTAGTAATAACACATTTGTGTTGTTTCATTCCATAACAACACTATATTGGCGCCCAACGTAAAAACAATAATAAACAATGACTGAAGAGAAATCTGAAATGGTAATAATGACGACGGAACAATTTACGGCGCTAATGACCAAGCTTACTGATAAGACCGAGACAAAGAAAAGCTTCGCTCAGTGCTCATCACGTTTTCACGGCGAACGGTGCTATAATAAAGTCGAGGAATTTGTTACAAATATTTCCATTTATAAGAAAATTGAAAAGATTTCCGACGAAGACGCTCTCGAAGGACTTACATTACTGCTCACGGGACCTGCTGCTACTTGGTGGAGCGGAGTAAAAGGCGATATCAAAAAGTGGAACCAAGCCCTTGAAGCAATAAAAAGTTCATTTGCACCTAAGATGCAGCCACACGAGGTATATCTTGAGCTGTTCTCAAAGAAGCAAACTAATGAGAAAATCGATTCGTTCCTTTGCGAGAAGCGTGCTTTATTGTCTCAGCTTCCATCAAAAAGGCACAAAGAGGAGGAACAACTAGATTTTATATACGGACTTCTGGCCATTAATTATAAAAAGGAAATTCCGAGGTCCGAAATAAAAACGTTTGCTGATCTACTGGAGCGCGGAAGACATTTAGAAAGCCTCTCAAAGGAGATTGAAGAAGCGTCAAAAGATGGAAGTGTCCGTAAGGGTTTTAAAAGATGCACATATTGTGGGAAAAAAGGACATCTGTTTGAAGTCTGCAGGAAGAAGATGGCGGATGTAAAGGTCCAGCCAAAACCGACTATAACTTGTTACGGATGTGGTGCCCCGGGTGTATTCCGCAGTAACTGCGAAAATTGTAAAAATAAGGAGACCCCTCCGGAAGCTGTGTCTTTTTACTCATTACAGTCGGCAGTAAAAAGCCAATCAAAAATCCCCACAATAGAAATAACTATTAAAGGACAAAAGGGATATGCATTTTTGGACACGGCTGCGCGGACCAGTATTGCCAGTGCCCAATTATATAAGAACTTGGTGCAGAGTGGTGTGTCATTTGCAAAAGAAAATTCACTCCTAAGTCTTGCAGATGGCACCACAAGACAAACAAATTTGCTCGTGTCGACTGTAAATGTTGTTGTTGGTGGTCGTTCACTGCCGATAAAATTGTCGGCAATCCCGGAAGCGAGTGACAACCGCACACTTTTAGGAATTGATTTCCTGGAAGCTGCCGGTATAATCTTAAATTTACCCCAACGTCACTGGAGTTTTATCGACGACCCAACTAAATCATTTAGTTTCCTCCAATTGTCGAGCTGCATACCTATTCCGTTAAAGGCCGCTAAGCGTCTGTCGCTGGAAACAGAAGATGGGGACATTGTTGAGCGGAACAAACCCATTTCCGAATTCATTGAGTGGGCAAAGGAGTTCAACAAGAATCATATGTTATCTCCACTGTCAATTACGCCAACAAAAGACACGGAAACTTCTCCTCCAGATGTGAAGCGACCGAGGTGGAAAATTGTTAAGCTGGACACTCCACCCCGACCAATACGTCCACGTGAACCAGCAGAAGAAAATTTATTTGTTGACCCTCGTGTAGAATATTTAAAAATAAATCCTACATCTTTGTATTCTGTTGATATTTATTTACGTCCCAATGAAGGCACTTCACTTAATCTTGATGAAAGAATAATTTTTAATAATCTGTTATCTGAATATTCTGATATTTTTGAAAAGAATAAAAAACCAACTCCTTTTACTCAACATAGAATTGAAACAGAAAATCATTATCCGATTAGCGTTAAACCTTATAGACTCTCTCCTGCCAGACAACAACAATTACGAGAGAAACTTGATGAAATGATAGCTAATGACATTATAGAAGAGTGCGATTCTCCTTGGTCTGCACCTGTAATATTAGTACCAAAAGGTGATAACGATGTTCGAGTATGTGTAGATTACAGACAACTGAATGATATAACAAAACCAGATAGATATCCACTACCACGTATTGATGACTTATTACATCAGGCAAAAGCCATGCCTTTTATGACTACAATTGATTTAAAATCAGGTTACTGGCAAATTGCTATAGATCCACAAGATTGCGATAAAACAAGCTTCATATCGCCATTTGGGACCTTTCGTTTTAAAAGGATGCCATTTGGTTTACGAAATGCACCCGCTACCTTTCAAAGATTGATGGACAAATTCATACAAGGATTAAAAGCGAAATGTGTATTAGTATATCTTGATGATCTAATAATCAGATCAGATAACTTTTATGAACACACAGAAGATATAAGAGAAATTTTTAATAAACTAAGAAAATACAACTTATGTGCGAATAGGAAGAAATGCAACTTCGTATGTTCTTCAGTAAAATACCTTGGGCATCTTATTGTACCGGAAGGAATCAAAGCAGATCCTGATAAAATATCCGCCATAGCAAATTTACAAATGCCTAAAAACCTAAAACAATTAATATCGTTTCTACAAACAGCTTCATGGTACAGAAGATTTATTAAAAACTTTGCACAAATATCTCAACCTTTAACAAATTTAACGAAGAAAAAGACAAGCTGGAAATGGGGACAAGAACAAGAAGAAGCATTTACAAAATTAAAAGAGGCTTTAACAACTTCACCCGTTTTGAGACAAGCTAGCGCTGATCTACCCTATATAATAAAAACTGATGCTAGTCAGTACGCTATAGGGGCAGCTTTGGTGCAGGGGGAGGGAAAGGATGAACATCCTGTAGAATACGCAAGTAGACTATTAACTCCTGCTGAATGCAATTATACTGTAACAGAAAAGGAAGCACTAGCCATAGTATGGGCTATATCAAAGTTTCGTGGCTACATAGAAGGAACACAGTTTATAACGATAACTGATCATCAACCTGTAAAATGGTTAATGAATCTCAAAACACCCACTGGACGTTTGGCACGTTGGGCACTACAGTTACAACCTTATGAATTCAAAATTCAGTACAATCCTGGACGTACCAACGTAGTAGCAGATACATTATCAAGACCGCCATGTGAAAATCACAGTGAAGATTGCAATATATGTCAAGTTGGCATAGAATTACCAAAATTAAGTGAAAAACAATTAAGGGAAGAGCAAATGAGAGATAGTACATTGAAGGAAATAATAGAGAGCCTGGATAGTGGAATAGATTCTAAATCCTATGAGGAGTTTGTAAAAAAGGGTTATATACTACATAAAGGGGTATTGTATCTGTACGTACCAGATCAAGAAGATGATAGTGCAAAATTGGTTATTCCACGACATGAAATACCTAATATTCTTAAATCCTTCCATGATTCACCAACTGCCGGTCACATGGGAGTCGAACGAACTGTGCAACGCATTACCAATAAATTTTACTGGAAAGGATTACGTAAAGACGTAATAAAGTATGTAAAAACTTGTATTGAATGTCAAAAATACAAACCTTCAAACCTAAAACCAGCTGGGTTATATCAATCAACTCCAAACTCCCAAAGATTTGAAGTATTATCTGTAGACCTATTCGGTCCGTTACCCAAAGGACCATTAGGAGAGACATGGATCTTAATAATAGAAGATACTGCTTCAAGATGGATAGAAATTTTTCCATTAAAGGAAGCTACTGCAGAAAGTTGTGCTTTAATTTTACTTAATGAAATATTTCTTCGTTATGGCCTACCAAGAAAAATCATTTGCGATAATGGAGTACAATTCATATCAGCTATAATGCAAAAACTTACCTTTTGCTTGGAAATCCAACAAATATTTACGCCAGTTTATCATCCGGAACCTAATGTTGTAGAAAGGAAAAATAGAGACATGAAAACGCAAATCGCAATTATGGTTAAGGATAAACATCACAATTGGCCATTAACTTTACCTGCTATAAGATTTGCAATGAACACAGCTCGTTGCCAAACTACATGTTTTTCGCCCGCGTATCTAACATTTGGCAGAGAATTAAGAACTCCTTATGAATTATCTCATGACTTGAGTAAGATAGTAGAATCTGAAAACTTCGTAGCAGAGATAACACCAAAACTAAAACAGCTAGCCCAAGACTTGAAATTGGCTAAGGAAAATATTGAATGCAACAAAGATGCAAGTCGTCAAAGGTCAAACAATAAACGAAGAAAGGATCCCGGTTACAAAATTGGTGATTTAGTATTGGTACAATCACACCATATAAGTAGTACTGATAAGCAATTCTCAGCTAAGTTTGCTCCACGACGCGATGGTCCTTACATTATTCTGAAGAAACTTGGAAACACTACATATGAAATTGCACATCCAGACGCTTCAAATCAATCGATCGGAAAATACCATTCTTCTGCAATTACGAAATTTGAAACAAGAGGAAATAACTCTACTAAACCTGTATACCCAATACGTCGAAGAGGGAGGCCAAGAAAGAAACCCAATGCTGGTACTCTGTCGGGACGACTTTAGAGTACCAGAGGGGGAGAATGTAACAAATAAACACAATACAAGTCTCGCCTACACGCACACATCGATGCTGATCAATGTTTACATCGTGATGGATGCCACTACATACGTCACCAAGCGAGTATAAAAGGAGCGGCGCAGCCAGCATCAAGTCAGTCGTTCGCTAGACGGCACGGAGTGCGATAGCCCCGCAGTCCTCTCTGTTGCCTCTGCTGACCTGAGCGGTAGCCCCGCAGCCCTCAGGACAAGCCAGCTAGGAGGTTACGGAATGCGATAGCCCCGCAGTCCATTCCACGAACCACTAATAGGCTTCATCAATACATATATATGCTTAATGTATGCCATTGTTTATTAAGACAATAAACGTAGTAATAACACATTTGTGTTGTTTCATTCCATAACAACACTATACTACTAAATATTTAAACACTAAAAAATAGAGTAAAACACTAAAAATATATAAATAAATAGTAAATTTACTACAAAATATGTAAACTCTAAAAAAATATTTTTTAGTATTTAAATATTTTGTAGTAAATTTACTATTTATTTATATATTTTTTAGTGTTTTAATCTATTTTTTAGTGTTTTAATATTTAGTAGTAAATTTACTAAAAAAAAAAAATTTAAACAAAAAAATTTTTTTTTGTGTTTAAATATTTTGAAATAAATTTTTGTTCAGGAACCTAGGTAATTACTATTTTAAACTGAAAATAACTCAAACATGTTAAATATTTTCGTATGAGAAAATGATTTTGGTATTACGTTTGTATGAGAAATTCCAAGGGTACCCGGCCCCTTAATACTTATAAGCGACAAAATGCATTTTTGTAATTTTTGTAATTTTTTGAGAAAGAAAGACTAACCTAACCTAAACCTAACCAAATATTGTGTGAAATTAAAGCGTGTATAAAAAGAATAATTTGATTGAAAGTTCATGTTTTCGCGCTATCTATTCTCGGGTCGTATTTTTCTCATAGCAGAGGTTCCCAAACTTATTTTGTCTACCATGTTAAGAACAAATTATATTTTAGCGCCCATTGTTTCAATTTCAAATGCATCCTGATGAAATAAATCACCCCCAAGCCTCTACACAACGCTCCCATTTGTTTTCTGGGTCCCACACCGCTCCCTTCAGACCTTCAGCGATCACAAGGGGGCGTTATCGCCCACTTTGGGGAAGGCTGAAACATATGCATTGATATAGCAACATTGTTTTATTTTTCGCAGGTGATCGGCAAACAGATGAACTCTCTGTCGATGTTGACGGCGGTGTACAGCCACACGCAGGGCCAGCCGCTCCAGCCCGCGCAGCCGCCGCAGCCCGGACAGGTGCAGCAGGTGATTCAATAAATTATGGATAAGCCGCGTACTGATTGAGCGAGAGCCTCGCGAGGCTGTCTCGTGAGGCAAATCCTCGGTCGGTGAAGACGATGTGCCTCGCCCGAGCGTGCCGCGGCCCGAGCCTCGCGAGGCTGCTTGCTTGGTCAGTATGCAGCATAGGCATTCCTGGTAAAAAAAAACTTGAAAGCTGAAGGTACACCTGGATGCAACGAAGATGCTTTCTATGAGAGAGAGAGAGAGACAGAGAAACACGCGCACGCTGCACGGCTTACTAGTATAACAAAAAGCGTTGTTACAACTTTATAGGTCTTAATTTTTTCCGTCTAGCCCTATTTCGCAACGCGGGATAAGGAACTTCGTTCCAAAATACATGAGATCACTCGTACTGAAGGGATCATTTCGTACTTGAATGCTGAGTGTGAAGTTTTGATACTACACGCCTTAAGGAAATTACTAAAGCATTGTCAAAAAATGGTAAAAGAACAATGGCCAAAATGGACTAAAAAAACAAGGTTCTTGTTACCTAGGTGGAACTATAACTAAAATGTAGTTTAGGTAAAATGCTATAATTAAATAAAAACAGTTGATTTTTAGAAGCTGGGAAAACAAAGATAATCGGCTCTAAAAATATGAATATTGAATTTGTGTTTTTAACGCAGGATAATGTTTTTTTTTATATTGAACGCATATTCTGTCATTCAAAGGGACCCATACAACCTGCTTAAATACGCTCTCTTCTTGAGGATTTCGAGAACAGAGCGTATTCCGATTTTGCGAGTGTCCATGAGTGACGGTAGTTGCTTTCTATCAGGTGACCTGTTTGCTCGTTTGCTTCCTACTTTTATTTTTAAAAACTCTGACGTGTGATTCATATAATTTAAACTAAAACCATAACTCAAAATGATAGTACAGCTTATTATTAACCATCTTTATAACCTCAAAATTCAAAAACTTAATACACAATTACTTGAAACTCCCAGCTTTTAAAAATATATTGAATGTCGTGCTATGTTACATTTATATAGGCAATTGAAATTACAGATGTTTCATCAAGTTACGTTTTATAAGATTTTTATAGTCCAAGCATGTTAGACGAATGGCCTTTGTTCTTTAATCAAAAGAAGGAGACATGTACGGGAACGGCACTATCTCGGTCTTGTATATTTGTGAAAATAAGATAACGTTGATTTCGTGCGTGAATGAAAGAGACAAAAAGCGTTACGCATTAAAACAGCAATAACATGACTTCATTAATTCTCTGCGTGAAGTAATATTAAAGCACCTGTCAATATGCCCGGCCCCACGTAAATGGTGCAAACAGGATATGAAATCAATAATAATCTCATATTTTAGTTCGGTGCCTTCGGCTTGACCTTTCGGAGATTAACCTTCGTTACTTTACCTCAATGCAGTGTTCTAAAGTTCCATACTTACGTCTGATAGTGTGTAGAGAGGCGACGCAGGGCGCGGGGCGCGGGGGGTAGGTTCCCCGCACCACGCACCTCGCGAGTCGGAGGCGCGCGCGACCCAGCGAGCTTCGACAGTACGCTTTTGTTACCCAACCGATGTGTAGTGTTTTATAGTGTTCTTGTTAAACGTTGTTGTAACGTTCGGGATTCGGATTATTATTCGAATAAATGGTAAGTTTACCACTTGAGTTTAACTTCTGTCTCTTTCAGTGTGTGGAGTGTGGCTATAGTAAAAGATTTATACAATGGAATGGAAATGCAAATGTTTCGGTTGTCTGCCACATGGCTGCAACTGTTATGAATGCTTAACGTTGGTATGTTGGCCATTCAGCCACATCCACGGCTTAACGTTGGTATGGCGGTCATTCCAGCCACATCCACGGCTTAACGTTAGTATGTCGGCCATTCAGCCACATCCACGGCTTCTCGCAAGCCTTTTAATGCTATGTGTATTTAAAAAATTGAGACGCGCGGCTTGAAAATTGAGACGCGCGGCTCGAAAATTGAGACACGCGGCTCGAAGATTGAGACGCGCGGCTCAAAAATCGAGACGCGCGTTCCAATATTGGGCCGCGCGTCTCGAAAATTGAGACGCACGTCTCAAAATCGGGAGGCGCGACTCAAGATGGAGACGCGCAGCTCGGAACCTGAGCCATGAGCTATAGCTGATAAAGCTTTTTGCTTTGCTACAGATGGCGAATGGTTGTGATTTTGTTACCCTGGGGACCTTGCTGGAGGAGCCGGGTGAATACGATTCAGGACGAGGAGATCCTAGGAAGGTTGAAGGTGTTGGTGCTAACGCACAGGAGCTAGCCTACTGGAGAAGACGGGAAGTAAAGAAGTTCTTCAGGGAGGCGATTTTCGGAGAGAGTGTAGACTGTAGAGGGTTCCGCTCTAAAAAAGTCAGTGTTTCCAATACCCCCGATTGGTCTTGTTAAGGCCTTCAACCCGGATGCGGACCACCAGCTGTCGGAGAAAGCCTACCGGGATATTCGACAAAGATTTGACGTTCACACGGGCGCTGATAGTGGGTCCTCCAGCAGTCACCAATCGAATACGGGGGTCCGCGACTAAGACTGAGATATTAGATCGCTCCATTAAAGTCATTAATGATATCGAGAAAGGAGGCAGACCAGATCAAAGCTTCCATCATACGAGTCGGTGGTCACAATTTAATTCAAATTATGCAAGTGGGTCACAAGTTTCCTAGCAGATAGAAGCATAAAATATGTCGTAGTTAACGGCTAGTCCTCGGAAACTCAGTCTGTTGATGCTGGCATCCCTCAGGGATATGTGCTATCGCCTACCGGCTACCCTATTCATACTGCATAATATCAATGATATGTTACAGACCAACGGAATTCATGCAGATGATAGTACAGGTGATGCCCTATATACCGGCTCCCCCGATATTTCTCGGCTAAATGTCAATGAGAGTCGAAACGACCTTGTGTCTAAAATACAGAATTCATTGGAGAAAGTCTTTGAATGGGGTAAACGTAACTCAGTCCAATTCAACCCCGCCAAGTCAAAAGTCTGCTCGTTCACCACTAAAAAGTCACCAATGGTCGTATATCCTCGTTTTGAGAGCACCTCTTTAACAATATCTCCTAGCATTGAAATACTTGGCGTAAACATGTCGAGCGAAGTCCAGTTGCGATATCATCTAGATTCTAGAGGGTATGGCCAAGTTAGCCTCGAAGAAGTTTTATGTTCTTAACAGAGCTAGACAGTATTTCAGTCCGGACCAACGCCTACAACTACTCTACAAGGCGCAGGTTCGGCCTCATATGGAATAAGTACTGTTATCATCTTTGGACAGGGGCACCAAAATACCAACTGCTCCCTCTGGGTCGTATCCAACGAAGGGCCGCTCGAATTGTTGTCTGCCATAGTATTTCAAACAGGCTGGACCCCTCGGCATTACGCAGAGATGTAGCTTCACTCTGCGTCCTCTATCGGTTGTATTACGGGGAGTGCTCTGAGGAATTGTTCGGAATCATACCTCCTGCTACTTTTCACCATCGCTCCACGCGAAAAATATACCATCCTCATCACCTTCATAAGTAGCAGTCTTTTACGGAGCGTCTTTGGCGTAACTTTCTGCCGCGCACTGTAAAACTCTGGAACGAACTGTCACCAGCAGGATTTCCGGACCTATACATCCATGGCCGACGGTAGTTGCTTTCATCAGGTGACCCGTTTACCTATCAGGCACTCTAGGGTCTAGTGTTCTTATGGCTTCAGATCTGTCTGGCCCATCAAAGAGATCTGAGGAAGAAAAGATGGACAGGATGTTCGTGCTAATGGTCGAAAAGACCGTTCAGCAGCCGCCTCAACAGTCGGATAAGTCGGACAACGATTTTTCTGTCGCGGAGGTTTCTTATTCTCAAACAGAGCGGGAAGATTCAGGTCTTCGATTTAAGACGCTTAAACACGCCTTTTTAAATCCTTGGAAGTTTATTTTGACAAATAAAAATCATATCCCCAAATTTCTCCTTCACTCCGATTACTAGAGAGAATAGCTAAGTAATCTGGCTGGGAGAACTGTCCCAGTTGACAAGTATTCCGTTCGGTTTATTAAGCGTGCCTGTGGTCTTCTCTTGTCTCACAAATTGGGTTACGAGCGTCTTAAGATCAAGGAGCATCCGGGCACTAGTATACCTGGATGACTTTCTGTTTGCTCATCAGGATCCTTTATTTTTCGAGGATCAGGTTCAATCTGCGTTGAGTTTTCTGCAAAGTCTCGGATGAGCAGTGAGTCTGGAAAAGTCTGTAATCAAGCCGACTAGCTGTATAGACCGAAAGTTTTTACCCGACGCGAAGATGGTAAGGTATTCGTCGGATCTCCAGAACATCTTCAAAGATCCCAGGGGGAATGGAAATCTACAACTTCGTTAATAGGAAAGCTAGGGTTCGCGTCATGGGTACTTTGGCTTGCCCTTTGGAGCTTTACACTCGAAACCTCCAAAAGGCAGCCAGGGTTTTGAAAGAAGAAACGCCCTTCAAAAAGTTGGTCATGCCAGCTCCAACCAGGGCCGATTGTTTTTGGTGGATTCAACACCTTCGAAACCCGGGAAAGATTTTTCATGCCCGAGCCCACAATTTTTGTCTCGACGGACTCGTCAGATTTCGGCGGGGGCATACAGCTGGGTCAGCATCGGCTGGCTGGAATCTGGACGACTTGAATTATTCGTGGTATATAACCGGCCCTGTCTAAATTTCAAACAGCGGTGCAAGGCCAGTCGTTGATGCTTCAGTCGGACAACAAAACTGTTGTGGCGTATATTCGTAACCAGGGGAGTACACGTTCAGTGACCCTTCTAGATTTCTAGAAGATCGATCAAATCGATTGGAGGTCACCTCAAGCCTTACTTTTACCAGGCAGGTACAACACGGTAGCAGATCAACTGTCCAGGTCTATGATCTTCCAGATGGACATCTGGGCGGGTCGACAACAACTTTTATTTTGATGAAGTAGGGAATACCTCAAGTCGACCTCTTCGCTACTCACCAGTCCAGAGTGGTTCCCTGCTATGTGACGATGGATGCAAGGGACGCAGAGGCAAGATTCATAAATTCATTCAGTCAGGAGTGGCGTTTCAATCTGGCTGGGGTCTTTCCACCCCCTCCGTTAATTCCCAAGGCTCTTCAGCATCTCAACAGGACATCAGGAGTTTTTCTAGTGGAGGTGCCCCGATGGGAGAAAGCTTTTTGGAGAGGATCTCTGAAACGCAGATACTTAGAGCCGCCCTTCGAGATTCGAGACCTGAATCAGCAATTCAGCACTTGGTCGAACCGTCATCCAATAGCTATCAAGAGGTCTGAAAGGTACGGGGCGGGGTGAGTTAGTGTCCGGTTTGAAGCCTGATTACGCGGATCTGTTGCAGTCCGCTCGGCGGCACTCTACATGGAAGACCTTATGGGTCACGTGAAAACAGTGGGTCTCGTGGGGAAAAAGAATGGGGGAAATCCTAGTCGACCTCGCCCACTGGTTTTATCGTCTCACTTAGGATACCTGGCCAAAGGAAAAAACTTGACTTATGCTAAAATCTTGGTGCATAAATCAGTGATAGTATCCTAGGCTGATCCATCTCAGTAGAGTCGTCATTCTTCACATCCCCAGGTAACTGTAATGCGGAGGGGGATAGGTATAACCAAGCATCCTTCTTCATCATCGACTCCCACAATACCTATGGAATGTACAGGATCTTATAGAATAGTTAAAAAGGAATACTCCATCGCTGAGTATCTTTCAGGTGTCACGTCATGTAGCTCTTCTTTTGTTATTAGCATTAAGACAAAGAATTCACAATTTAACTCTCTTTAGAATAGATGGACAATACTGTCGGATTTTAGAGGAATCAATCGGATCAAATTGGATCGAAGACGGATGGTACCTATCAAAACTCGGCAGTCAGTTTGGGAGGTGATATCATCGGAAGATTAATCTTTAGATTTGGTCAAATGTATAAAATGCTTGACTGAATGCTCTTCAAAAAGAAGGAAGGCTCGAGAAGGCTTGTTTAATTGGTTTATTACTACTCGAGGAGAAGTATGCATCTACATCGTTAATCGCAGTTTGGCATAACAGGATTGCTTTCCAGGATTTGGGCATTGATCCGAGGTCCATACGGTCAGCTAGGGCATCGAGTGATTAAAAAAATTATGTTCCACTTGAAGGATTCTGTCGAGACTCGAGAGGTAATTACTGGCTGGGCTCCAGTAATTTCTTCAAGCATTATACATTGTAGCAGAACTGTAGATTGTCCCCGATCTTCTAGTACCAACACTTTAAACAATTGAGTAAAGTTGCCTGATCTCGGTACCAGAGGCTGTGATTATAACTGTTATAGTTAATTAATAACATTAGAGCCCTAGAAGTAGGTATCAGCGGCTGTGATTATACTGATAAAATATTTAAAACGCTTCAATATGAGTTTTGTTCGGGTTCTTTAATTAAAACAAATCTTAAGCAAAACAGTCCGGCTGTTTTGCTTAAGAATTTACTATATTCTTCCTATAATGTAATCAAGTGCAAATTGAGTGCATATATTCTCGTTTGTCTGTCGTTTCCTTGAATCACCTTACCTTGCTAGAATAGTCACAGTACGCTTGAGGCGCCGGCAGATGGTAGAGCATGTCTCCGAAAAGTCAAGCCGAAGGCACCGAACTAAAATAGAACCGTTTTCCACCCCGAAGGGAAGAAAACGATTATTTTAGGTCGTGCCGAGGCTTGACCTGGAGTAATGCCTTGCCGGCTTTTCGAAGACTAGTACTGTCGAAGCTCGCTGCGTCGCGCGCGCCACCGACTCGCGAGGTGTGGGGTGCGGGGAACCTACCTCCCCGCGCCCCGCGCCCTGCGTCGCCACTCTACACACTATCAGACGTAAGTATGGAACTTTAGAACACTGCATTGAGGTAAAGTAACGAAGGTTAATCTCCGAAAGGTCAAGCCTCGGCACGACCTAAAATAATCGTTTTCTTCCCTTCGGGGTGGAAAATGGTTCTATTTTGCTGCTAAATCAATAAACTCGCTTTTGTAATATCTTGTCTGTCAACTGAAACGGGAAATAGCTTATACAGACGGTAACAAAACAAAGTGATATTGTCACCTTAAGGTGTGTATGTGCAGACTATATGCGTAAGGCTATAATATGTAGTTCACCGTAAAAATAGCAGCGCCGAAAGAGTTACTTTTTAACCGACTTCCAAAATGGAGGAGGTTATAATATATTTTTTTGTATGTTCAACGATCACTTCGCCGTTTTGACTTCTATATTAATATGACAATTTGCCCATAGAATAATTAAAAAAAAGTTAGTGTTCAGCGCTTCTATTGTCACAGTTAACTATACGATCAACCCATACAAGACAATACGTGTTTAGTATTAGTTTTGGTATAATTGTATATGTACATAAGGTACTTATAATATGGGCCGAGATGCCTGACTCAAATAAATAAATAAAATGTACATACCATATACCGTACAGTTTTATCACTTTACAGTTTTTTATCGTTAATACTATTTAATACTCTGTACCAGCTCCCCGGTATGCCGATAACCCGCCAGGACTGGGACGTGCTCACCGCCAACAACCAGCTCATGATCAACACCATCGCTGAGCTCAAGTGAGTACACGCCATATTACCTAAACATACTAATTTATCAAATGTTATAAATTATAATCTTTACCAACGATATATTTTGGTATGGAGATTTTTTGAGTCTAAGGAAGGAAAGGAAAGGGTTGATAGAATTTGTGTTTTTAAACTATTGCATAGCTTTTATCGCGGGCGAGCACAGCGACCGAATCAAAAATTCCGTAACGAACAAAACCTAACACCCCCACTCCGACCGGCACAGGCGGCGTTGTCAGACTTCGGCACGGTATTTGTTTGCGTGCGACTAGACGTATGCAAATTATAATTGCATAAATGTATTAAAATGCTATGCAATAGCTTTAGCGCGGCATCCCCAAGTAACATTCGTATTTTTTTTTATTTTCAATTTCCGATGCATTCCAGGGGCTTCATAATCGACGTGACGCGCAAGTCTGACGCGATCCTGGCGGCCGGCGGCGGCGGCACGGTGCAGGGCACGGTCGTCAACCCGCAGTTCCTCTCCGAAGTGCGCGACAACCTCAGCCAGCTGAAGAGCACCCTCGCTGGAGTGCAGCAGAGGTATGTCTCCCTCGCACTTGTTTTTTACTCTGTACCCATTAGCTAGGTACTCATTAGTGTTGCCTGTAACGTATCAGATACTGTATCGACCTGCAAGTGGGTTGTTACCTACTTAATTGACATTACATGCTACATTGTTAAGTGAGTAGCTAAATGCGGTAAAGCTGAGAATGATTTTGGTCGCTTATGCTAATCATTACTGCCAGAATCATTGTATGGATGTAAGTATGTAATATATTATGTAGCATAGGAAATTGATTCCTAGGCATTGATGGACATACGTCATGTGGTTGACTTATGTCAATTCAATGTTAGCTTAGCTGCGATCGGTTGGATGTGTTTGACTTAACGCGACCAAATTACTTAGGTCCGCCATCTGCCTAGGAACATGGACGTATAAAAAAGGAGGACGGAGTCCCACCATACACAAAACTGTGTCGTTCGGAGTCGGCCAGCTGGCTGTATGTACACGGTCCGCACGCACACATTCTTGCGCTAGTCCATACCATTTGACAGGCGTATGTGTGCGTGGCCGACTCTGAAGAAAAGTGAAGACACAGTTTTGTATGTAACAAGACTCTGTCCGCCTTTTTTTCTACGTTCATGCCTAGGAATCAACTTCTCTGATAGTATGTATATTGTATAGCCCAGTTTTAAGACAGAGGTAAATTCGTCCAATAATAATCGATATATGCAGGTTGTCTTGGAAAAAATTGGTCTCACGATTTCACGCGCATCATTAGCCGAATATCAATATATCGTGCATGGAATATTATAATGCTACGTTTTGATGCTTGCCGAGCCACGGCAAGCCTCCACAAGCCACAAGCCTCCACAAATCTCGCTTTGCATTTGTAAGTCATTTTCACGCTCGTGAACGCGTCAGTGTATTACGTACATGCCCTTTGATCTCTGTCCAAAAACCGATACTACTCCCGATCGTCTACAAGCGTCCGCAAGCTCACGCAAGCCAAGCCATTTCACCTGTTTTCACGCTCGGGCTTGTGGAGGCTTGCCGTGGCTCGGCAAGCATCAAAACGTAGCATAAAAAATTATGTCAAGCATGTTTGGTCAATAGGGGCTACCGTTTTTTTGCTCACTAGTTGGCGCAACTGTCGACTAAAGTCCGAAGTATAGCTATCAGTATAAGCCGATTTTATAATAATCCAGAACCCCATTTATTTATTCAATGAAATTTAAATAATATCTCCTATACTTTCATCGTGTGATTAAACTTTAGTATGTCAGTGGAAAACTTAAAAAACAAACGTATTTTCCAATGACACACTATAACTGATTGTGACGTCATAATGTTTTCAGGGTGAACATGCCCCAGGCGGCGCCGATGTCGTCGTGTCCGAGCGTGTCGTGCGCCTCCACCGGCATGCTGCTCACGCTGCTCGTTGGTCATCTCATCCTCATGTTCCTATACGCGCTCTACAAGTGAGTATCGTGGTGCTCACTGGATATGATCGATAGTTGAAAATCTAAGGCTTCCTAAGACGAACGGCACATTTCGACGGCAGTCGCTGGATTTTTTCATTGATTTTTCTTGGACACTTGTCGATGGCAGTCGACACGTGCCGTCGACAAGCGCCGTTCGTCTGTAGGTAAGCGCTCTAGGGTGCAAAGTAAGTTATTAATTTTATAATATTACTAGCTGACCCGACAGACGTTGTCCTGTCTTAATGATGATTACTTAATTATTCGAATTGGTATAATTAAGAAAACAATAGATTGAAATTAGTATCTCCATGCTAAATTTCATCAAAATAGATTAAATAGTTTAAGCGAAAATCATAAAAGTTTATTGTGCAGGAACCATACATTTTCCGGGACAAAAAGTATCCCTTGTCCTTTTCCGAGACCAAAAGTTTTTCCATACCAAATTTCATCAAAATGGATTGAATAGTTTAGGCAAAAATCCCTTGTCCTTTCCCGAGACACAAAGTATCTCCATACCAAATTTCATAAAAATAGACTTAATAGTTTAGGCGAAAAATCATAAAAGTTTAATGTGCGGGAGCCGTACATTTTCCGGGACAAAAAATATCCCTTGTCCTTTCCCGAGACTTAAAGTATCCCCATACCAAATTTCATCAAAATCGATTGAATAGTTTATGCGCAAATTATAAAAGTATATTGTGCAGTAACCGTACATTTTTCCGGGACCAAAAGTATTCCTTGTCCTTTCCCGAGACTTAAAGTATCTCCATACCAAAATTCATCAAAAGCGATTGAAATATTTATTTTAATAAATAGAAGTATTTATTAAAATTATATATATATATATATATATATATATATATATATATATATATATATATATATATATATATATATATATAGATTATGTATCTTTATTTATAATATATTTTATTACATGTAGAACTATAAAATATTTATTTTAATAAATACTTCTATAGAGTTTTGGAGCAGCTCAGTATATTAATTATCCAATTGCGAACTACATTACTGTCCATCCAATATTCACCTATTATTATTATTATTTTAGTAAGTACTCTTTACCCCGCTTACTATTTTTTAGATTTAAATTTTCCTCTCCTGCAGGGTTGCCTGGAAGAGATCGCTTATAGCGATAAGGCCGCTCTTGCCCACATTTATGTTCTTCTTAAGTTTTAGTTTTAGTAACTGATTGTACTTAATTTGATGTGAGCAATAAAGAGTCTATCTATCTATCTATCTAAGTTATGTTGCAGGCCGCAGCTCTGTCAGCCACTTAGATTTTGTAAATGCTAGTCTAAATTTGGCAAATCTTTATTACAGTTAACATGTTAATGTGTAATTTAATAGAGAAAAACTGCCTCTTTAGTAATTTATCCAGCGACCATAGTTCAGACGCACGTATAATTTATATAGTTGTCTCTTTCTATTTAATTTTTTACTATCTGTAAATTGATATTTTTACCACTCGTTCTATAATAATAATAACAATTTATTTTCATCATTTTCAGAGAAAGGAAGGAGGCGCAAGCGAAGAAGTTCTTCTGAGTATGTAGATGTGTGGACACTACTCACTTGCGATATACTGTAAGCTCTTCTGCATTTGTTCAATATTCTGTCACAATAATATTGTATAGAGCTCGATTTTTTTTCACTTTTTGATACGTTCACATAATTTTTGAACCAATCATGTTCGTAACTGTTAAGTTATATATTTTTTAAATGCCGTCCAGGTTGGTACAGACGTTTATGTGATTTTTTTTATTCCAATACATTATAACAGAGATCAACTTATCTATGTTAAGTTTTGAGGACAATTATGTGTATGTTGCATTACAATATAATTTATGTTAAAATATTCCCGCGACCCAAATTTAGCCAAACCTTGCGGCAAAGATTACATAGAGACCGAATTTAATTTGATTCGTATTAAAATAATTCTAACATTCAAAGAATGGTTAAGTATATAATTTTAATATTGTAAGAAATGTATTGAATTTAACATAATATATGTATTAATTTGTATATAAAAATGAAAAATGTATGTTTCTATGAGTCTTCCATCTTTAAAAATATATGTATCATGCACAACACATTTTTAATGTCATACTAAATGTTCAAGACCTAACGTAGGTATACATGTCAATATATTAGTCGTAGCAACTCTATATATCTATCTAATATTCCGACTGATTTTATTATTATGTAAAGAGATTTATCTTGTACTAGATAGGTATTGTTTAAGTGTTGTGAAAGTACTAAGTGTAACGGTACATAACTAAACAGAGTAGAGTGTTAGAAGCGGGGGGCGGGGTTCCACACGGGCGCGTGAGTAGTGTGACGTGTACGGGATGTATGTTTTTGTAAATATAAATGTTTTTTTTTTAAATATCTGTCTCTAGTAAATTATATTTGTCACATTTTATCGTTTCATTTTCATACCCAAGTTGATATTATAGTAACTATTATCATTACTTCAATTTTTTTTCGAAAGTGGAAAAAGTCCTTTTGAAATGACACTCCTCAGTTGTAGAGTTTTGTTCCTGAGATATAGTATAATATTAGTTTCAAAAATAGTAGTTTACTGTATTACAAGTTTGTCTTCAATATCATCAGAGAAATTGATGCAAAGGTAGTTGGTGGAAATAGTTAATATTTGGTAGGATTATATCATAATGGGTCGTAATCTGTCGATTCGGTTTGAGTTTCGTCATAGCTCGACCAAAATTCATAGACCATCTATCTACCTTTGGTTTCTCCGATACCATAACCGCTCGTAGTTACTCCACAGCTAATGTCTTTTCAAACGGATAGTATGGGTGGTCGAGCCACTCGATCTGTGATATGGTCCTATACCCTTTGTCGTAGCTCCTCAATAGTTCCTTGTCTTCGTCTTGAAGGTGGAAATCAAATATATCGATGTTCTCCTCGATACGTCTTTTGGTGAATGATTTTGGTATTGGCACTACGCCTAGCTCCACCTAGAAATACAATAGGCATTCTAAAATAAAGCGCAATACACACTGAGCCCGCCGGGCCGCCGACGTTTGTCGGCGACACAACCCGGCGGCCTGTATGAAAAGAATGATGTCGGCAACATGCGCCCGCGCGTGTCACCCGCCGAAATGTTGGCGGCTTGGGTCGCCTGCGCTCAGTTGCCCGGCGACACAACCTTATCCAGACGCGGCAATCACTGACCAATCACTGACTGCCAATTAAATTTCTCATCTCAAGCCGTCGACATACCGCCGACAAAATTTTTGAACTTGTAATAAGTGAAGCCGCCAACTAGGCCGCCGACAAAAAGTTGCCGACATATGTCGGCGGCCCGACATATGATATGACTATAAATAGTACAAAATGTTCTATAGTAACTTTAGACAGCGCAAAACTATTTGAGACTTTTAGGCAAAAATGGTAAGGATATGCGCAGTCTTATTATATTATAATGAAGTAGACCTACATCATTTGGTCGAATTATGTCAGTATATTCAATGTTAGTTATGATTTTTCGGCTGGGCTGGACAATGGACATACCGCAGGCCCGCGATCTGCCTATGAATCAACTTATCTGCACACTCTTACCAGGTATCTCAACACAAGTTGTGGCACGGTCTTGTTGTATTTGTGAGCCACGGCCACAAGCTGCGGGTCGTCAACGCGGGGCGGCGGCGCGTCCGGCCGCGCCTTGTGCGGGAACAGCGCGCCGAACGGCGTGTAGCCCATCACCGCGATGTTGTGAGACCGGCAGTACGACAGGAGCGCTGGCTGCTGCAGGTTTAAGTTCAACTGAAAAGAGTTTATATCGATTATCGAGTTGGTAGTCAACCCCTTATTAACTTTTTTTTCAAAATACATGGACTTCAAATAGTGGGGTTTTCTGGCATTAGGCATTTCAAAAGTTTATTAGTATAAAGTTTATACTAATAAACTTTCGAAATGCCAATAATTAGATGCTACCACTTTTTAAAGCAGAGACTCCCGGTGTATTAATGGGTTAACACTTAATATCTAAATAACTCATAGGGAACCCTAAATATTATATTAGAAAATTCACATAAAGTAATATTAGGTACTTATTGTAATAATGCAACGCCGTTATCCCTTATTGACTTAAGACTGTATATGTAGGTATATAACTTTACAAATTACAATGAAGCTAAAACAACTTTACCTCAACTTGCAGGACCGCAGGTTTTTCCAAACTGTTGTTCAGTATTCTGGATATCTGGTCTTGGTTGAAGTTGGACACTCCGATAGACTTGGTGAGTCCGAGTTCCTTGGCATCCATCATGCCGCGCCAAGTCTCCAAATAGTCGGTCATATCGTACGTACCATTCTCCTAACATAATAAGTATATAAACAAAGGAATTAAAAAAATCAAGCAGTTAGCAAGAAAATGATGAGTTAATGTTAAGATTATAACACTCTTGATCATATTATTGTTATCAGATTTTAAACAAAAAAAAACTTTGGGCTGCCCGTTTAATAGCTAGAATGTCACGGACAGACATACACACAGAGTAATATAGGCAGATATACATATCAAACGTACAACAAAAAAACTTTCGGAATAAATTACAGTTAGAATACATTCAGATACTTACAAATTGTCCCGAGGGCCAGTGTATGAGGTAGAGGTCGACGTAGTCAAGTTGCAGCTTGTCCAGCGACGCACGCAGCGCCGGCACCACCGCTGAGCGAGCGTGAGCATCATTCCACAACTGAAATAAACGCATTAAACTAACGTAGGTAGGTTCTTGACTATAGAACAATTCAAGGAACCCTTCAAGAACTTTAGGTACGAGTATAGTTACTGAAGGGCATTTGCTTAATAATGGTACGTTTCTAAGCTTGCCGATAGGGCATCGAAACTCGGACCCAATTTTCAAAACCCGGGTTTTCGGGTTTTTTAAAATGAAAAAATTGTGAAAATTTCAGAGGTCTAGCTATAGCGGTTCTTGAGATACAGCCTGGAGACAGACAGACAGACAGACAAACAGACAGACGGACAGACATCGAAGCCTCAGTAATAGGGTCCCGTTTTTACCCTTTGGGTACGGAACCCTAAAAATGAATAGCTGGTCGAACGAACAGAGTTTATAGTTTTTGGAATATTACCAAAAAAAAATGTATCTGGAATCCCAAAGATGTGAATAGCTGACACAAGTTTGGTATCCGACATGCTTGGGTGTACGTAATACACTGACGCATTCACAAGCGTGTAAACGACTTCCAAATGCCTAGCGAGATTTGTGGACACTTGTGCCATGTGGACGCTTGCCAAGCCTCGGCAAGCATGGAACGTAGCATATAAGAAATCAATTTAAGTTTCAGATTAGGCACAACCTTGCTTTTATAACTTTCCACAAACAAGGATGCGACCGGTAAATTGAAATAAACGAATGTCAAAATTGTTTTTGTTGGTTTTTCTTAAGTTTAATGTTTGTATTGTTTACAATAATATGTTTTAAAATAATATTTTAAGTGCACTTCAGTCGCTCTCTAAGGCGCAAATGACGACGGGCCGCCCGTTGCGACCATTCATGTACAGACTTGCCCGTGCCCGCGCGGGAAAAATGCGATCTCGCGGGCAGGCTGCGGGCACGGGCCGGCGGGCATGTCTGTGCCCGTACCTAGGAATTGACGAGCAGACATGCGACAGACCTGCCCGTGACGGGCGGCCCGGTAGTCAATTCCCCGCTTAATACATTTGTCAGTATCTATTGACTCTTTAAGAATAATCTTTGAATAATTGCGTGTTTTTGTGATTCAGATTTGGTCTTGGATTGCTTTTAGAAAACCTTCTGTCTCTGAATATAGGTGTATTATTATTAAGTATTATTAATTATTATTATTAACAATTATAAGTAATTAAGTTATAAGTAATTAAGTATTAGTATTAGTATCTAAGATTAATTCTTCATGTATACCTTCGTCGTAATAAAGAGTTCCTCTCTAGGTACTCCTTTCAGTCCCCTGCCGACCTGGTCCTCCACCTTGTACTGCCAGGCGGTGTCTATGTGCCGGTACCCCGCCTCCAGTGCCCAAGTCACGGCTTTCTCCACCTCGTCCGGACCTGGCTGAATTGGCCCCCGAAAAACGAAAGATTTATATTTTATCTTTTATCTTTATAATATTATCTTTCGTTTTTCAGTGTCTTCAAGTAGGTATAACTTATTATATTCAAGTACAACGCGTACCTACAGAGTGTATGTGTGTCTTTTTCTTCTTCTATGTATGTATAATATTTATTAACTATACTCGTGTTAAGTATACCTACATGTTTATGAGTTATAAACTTAGGTATACTTAACACAAGAACGGCTGAATCGATTTAGCTAAAAATTAATTAGAACCAGGACAAACTACAAAGACAGAAAAATTTTATCACTTGACACATTCGCTTAGTAACATACAATATCATTGTCTAAATATATAAAATTCAAAGGTGACTGACTGACATGGTGATCTATCAACGCACAGCCCACACCACTGGACGGATCGGGCTGAAAGGCATGCAGGTAGATGTTATGACGTAGGCATTCGCTAAGAAAGGATTTTGATCAATTCTACCCCGCAGCGGTTAAAATAGGGGATATATAATAATACTTCTTAACGCGAGCGTAGCCGCGGGCGGGCTAAAAATACAACCTCACACACGGGCGTATATATAGCTCTGATAAGGGGGGGGTCCCTAATGTAAAAAAGCGGCCAAGTGCGAGTTGGATCCGCCCATGAAGGGTTCCGCAGCAGCAAATAGGTAATGTGTTTAGGAAAACAAAAGTATTTTTAGGGTTTCGTACCCAAAGGGTAAAAACGGAACCCTATTACTAAGACTTAGATGTCTGTCCGCCTGTCTCCAAGCTGTATCTCAAGAACAGCGGTTCTTGAGATACAGCTAGTTAACTAGACATCTAAAATTTTCACAGATTGTGTATTTCTGTTGCCGCTATAACGACAAATACTAAAAACATAGTAAAATGAATATTGGGAGGCTTCAATAATGGCAACAGGTAGGCACTTGAAAATTTCACAAAATCCTCAATTTTATAAGTACTTTATAATAATAATAATAATAATAAACATTTATTCAACAAATACATATTCACACCACGCTGCACTTAAACACACATATTACACAGATACAAGGTACAAAAACAAAACAAATAAAAAACAAGCAGTAAAAAAAACATCAGTAAAAAAGATAAAAGAACATAATAGACTTTTTTTAAAATTTATGGACTAGGTACCTTGATGCAAGTGCGATGCGAACACATTGTCGAAAAGGATTCCACTCAGGCTGTGATCACGGTATATGATACCTGTACCGTGATCCCTGGTATTCTGTGGATCCTATATAGATGTTGTCAGGCGGTTGACAGACAACACGCAGTATTTTACATATATAAACATTAAATAGGTAAGTAAATAAATATGTTTGAAATATAATAATACGCTAAATATTAATAATATAAAATAAATTAAATAAATAATACCGTGAGTTAATGTACAATAAAAGTGCCCCATGTTAAATGAAAAATAAATAAAACAGGCAGCCGATTAAAGATAAATAGTAAGTAATATTATTTTGAGTTTAGACTTCACCGGCACAAGGTACGATAACAAAGCGGGGTGGCGGGCGAGGGTGAGGTGGTACGAGGGGGATGCCGGGTGGTGCGGCGCCAAACTGGCGGTAAACACCTAACGGACTTGACAGGCGCGCGCGCCGCCCGCTGGCCTCACCGCCTCACACCGGCGTGGGCCTCACACGGGGGCTCACGGGACACAGCTGCTTATAAGTTTGTAATAATAATATCTTTCATAAACAGTGCTAGGTTATTACTTCGAATATCGTGTTGTTATCTTACTGACGTCATAAACCTACAAGGTAAGTAAGTTCCACAATATTATAAATGAATAAAATATATAAGATATGTTTTGACAATATTATAGTAGATTTAATTTTATTTATTTTAGGGTGAGAAGACATCTGATAATAGTGTGGCAAAATTATTATGACTTATAAGTTATAACAGTTACAGTCCCATACTAGTGCCCACAAGTACGAGCGGGTGAACAACAATAACAGAAACCACTTGGCTTCGGCTTACAGAACTGAAGGTATGTCAATAGATGATTACTAGATAAATTACTCAATTAACAATTGTTATTTAAAACTATAAAATAATATAATAATACGAGCCACAATATTTATAACTATAGATGATTTATTATAATAAAGTAAATAAATAAATATTCAAATTATATACGAGTATATGAATTAACAATTATCAATAATATTCTATTTGTCTCTTATTTATTGTAATTTATTTGTTCTTTCAATTTGTTGTTTCAATTTGTTCTTTCAATAACTGTGCTTTCAGTTTTAACTTAAAGGTATTTATTGTTCGCAGAGCACGAAGCGGTGGTGAAAGATTGTTCCAAATTTTACTAGCAAGATATCTGAAACTGCCTCTGAAACCGGAAGTGTGATGTAAAGGCGTGAGGAGTAAAAAGGACGAACCTCTTGTGGTGACAGTCAGTTCGTTATCTCTTGCCCATTGTAATTTGTTAAAGAGGTATGATGGTATTTTAAATTTAATCACCCCGAACAAAAGTGTCGCGAAGTGTACCTGTCTGCGCCCATCCATCTTGAGCCATCGTAAGTTATTAATATATGGCGTTACGTGCGCGCGGGGCGGAATGTCACAACAGAATCTGGCACATGCATTCTGTACCTTTTGTATAAGCCTTTTTGACCGCGATAGAAGACAGGGTCCAATAACTGCGTCCGCATAATTTAGGTTCGATAAAACAAGGGATTCGCAGAGAGTTCTGCGCAGGTTTTTGGAAATAAAATTTCTTATTGGATACAAAACTTTTAGGCGGTAGAAGCACCGACTTACCGTTTTAATTGTATGTTTTTCAAATTTTAGTTCCTCGTCTACTAATACTCCCAAATTACGGGCTTCGCTCACTCTCTCGATATTTTTATTTTGGATGTGTATTAAGGGAGATATGTCTGTCACCTTTTTAATCTGAGTTTTGTGTCCAAGTACCATGTATTTGGTCTTGTCAGGATTAAGTACCAAGGCATTTGACTCTGACCACTCGTTTATGCGCGCCAGATCTTCATTAAGCTTGGCTATGGCCGTATGAGCATCACAGGGCTTAAAAGATATGTACAACTCAAAGTCATCTGCGTATATATGATGTTTGCAATACCTTATGTAACGAACGATATCCGCGCCGTAAAGTGCAAACATTTTGGGTCCCGCCACAGATCCCTGTGGGACTCCTCTATCCACTCGGCGTGGAGTAGAGCGCAGTGACTCCCCATTGCTATCAACTATCTCAACTACTTGAGTGCGATTTTGTAGAAAACTTGAGATCCATTGTATTGCGCTTTCATCAAATCCGTAATATTTTAATTTTGCTAAAAGTAGTGATATGTCAATTGTGTCAAATGCGCGAGAATAATCTAATAGAACTAAAATTGTTACCTCTCCTGCATCTCGTGCAGCTAAAATATTATCCACTACATCCATTAATGCAGTGGTCGTACTATGATGTCTGCGAAAACCAGACTGAAATGTAGGTAGTATGTTGTTTTGATCTAAATATCTGCTTATTTGACCACATACTATCTTTTCTAGTATCTTCGACATGCATGGCAATATGCTAATAGGCCTGAGATCTCTCGGTTCAGATACACATTCATTTTTAGGTAAAGGTTTGACTATAGCTAACTGCCAGGATTCAGGAAAGGTGTTAGTAGTAATAGATTTGTTTATTATTTGTGTTATAGCATTAAGACACGAGGGAAAGCGACATACTAGCATAAGCATGTCCAAGCTAATGCCGTCAGCACCCAATGCGTTGGATTTTAATGATTTCATAATTTTTAATACATCACTATCGTTAACCGTTAAAAATCTAAATGTTGTTGGATAAGAAGGCTGAGCATACAGGAGACATGAAACTGATAACGATATAGTGTTAGCACCCGGAACATCTAGGAAAAAGTTGTTTAGAAGATTAGGATCTAACAGACTATTAGGTAGTACAAAATCAGAGTCAGCTTTGCGCGAGTTAATATGCTTTTTTAAATGCTTCCACATTACACGAGGGGACTCTGTATTGGAGTTAATGTAACTGTTGAAGTATGCAGTTTTTTCTCGAACTAAGGCATGTGACACCTCTCGCTTGAGGTCTTTAAAATACCTAACGTGCGAGTCTAATTTTGTTTTACGTGCCCGTTTTTGTGCCTCATCTCGCTTTCTCATCAACATCTTGATATTTTGTGTTACCCAGGGATACTGGCGTTCCCTAATGTATTTCGTTTTAATGGGCGCCAGTATGTCAAATACCCACAGTAAGCTGCTACTAAATATCTGCACCATATCATCGACATTGGATAATTCCTTAATGTAGTTCCAGTCAACAGTGTTAATCAAAAATTCAAGGTCATCCTGATTAATATCTTTAAGAGGCCGATATGAAATTCTTTTTGCTACATTTTTTATTTTCGGTAGGTTTATATCAAATGATACCAACGCATGACTGCTAAGTTCGGGTAAGTGGTCCACCCGTACTCGGTCCAGGTCTGCGCTAGTGCAGACGAGGTCGAGCAGAGTCTCGGTCTCGGGAGTAAAGTGGGTAGCCTCAGTAGTGCTCTGGCGCAACCTGTGTAGTGACAGAAATTCCATTAACATTTTGAATTGCGATGTGTTGGTGTTAAAACAATTTATATTAAAGTCGCCAAGTAGGTATAGATAGTCATAACCCGACAAAGTACTAATCGTCTCACTTAGTTCGTCTAAAAAAAACTCTGACCGACAACCAAGGAGGCCGGTACGCCGTGCCCACAAAAACATTCCTACCACCAGCCCTAAACGAAAGTCTTTAATCTATACTAATATTATAATTGGGACGAGTTTGTTTGTTTGTTTGAACGCGCTAATCTCAGAAATTACTAGTCCGATTTGAAAAAATTTTTCAGTGTTAGATAGCCCATTTATCGAGGAAGGCTATGGGGCATAGGCTATATAACATCACGCTGTGACTTTTAGGAGCGAAAAAACAGAGGAAAGTGTGGAAAAAACGGGGGAAATTATTTGAAAAGGCTTATTTGAACGCGCTAATCTCAGGAACTACTGGTCCGATTTGAAAAATTCTTACATTGTTAGATAGCCCATTTATCGAGGAAGACTATAGGCTATATTTTATCACGGTAAGACTAGTAGGAGCGAAGAAATAGAGGAAAATGTGGAAGAAATGGGGGGAAATTATTTGAAAGGCTTATTTGAACGCATTAATTTCAGAAATTACTGGTCCGATTTGAAAAATTATTTCAGTGTTAGATAGCCCATTTATCGAGGAAAGCTATAGGCTATATTTTATCATGCTAATACTAATAGAAGCAAAGAAATAGAGGAAAGTGTGGAAAAAACGGGGGGAAATTATTTGAAAGGGCTTATTTGAACGCGCTAATCTCAGGAACTACTCGTCCGATTTAAAAAATTCTTTCAGTGTTAGATAGCCCATTTATCGAGGAAAGCTATAGGCTATATTTTATCATGCTAAAACGAATAGTAGCGAAGATATAGAGGAAAGTGTGGAAAAAAACGGGGGAAATTATTTTTAAGGGCTTATTTGAACGCGCTAATCTCAGGAACTATTGATCCGATTTGAAAAATTCTTTTATTGTTAGATAGCCCAATTATTGGGGAAAGCTATAAGCTATTATCACGCTAAGACTAATAGAAGCGAAGAAATAGAGGAAAAAAAAACGGGGTAAATTATTTGAAAGGGCTAATTTGAACGCGCGAATCTCAGAAACTGCTGGTCCGATTTGAAAAATTATTTCAGTGTTAGATAGCCCATTTATCGAGGAAGGCTATAAGCTATATTTTATCACTCTTAGACTAATAGGAGAGAAGAAATAGAGGAAAATGTGTAAAAAACGGGGGAAATTATTTGAAAGGACTTATCTCGCGACTACTGGCGCAAATTTTATGTTATTTGCCACAGATAAGAAGTAGACTACGTGCAGGATCACAGGCTATTTTTTGTGGACTAATTTGTCTACGAAATATCTAATTTACGCGGGCGAAGCCGCGCGGAACGTCTAGTAATATTATATTGTCGATTGGACAAGTAAGATGGATAGTAATGGGGGGGGTCCGGACCCCCAGGACCCCCCCCTTATATACGCCCATGACCTCACATAATTATGTACGTGTTACGTGGTATAACAAAACACTACTGACAGAAAACAAAATCAGCCGAAACATCAGTGTAATGCGACATACGGTTTTGCGATAGTACCTAAATAGTTTTACTCCAAATCGAGCAACCACCATGTCACAGTATAGCAATATTATATCCCTACAGTAACGAAACGCCTTTGATGTCGCACGATGCCGCCACCGGTGTAGGTACCGAGCAGATATGCCAGGGTTGCCACGAAACGGGAAATAAAATAAAAATAAAATATTGTGCTTGTAATGTTATCATATAATATATAATCTATATAAATTTGACGACCTTCGTGGCTCAATGGTTAGAGTGTGTGGCAACTCAAGCCGGGGGTCGCGGTTTCGAATCCCGCCGACGCAACAAAAAAGTTTTTCAATTTTCCTGGGTCATGGATGTGTATTAAATATGTGTATGATATAATAAAAAATCTTAAATACATGTATATTGTATAGTATAAAAGTATTAAGTAAATATATTTCCTTTGTCTGGTACCTGTAGCACAAGTCCTTCAGGTACTTAGCACGGGGCCAGACTGACGTGGTGTGAAGCGTCCATAGATATTATTATAATCAGCGTGTTATATTTACATAAGTCGTACTGCCAGATATTTACGTGAAACTTTATTTTTAGATGATTTAGTTCTCTATTTAAAAATTTAATTCACCCATCAAGCCCCATAAGCTCACCGGTGAGCGAGACACAATATAATAACAATAGATTTTCAAGACTCCACGATCGAAGGATTAAAATAATGAAGACGCATTCTATAAAATATCCAATAATTATTTATAAATCACATAATTGGTAGGTACGGTAGGCCACCCGCCAGGCCGCCACACATCAGGTGTAACAGAACTCAGAAACGCTTCAAAACTCGCTCATATTACGTGCGCGGTAAGGGCGGTCCAAAGGTCAACATGTTACACTTGATGTGTGGCCCTGTGTACCTCGCTAGGTAGGTACTAATTATTATGTAAGTTGTAACAGGGTATTTGACAAATTTTTAATGTATTCTATATTGTTTCTCTTCAAGTTACACTTTTTACAACGTGAGTTACAATAAAACAGAGATGCAAATAAATGCCGCCAAGATCAACACAATATTAGTGTTAACAGCTGTGAGCCGATATTTATAAAAATTTAAACCCTTTTTGTTTTTTTAATCAGATTTACATCCGTACACTGAAGTCTGAACCCTTATAATATCCCATGTTTATAAGATAAGTTATCGTTTTACAATAATTACAACACAAAATTCGTAGACAACGCGCCAACGTCACCCCTGCGCGGCAGGTACACAAACTCCGCGAGTTTGTATACGCGGGCCCGCGCCGCCCGCTTCCCCGCGGGTACCCCTCCGTTGCTCTGCGCAAGTACATTCGTTTCACTACTGTAGGGATATATTGCTATACTGTGACCATGTGCGCCAAAACTGACAGCTCGAAGGCTCGCTTCGAGCCGGCTCGATGGAATAAATAATGTGTCAAATATGTCACTTCCTTCGATTTGGATTTGGAGTAAAACTATCGAGCAAAACTGTATCCCACCAAAAACATTTTTTTTAATTCGTCCCGGTCGGGACAGGCAAAGGGAGCGTTGCCCATACAGCCATTTCTATGTTTTCTCTATTTAATGAATAATAGTGAAGGCCGAAGCCAATTCTTTTATATTAACCATCTGAAATAGAGTTTTCATCAGGCCGAAGCCAATTCTTTTATGTTATCCATCTGAAATAGAGTTTTCATCAGGCCGAAGCCAATTCTTTGATATCAATAATATGAAATAAGTTTTTTCATCAGGCCGAAGCCATTTCTCATGTTTTGATAGTATTTTACTGTCCCTTCTTCAATTTGACTCTTGACAGAGGCCTAAAGTCTGCTAATAAACAGTTTAAAGTTATGTACATTAATTAAATAATATTTTATTACTAAAACTAAGAAGAACGAGATGAAAAGCAAATGACATTATAAACAATTGAATTCGAGATTAAATTAGAGATTCAATAAAGCAAATAAATAGACTATTATTTGTTTATAATGTTATTTGGTTCCTATACGTAGGTACTTATTTCGATTTTGATCTCCATCCTTTGGCACTCATTTAGATCTCCATCCTTTTTACGGCGAAGTCCATAGACAAGAAATATAATGTTTGCATGGAACTTGGCTCAGCATTTTTACATTTATGTTTTTGGTGGAATATCACTACTTTTTGTAAAGTAAACTTTCCGAGCAAGGGTAGACACCTTCATCTTCCCAGTTTAAACATTCATAATATTCGAATATATTATTGGCAATTCGCAACCTTAATGTGTCGGCTATGCTATCCGCAACTTATCTGGCAGATACTTCATCTATCAGATAAGTTGTGGATAGCCTATCTGAAACTTATCAGGAAGTGGAGAAACAGCCCCCAAGCCTTGTTGAGATGTGAGTATCAGACGAATAAAACAAAGAAAATCCAAGCGAAGGGAAAATGCAGCTACCATCATAAGGCATTGGAATAATAAGGTATAACACAATTAGTGTATTTCCAACCAGTAACTATATAGTGTACAACTTACTATGCGGAAGTTAAGTAGCTATTATTATAGCTGTCTAACAGACAGACAGACAAACGGACGGATGGACAGACAAACGGACAGACATATTGAAATAATTATATGTCTATTCTCGGGACTCAAACTATATCTCCATACCAAAGAACAATCGGTACAATCAGTTTAGGCGTGAAGACGTAACAGACAGACAGCCACACTTCATAAAGTCACCTTCTATTCATTTCAAGTCTTTTCAATTCACAAATAAAATATGTTTACGGGGAGCTCCCATACAATAAACGTGATTTTTTGCCTTTTTTGCTCTAAATCAATAATGGCAGCCGAAAGGTACTTGAAATGTTCACAAAATCCTTAATTATATTTCTTCTTTCATAACAAATAATAAAAGTAAAATGAAATAAATATTTAAGGGACTCCATACAAAAAAACACAATTTTCGCTCTGTACGACTCGCACTTGACCATATTTTTTGTTTTCGGATTTTCCCTACGGTTACACACAATTATAGAGCTGGATTCCAAATTTCAGCTTTCTAGGTCATCTGGAAGTGGGTTAGAATTTAGATCTATAGGTCAGTCAGTCAGTGATAAAAATTTAGATTTTCGGACGTTAATATCTCAACCACCGTTTAAGCTGTGCTTATGAAATTTAAAGTATGTATTTATCTCGCAAGTCTCATTATATGAGCTAAATTTGAAACGTTTATGTGAAATAGTTTCTGAATTATGAGGAGGTCAAAAGTAGCTGCAAATGGTTCGTGTAATATTACACACGGTGCGGCTCGTCATTCTGTCATGCTGGAACTCGGCTTGACACTCTACCGCGTGTCTAGATGTGAGTAGGTACTTAGCAATAACCCAAATATTATTATTATTTTTTTTTTTAAAGAAGGCAGGTCGCTATAGCCCTGGCGTCACTGCGACCCATGAGGATCTATTGTGACTCCTTCGCACTAAAGAATCATCCCCAACCCAATACTGCTCATAAATTGAACGATATGGTTGGGGTTGGTGCCACGAATTTCCTCTGTGGATGAGTATTCGTGGCGACCAAGGTGCCTGTTCCTGCTCTGTACTAGAGCAGGACAGTCGAGGAGAAGGTGCATAGGTGTTTCATCCTCCTCCTCACAGAATCTGCAAGTCGTTATGCTACAAATACCCATTCTGTTTAGGTGTTTGTTGAGCTTGCAGTGCTCAGTTAGGCTTCTGGTAAGGATTCTTAATTGGTTCCTACCCAGGGTGAGCACTAATTCTGATAGTTTCTTGTTGAAGCCAGGAATTAGTGCCTTGGAGTGTTCAAGGCCAGGGGTCTCAGCCCATTGCTTCCTGCATAGTGTGTGGCCCCATTCCTTGAGCACTTGTTTTGTGGTACTGGGAGTTATACCACAGACAGGTTCTGGGCCATATATGAGACTCTCGGCCCCAAGCCTAGCCAGTTCGTCAGCGGTTTCGTTGCCGGGGACGTTACTGTGGCCCGGGACCCATACTAGGCGGATGCTGTTGTTCCTTCCCAGCATGTTTAACGTCTCAATGCATTCCAGAACTAATTTGGACGAGACTTCTACGGCAGTCAGTGCTTTAAGTGCAGCTTGACTATCGGAGAAGATAAACACGTTTTTATTAACTAGGGCCATCTCCAGGCTTTCTAGTGAACAACCGAGGATAGCGAAGACTTCAGCCTGAAACACGGTCGCAAACTCCCCCAAACCCAAATATTATTTAATTTTATTTAAAATTTAGTTCTTATTGAGTTGCAATTCTGTTTTTAAAATGTACTGTATAATTTGTCAAGTTTATGTTGATAATAATTATTGATATAATATTATTATCTGTGTCATAGCTACCTGTGTGTTGTTACCGGGCCAGGTGCCCAGAGCCAGCGCGGGCATCTCTCTGCCATCGTTTAACTTCACTCTCGGCACCACCACAGCAGCCTCCTGTAATTGTTTACGAACTAACTTGTACACACGCGAAACATTTCATCAAATTCGATCATTCGACCTTTACGAGTTTACAATTACACACGAACAGAAAATTCCTATATCTAAAACTAATTATTAAGTGATAATATTAATTAAGCTCCATAACATTAATTGCTGCGTACCTACATTAAGTCTATCAAGAATATTGCGCTAGAGTTCACAGAAATATCTGGAAAACTAATATCTAAATATGAGAAAACTATGAAATAATAATACCTTTATTATTTCATAGTTTTCCCATAAGGTCGATGTGTCGAAGTCCGTCTGGGAGGTAAGTCCGTCTAGCGGCAATAACTTCCATATTTGAACGACTAGTTTCATATGGCTCAGTGGGTAAAACAATATTGCAAAGTTAGTTTGACCTAAAAACAGATATTATGTCGCTACTAACTACCTGTTATGAAAAAAATTATCTCAAATTTTTTTCCCGTTTTGTACTCGCAGTCAGAGTGTAAGTCTCTACCAAAAAAATAAAAAAAAGTGGAAATACGAAGGAGTTTTTGGAGTTTCTTGGATTACATACCTTAGTGATCTTTTTACTTATTAGTTAATATTACTGGTGTCCGATTCGTTAATATCGCTTTAATTTCGTTACTATCACCTGCAACATGTGTCTAACCTAAAATTGCAATAATTGGGAAGTCCGTCTAGTTTTCATAAGGAAAGGCCGTCAAATGCCGGTCTTGCCTCGAATCAGAATATATTGTCAAGCTTTTCAAATATACATGTATTTATTGTTCATTTGCATTTCAACTTAGGACTACTAAATCATAGCATTGCCCAAATTTTACTGCACGAAAAGAGCATACAAGAGAGGCTGATAAAAATTGCAAAAGTTATAAACGATAAAGTAAAAAAAGATGAAGGGTTTGGTTTTTTTAATATTCCAAAAACCAAAAAATATTTGAATCAAAATTTGAAAAAAGATCCTTAAAGAGCAGGAAATTTCCTTAAAAAAATCCTACCTTCCGGACCAACAACACTTAAAATTTAAATTGAACGGCGAAATGAAAATGTTTGCAACCACTTAGACTTACGATATGCCGACTTGCCTTAAAATTATATAAAATTATTTTTTTCTGGATTGCGAACCTTATTACCGACACCTTAAACACAATATATTTGAATTGCCGTTTTGCGGCTTTGCTAGAAACCGTTGCCATGCATTTTACTTCACAAGTTAGGGCTATACTGCTGCTAGACGGACTTACCTAAAACTGTAAGGGAAATCCGTCTACACGCCTAGTTTTTAATAAATACCACGCAAGTAAAAAAATACGGCAATTAAGATTATTTTTACATCATTATAGGTCTAATTAATATATCGCCTATTATTTCCGATGACACAAGTTACTTTAAAAAGCGAATCTCAAGTCAATAAATTATGTTAAACTTTAATTTTAGAAAAGTATGCCGGACTTCGACCCATTGGCCTTATATAGATTTAGTATCTTTTAGACCCATTTGCGCTCTGATATCCTTAAGCGCAAATGGGTCTAAAAGATATTAAAACTCACTTACATGATGAAATATCAGATCTAAAAACAGGAGCAAAGATATTCGTAAGTAAAACATTGCAGTGTCTTGACCTACGCCGAGCTCACTGAGGCATATACTGCTATCGCTTCATGCCCATGCCAGTGCAGCTGCTATCAATAATTCATTAGGTATAGAGCCCGGTGCGTGAAATGTTTTACTAGCTATTTGACCGAGCATTGCTCGGTATTCGATAAAACACGAATAAAATTATTCCTAGCTAGATCGATTTATCGTCCCCGAAACCCCCTATATAGTATATAATAAAACGGGTAACCTGAGTTCTGCGTCAAATTACCGGCCGATATCCTTAGGTATAATTGTCGGCAAAATATTAGAGAGACTGTTGCAACCGGAACTGCTTAAGAACATTAAAATTGACGACGCGCAGTTTGGCTTCCGGGCCGGACTCTCGACGGATGCCGCTATAGCCAGTCTGAAAAGCACCATAAACCACTACAAGTCCCGTAAGACTTCTGTTTATGCGTGCTTTCTAGACCTGAGCCGCGCCTTTGATTTGGTCAACTATGACATTCTATGGGATAAGTTGCTCAAGTCACAGGTGCCTAGGCGGGTGGTTGATCTGTTGAGATTCTGGTACGGAGGCCAAACTAACTTAGTGAAATGGGGTGACGCAACCTCTAGTGTATACAACCTCTAGGCTAGAGTGTGGAGTTCGCCAAGGGGGGGTCACCTCTCCGGACCTCTTCAATGTGTATGTGAACGGCCTGATTGAGGAGCTGAGTAGCACCAGAATCGGCTGCCATATAGGAAACGTTTGTTTGAATAACCTGAGCTGCGCAGACGATATGGTGCTCCTCAGCCCCTCAATCAAAGGATTGAGGCGACTGTTATCGGTCTGTGAGCATTATGCGAATGCGCATGGACTGAAATATAATGTCTCCAAAACCGAAGTCATGGTTTTCGCATCTGGTCGGAGTCCAGAGGTAGTACCCAAAGTGTACTTGAATGGATGTGAGATAGGTGTTGTTAAGCAGTTCCGGTATCTAGGTCACCTGCTGACTGACCGGCTGGAGGATGACGCTGACATTGAGCGAGAGCGCAGGGCTCTCGCCGTCAGAGCTAACATGATCGCTCGACGTTTTGCCAACTGCAGCAGGGACGTTTAAACCACACTTTTTAAGGCGTATTGCCTTAGCATGTACACCTGCCAGCTTTGGATAACGTTCAAACAAAAGTCGATGAGCCGTATAAGAGTTCAGTATAATGATGCATACTGAACTCTTATGCGGCTCCCGCGAAGCTGCAGTGCTTCGGGTATGTTTGCGGAGGCGGGAGACCCTGACTTTTTTGCGATCATTAGATCTCGGGTGGCTGCATTTTGGCACAGACTGCGCAGCTCTGGTAATAGGATACTCGCGGCTATCTCTGACGACTACTACAACAATTTAATGTACGTGCGGTGGATCTCTGTTCACATGAACCAGAACAAGAAGTGATTTTATGACTGGACACCCCTTTCCACCACCACAGTGTCAACATTATTTTATTTTAATTTTACATAATATTTTATAATCTAATCTGTATGGGTACAATTATTATGCCTGAAATAAAGACATTTTTTTTATTTTATTTATATACTAAATTTCATGAAAATCGTTGGAGCCGATTCCGAGATTCCAATTATATATATATATATATATATATATATATATATATATATATATATATTATAATATACAAGAATTGGTCGTTTAAAGCTATAAAATGTGAAATAACGC
This sequence comes from Polyommatus icarus, assembly GCA_937595015.1. NCBI lineage: Eukaryota > Metazoa > Arthropoda > Insecta > Lepidoptera > Lycaenidae > Polyommatus > Polyommatus icarus. Next base: position 7,356,083 of record OW569324.1, on the reverse strand, counting down.
AAAATATCAGCGAGGTAAAACTTAAATGAAACGGTAAAACTTTGTTGTAACATAGCGCTCTACCGTCTAGATAGGTTAATTTCACGGAACAAAGATTGTCATGCATAATATATATTACGAGTATGTAGCATGTACCTTTTTTTTTTTTTATCGATGGGAAATGCTTTACGCATCCCCAGCGACCCGGGGGAGTGGTCGCCGGGGTATGTGGGACTCCCCAGGTGCTGCGGTAAGGAGGAGCACCGGGGCTACCCACTAAAACCCACCGTGCCTCCTTCCTCCGCTACGCTGCTGGGCCACCGGACCCGCCGACGGGGGCGATATCTGCGGCAGCCCAGTTAGCGGCATCTGTCTGGCAGACTCCATCGCAGCAGCTGTAAAGCTGTTGAGCCTTCGGGAGAGCAGCCCGAGGCACCGGGCGCTCTTCTACCGGGTAGGGCTCGTGCAATGGGCAGCGGATTCCCCAATCCGCTGCCCGAGCCCTGATTACGGCGGGAGCTGGCGCTCATGTATGGCGCGCCTGCGCCCTCCGCGCCGTCTTCGAACGGGATCCGCGGCCACGTCCGCTTCTCTCTCCCGTTCGGCAGCCTCTTTCTGCGAGATGACGGCCTCGCAGAAGTTGGCTATTGCGTCAAATCCTTCACTCGACCGAACCATAGCCGTCACTATGGCCGGGAGGCTTAGGTCAAATCCGATAGTAGCGCAGAGCAGCGCTCGTTGTTCTGCCCATGCCGGGCAGTCCTCGAGCGTGTGCTGCGCTGTGTCATCTCCGTGATCGCAGTGGTGGCACTGCGTCGTCGGTTCTCTCCTAGCCGTACGGTGCAGGTAATGGCCAAAGCACCCGTGCCCGGTCAACATCTGCACCATACGGAAGGTGAGGACGCCTTTGCAGTGCGTTACCCACGTCTGCAGGTGCGGGCGAAACGCTGCCACCACTGCGCGTCCAGCCGTTGGTGTTGCCATCCGGTCCTCCCAGGCGCGCATTATAATTATGCGCGCCTGACGCCTCCACCGAGCGGTCAGTTCAGTGGACTCGGTCCCCCCTCTCTTTGACTTCCGCCGAGCGATAATAGATTTCGCTCAGAACCCGCGCTTCCAGGTCCCAAGGCGGGGTTCTGGCGAGGATTACCGCTGCTTCGCAGGATATTGTGCGATATCCGCGTATGATCCGTAGCGCCATCAGTCGCTGAGGACTTCTCAGTAACAGAGCTCTGGGTGTTAAGGCTGTCCGCCCAGACAGGAGCTCCATACAGGGCCATGGACTGAAGGACCCCCGTATAGAGCCGCCGACAAGTTGACCCAGGACCCCCTAAGTTGGGCAGGAGGCGTCCGAGGGCCACGGCCGTCTTCTTCAATCGGGGCACCCATCGGCGGAAGTGAGTGGTGAAGGACCACCTAGAGTCCAACACCAGACCCAGGTACTTCAACTCCGCACCAATGGGCACCTGTACATCTCCAATAGGAAGGAACGAGTTGGCAGGAGGGCGCATTCGCGGGCCATGAAAGAAGATGGCCTCCGTTTTGTGCAGATGTAGCATGTACCTACTCTACTCAATTTAACCCATTAAGAGTCCGTATACGAAATTTTGCCGATGAATACGAAATTGCAAAGGTTCGCTACAGAAATATTATTAGGTTTTTCCCCTTATTAGACTTAAAAAAATATATATTTATTATTAGATTTAAAATATATTTAAGCGCGGAAAGCCGACTCGAGCCTCGCGGCGAGTAATTTAATGTGAGATTTAGATTGTTTGGAATCGTGTTTTTTGGCACAATTTTTTTTCTTTTTTCTCGAATTGGATAGATTTTTATCGATACATTATTTCTGTCGTTTTCTTTTATGAATTACAGCTCAAAGTTGCTGAAATTAACAGCAATTCTTTGCCCATTTTCTCTAAATTTTTGCCGAGTTACATATTTTTTTACTCAACTATTTCATATTAAAGTGGTAAAAAGTAATTCTAACATTTTATAGACGACTTTCTTGAGAAAGTAGTCGTCGTGTTGACAGTACATTGTATTTTTTTCATACCGTTAAGACGTCAATACAATCCATAAACAGGTGATATTCTAAACCTTTTAAAATCACAAAACTGTCGCGGGTTTGAGTTGGATTGTTTAAAAATACTTAAAAAACAGTATTACTACTGTATATTGTATCTACTGTTCCATTATGTATTTGAAACGGCATCAATATCTATAATATTATATCTGTATGAGTTCAATGAGTTCAACAATCAGTAGATATACTTACATCTACACTTACATAATATTATAGGACTCGACTGCAACACAGTATTAAAATAGTGAGAAGACTTGCGAGTTGCGACAGCGGCTCGGGTAACGGGTTTAAGACTTTAGAGTTTAGACGGTAGGCCGTTTAGGAATTTATTAGCTCTATCTTCGAATAATCTATACAATTATATACATATTATAAAACAAAGTCGCTTTTTTAACCGACTTCCAAAAAGGAGGAGCTTATAATATTATGTTTGTCTGTATATTTTTTTTTGTATGTTCAATCATAACTTCGCCGTTTGTGGACCAATTTTCATGATTGAAACATTGTTGTACAGGGTTGAATCCGAATTTGGTACCATGTTCACAAAAGTGGTGATCTGATGCTGGGATCCATGAGGAATCGAGGGGACTCCCTGAAATTTGTATCGAAACATATAGTGATTTCAATTTTTTCTCAAGCATTCGAGGTAAATACTACGAAAAAGTAAGATTTTGCACCAGATTATACCCTGGATCCGAAGGTAGCGAACAGAACTTTTGAATCCTTATAGATCCAAAAAGTTCAACCCGACTTGAAACAACACCGCCCAATGTGAAAACAATATTCTTAAAATTACCTAAAAAGGATGAAATAATTCTTATTCTTCATGAGTTCCTTTTTCAAAATTCAAATAAATCTCAACGAATTCTGTACTTACTCAATTTTCATTCTTTTGAAGTCGGTACTGGCTAAGTTCTAAAGTTCTATGTCAAGTATCTCAGTTCTGGGCTGCATATATATATATATATATATATATATATATATATATATATATATATATAAGGTTTGTTCAAATTATAATAATGTTACTTATTGTATTCTTCCACTCACTTCTTTATTTATTTTCTTACTCTGTATAAATTAGGGTCCATCCAGTAACGCTAGCACGGCGACCAGCGGAAATGCGAAAGTATGGACAAACTGTGGAAATAAACCTAAGGTGCCGTTCCAATCTTTTTTCGTTCCGAAAAATTCAATTAAAATGCCATTTTATGACAGGCTATAGGTACAAACTGTGGAGATAAACTTAAGGTGCCGTTCCGATCTTTTTTAGTTCCGAAAAATTCAATTAAAATGCCACTTTATGACAGACTATAGTCCTAAAAATTGAAATAATATCCTACATTATGACATATATACTATAGTCTGTCATAAAGTGGCATTTTAATAAAATTTTTGTCGGTCGCGATTAGCCGTCGTAAAGATCGGAACGGCACCTTAGGTTTATTTCCACAGTTTGTTCATACTTTCGCATTTCCGCTGGTCGCCGTGCTAGCGCTACTGAAAGTACTTCGCACGATTTTCATGATTTTTAGACCCTTTTTTTAGACTCCCTCCCCTTGTCACAGATGATCACATCGTTCATTGATCTATCTCTGCTTTTCTCTTTCACTTGCGCACCTAAATAATAGTATCACGTATGTGAGCCGGATAGCTTTCACGCGTGCGGCGTGATACGTGTGTGTGATAGACACAATATATAGGATAATTTTTTCCTATAAGCGGGCCCCTAGAGAAATATATATTTTATAGCATAATATCACATATTGTGCAATATTATTGACTGACTAGGTTTAATATTGATCGCGCCATGTTATTGTCAAGTAAATTGTTCAATAATATTACACAATAAAATTGATCGTCTAACCACTTAATCCACTTAGGAGATCATACTTGAATGTTTCCTTTGGGGGCGTCCACAAATTACGTGAGGTGTATTTTTGAATTTTGTTGAATATAGTAATAAATAATAATAGCTTTAAAAGTGACGTCATAATGTTTTCAGGGTGAACATGCCAAAAGCGCATTACACACGGTGAAGATAATATAATATTTTATCTTAAGATGCCCAAATATAAAATATTATAGTATCTTAAGCTATCACACACGGCTAAGATACGATAATATTAAAAATATGTTCATTTCCTTACGAGTCTTCGTTGGTGCCACACGTATTCCTTGTTAGAGTTCTATATACAGGGTGATTGACTATGAGTGATAACTAATAACTGATACTGTCTTACTTCTTGATTTGTTAGACAGCTCCTCAGACGATGATTCTGATATAGAATGTGAAATGCAGATTGCAGTAGCACATTCCAAAAGGAGAAACATTTGGATAGAGCCTCACATAAAAAATAGAAAAACCTGCGGCGAATTTAACCTTTAAACCGCGATACACAGACGAAATGCATTTCAACTGCAATCCAACTGCAAATTGCAGTTTGAATGCAGTTGACACGACTGCAATGCGACTGCAATAGAACTGCAAACCAAACACGCAGTCGGATTGCAGTTCAGTTGCTGTCGGCGTGCAGTCGTGTGAACTGTTTGGTCTGCAGTTCTATTGTAGTCGCATTGCAGTCGTGTCAACTGCATTCAAACTACACTTGAACTGCAATTTACAGTTGGATTGCAGTTGAAATGCAGTCTGTCTGTGTAGACCCTTATCAATATATATAGTATGTAACTTTCTAACATACAGCACTGGCAACACTGCATCTACTAGTGCGTCCGATCACCGATGAGCCCGCTGCTCGACACAAAAACACCCTGTACCTATTCATAAATATATATTTCGCATATTAAGATAACATATTAAGATACGAAATATATATTTCGTATCTTAAGATAAAATATTAAGGTACGAAATATATATTTCCATATCTTAAGATACAAAATATAAAATATAAATTAACTTCGTCGTGTGTGATGGTTCATAGGATTTGTATGGTGAGCGATATTCTAAAATATGTTCTAAGATAATATATATTTTATATTATCTTCACCGTCTGTGATGCGCTTCAGGCGGCGCCGATGTCGTCGTGTCCGAGCGTGTCGTGCGCCTCCACCGGCATGCTGCTCACGCTGCTCGTTGGTCATCTCATCCTCATGTTCCTATACGCGCTCTACAAGTGAGTATCGTGGTGCTCACTGGATATGATCGATAGTTGAAAATCTAAGGCTTCCTAAGACGAACGGCACATCTTGTCGACGGCAGTCGCTGGATTTTTTCATTGATTTTTCTTGGACACTTGTCGATGGCAGTCGACGCGTGCCGTCGACAAGCGCCGTCCGTCTGTAGGTAAGCGCTCTAGGGTGCAAAGTAAGTTATGTCGCAGCTCTGTCAGCCACTTAGATTTTGTGTTTATGCTAGTCTAAATTTGGCAAATCTTTATTACAGTTAAGCCCGTCACAGACTTAGCTATAATATATATTAATATATTTATAGCAAGGCATATTAATCTATACTATAAATCCACATGTCACAGAAATATATATATTATAGCTGAGTGTGTGGTCACGCGAAAATTAGTATAGAAAATATATATTAATATGCCTAGCTACAAACATAATATTAATATAATATATTATAGCTAGGTCTGTGACGGGCTTTAACATGTGAACGTGTCATTTATCCAGCGACCATAGTTCAGACGCACGTCTAATCTAATATATATATACTGCTTAACCGATTTTAATGTTTCTTTTTTTTTAATGTGTGCTTTTTTCCAACTTGAGAGATAGGATAGCTTAGATCTTTAATTATAGTCGCAATTTTATTTTATTGCAAATTATTTGTCTATAAAGAGCGACCATTGTTTATGCGACGCGGGTCACGGGATAGCGATGGACGTTGCCATGGTGACATACTTATTTAGTCACTAATTCAATAAAATGATACGGGCGATATACTTTATATAATATGGCAAAGAAACGTTTGCCGGGACAGCCAGTTTATATAGTTGTCTCTTTCTATTTAAATTTTTACTATCTGTAAATTGATATTTTTACCACTCGTTCTATACTAATAATAACAATTTATTTTCATCATTTTCAGAGAAAGAAAGGAGGCGCAAGCGAAGAAGTTCTTCTGAGTATGTAGATGTGTGGACACTACTCACTTGCGATATACTGTAAGCTCTTCTGCATTTGTTCAATATTCTGTCACAATAAGAGCCCGCGCGCACGAGCAACTTAGTTGCACGGCGATTTAATTGTCTCTTTCGAAAAAATTGCCGCCATGTCGCAGGGGTGCGCGCACGAGAGCGACAGCAACGCAACTTTTTTCCGATTTTTCTAGACAGTCATCAACATGGATTTGGTCGAGACGGCTGTGGTTGTTGCACTCGCAATAAAAAATCGAAGAAAGCGTCGCAAAATAGAATATTGGGTGCATTCATTAAGGAGCGATCGCCTGACTCTTGGGAAATTTCATACTGTGTTTATGAAATTGAGAGCATACCCAGAAAATTTTTACGTTTTCTTTAGAATGAGTGTCGAAAGTTTTGATGAACTGTGCAGAATCTTACGACCTGGCCTCGTTCATGAAAATCTAGGGGGAAATCCCCTGATCTGGCAACACTGGGCCGGTCGGCGACTTTATTGTTGCCTGTGCGCGCACTTGCATAGAAACCAATAGGGAAGGAGACAGTTGCGTTGCAACCAAAAAAGTTGCCCAGAGTTGCGTCGCGTCGCGTCGCTACGTGCGCGCACTTTCATACTAGCTCCTAGACTTGATCAAGAGACAAATAAATCGCCGAGCAACTAAGTTGCTCGTGCCCGCAGGGCCTAATATTGCATAGAGCTCGATTTTTTTTCACTTTATATACGATCACATAATTTTTGAACCAATCATGTTCGTAACTGTTAAGTTATATATTTTTTAATGCCGTCCAGGTTGGTACAGACGTTTATGTGATTTTTTTTATTCCAATACATTATAACAGAGATCAACTTATCTATGTTAAGTTTTGAGGACAATTAAGTGTATGTTGCATTACAAAATAATTTATGTTAAAATCATTCCCGCGACCCAAGTTAAGCCAAACCTTACGGCAAAGATAAGAGACCGAATTTAATATGATTCGTATTAAATAATTCTAACATTCAAAGAATGGTTAAGTATATAATTTTAATATTGTAAGAAATGTATTGAATTTAACATATATGTATTAACTTTGTATATAAAAAATTAAAAATGTATGTTTCTATTAGTCTTCCATCTTTAAAAATATACTAGCTGACCCGACACACGTTGTCCTGTCTTAACGATGATTATTGAATTCGAATTGGTATAATTAAGAAAACAATAGATTAAAATTAGTATCTCCATGCCAAATTTCATCAAAATAGATTAAATATTTTAAGCGAAAATCATAAAAGTTTATTGTGCAGTAACCGTACATTTTTCCGAGACCAAAAGTATCCCTTGCCCTTTCCCGAGACTCAAAGTATCTCCATACCAAAATTCATCAAAATCGATTGAGTAGTTTACGCGCAAATCATAAAAGTATATTGTGCAGTAACCGTATATTTTTCCGGGACAAAATGTATCCTATGTCCTATTCCTGGTACTAAGCTACCTCTCCACCAATTTTCAGCCAAATCGGTTTATCCGTTCTTGAGTTATATTATAAGTGGCGTAACTAACACAACTTTCTTTTATATATACAGATTATGTATCATGCACAACACATTTTTAATGTCATACTAAATGTTCAAGACCTAACGTAGGTATACATGTCAATATATTAGTCGTAGCAACTCTATATATCTATCTAATATTCCGACTGATTTTATTATTATGTAAAGAGATTTATCTTGTACTAGATAGGTATTGTTTAAGTGTTGTGAAAGTACTAAGTGTAACGGTACATAACTAAACATAGAGTAGAGTGTTAGAAGCGGGGGGCGGGGTTCCACACGGGCGCGTGAGTAGTGTGACGTGTACGGGATGTATGTTTTTGTAAATATAAATGTTTTTTTTTTAATATCTGTCTCTAGTAAATTATATTTGTCACATTTTATCGTTTCATTTTCATACCTAAGTTGATATTATATATATATATATATATATTATATATATATATATATATATATATATATATATATAGTAACTATTATCATTACTTAAATTTTTTCCGAAAGTGGAAATAAATCCTTTTGAAATGACACTCCTCAGTTGTAGAGTTTTTTTTGTTCCTGAGATATCGTATAATATTAGTTTCAAAAATAATAGTTTACTGTATTACAATTTTGTCTTCAATATCATCAGAGAAATTAATGCAAAAGTAGTTGGTGGAAATAGTTAATATTTGGTAGGATTGTATCATAATGGGTCGTAATCTGTCGAAGAGGAAGTTTCGTCATAGCTCGACCAAAATTCATAGACCACCTTTGATTTCTCTGATACCATAACGGCACGTAGTTACTCCACAACTACTGTCTTTTCAAACGGATAATATGGTTGGTCGAGCCACTTGAGCTGTAGTATGTTCCTATACCCTCTATCATAGCTCCTCAACAGTTCCTTGTCTTCGTCTTGAAGGTGGAAGTCAAATATATTGATGTTCTCCTCAATACGTCTTTTGGTGATCGATTTTGGTATTGGCACTACGCCTAGCTCCACCTGGAAATACAATGGTAATTTTACAACAATAGTTATTTTGATATGACCATAAATAGTACAAAATGTCCTATAGTAACTTTAGACAGCGCAAAACTATTTGAGACTTTGGCAAAAATTATAAGGACATGCGCAGTCTTATTATATTATAACTATCTGTTGCCCGCGACTTTGTCCGCATTAACATAGTATAAAACCAAAGATGGATAGTTTTCCCCTTTTTGTGGTTCCTTACCTTATTACAAAGAGTAAAAACGGGACCCTATTTAAGCAAACGTCAAACGCAAACGTCAATAAACTTTCATGTTCTTAACTCAAGAAATGACGGACTTTCATTCAAACTTTCAACCCCAATTTCACCCACATGGGGGTAGAATTTCCAAAAACGCTTAAATACCTATCCATTCATTTTTAATCAGCAGTCCAAAAATAAACTTTCATGTTTCTTTCTTAGGAAATGACGGACTTTCTTTTAAACTTTCAACCCCTATTTCACCCCCTTAGGGGCAGAATTTCCAAGAACACTTAAACACGTATACAATCATTTTTAATCAGTAGCCCAAATATAAAATTTCATGTTTCTGACTCAAGAAATAACGGACTTTCTTTCAAATTTTCAACCCCAATTTCACCCCCTTGGGGGTAGAATTTTCAAAAACTCTTAAATACGTGTCCTTTCATTTTTAATCAGTAACCCAAAAATAAAGTTTCATGTTTCTAACTCAAGAAATGACGGACTTTCACTCAAACTTTCAACCCCTATTTCACCCCCTTCGGGGTAAAATTTTCAAAATTTCTTCCTTAGTGGGTGTCTACTTAATAAAACAACCCTACTCACCAAATTTCGTGGCTGTAATTTTAACAGTTTTTGCTCAGCGATGATGAATCAGTTAGTCAGTCAGTCAGTCAGGACATGTAATTTTATAAGTACTTATAGATGAAGTAGACCTACATCATTTGGTCGAATTATGTAAGTATATTCAATGTTATAGTCCGCGCGGAAGTAGTTGGCCGCTCTGCCGGTATGTGAGTATACGGGCAGAGCGGCCAACTAGTTCTGCGCGGACTATAGTTATGATTTTTCGGCTGTGCTGGACATACCGCAGGTCCGCGATCTGCCTATGAATCAACTTATCTGCACACTCTTACAAGGTATCTCAACACAAGTTGTGGCACGGTCTTGTTGTATTTGTGAGCCACGGCCACAAGCTGCGGGTCGTCAACGCGGGGCGGCGGCGCGTCCGGCCGCGCCTTGTGCGGGAACAGCGCGCCGAACGGCGTGTAGCCCATCACCGCGATGTTGTGAGACCGGCAGTATGACAGGAGCGCCGGCTGCTGCAGGTTTAAGTTCAACTGAAAAGAGTTTATATCGATTATCGAGTTGGTAGTCAACCCCTTATTAACTTTTTTTTCAAAATACATGGACTTCAAATAGTGGGGTTTTCTGGCATTAGGCATTTCAAAAGTTTATTAGTATAAAGTTTATACTAATAAACTTTCGAAATGCCAATAATTAGATGCTACCACTTTTTAAAGCAGAGATGCCCGGTGTATTAATGGGTTAATACTTAATATCTAAACAACTCATAGGGAACCCTAAATATTATGTTAGAAAAATTCACATAAAGTAATTGTTGGCGACTGGCTGGACAGATGAGTGTTTTATACTTTTTTACTATTTTGAAATCTGTACTTTTCTATGTCACATTTTTGCTTATTGACATTTTATATTGATGTAACACAATTTACCGAGACTCTGGAGAATACAGTTGTCGTTGCATTTCGAGTGTATCATTTATAGTTATTAGTAGTCATCTTCATCTTCATATACAGTCCACCTCTCCCATCGCTATCATTTGGTCCTTCGAGCCGGATCTTTCGGAACCATTATTTAGTTTTTCGTCGTAGTTTTTTCGTTGTAGTTTTATCATTTGGCCATCTATCGTCATAAGTGTTTTAGAATCATTATTTAGTTTCTCGTTGTTTCATTTTTAGTATATTATCGTAGCCATATCGTAGCTACGTTTTTTCGTAACTTTAGTTCACTATTTCGTTGTACTTATTATACCATTGTATTCTAAAACATGCAACGGCAACTGCAGCAGAGACCGAACGTATTCAGCCCCGCGAACTTATTATCTCTTAGCGAATCACACTGCGCTGTCCGTTCGGCCTCCCTCGAGAGTGTTCTGGCAACGTTGGCTGGCATAGTCGACCCTGTAGACACGGCGCCTGCTGGCGCGTCGCAGGCAGTATGCCCTCCCAGACACCGCGCCCTTTGGAGTGTCGCGGGCGTCCGACCACGTCAACGTCGACTACGCTAGCCAATACCAGAAAGGCTTCGCCACATTAACAAAATCTAACGTTCGCTTGCACAATAGGCGGATGCGTTCAGCGGCCATCGAAGCTGAGAAGCTGGCTCTTGTTGCGGAGTATCAACGTCGCCGCCAGCAACGAGAGCTCGAGCTAGCTCAACGAGAGCACGAACGCCAGCGGAGGCTCGCCGAACTACAGGCCAAGGTCCACGGGCGTATATATAGCTTTGATAAGGGGGGGGTCCCTAACGTAAAAAAACGGCCAAGTGCGAGTTGGACTCGCCCATGAAGGGTTCCGCAGCAGCAAATAGGTAACGTGTTTAGGAAATCAAAAGTATTTTTAGGGTTCCGTACCCAAAAACGGAACCCTATTAACTAGACTTCGTTGTCTGTCCGTCTGTCTGTCTCCAGGCTGTATCTCAAGAACCGCTATATGGGATATAGCTAGACATCTAAAATTTTCACAGATTGTGTATTTCTGTTACCGCTATAATAATAAAATTAATATTTAAGGGAGGCTTCAAAGGCACTTGAAATTTTCAGAAAATCCTCAATCTATACTCTAAATCTATCTATACTTAATATTATAAATGCGTAAGTATCTCTGTCTGTCTGTCTGTCTGTCTGTCTCGCTTTCACGCCAAAACTACCGATTCGATTGTAATGAAATATTGTACACAGATAGTCTAAAGCCTGAGAAAGGACATAGGCTACTTTTTAACTGGAAAAAAGGGTTGTAAGGAAGTGAAAATGCGTAAATTTGTTCAAATTAAGTTAGTTCCAAAAATTCATAATAGATGGCGCCATGCCGTCTCCTACATCGCGGTGACGCTTACTCAAACGTCTTTCTATAAGAAGTGGTATCATCTAATACATTGAGTTTTGAATTTTTTCGATTGTTATTTCTTTTTTAACCGACTTCCAAAAAACGAGGAGGTTATATGTTCGGCTGTGGATATTTTTTTTTTTTTTTTTTTTTTTTTTTTTTTTTTTATTTTTGTATGTTCAACGATTACTCCGCCGTTTGTGAACCGATTTTCGAAATTTTTGCTTTGTTGTATTTGGTTTTACTCCAATTTGGTACCATGTTCACAAAGTGGTGACCTGATGATGGGATCCAGGAGTAATCGAGGGAACTCCTCGAAATTTATATGGAAACATATGGTGATTTTGGTTTTATGTGAAGTGTACTAAGAATATGCTACCAAAAAGTCAAATATTGGGTCAAGGTATACCATGGTTTCGAAGATGCTGAGAGAACTCCTAACTCCTTATAGATACACGTTTGGGAGTTTCGGCGTTGTTTTAAGAACAGAAAGCATATGCTACTATGCAACTCATATTCATCATCATAATCATCATCATCATCATCATCATCGTCTTCATCATTACCACGTCGTGTTAAGGTCACCAATGTCTCATGGCACAGAATAGATAATAGTACAAGGCATAGGTGTGGATATACTAATAATAATAATAATTTTATACTGTATAACAACACTTTGTTTAAATATACACGGCGGTCAGCGCCACGGAGGCGACGGTATCGCGGCGCCGCCGAATATAGTTTACTACTTTATATACAGATCGAATACTATACTAACTACTTTATAAAATTTTAATAGACAAAATATAGAATTAAAATAAAGTTATTTTAAAAAGAGCATTTAAACAAAACAAAGTCAAAAAGTGTCTTTTTAATTAGTTATACTTATTAATCGATAGATGGCGCACTAAGTATCGATTTGAATGGATTTGAAATTGAATTCTTGATTACAAGAACAGCTGTCAATAATTATGATAATATTATATTATATTACTAGCTGTCCCGGCAAACGTTGTTTTGCCATATAAATAATTTTTGGTATGAAAAATAGATGTTGGCCGATTCTCAGACCAATATCCTCACAATATGCTCACATAATTTCATGAGAATCGGTCAAGCCGTTTCCGAGGAGTATGGCGACGAAAACTGTGACACGAGAATTTTATATATTAGATGAGTAGCTACGCTACATCCTATGCAAGTTTATACAATTTTTTATCTGATAGATCCTTGGATCGTGGAAAAACGAGACACAATAGCCTTTCTATTGTTATCGCAATCGCCGGTGACCGCTTGGGGTTTGAAGTATTAAAATTGTTAAATTACTTAGCACAATATGTTCACTTCACTGATAATATATTATTTTGTGAGTGTGAACTGTGTAATAAGATACGTAAAATATACGCGAAGGTTTACCTACTAGTGTAACTAAAAAGAGTGAAATTATTATTATTTTTAACAAAAAATTAAAACCGACTTCCAAGGTAAAAACAATATTAACATTAATATGAACTAAAAAGTATTAAATAATTTTTGCTATCTAATAGTGCCTTTTTCCGAATTCGGCTAAACCTTGACTATTTCTGTACTCAATCTTCATAATTTTGAAGTCGGTGCCAGTTCCAAAAGTTTCAAATTCCAAAAGTTCTGTCAGAGGACTGAAGATTCAGCTATCTGGTACCGACTTCAAAATAATGAAGATTGAGTACAGAAATAGTCAAGGTTTAGCCGAATTCGGAAAAAGGCACTATTAGATAGCAAAAATTATTTAATACTTTTTAGTTCATATTAATGTTAATATTGTTTTTACCTTGGAAGTCGGTTTTAATTTTTTGTTAAAAATAATAATAATTACGTTATTAAATAACTCAGTACTTTATCTATGCAGTGACGTAACCTTAAATCTATCAATGATAAATAGTTTATGGGTAAAGTTGTGTTATTGGGGGGCTAAAATAATATACTTTTATAAATAAAGTTTTAAAAAATTAAAGAAGTAATGTGCACACTGCACAGCTGTTTTTGGGTGTTTTGATTTAAGGGGTAGCAGGGTTTTTTTACAAAAGCTTTAGACACCAATTTTGTTGACATGGCGCGCTATAAACTCAAGTCCACGCGGACGAAGTCGCGGGAAATAGCTAGTTTTATATGTATTTTATTAATCTAATATATATAAATCTCCTGTCACGATGTTTGTCCGCGATGGATTCCTAAACTACTTAACCGATTTTAATGTTTCTTTTTTTTAAATGTGTGCTTTTTTCCAACTTGAGAGATAGGATAGCTTAGATCTTTAATTATAGCCGCAACTTTATTTTATTGCAAAATATTATTTGTCTATAAAGAGCGACCATTGTTTATGCGACGCGGGTCACGGGATAGCAATGGACGTTGCCATGGTGACATACTTATTTAGTCATTAATTCAATAAAATAATATGGCAAATACATTTATATATAATACTCGTACTAGCTGTCCCGGCAAACGTTGCTTTGCCATAATATAAAGTATTTCGCCCATATTATTTTATTGAAGTGACTAAATAAGTATGTCGCCATGGCAACGACGATCGCTATCTCGTCGCACATACAATGGTCGCCGTCAGTCTCAGGTTGTAATAATTTACTATTATTTATTCAACAAATGCACTTATCAATAAATGAAGTACCCAGTAGCCGATTCTCAGACCTACTGAATATGCATATAAAATTTGGTAAAAATCAGTAAAGCCGTTTCGGAGGAGTTCGTGGACTAACATTGTGACACGAGAATTTTATATATTAGATTATGGCAAAGCAACGTTTGCCGGGACAGCTAGTACATAATATAATTAAAATAAAATATTAGTACATATTTAAGGGCATACAGAAAACACAATTTTTGGCCTATTTTGCTCTATAACGATACGGAACCCTTCTTGCGCAATTCCGATTCCGATTGGCCGAATATTTAAAATTTGAATATCGGAATGAATGTTTACGTTTTATTGTTAAATCAACTTCGGATAATTTCTTTCGGAAATCGGAATCAAGCTGCGCCGCCCGCGCCAGTCCAGTGAGTCTGTGCGGTTGGCGGCGGTGCATCTAAACTTGCATAGTTTGAATGCACCGCCACGGGCACGGGGAATTGTGCAGTGGTGACACCAGCCAGCCATTTCCCGGCGCCCCTGCGTCGAACTACGAACGCATCGCCCTTATGGCATCGCGGTACCTCTCTGCCTATGGACACGCTCCACAGTATAATAATAAATTATTATACTGTGAATAAAAAAACACATATTATGTACGTCGCCGATTAAAATCGGTGCGGTAGGTACATAACATATTGTCGATTGGACAAGTAAGATGGATAGTAATGGGGGGGGGTCCGGACCCCCAGGACCCCCCCCCTTATATACGCCCATGCCAAGGTCGAACAAGCGGAGCTACGAGTGAAACTTTTTTTTTATTAAATAAGGGGGCAAACGAGCATACGGGTCACCTGATGGTAAGCAACTACCGTCGCCCATGGACACTTGCAACATCAGAAGAGCTGCAGGTGTGTTGCCGGCCTTTTCAGAGGGAATACGCTCTTTTCTTGAAGGTTTGCAGGTCGTATAGGTCCGGAAATACTGCTGGTGACAGTTTGTTCCAGAGTTTCACAGTGCGCGGTAGAAAGTTACGCGAAAAACGCACTGTGGAAGACTGCCACTCATCAAG
Organism: Polyommatus icarus; assembly: GCA_937595015.1. NCBI lineage: Eukaryota > Metazoa > Arthropoda > Insecta > Lepidoptera > Lycaenidae > Polyommatus > Polyommatus icarus. Next base: position 7,340,551 of record OW569324.1, on the reverse strand, counting down.
GTGAGGATGATGGTATGCTTTTCGCGTGGGACGATGGCGAAAAGTTGCAGGTGGTATGATTCCGAACAATTCCTCAGAGCACTCCCCGTGATACAACCAATAGAGGATGCAGAGCGAAGCTACATCTCGGCGTAATTCCAAGGGGTCCAAGCTGTTTGAAACACTATGGCAATCAACAATTCGAGCGGCCCTTCGTTGGATACGATCCAGAGGGAGCAGTTGGTATTTTGGCGCCCCTGCCCAGAGACGAGAACAATATTCCATATGAGGCCGAACCTGCGCCTTGTACAGTTGTAGCTGTAACTTGTTGCATCTAAACTAAAAGATAAGTCCCGTAGCTCACTCATTAGTGGTTCGTCACGTTGTCGTCATCGTACCGGCCCGTGGGTGATTGAACACAACGTGGCACCGGCAGTTAACAGGCCAGGCGGAGCCCCGGCTGCGACCTTGGAGGATACCCAAGGCCCGCCCTTGCAGTCAGGTGCTCCCGCCTACGAGGCCCCTCCGTTACCTGCCATCGTCAACCCGTGTCCACCCACACAGACCACGGGTACGATCGACACGGTTACGGCTTTTTTTTATGCAATAAATGGCAAACGAGCAAACGGGTCACTTGATGGAAAGCAAGTTCCGTCGCCCATGGACACTCGCAGCATCAGAAGAGCTGCAGGTGCGTTGCCGGCCTTTTAAGGGGTAATAGGGGAGAGTAGAGAAGGAAATAGGGGAGGATAGGGAAGGGAAAAGGTTAGGGGATTGGGCCTCCGGTAAACTCACTCACTCGGCGAAACACAGCGCAAGCGCTGTTTCACGCCGGTTTTCTGTGAGGACGTGGTATTTCTCCGGTCGAGCCGGCCCATTCGTGCCGAAGCATGGCTCTCCCACGTCAATAAACTGACTGACAGAAGCTGACGAACTACCGCTCACCGACCAACCTGTAGACAGTTTCACAACGCATCTACCTACTACGTCTCTTGGCGCGTCGCGGGCTTTCGTTCCCGACGACACCGCGCCTCTTAACGCCTTAGTGCGGGCGAACGACCTCGTCGACATGGCACCAGCTATTATAGGGTTACCAGATGACAGGAATTTTCCTGACATGTCAGGAATTTCAGCTGTCTGTCAGGGAAACAGGGAAAGCTGGAAATTGTCAGGATTTTTTTAAAAAAAGAGAAAAATATAAGAAATTAAATTTTAATCAAATAATAATAATTAGCAACCAATTAATTAATTATTAAGTATTCATCTGATCTTCATATTTTGTATTGCTGGATATAGATTTCAGCAACTGCTGATCTTTCATGACAATTTTATGAAAGTCTTCACATGATGTGTTCTTCAAATTGAACTGTGTCAAAAGTAGAGCCTTAACAGAAGCTATGGACAGTCTATTTCTTTCCTTTGTCCACTGCGCACCCATTAATGAAAACACTCTTTCGACGTTAGCATTTTGTGCTTGAATAGCAAACACAAAGCCGCAAATTTTGTTGAGTTCTTCCAATCTTTCACAGCTGACGGATTTTAAAATAATTTCCCATTGTTTAACAAGCCCCATTTCAATAAAGTCATTGCTTTGCTGCCTGAAAAAAGAATTTAACGCAGTAATTTCATCGAAAAGTTTAACGTCATTTATAGATACTCCGTAGGTATCCATTCAAAAACTGCAAAGAAGAAACAACTTTCTCGTAGTCAATATCAATACCTTTAAGTATCATCCAGTCAAAGATTTTAAATTCGTCTAGAGGCTGCAACCATTTCCCCAAATATTCAAGGCAAGTCATGTAGGCATTTTTCACGTCTGACATAAACATTTCTTTGGCGTCTTCAGTACAATTCGACAGCAATTCTCGTACTTTTAATGGAACAAACATAGGCGCGGGGCTGCACCGCGCATCCCGCCACAAGGCATCACACTCATACTCAGACTACCACGCGCCGCGCGCGAGTTTGTAAAATAATATAATTTTCTGCAAAAATGTCAGGAATTTTTTGCTGAAACAGGGATTTTTTCAGGAAAACTTATGTTTCGGATCTGGTAACCCTAAGCGCGGTTCAAGCGCTCAACCCTGATAACGCCGCGCCTTTTGTCAACACGGCGCCTTCTCGCGCGTCGTGGGCTCTCGGACCCGACGACATGGTGCCTTCTGGCGCGTCACGGGTTTCCGACCCCGACGACGCCGCGCTTCGCCCCGTCGACACGTCGCCTTCTGGCCCATCGTGGGCTCTCGGACCCGACGACACGGCGATTTCTGGCGCGTCAAGGACTTTCGACTCCGACGGCACCGCGCCCTTTCTAATGAAGACCGGTTGTTTTGTGCATACTATTGCAATCGCTAACCACTTAAAGACGCCGCAGACTTTATCGAGGACCAACTCTGCGACAATTTTAAAGTGTATTCGGAATAGCTATTCAAAATTAAATTACTTTTCGGTCCAACGATTGGGAGAGTCAGCAGAGACCTCGAAATTACGACTCCCTACCTCTCTCAATTTCGTAGAGCTTATTGCTATAAGCACAAGAGAGCAGCTTTTACCGCTCGATACATTTAATTTAGGCTTTTTACAACTATTGTATTTTATTAAAATGTCACCTATACCTATCGTAAATATTTCATCTTTCATGTCTGTGAGTCCGGGGTCACCACATCTCTACGAAGTCTTGCCATAGAAAAAAAGAAGTTGCTGACGTCTGCAATTCTCTCGCAGCGGCACACCTTCGGCGAGGAGAGTTCTCTCCCGCAGCCCCTGCCCTAAGCTACGTCAGCCGAATTATTTACCGAGACTCTGGAGAATACAGTTGTCGTTGGAATTCGAGTGTACCATTTATAGTTATTAGTAGTCATCTTCATCTTCATATACAGTCCACCTCTCCCATCGCTATCAGTAATAATATTACTAATTGTGATAATGCAACGCCGTTATACCTTATTAAATTAAGACTGTATATTATCTAGGTATATATGGCCCTACAATGAAGCTAAAACAACTTTACCTCAACTTGCAGGACCGCAGGTTTTTCCAAACTGTTGTTCAGTATTCTGGATATCTGGTCTTGGTTGAAGTTGGACACTCCGATAGACTTGGTGAGTCCGAGTTCCTTGGCATCCATCATGCCGCGCCAAGTCTCCAAATAGTCGGTCATATCGTACGTACCATTCTCCTAACATAATAAGTATATAAACAAAGGAATTAAAAAAATCAAGCAGTTAGCAAGAAAATGATGAGTTAATGTTAAGATTATAACACTCTTGATCATATTATTGTTATCAGATTTTAAACAAAAAAAAAATCTTTGGGCTGCCCGTTTAATAGCTAGAATGTCACGGACAGACATACACACAGAGTAATATAGGCAGATATACATATCAAACGTACAACAAAAAAACTTTCGGAATAAATTACAGAATACTTTCAGGTACTTACATATTGTCCCGAGGGCCAGTGTATCAGGTAGAGGTCGACGTAGTCAAGCTGCAGCTTGTCCAGCGACGCCCGCAGCGCCGGCACCACCGCTGAGCGAGCGTGAGCATCATTCCACAACTGAAATAAACGCATAGATTCTTGTGACCTATAGGAACCCTTCGAGAACTTTAGGTACTACCTATAGTTACTGAGGGGCATAAGAAATCAATTTAAGTTTCAGATTATGCACACCAATTCGCAGCAACATCGTTATGCACGATGTTGCTGCGGATTAGTGAAATGAAAGATTATGCAGGCAGATCTTGGGACATCATGCGAGTGAAGCTCTGCTACGCGGTGACTGAAACTTGAAATGGTTTCAAATTCATCTCTACTTGTCGGTTCAAGATATCATTTCAAATGTTGCAAGTCTCTGATATAGAAATCGCTCGCTGCTCAATTTGGCCTACGTGTAATTTTGATCACCGTTACTAATATTATGTAGGTACCTATTTTGTGTCACCGACCACCGTATAATCGATACTAAACTTATGGAAGAGTTAGTTAGTTAGTTTATTTGTTTGAACGCGCCAACCTCAGGAACTACTGGTCCGATTTTAAAAGTTCTTTCAATGTTAGATAGCCCTTTTATCGAGGAAAGCTATAGGCAATATTTTATCACGCTGAGACAAATAGGAGCAAAGAAATAGAGGAAAATGTGGAAAAAACGGGAGGAAATATATTTGAACCCGCTAATCTCAGGAACTACTGGTCCGATTTGAAAAATTCTTTCAGTGTAAGATAGGTAGTCCATTTATTTAGAAACACTATATAGGCTATATTTTTGACGTGATAACGTCTTATAATTCGATATGGGCTGCGCGCAACATGACGCAATATGTGGCGTTACCTCGCTGATCACTCTGAGGCGTTCCATGTATCCTCATAACAACCGTAAGGCCCACCTGGGCCGCGCTCTTTGTTTCGATTATATTACGTATTTCGATGACTTACAGAATACTTTTGTATGAAGATGTTTGGTTAGTTATGACCTTTGATACATTGACCACACTCTGAATGAAAAATAAATGCGGACTATTTTTTCTTTGCAGAGGAGTGTCCTAGCAAGTGTGTAGTTTGTTTTTATACATCTCAACATCATTCGTCGATTTGTTTACAAAAATAGAGTATAGGAGTTTATCATTGAGATAAGAATAAAGTACAATTATGAGATAAGAAAAAATATTTCTTCTGAACAAGTCACTAATTATAGTTTCGAAAGTTTATAATTGAGAAACTAATATCACTTCGGACTAAATACTATATTATGATGGCTTGATAGATAGAATATTTAACATCTATACTAATATTATAATTGGGAAGAGTTTGTTTGTTTGTTTGTTTGTTTGTTTGAACGCGCTAATCTCAGGAACTACTGGTCCGGTTTGAAAAATTATTTTACTGTTGGATAACCTATTTATCGAGGAAGGCTATAGGCTATATTTTATTACGCTAAAACTAATAGGAGCGAAGAAATAGAGGAAAATGTGGAAAAAAACGAGGGAAATTATATGAAAGGGCTTATTTGAACGCGCTAATCTCAGGAGCTACTGGTCCGATTTGAAAAATTCTTTCAGTGTTAGATAGCCTATTTATCGAGAAAGGCTATAGCTATATTTTATTACGCTAAGACTAATTGGAGCGAAGAAATAGAGAAAAATGTGGAAAAAACGGGGGAAATTATATGAAATTGCTTATTATCTAAGAACTACTGGAGCAATTTTTATGTTATTTGGTAAACATGAAGAATAGACCACGTGAAGGGACATAGGCTATTTTTTGCGGAAAAATGTACGGTTGCGTGAAATTCCTAAATTACGCAAGCGAAGCTGCGCGGAACATCTTTATATAATAAAATCGTAGGAAAGTCAATTCTGTACATTGAATATTTTTGTACAATAAATAATACTTGGGATATGATCTACTATGCTAACGCGGACGAAGTCGCGGGCAACAGCTAGTATATATTATAATGTAGTTCACACAAACATAAAATATGTATTCTATGTAAGGATATTACATTAATTTTACAAAGAGGGTAGGCCGGGCGCCATTTTTTTTGCACATTGACCTGCCAACTTTTTTGCATAGATTTTTCCCGGAACTGAGGGGTTAAGGCTATGACGTTGTCACGTTCAACTATCGTCAGTAAACCATAAAGGTGAACGCAGATTTGGCCGCACCGCACGCACCGCAGTCGCCGCATTTCGAATTCTTTATATGAAGTTATAGGCAAGCTCACATTCTTCGCCCGCCGCGCGCAGACTTCGCAACTTCTACATTCTTTATGTGAAGAATTCAAAATGCGGCGACTGCGGTGCGTGCTGTGCGGCCAAATCTGCGTTCACCTTAAACCGACTTTACAGACAACCGATTTTTTTTATTACACTTTTTGCACACATAAAGGTACACAGGCGGGCTTAATGCCTTTAGGCATTTTCTTTCAGCCAACCTTTGGGTGATTTTGAGACAAGATGAGGTAGATGCAAAGAACAATTTTATCATCAACAGTACTAAATAGTAAACACCTACATACTATAATAATTACTATTACATACTACTACTATATTTCATCACGCTACAACTAATAGGAGCGAAGAAATAGAGGAAAATATGGAGAAAACGGGAGGAAATTATTTGATAGGGCTTATTTGAACGCACTATTAATCTTAGGTACTACTGGTCCGATTTGAAAAATTATTTCGGTGTTAGATAGTCAATCACGCTACTGCCGTATTTCCACCTGCAAGACAACTGTCGCGAGAAGTGTCTGACAGTCTGTTTGACAGCAGCTTGCAAGTGTAAGTCCGTGTTTCCACCTGCAAGATAACTTTTGCGAGAAGTGTTTGACAAAACACTGCCTAAGACTGATAAGTGCGAAGAAATAGCGGAAAATGTTGAAAAAAACGGGGGAAATTATTTGAAAGGGCTTATTTGAACGTGCTAATCTCAGGAATGACTGGTCCGATTTGAAAAAAATCTTTCAGTGTTAGATAGCCCATTTATCGAGGAAGGCTAAGGCTATAATTATAAATTATTGCATCACGCTAAGACTAATAGGAGCGAAGAAATAGAGGAAAATGTGGAAATAACGGGAAATTATTTGAAATCTCGGCTTATCTCACGAACAACTAGAGCAGTTTTTCTGTTATTTGGGTCATATAAGAAGTAGACCACGTGAAGGATCATAGGCTATTTTTAAATATCTAATTTATGCGGGCGACGCCGCGCGGAACGTCTGGTAGAAAATAATTACTTTGGTACCTATTTAATCAAAATAACAAATGACAAAAGTTTCATATAAATTTTGACAATTAATAATATGGAGATGCTTCATACATATTACACACCTTCGTTGTAATAAACAGTTCCTCTCTAGGCACTCCTTTCAATCCCCTGCCGACCTGGTCCTCCACCTTGTACCTCCAGGCAGTGTCTATGTGCCGGTACCCCGCCTCTAGTGCCCATGTCACGGCTTTCTCCACCTCGTCTCCGCCTGGCTGAACAGGCCCCTGAAAAACGAAAGATTTAAGTATTTATCTTTATATGTATATCTTTCGTTTTTAATTGCCTTTAAGTAGGTATAACCATAGAGGCGAGTTAGGTATGGTATAATCTATACTAATATCTATACTAATATTATAAAGCGGAAGAGTTTGTTAGTTTGTTTGTTTAGTTGTTTGTTTGAACGCGCTAATCTCAAGAACTATTGGTCCGATTTGAAAAATTCTTTCAGTGTTAGATAGCCCATTTATTGATATTTTATCACGCTAAGACTATTAGGAGCCAAGAAATAGAGGAATGTTTAAAAAAAACGGAGGAAATTATTGAAAGGGCTTATTTGAACGCGCAAATCTCAGGAACTACTGGTCCGATTTGAAAAAATCTTTCAGTGTTAGATAGCCCATTTATTGAGGAAGGCGAAGAAATAGAGGAAAGTGTGGAAAAACGGGGGAAATTATTTGAAAGAGCTTATTTGAACGTACTGGAGCAATTTTTATGTTATTTGGCACCCATGAAGAATAGACTACGTGAAAGGACATAGTTCCTTTTTTTGTGGAAAAATGTACGGTTTCCGTGACATTCCTTAATTACGCGGGCGAAGCCGCGCGGAACATCTAGTTTATTATATTTAAGTACAACGCATACAGAGAGTATGTATGTCTTTTTCTTCTTCTATGTATATTTTATTAAATGTATACTCGTGTTATGTATAGGTACTGTTTATGACACAAGAACGCCTTAATCGATTTAGCTAAAAATTAATAATTAGAACCAGGACCAAAAAATTTTTTATCACTTGACACGTTCGCGTGCTCAGCTTCCTGATGAACGGCACGTGTCGGCGGCAGTCGGCGGCAGTCGACGGCACGTGTCGGCGGCAGTTTACGGCAGCCGTTGACAGTTTATGATGCTTGCAGGGGGCCTACCACGACCTTTCCTATTACGATCATGTTTCCAGAACACTTTGTTGTAAGATTAACAATAACATTACCGTACTCACTTTTTAAATATAATTTTACTAAAAAACTGTAAAAAAAAATACAAAATATTGTTAAATCCGCTGTGAAATATCAACTTTTTAAGATTGCTAGCTTGATGTTAAAGTAATTATTGCTTATATTTGTCAAACGGTGTCGCTTAGTAGAGGTGGTGGTAGTTGTGACGTACCGCCTAAAGGTAAGCGGCCACAAGTCGGTATCATACGCAACGGACGTCTCGCATCAAACGGATAATTTTTTCACAATACGTCCGTTGAATTGGCAATGTACGGATTACCGACTAGCCTAGTAAATGAATGCTCAAAAGGGGGGTGTGGATGGAATAGTCGAAAGCAGAAATTTTGACTTAGGAACTTTGTTTGGACTAATTTGAAGATAAAAATACTGGCTAGTCGGTAATCCGTGCGCTGCCGATAAAGTGGACGTACTGTAAAAAAATTATCCGTTTGATGCGAGATGTCCGCTGCGTAAGATACCGACCTGTGCACGCTTACCTTTACGCGCTACGTCACAACTGCAATCGTGACAAACTGTCGACGGCTGCCGTCGACTGCCGCCGACTGCCGCTGACACGTGCCGCCGACTGCCGCCGACTGCCGCCGACTGCCGCCGACTGCCGTGTTTTGTTTAAATATGTTGATAATAATTATTGATAGGTACTTATATTATTATTATCTGTGTCATAGGCTCTATTATACGAATGGACATGTACCTGTGTGAACTTTAAAACTTTTGCGTTGCATTATCTATACTCTATACTGATCTATACTAATATTATAATCTATACTTAATATTATAATTGGGAAGAGTTTGTTTGTTTGTTTGAACGCGCTAATCTCAGGAACTACTGGTCCGATTTGAAAAATTCTTTTACTGTTGGATAGCATTTATCGAGGACGGCTATAGGCTATATTTTATTACGCTAAGACTAATAGGAGCGAAGAAATAGAGGAAAATTTGGAAAAAAAACGGGGGAAATTATATGAAAGGGCTTATTTGAACGCGCTAATCTCAGGAACTACTGGTCCGATTTGAAAAATTCTTTCAGTGTTAGATAACCTATTTATCGAGAAAGGCTATAAGCTATATTTTATTACGCTAAAACTAATTGGAGCGAAGAAATAGAGAAAAATGTGGAAAAAACGGGGGAAATTATATGAAATTGCTTATTATCTAAGAACTACTGGAGCAATTTTTATGTTATTTGGTAAACATGAAGAATAGACCACGTGAAAGGACATAGGCTATTTTTTGCGGAAAAATGTACGGTTGCGTGAAATTCCTAAATTACGCAAGCGAAGCCGCGCGGAACATCTTTATATAATAAAATCGTAGGAAAGTCAATTCTGTACATTGAATATTTTTGTACAATAAATAATACTTGGGATGTGATCTACTATGCTAACGCGGACGAAGTCGCGGGCAACAGCTAGTATTTGATACTTATTTTTCGGGACAGGCGAGGCTCAACGCCAATTTGTTATTCCGTGACTCCCAGTTTACCTAGTTCCAATATAATAACGAAATGTAAAAAAATATGAGATATAAAGCACAATATTTAAAAGACGTTTAACCATAAACGTTTTTATAAAACGTAATACTTTGGCTGTAATTAATTTACAAACTCACATCCGAAAAAAATCTAATTCAGCGAAATATAGGTATTAAGTAGGATAATTATTATACATTTTATTTGAATAAATTGTTTGTAAATCTATATTAAAACTAGCTGTCCCGGCAAACGTTGCTTTGCCATATTATAAAGTATATCGCCCGTATTATTTTATTGAAGTGACTAAATAAAGTATGTCACCATGGCCAACGTCCATCGCCACGGAATATAATATAACACTACATCGCTATCATGGTCGTCGTTTTTCTCAAGTTGTAATAATTTACTATTATTTATTCAACAAAATATGCTCTTATCAATATAATAAGTACCGAGTAGCCGATTCTCACACCTACTGAATATGCATATAAAATTTGGTAAAAATCAGTAAAGCCGTCTCGGAGGAGTTCGTGGACTAACATTGTGACACGAGAATTTTATATATAAGATATCTTTAACCAAACAATTTTGTTTCTTAATATTTATTTCCAAAGATATTTAAAAAAAACATGAAAAATAGAGAAGATCCGCCCCTAGTAACTACAGTTTTATGCTAAGCTAAAATGAATCTTATTGCGATGCGTATACGCTTGGTCTTTGGTTGTGTGCAAGGTTATCGTTTTGGATTGAGATTGATCCCTGCCTTATATATTCTAGTAGTAATGCTACTACATACTTTTTTAATATAACATAAAAATGTATGTAGCACAGAGTATGTAGTAACTAGTAGCATTACTACTAGAATATAAGTCGCGTTAAGTCCCGAATAATAAGTACCTATCAAATGTACCTGTGTGTTGTTACCAAGCCAGGTGCCCAGGGCGATCGCGGGCATCTCTCTGCCATCGTTCAACTTCACTTTTGGCACCACCACAGCAGCCTCCTGTAATTGTTACGAACTAACTTGTACACAACACGAAACATTACATCAAATTCAATCACTCCTTTTCGAGTTTACAATCATTAAGAGGCCGGGTACCCATGGATTTTTCATACAAACACTAAAAAATAGAGTAATACACCAAAAAATATATTAATAAATAGTAAATTTACTACAAAATATTTAGTTTCTAAAAAATATTTTTTAGTATTTAAATATTTAGAAGTAAATTTACTATTTATTTATATATTTTTTAGTGTTTTACTCTATTTTTTAGTGTTTCAATATTTAGTAGTAAATTTACTAAAAAAAAATTTAAAACATTTTTTTTTGTGTTTAAATATTTTGAAGTAAATTTTTGCGCAGGTACCTAGGTAAGGGAGAGGAACTAATGCTAGACACTGAACTAATAGATGACACTTATGACAAAAATACCATAAAAATAAGAATTACTCTAATTATTTCTCACCACTGTAAATTTTATAAGCTTCTCAAGCTATCTGTTGAATTGAAAAAATATATTAGAGACGCCTTCGGGAACAAAATTTTAAAATGGGATCAGTTTTCGTAAATAATATGACCGCGTCAACACACGCTCGGCAATTTCTTAGCAAATAGGTTAAGGAAGGCGAAATTTTGCACGTAAGTTTTGAATACATTTATTTGATTTTTTGTAATTTCTATTGATTTCATTGGATTAATGGTCATGTTGTATACACTAATTAATGTTTATTTAAGATTTTTTATCCATTTTCCCTAACAATATAAAGGGTGTCTACTATTAGTTCTTGAAAATGTAAAAAAACCTAATAGATGACATGGATCTCATCTTTGAGTTTTGCAATACATACTCAAGTTATTTTGTACTTCTACTGCAAAAATCATTACTATTCTCTGAAAATATAATTCTATTAACAATCTAAGAACTTAGAACTACTGCACCTAAAAATGGACGTGTCTAATATTAGACCTTGTACTGATCTAAAAATCGATTGCTTTAGTTTTTTAGCAGTAAAAAAAAGAAAAAGGAGAGCTGAGAAAAGAAATAAGAAAAAAGAAGAGGCAAAAGAAACATAGAGACTAAAGACTGAAAATAAATTTGCTAGGAAAAAAAGACGGGTTGCACTCCGGGAATGCCGGCAGAAGTGAAAATTTAATTATTAACGTTGTGCATTTTTAACCCATTTTTTATGAAAATCGATTATTAAAAAATGGATTTTTTTAATAAATCGAAACCCTTACAATCGATTAAAATTTTAACCCATTTTTTATGAAAATCGATTTTTAAAAAATCGTTTTTTTTTAATTACTTAATCGAAACCCTTATAATCAATTCGAGTTCGAATTTGAGTTCGAGTTCGACACAAAACACTACTCTCCAACCGTCTTACGGTTTTTCCAAGGTTTTTCGATCAGCACGAGAATCTGACGCGAGTTTCACAGTTTTTACCCATCCCACAAAAGTGCTCAACGCCGCTAAAGAAGTTTTCACTTCAAAAATGTGAAAAATAAAAGGAAAGATAGTTTCAGCACGGAAGAAGAATGAATAGAATCTGGAGACAACGTGGATAATATTTCTGATGCATGTAGTGACTATGATGAAGTAAATGAAATCTTTTGAAAAATGGTAAACAAAGACCTAATTTATTAGAAAAAATATGTAAAATGTAATGTAATGTTCTATGTCAACTATTAGTTCATATTGGTGTCTACTATTAGTGATGTTCGTTTTTTGTGATGTCATCTATTAGTGCTTATGACTAAGTTTACAAAAAGACCAATAATATATTTTTTAATTGATTTGTCAGAGAATAATTATAATAGTTTTATTTTGTAAGAGTTACTTAAGACATGAAAGAAGTTATCAATCCTTTATTTTCATAAATATATATTTTATAACATTCAAATGTTGCATGTTTCCTTAAAGTGTCTGCCATTAGGTCTTCTCCCTTAATTACTATTCTAAACTGAAAAATAACTCAAACATGTTAAATATTTTCGTATGAGAAAATGATTTTGGTATTACGTATGCGGTATGTATGAGAATTTCGAGGGTACCCGGCCCCTTAACACACGAACAGAAGATTCCTATAATTAGCACCACGGAAGACCGCCACATAAACTTGACAATAATAAATTATTTATAAGTGATACTGCTACATAACATTAATTGCTGCGTATGTTACAGTCTATCAAGAATATTGCACTGGAATAGTTCACAGAAATAGCTAACTGGAAAACTAATATCTAATGAGAAAACTATGAAATAATAAAGGATATCAGAGCGCAAATGGGTCTAAAAGATACTAAAACTCACTTACATGATGAAATATCAGATTTAAAAACAGGAGCAAAGATATTCGTAAGTAAAACATTGCAGTGTCTTGACCTACGCCGAGCTCACTGAGCCATTAATACTGCTATCGCTTCACTGCAGCTGCTATCAATAATTCAATAGGTACCTATAGAGCCCGCTGCGTGATTGTTTTATGTGAAAGAACGCAAGATATCAGCGAGGTAAAACTTAAAAGAAACGGTAAAACTTTGTTGTATTGTAAGTAACATAATATTAGCGCTCTACCGTCTAGATAATTAGGTAATTTCACGGAACAAAGATTGTCTTGCATGGTCTACCCTACTCAATTTAACCCAAGCGTCACCCGGTTACCGCATAGCAATTGAAAATCTATTGCGTCTGCGATTCCCACGATCTAGACATTAATAAGCGTATGGTATTACTACTGTATGTATATTATTGTATCTACTATCTACTGTTGCATTATGTATTTAAAACGGCATCAATATCTAGTTATTTCTGTGTGAGTTCAACAACCAGTAGATATCTATACTCTATAAGTCTATACAGTTTACTTATAAAATTACATGTCCTGACTAATTGATTCATCATTACCTACTGAGCAAAAACCGTTAAAGTTACAGACACGAAATTTGGTGAATAGGGTTGTTTTATTAAGTAGACACCCGCTAAGGAAGGAAGTTTGAAAATTTTACCCCGAAGGGGGTGAAATAGGGGTTTACATTTTGAATGAAAGTCCGTAATTCCTTGAGTTAGAAACATGAAACTTTATTTTTGTGCTACTGATTAAAAATGAATGGATACGTAGGTACTTAAGCGTTTCTGGTAATTCTACCCCCAAGAGGGTGAAATTGGGGTAGAAAGTTTCAATGAAAGTCCGTCATTTCTTGAGTTAGAAACATGAACGTGACGTTTGCGTTTGACGTTTGCTTAAATTATATACTATGTTAACGCGGACGAAGTCGCGGGCAACAGGTAGTACTTAGGTACATACGAGTAATAATATTATAGGACTCTGCAACACAGCATTAAAATAGTGAGAAGCTGAAAAAGAGTTGCGACAAGCGGCTGGGGCTTAGACTTTAGTCCGTTTACTTTAGAGTTTAGACTTTAGATGGTAGGCCGTTTAGGAAATTATTAGCTCTATCTTCGATCATATTACTACTCATAGCTCTATAAATCTTTATGGCAAAAAACCGCCCTAGAATTATTCATTTAAGTATTTTGATGGTACTTACCCGTAAAGTTTCTTCAAATAATTGTGATAACTACACTAAATAAAACTGCACAGGACTATTGTCCCGGAGACCCGGAAAAGACCAGACTGACAACTTTGTTCGTTCCCGGGACTCAAAGTATCTTCATACCTTTTATCGGCATCAGCTTAAGCTAGAACAGGCAGACGCGATTTAGGATTTAAATTGATTCGATAACAAACATAAAGATGTAATTTGCAATCGTGGCCTTGGGCCGGAGCTTATAACAAGTTGTTATGAAACTCACGCGCGGCCGGGAGTTGTATTGTAGAGCTCAAGTTTAGTAGGCAACTGATCGCGCGCGCAGCATGATTCAATACTGTGTGTTTCTCTTATGTGCATTGTTGGTATGTAATTTTTATATTTTAGAGCTTCTTTATTGATAAAAAATCTTATGAGGCTGATTAGCCTGGCCTAACTGGCCTAGTTAATAGAGAAACTAAGAAAAACACGTGTTTTATTATTTTTTAAGTAGTTTTTTAAATACGTATGCAAAGTTTCGAATTAATTAGACTACTGGAGTTAGTTAAAAATGGTACTCAAAGATTCCGTTACATATAACCTACAGTTCAAACTCCAAACTACTGGAGATAGGTAAACATCGTGCTCAAAGATTCCGTTACATACTCGTACCTACATACAGCCCAAAAGTGTGTTAAAATTAATAAAAAAATTACAAACATTAATTATATGAATTACATTCAGATTAATAAAAATTCATTTCTTCTTGCATATCTGCCAGGCATCATTTACAATTTAATAATAGAAGAATAATATCAAAAGATAAAATTATATGATAAAGTTATACAATAAGTAGGTAGGTACACTGTACAGCTGATACCTACAAAGTAGGTATAATATTGTACTATCGTAACAAGGATCTTGTTTTTTATATTGTTGTCGGTTTATTCCGAGTGAGGTCATTGAAGTCAGATGTAGCTAGCTAGTCAAGACTCGAGCACACCTTGACTATGATAAGTGATGTGCAGTAACTAGTACCTAAGTAAACGCACAAAGTATTAGTTATTACTTATTACAATAGAACATTAACGTTTAAAATTTAAAAACACTATTGCAACAAGTTTCTTAGATAATTTATTTGAACTTTAAATTCTCAATTATCTAAGAAACTATCTTGAAAAGAAATAAGTTACGTCATGTATCTTCGAAAGTTTTTAAAATAGTATAGCGAAAAAACTTACTAGTTAGCTACAATTAGAACTAAAGTTAATCGTTTATTATACAGAAAGTAACAAATTCAAGTGGTAATACTTCAGGGTATAATATTAATATGTGTATGTGTTCCTAATAGAAAGTTCAGTGTAAAAGTAGCGGTGCTGATGGAGCAAAATTTTTTTTCTGATTTGTACCTATGGGCAAATTCATGACGCTGGGCACTCTCCCATACAAATCAGTATAATCAATTAGTTTTGTTACACCCTGTATATTATGTATGTATAATACCCGCCAACACTCAGAATAGGTACTCGGAACCGCACACTGTACCTAGTTAGTAATAATAATTAATGGGGTCCCGATTTTTAACTTAAAACGTATGCTCTAAGTACGTGGATGTAAGTATAATGTATATCCAGCAAAAATATAAGTCATAACTTGCAGATAAATAGAGTCCCAAAACGAACAAACTTTAATTCGTGATAAATCCATGCATTTTGTCCAAAATTACAATGACTAAATCGGACCTTGTGCGACGCTGTAATTATTTTAATGCTATTGTGTAGTTTCCGTCTATATAATATTGTGTGGGATCATCAGCTATTAAGTTATTAGAAAAAACTTATTTACATAACCGGTCATCAAAATCAGTTGACCGTATCGTCAAATTAGCGCACTGTAACTCTGTACCTGTATATGAATGAAGTTATCTTGATGTTTAAACTATTTAACAGGCAGGTCATTTATGAGTTTATACGACTGATTTGTTGATAATATGGAAAATCCCTCAATAAGTTCACTTGCATACCTATCTAGGTCGCACCTAGCTGTTTTCAATGACCTATCACCCCGCAAGCAGATTAAGTATAATCTTCTTCTATACATATCGTAAATAAATTAGTATAGCATGATATAAATTTATCAGGAATATCACCAACATTGCTCGTATTTTTTGTTAGTATAGGTAAAAAACCATTATGTAGTACGGGAGCCCTAGAACCTTTTTTTTTTATCTAGACACGCGGTAGAGAGTCAAGCCGAGTTCCAGCATAACAGAATGACGAGCCGCACCGTGTGTAATATTACACGAACCATTTGCAGCTACTTTTGACCCCCTCATAATTCCGAAACTATTTCACATAAACGTTTCAAATTTAGCTCATATAATGAGACTTGCGAGATAAATACTTACTTTAAATTTCATAAGCACAGCTTAAACGGTTGTTGAGATATTAACGTCCGAAAATCTAAATTTTTATCACTGACTGACTGACCTATAGATCAAAATTCTAACCCAGTTCCAGATGACCTAGAAGGCTGAAATTTGGAATCCAGCTCGATAATTGTGTGTAACCGTAGGGAAAATACCGAAAACAAAAAAAATGGTCAAGTGCGAGTCGTACAGAGCGAACATTGTGTTTTTTGTATGGAGACCCCCCCTTATATATTTATTTTATTTTACTTTTATTATTTGTTATGAAAGAAGAAATATAATTAAGGATTTTGTGAACATTTCAAGTGCCTTTCGGCTGCCATTATTGATTTAGAGCAAAAAAGGCCAAAAAAATCACGTTTTTGTATGGGAGCTCCCCGTAAACATTTTGAAAAAACTTGAAATGAATAGAAGGTGACTTTATAAAGTGTGTCTGTCTTTCTGTTACGTCTTCACGCCTAAATTGATTGTACCGATTGTTCTTTGGTATGGAGATATAGTTTAAGTCCCGAGAATAGCCAGAATTATTTCAATATGTCTGTCCGTTTGTCTGTCCGTCCGTCCGTTTGTCTGTCTGTTAGACAGCTATAATAATAGCTACTTAACTTCCGCATAGTAAGTTGTACACTGTGCATTTTCCATTCGCTTCAATTTTCTTTGTTTTATTCGTCTGATACTTACGTCTCAACAAGGCTTAGGAGCTGTTTCCCCACTTCCTGATAAGTTTCAGATAGGCTAACCACAACTTATCTGATAGATTAAGTATCTGCCAGATAAGTTGCGGATGGCATAGCCGACACTTGTCGGGAAGTGGTGAAACGACACATAAAGGTTGCGACTTGCTATTGAATATAGTCGAATATTATGAATGTTTAAACTGGGAAGATGAAGGTGTCTACCTTTGCTCGGAAAGTTTACTTTACAAAAAGTAGTGATATCCCACCAAAAATATAAATGTAAAAATGCTGAGCCAAGTTCCATACAAACATTATATTTCTTGTCTATGGACTTCGCCGTAAAAAGGATGGAGATCTAAATGAGTGCCAAGTTCCATGGAAAATTGAAATAAGTACGTATAGGAACCAAATAACATTATGAACAAATAATAGAGTCTATTTCTTTGCTTTATTGAATGTCTATAACAATTGATGTTATTTAAATAATGTGAGATCTTAAACTAGATTACATTTTACTTGGCTAGTTTTCATCAGAATTAAAATGTTCAATAACTTTATGAAAAATGACTGACGTAATGAAAACTTGCCAAGTTAGATCTAATCTAGTTTAAGATCTCACATTATTTAAATAACATCAATTGTTATAGACATTCAATAAAGCAAAGAAATAGACTCTATTATTTGTTCATAATGTTATTTGGTTCCTATACGTACTTATTTCGATTTTCCATGGAACTTGGCACTCATTCAGATCTCCATCCTTTTTACGGCGAAGTCCATAGACAAGAAATATAATGTTTGCATGGAACTTGGCTCAGCATTTTTACATTTATGTTTTTTGTAAGCAAATTTTTTGTGAGTAGCTTCATTTTGATAAGACGAACAACATTTTTATTTGCAAAAAATCTCGAAAGTGATAGCTAACAGAGATAGAAAGGATTTCATACTTTTAATTGATGGTCCTTAAATATGGACTGTTTTATTTGTAGGACAATGTTACCCTTAAATTAAATAACTAATAACCTATCAATATACAAAAAATCACCTCGTTAGGGTTCCGTTATAGGGTTCTGTAATCAACAAAACTTGGTTGACTACTGAACCCTAAGCTGCTCACAAAAAATTAGCTTGATACTGATAGTAATGAAAAAAAAATGTTCTAAGCCTCCCGTACGATTACTCAATT
Source organism: Polyommatus icarus (assembly GCA_937595015.1). Classification (NCBI taxonomy): domain Eukaryota; kingdom Metazoa; phylum Arthropoda; class Insecta; order Lepidoptera; family Lycaenidae; genus Polyommatus; species Polyommatus icarus. The sequence goes on along the minus strand of OW569324.1, from coordinate 7,322,273 downwards.
AACAAAAAATTAAAACCGACTTCCAAGGTAAAAACAATAATAACATTAATGTGAACTAAAAAGTATTAAATAATTTTTACTATCTAATAGTGCCTTTTTCCGAATTCGGCTAAACCTCAACTATTTCTGTACTCAATCTTCATTATTTTGAAGTCGGTACCAGATAGCTGAATCTTCAGTCCTCTGACAGTATATTTAAAATTTTTGGAACTGGCACCGACTTCAAAATTATGAAGATTGAGTACAGAAATAGTTGAGGTTTAGCCGAATTCGGAAAAAGGCACTATTAGATAGTAAAAATTATTTAATACTTTTTAGTTCACATTAATGTTATTATTGTTTTTACCTTGGAAGTCGGTTTTAATTTTTTGTTAAAAATAATAATAATTTCACTCTTTTTAGTTACACTAGTAGATAAATCTTCGCGTATATTTTACGTATCTTATTACAATTTGTTAAGAGTCACAACTCACACTCACAAAATAATATAATATTATCAGTGAAGTGAACATATTGTGCTAAGTAATTTAACAATTTTAATATTTCAAGCCCGAAGCGATCACCGGCGATTGTGATAACAATAGAAAGGCTATTGTGTCTCGTTTTTCCACGATCGAAGGATCTATCAGATAAAAAATTGTACAAACTTGCATAGGATGTAGCGTAGCATAATATTTAATATTATCATAATTATTGACAGCTGTTCTTGTTATCAAGAATTCAAATCGATAGGTACTTAGTGCACCATCTATCGATTAATAAGTATAACTAATTAAAAAGACACTTAATGACTTTGTTTTGTTTAAATGCTCTTTTTAAAATAACTTTATTTTAATTCTATTTGTCTATTAAAATTTTATAAAGTAGTAAAGTATTCGATCTGTATATTATAAAGTACCTAGTTAGTAAAGTATTCGATATTCTGTCTTCGCGCGGCGGCGCTGGGCGGCGACCGACGCCGACCGCCGTGTATTAAAAACAAACAGGTGTTGTTAATTGTTATACAGTACATCATTATTATTATTAGTATATCCATACCTATGCCTTGTACTATTATCTATTCTGTGCCATGAGACATTCGTGGCCTTAACACGACGTGGTAATGATGATGATGACGATGATGATGATGATGATGATTATGATGATGAATATGAATTGCATAGTAGTTTATGCTTTCTGTTCTTAAAACAACGCCGAAACTCCCAAACGTGTATCTATAAGGAATCAGGAGTTCTCTCAGCATCATCGAAACCATGGTATACCTTGACCCAATATTTGACTTTTTGGTAGCGTATTCTTAGTACACTTCACATAAAACCAAAATCACCATATGTTTCCATATAAATTTCGAGGAGTTCCCTCGATTACTCATGGATCCCATCATCAGGTCACCACCTTTGTGAAAATGGGACCAAATTGGAGTGAAACCTAATACAACAAAACAAAAATTTCGAAAATCGGTTCACAAACGGCGGAGTAATCGTTGAACATACAAAAAAAAAAAAAAAAAAAAAAAAAAAAAAAAAAAAAAAAAAAAATATCCACAGCCGAACATATAACCTCCTCGTTTTTTGGAAGTCGGTTAAAAAAAAATAACACTGTCGCCGGTCATAATAAGTGTCGGTTCCTACTCTACCTACATAATGCACTTTCAGCTAATTCTACTGCTTTGGTATTTACACGACACAAATTAATATAAATTGGTATCTTTATAATTATTAATTACATTAATTCTAGATACTGAATAACGCCCGCAACTCCGATGCGCCAAAATTCGTTTATCGCGCGGGAACCTACATTTTTCCGGGATAAAAAGAATCCTTAAGGTCTCGGGACTCAAAGCATCTGCATACCAAATTTTAGCAAAATCGGTTCAGCGGCTTGAGCGTTAAGAGGAAACAGGACAGAGAGACACACATTCGCAATTTATAATTTTTATAAAGTATGGAATAGGTATGGATGTAATAATAAATAGTGTACAAAGTATTTCTTTCTTTTTCTAAGGTCAATGCTAAAGATGTGGCAGAGGGCAAGGCAAATTTGATCGAGCTTAACGATGGACGGAAAATGCCAAGCTTCGGCCTTGGCACCTGGCTTAGCGACGCTGACCCCACAAAACCATTTGTAAGTAACCACTCTATACTATACAAGCAAAAAACTTCATATTAGCTAATGACTAATCAATAACTCAATACCTATTAGCAAAAAGTATAGCAAATACTTACCTACCAAATACATAATTATACCTACCCATTTCTGGACATTTTAGTACTAAATTGAAGCATAAAATTTTGCAAGACACATTAGCATTTTTGTAATAGACACAAAGTCAAATTATTTGTATGGAATCATTGGCACGGTTTCTTAAATTTAGCGGAAAATGTTCTAACCGCTATATATTTTTCAGAACAGAATATAATATTATAATGTTACGTTAACGGTTAATCGCCATCTGGGATTATATCCTTACGTTTAAGCAATAATATAAGGGAAAGGCGCTAATGGTAGACACTGAACTAATAGATGACACTTACGACAAAAATGCCATAAAAATAAGAATTATTCTAATTATTTCTCAACACTGTAAATTTTATAAGCTTCTTATGCTATCTGTTGATGTGAAAAAATATATTAGGGATGCCTTCGGGAACAAAATTTTAAAATGGGATCAGTTTTCGTAAATGATGTGACCGCGTCAACACGCACCCGGCAATTTCTTAGCAAATAGGTTAAGGAAGGCGAAATTTTGCACGTAAGTTTTCAATACATTTATTAGATTTTTTGTAATTTCTATTGACTTCATTGGATTAATGGTCATGTTGTTTACACTAATTAATGTTTATTTATGATCTTTTATCCATTTTCCCTAACAATATAAAGGTTGTCTACTATTAGTTCTTGAAAATGTAAAAAAACCTAATAGATGACATGGATCTCATCTTTTAGTTTTTCAATACATACTAAAGTTATTTTGTACTTTATTCTACTGCAAATATCATCACTGTTCTCTAAAAATATAATTCTATTAATAAACTAAGAACTTAGAACTACTGTACCTAAAAATGGACATGGTGTCTAATATTGGTCCTTGCACTGATCTAAAAATCGATGCTTTAGTTTTGTAGCAGTAAAAAGAAGAAAAAGGAGAACTGAGAACAAAAACAAGAAAAAAGAAGAGGCAAAAGAAGCATGGAGACTTAAGACTAAGAATAAATTTGCTGGGAAAAAAATATGAAAAATAAAAATAAAAGGAAAGATAGTTTCAGCATGGAAGAAGAATGAATAGAATCTGGAGACAACGTGGATAATATTTCTGATGCATGTAGTTACTATGATGAAGTAAATGAAATCTTTTGAAAAACGGCAAATAAAGACCTAATAATATGAAAAATGTAAAATGTAATTTAATGTTCTATGTCAACTATTAGTTCATATTGGTGTCTACTATTAGTGTTGTTCACTTATTGTGATGTCATCTATTAGTACTTATGACTAAGTTTACAAAAAGACCAATAATATATTTTTTTATTGATTTGTCAGAGAATAATTATAATAGTTTTATTTTGTAAGAGTTACTGAAGACATGGAAGAAGTTATCAATCCTTTATTTTCATAAATTATATATTTTATAACATTCGAATGTTTCATGTTTCCTTAAAGTGTCTGCCATTAGGTCTTCTCCCTTAATATGTTTCTTGTATAGGTACTATCAGAGAAATAATTGAATCCTAGGCAGATGACCTACCTACCTACCTACGTAGTTTGGTCGAGTAACGTCAAAATCCAGCCGATATAGATCACAAAATTATTAACATATTAATTATTGACATGATCCGACCAAATGACGTTGGTCTGTTAACTGCCTAGGAACCAATTTCCTCGATAGTACAAGCTCTTCTTCTTTTCCTATCCCTTCTAGGACCCTCAAGCCGCTGCCGTAAAGGAGGCGGTAGAGAGCGCCATCGACGCCGGCTACCGACACATCGACACGGCATCTCTTTACAACACTGAAAAACAGGTGAAACACAAGCAAGAACACTGTACATTTTCAGTATAAATAGTATAGCCTTATGTGTTAATCTAGAGCAGTGGTATTCAACCTTTTTTTAATACGGGCCACAAACATGTTTTAGTTTTGTTGTTGCGAAGCGCAATCAAAATTACTTAATAGGGTAAAAAATTGAGTCGTTCAACATGAGATTCACGCGGGCCACTGATAAAGCCCGGCGGGCCGCAGATTAGGTGTAGCTGATCTAGAGCCTCAACTACGATTACTATAAAGATCGAAATCCGTTCAGAAGTTTGTTTAAACTCTCGGGCGTCGCTTGCCACGAGGTGGCAAAAAAAAACTAACAAGAAACAAACATAATATACACTTACAGCAATAACATACTTAATCAATTTAAAATATAAGCAATTTATATAATATACCGGTAGGTATACAAAGTAATAAACTGGTACCATGCAGTTTGAATACATAATTGTCGATTTAAATTTTAAACAATAAACTAGGAAATGCCTTGTTGAAGATGTGTTTATGTTTTGTATAAGTATATAAATATCTACAATGTTTGTATTGTTTATAGTACTTTATAGTATACATTTTAACATATTTTGTATAATTTATCAGGTGGGGGAAGCTATTAACAAAAAAATTGCAGACGGAGACATCACCAGAGAAGAAATTTTTGTCACGACTAAGGTAGGTAATATTTCTTATGTCAATGGGTAATATATACTCGTATTACAATATACTTATATCAACCTTCTAATCTAATAAGTATGTAAAATGAATGTGAAAATATAATGAACCGAAAGAAAAATTTTATAAGTAAGTACAATAATTAATTATTTCCATTGTTGATGTCATAAGTATTAATGACCTATCATTATATTATTACGAAAATGAATTTAGTATAATATTATAGTAAACTCTAATGGCCATACCTCACCGGGATGCCAAGGCGACGTGGCCAGCGACGACGTTACTATGGCTACGTCTGACGTCCTACGTCGCCGCAAAGCGGTGTTTTTATTAAATTCAAGAAGATTTAAGAAAATACTCTGAAAAATGTTCAATTATCTGATCATATCACAAAAACCAGCGAAATTAGCCACTAATTGAGTGATGTTGCATACAAAGACGTGCAAATAACAGACGGCAACGTCGCCAGTCGCCGAATACGGAGCGGTCGACTCTTGCTACGCTGGCTACTTGGCAACGTCGCCAGTCGGTCGCCCAGCTTAGGGCCATCATTCATCTCAAATCTCAATAGAACTAGTTGGCGACGCCACTGAACACGTCGTCGCTATGGCGTCCCGGTGATGTATGGCTCTAAGTTTTACAGCTATGTAGCACCAACCTAAAAGTAATAGCTGCAGTATAACAATATTGCAGCTACAACTTGTAGAATGTAGGTACTAGGTGTAATATAACATTTCAATTGGTGCCCAATTTAAGAGCTTTCTATTGAAAAATCTTTTATTCACCTCGTAGTAACAATACAAATACTTTTTCGTAGCTATGGAACGACGCGCACGCCAAAGATGACGTTGTGCCCGCTTTGAAAGAGTCTCTGGCCAAACTGAACCTGTCCTACGTAGACCTCTACCTCATACACTGGCCTATCAGCTCCTCTGTGAGTACATGTTAAATAAATAATTATTATTACCTTCTTAATATTAAGCACAGTATACGTTTAAAATTATTAAAAAATATACCAAAGCAAGAAAAGTCGAAAAGCGGGAAAACGTTCTGTCTTCGACTGTACCTCTACACATGCAAGCATTTTTGTCTACGTCACTCAATAGCTTTGTCCACATTGTGCCTTTTTCTGTTCATCAAGGGCATGCGTTATAGCGCAGTCAACAGCGAACGTGCGGCATGCCCGTGACGCGCGTTGAAATCGTAGCGCTCGCTATGACACTTTTCTTTCAACGCGGGTGGATTTTGACGCATTCAATTATTGAATATGCCAAACGAAAGTTGAATAAAAAGAAGATGAAATTGCGTAATGTTGACATAGCTTTTTAGCTTTGTCAACACTGTGCCTTTTTCTGTTCAAGGGCATGCGTTATAGCGCAGTCAACAGCGAACGTGAGGCATGCACGCGACGCATGTCCTCTGACCGTATCCAAAACTTCAAAAATGACAATGTTGGCGTTGTGTTGGATGACGCATTCAATTATTGAATGTGCCAAAACAAAAGTTGAATGAAAGAAGATGACGAAAATTGGAGCCGAAAGCGCCTAGTGTGGACACAGCTGAGTATTGGCGGGCATGTGAAAGAGTGCAGTTGTGTTTTTGTATTATTTTCCTAAAATTGTGTTAGCTGGATTTTTAATGTGTAATATTGGTAGAATATTAACCATTAGATATTCGTGTTCATGCACAAGTGTAGGAAAGTGATGTAATATCCAGAAAACTGCTATTTTGTGTTACCTCCAAAACTCCATCGAAAGTTTCAGTAAAGCGTCTACCACTTTACTGAATCGACCGACTTGACTCCTTGACTGTATTGACTTTTACTTAGACTTTGACTAGACTTTAGACCTGACGATACATGAAAACGATGATGAAAATTATAATAGGAGGAATATGGTTTTCCCGCCATATTCCTTACCTTTTTACCTTGTCTGTGGCACAACATACACATCCTTTGTGTCAAAAAGAAAGAAAGAAAGACATAGCTAGATCGTTCCCTAATAGATACTACAAAAAAAATCCGAGTATACTCATGTCCAGTATCTAGTTTCTAATAGAACTTCTAGTCTTCTGATCTAACTGCTCACATAAGTAGCATTTTCATCATAACATGTAATTTAATAATTTGTAGAAAACTCTTCAACTTTTGCCCAAGGAAATCGATTATTTGGAGACGTGGCAGGGGATGATCGAGGCTCGGAAACTCGGCCTGGCCAAATCCATCGGCGTCTCCAACTTCAACGAGGCCTTCGTACAGCGCCTCATCGACAGCACGTCTGTCGCACCCGCTGTTCTACAAGTGGAGGTTAGTTACTTCTGTGATTACTACTAACTTAAATGTATTTCAACTCTATACCTGCAGTACAATATTTAATTAGAGGCTTCGCTCGCGTTAAGAAGTATTATTATATACAAACTTTCATTCCCTTTTTTAACCCCATGGGGTTGGATCACCATGTCAGTCAACTTTGAGTTTTATATATAATATAGATAATGATTTAAAAAAATATATCTATTATATTAAAATAATTATACTATGTATCTCGAATTATATTATGCAAATATAGGTATACAGTTCGTTTCGGCATGCATTCGGGTGAAGCGATAAATATTTTTTCAGCGATTTGTATCTGGTTCATTAATTATATAAGGCATAGCAGCTGATAAAACGAAATTTAAATGAAATCTTAGGCAGCAATCTGAATAAATTAGTTGACAATCGTGTACTCACACATACAAAACTGTTTTCCTCTTCCAGCTAAACCTGAACCTGCAACAGCCGCAGCTGCTGCAGTACTGTCGCGAGCACAACATAGCCGTGATGGGCTACACGCCGTTCGGCTCTGTGTTCGGTGCCAAGTCCTACTCGGCGACCCCACCGCCCCCGCCGCGCGCTTCCGACCCCGTGCTGCAGGACTTGGCTAAGAAGCACAAGAAGACCGTCGCACAAGTCATCTTGAGATATTTGGTAAGGGGCAATGGAACCAAACCGAGTAGGTACCGACTACCGACCGATGCGGACTAGAAGTCTACAAGTTACTAGATGGACGTTCAATGCCTTATAGGCAACAACTTTGACTGCTATTATAATAAAGGCTACAAACAACTATAGAGATAGAATTACTTGTTTAAAAGTTATTTGTAAATTCTGGAAATTTAGAAAGCATTGAGACTCTATGTTTTAAATTTATATGGACATACAGGGGCGTGAGGGCTTCTGGCGCCTGTGTGCAAAAAAAGGGGTTTGGCGCCCTCTTAGGCAAAATTTTTGGGTCCTTGGTTTTGGCGCCCCTAAAGATGGCGATTTGGTGCCCCTAGAGGATGGCGCCCGTGGCACATTGCACATATGGCCCTGTGGACAAAACAAACATAGAGACGTATCTGCGTAAAAAATAACTTACCTACTATAATAATATATAGATAATATTTATTTCAATTACTAAGTCTTCAAATATACTACAGCACGAGCTGGGCGTGGTATCGATCCCGAAGTCAGTTAAGAAGGAACGTATAGAAGAGAACATCAACATCTTCGACTTCAGCTTGGACCAGCAAGACAGAGACCAGCTGAAGGCCTTCGACGTCCACTACCGATGCGTCAACCCGATCTGGTGGAGCAAGTCTACTTATTATCCCTTTGAGAAGCAGTAATTAAATGAAATAAATATTGGTGGTTGTGCTTTAAAAAGAATGCCCACTTGTTTCATTTTAATACTTGTAAGTACTGTAGTCTGCAGCAGCTGCAACGCGGCGGCTGTTGCAGGCTTAGGTTCAGCTGGAAGAGAAAATACTCGTAAAGGTGCTCCCAAACAGAAGTTATATTACGTTATAAAACATTGTGTAACACGATAACATTTTTAACGTCGTGTAACATACACTACAACATGTCAAAAAATAAACGTGTCTTTTGTTATAAGTAATTTATTTTGATAAAAAACGTTAGACAAAAATGTTATCTAACGTTATATAACTTCTGTCTGGGAGCACCTTTAAGTATCGACAAGTGGCCATAAAAAATTAATACACAAATGAAACACAATATTACTTGCACTTTTTCCACTATATTCATAAATTACAATTTAAAGACTTTAAACGCGACCGGTTTCGAACAAAATCATCATCAGGTTTGTTCGAAACCGGTCGTGTTTAAAGTCTTTAAATTGTAATTTATGAATATAGTGGAAAAAGTGCAAGTAATATTGTGTTTCATTTATGTATAAAATGAATTTCCACCATGAACCGACAGTACAATCAATTACATATATATAAAATTAAGGCCATTTGGAGACTCTACCACAATATCAACAAACTCACAGGTATATCAGTAACTCTATGTTAGGTACTTAATTTATCTACTTACTTGATGTTAACGACAACTTTTGCTGAAAATGTCAATCTTTCTAGGATCTAGAATTTATCGATCTCTATTGAGCAGGTCTGGAATTACTTCCGAAACTATTTATATCACATATACCTACGCGACGACGGCGTAGGTATGTCGTGATATAAAATTATATATTCAGAGCTCTACAAAATCGGACTCCTTCTAATATTGGGCGGACACGCAACCAAAAAGCCTGACTGTGTCCGGCTTTATCCGGACGCCTGGCAACCCTACCTACGCCTAAAGTAAGTTTCCTTCTTTCGATTGTCTTGGTTTAAGCACAATGTTTAAGTTTACGATTATTTATTTATAAAGTTAAATTGAACATTTTGAAACTAAATCTTAATAAAGTTGCCGTTATGGTTCAAAATAAAAGAAATACAATTCGGTTAGTTTTGGCGCCACCCAGACATCGCTACGCCAGGAAAATATCAACCATTCTGTGGACGGCGCAAGCTGAAATACACTTTCAGAGTGCGGCGCTGAGTGAATTTTAGCTGGATACAAACAAAATAATAGGAAACTGTGATGTAGCAAAACGTCAATATTTTCCCCGTAGCTTTCAGTGAGGGAAACTCGCTTCTAAGTCGTAGAGTTATGGCCCAGAATGGTATGAGTTTCGAAGTTTATAAGGCATTAGTACGGCGCGAAAGAAAATTTGGCGCCATCCAGTCGGGCGCCAGGCTGCGGTGTGGAGGCGAAGTATTTCGGAGCTTCCTATTCCGCCTATTATTGCTAATTTACGGTTATCGCCCAACTTTTACATTCACGATTTTCATCCACAAATGTACGAACCAATCAACCAAATAACTTTATCACATTAAATCTGTTTTTGCAAAGGCGGCTCGGAAATCTCTTACTTAGATTTATATAATATGAAATTATATAACTTTTCAATTTTATCAAACCGATTTATTTTTACGATATATTATTAAAGCAGCCCATTTTTCTCCCCGGAGCCCAATTTATTTCAAGCGAAAATTACGTTTTTAGGAATCATCTAGAGTTCTAAAGTACTAATTCATTGCTAAATATAGGTATTTTTATTAAAAAAAAATACAACAAACATCTTTCATAAGCATAATATGGATTATTCTGTCAGCTTTTTGTTTGTACACAAAATCAAGAATGTTTAACATGCCATTTTAAACGATTTTCTGCATATTTTATTATGTCCTTGTAAAAATTCTTGAGTGCAAAACCATGTTGCTGTTGATGACCGTCTGTATAATTCTCCTTCAGACATCTACGGCAGATGGTGCCTATAACTACCGTTAGTTTGTGCCTAACTACAAATATTGTAAAACAATAACTTAATAGATTTGCTTAAAACTTTTGAACTAAAGTAGTTACCGTTTATCAAAGCTTTAGGTATAACTATGTGACGTCCGCAACTCCGTTGCACCAAAATTTGTTTATGTGGCCTTTTCCTATGTCCTTTCCCGGGATTCAAAGTATCTCCATATCCATCGAAATCGGTTCAGCGGTTTGGGCGTGAAGAGGTATCAGGTAACAGACAGACAGACACACTTTCGCATTTATATTATTAGTATAGTATAGAATGGATGTGTAGATACGGCTCGTTCAGACGTGTTCTGCAGTAGCGTTTCGAAAAATACGCTGTAGATTTCCGCATTCCGCGCGCGCAGAAAACCCCCACATCTGAACGCGCCTTATAAATGTACATATTGTTCATTTACCCGAGTAGAATATTATGCTTTTAATCTACAAATTATACATAAAACATTGAGTAGTTGAGATTACCTCAATTTAACAGGAGAAATAAACAACAGAATCCAATGGAATCCTGTGTATAGAACAGGAAAAGAATCAGAAGATAACGTAGAAAAACAAACTACTCGATTTGCTGGACACGAGCTTATATTGAGAACCAATACCGTAGAAGATACTACTACAATAACCAATGAAAATGAAACAATTTCTAATACTACTCTCGACGAAGTAGATGTTAATATTACCACTTTTCCAACTACTGAAATAATAATAACAAACGATACAGTTGCAATGGATGCAGATAATTCCGCTGCTCTAGACGTACCCGCTTTGATGAATTTAATAATGAATCTGACGAGTGACATCGAGTCAAATCTAACAATGAGACTGAACGAGACGTTGCAGGGAATGTCTTTGCCGACGTGCGGTACGCCCACAACAGAACCGACCACGACCTCAGAGTATGATGCTAATTACACTGGATCTATCGTAGCAAAGGTTTGGTATTATTCTATTAAAGAACCACACAAGCATTATATAAAAATAATCACACTTCTTGCAGAGCCTGCCAAACTGATTTTAATATAGGCTTTGAGTACCAGGAAATGATAGGTAAGGATTCTGCTAGTTTTTTTACGCCGGTTCTTCTCGCCGAGTTAGTTCCCGAATCGGTGGTAGGTATCAGTAGTAACGATGTTCATAAAATATATTTTGTAAAAATTATTCTGAATAACAACATTTGGATTTGAATTAAATACGGAATTAAATTTAGTTAACAATAATTGAATCATAATAATATGCTTTTCAAGTGCTTCGTGTGCGGTCTGGAGGTCCGCGGAGTGCCGGCGCACGCGCACTGCGGCGACGCCTTCGCAGGAGATTTCCTACCACTTGTGCCTGTTGATCCTACTGCCAAATCCAAAATATCCAGATTCAGAAAGTATTGCAAATATCAAAATATGTAGGTAAAGTTTTAACTTGGCTTGACAAGCTACCGCGTGTCTAGATGTTAAGTGTCACTCTAGATTCTAGTACAGCTAATAATAATAATGCACAATCTATGAATTTACTTTCGGGGCGATTAAACTACCAATACAATCTTGATGAGTGAGAAGATCATTCGTATCCTACCACCGGATCTAAACCTATCTTTAGACTTTATGAGATAACCACCTTACTCGCGATATCCCAATATTATGTCAGATAAAGAAGGAGACCGAGTGTATTTTCCAATTTCAGTACTTGAGCACATTATGCGACATATTACTCAACAGTGCCGGTTTTAGCACTACCAGCGCCCTGGGCGACATTTTTTCGGCGCCTAGGGTGCTGTTAGTGTTTAAAATAGGGAACCCCATTTAGTTGTCCTTCGAGCGGTCGCCCAGCGTAGCTTACGCCGCTACTGGCTCAACGTTGAATGTCTCAACTCAGCAACGCTTTGTACGATCAAAAACTTTAAAAACATAACATACTTCAGCATTGTGCGCTATTGAATTGAAATATGGTCTGCAATAGGAAACCCTCTGAGTAGTTATTTGTTGCACAAATAATGTGTTTATAAGCTAGAGGGTAAAATGTACAGTCCCGGGTTCGCGTACAACTCGTCGGACACGCGGTCCATCTTCGGCCGGTGGACGGGCGGGTGCGCGGTCCGCTGGGTGGACCTCAGCGGGATCTACACGCAGCGCACCTGCCGCAGCCGCCTGGCACCGTCCGTCGGACAGCATTACGGCAGCAAACGTATGGCTAAACTGGAGAGGGCTTTATGGGTATGCTTTTCAACATCACAACGAGTTGTACAATTAAAACGGCCCGTTTTAAGTAGAATACTATATAGCACTATGTTATTATCTGTAAATCTTAAGTTAATATGAACATACATAATAGTCTAGTTGATTTGTTTTTTATCGTCTAAATTCTAAAATCTAAGTTACTAATGCTATAGTTGTGTCCTCACACTGAACATAGTTTACAATAGTCTAGTTGATATAGTTGTGTCCTCACAACTTTGTCGTATTGAAAGGACAATTTAGCATAATTTCCATCACGTAAAAAGTACGGTTTCCGTACGATAAAGGAATTTCTGCGCAACAGACTTGCGGGTATCTTCTAGTATTTTTTTAAATGTTAAATTTTTTACAGATGGTGGACAACGGTTGCATCGTGAGTCCCATGGCGACACTAGTGCCGCTGTCGCGCGGCGTGTCGCTGTACGCGCGGTTCCACGCGTGCGTGTGCACCGGCAGCTGGTGCAATGTGGCGCCCAACGTGGGGCCGCGACTGATCAATGTGATATCAGTGCTGATTGTTATGTTTTATTGCTAATGGTTTTCTGTTTATTTATTTTAGTAAAAAACATTCGGTAAAACGTATTTTTTAAATGCAAACGTTAGACAGAGACTTGCACAGACCATTCAATACCATCCATAGATATAGTTTTTTGCAGTTTTAATTAAATGATCCTTATCTAATTAAATAGTCAACGAGGAAGTAAAGTTAGAAATCAATAGTATTCGAAATTTATAGGTACTTCATATAATAAACTCACTAGTAGAAGAATGGATCGAACTGTTTATTATTTGAAGTACTTATAACAAAAAACATACGTATTTTAAACTTACATGGCAAGAGATGGTGACGGGTACTCTGAAAATACTTATCTTTTTAAATATTTTAAAAAATGGAATATCAAAATGGCGTTCTGAAAGATGAAGTTCCAGGTTTAGCGGCGCCAACATGGCGGGCACTCGCCCACCTGTTGTCGTGTGCGCGGATTGGCGGACTTCCGCGACACCCCCGCGCCCCGGCCGATCCCAGGCCAACCCACCTGCTATGTGTAGTTAGAGTTTAGACTGTAATTTTATAACTTAAGTTCAAGCCTCAAATATAATATTATGTATTTGAGTAAGCCTCAAATACTCGTAGGTCGTATCTAGATGCTTATTTCGATTTCAAAATCGTTAATTGAATTTTCTCGTATTGCTATAAAGTTTGATTGTAGATATGACAGTAATGTAAGATTCCAAATTATCAAAAATTTTATAATAGAGCAGCAAAATTTTATGCAATGAAACGCGATTAATTCGGTAACTTGGCATTTGACGACATCTGTGGCTCAGTGGTGAGCGCGTTGGTAGCTCAAGCCGGGGGTCGCGGGTTCGAATCCCGCCGACGGAACAAAAAGTTTTACAATGTTCCCGTGTCTGGATGTGTATTAAATGTGTATGATATACTAAAAATCTTAAATATATGTATAGTATAAAAGTATTAAATATTTACGTTGTCTGGTAACACATCAAGTCCTTCAGGTATAAGTACCCTTCACACCGCGTCAGTCTGGCCCCGTGCTAAGGCACGGGGCCAGACTGATGCGGTGTGAAGCGTCCATAGATAGGTATTATTATTATTATATTATTATTATTTGGCTCGTTACTGCATTTGGTGGGATAATTATTTTTTGAGAGCAACTCTTGTTCATTAAAATTTTGGCATTCTTCGTACTCATTGCGTAATGCAGCCGTAGCCCGTAACTACCCACTACGCAAACCGATTGACTTTTATAGTCCGGCTGAAACGACGAGTTAATGGAGTCCAATTACTGGAGATAAGATCGGGTAGCGGACGGGACTGCCCAATAAATATAAATCGTACAAATGTAATTAGACACGAGACACGACCGTCTCCAATGTAGGGTCGAGATCGATAACCTCTTTTTGTAAATTCTGAAAAAAAAAACAAAAGATATATTGTATAATAATAATTAATAGATATCAATCGATATTCAGTATCTATAATATAATCAAGCATCATTTTCTGAATAGTTTCCAATACAAGTAAATAAGTCTACTAAGATTGAATAAGATTCAATTTATTTTAGTGAAATATCTCTTTTGCTACTGTAAATTTTCATTAAAAACCTATCATAGTTGATGTAGGAACTCAATCGCAAGAATCGCAAACACTGACATCACGTGAGCTGTGTTCACATACAATAATTCAATCTAAATATATTGTGAAATTATACCATAATAATTAAATAATTTAATTTCTTTAATCAAAATCTGAACAATAAAAACATTATTCGCAAATTCTTAAAAGCATTCCGAAAAATGAAAGAAAGCAAATATAACTCACAATTACTGAAATTTAAAACATTCATAATGAAACAGCGTCATCAGGCCATCTGTCGACGTTTAAACGTAATCGAATGAGGCGAGATATAAATCTCAGTTATCGGGAGTGGAACCCCGACCCCGCACTTAGCGTCTTCCGCGCCACTGAGCGCCAGACCCTCTCGTCGCGTCGCAATAAAATAACTTTATTACGATTTACGAACTAACTGTAATGATTTTATTAAAAACTTTTTCATTTCTCCACTTAAATGGATAACTATTAAATGTCTTTACATTTAAAAACTTTTTTAGGGGACTATATATTATATAAAGCTATGAAAGTTTTTGCCCAAATTAATGTTTGTTGTACACATCAGCTATCTAGATAAAGTTTCGATAACTGGTGAGTGGCATCAGTATTATTATGACAGGAATTACGAGTATCAGGGCAAGCGAAGCGAGCCCTAGTAGAAACAAACTTTTTCGACTGTAACCTAAAGTTATTTTTATTTATTTATTTATTTTATTTATTTAGCACGATTCACCAACAGAATATCATCTGGTTCATTAAAATAAAAGACAAACAATGGTAACTTATATATAGGTTAGATGACTTCCAATGACAGGTGAAATAAAGCACGCGATGGCGACAAAGAAATTAATTAGTGAAAATGAGATGAGATGAAATGAGGTGAGATGAGAAACGACTGATACATACAATTTTCAATGAAATGATTGAATGGCATAATATATAATATAATAACAACATAACAACATATAACAATTTGTTCCTTATGGGTAAACTTAGCCAATACAAACTTAGCATTAATAATTTTAATCAAAGGTTTTTTTTTATTGTGATTACTTGAGTGTTGTATAGTGACCTTATTATGTTTAACAATATTAAGATAGGTTACTTACTATTGTTACACAGAATTTGTTTTAATATATGTTTAAAAGAATTTAGCTTATCAGAAAATATACAAATGTCAGAGTAATTAGATATGGTGTTGTAGGATCTACACAATCTTCTGAGCGGTGCGTAGTGGCCTAGATTGGTTCTGGCAAATTTTACATTAAACGGTTTGTAATTATTTTTTCTAGGTAATCTGACAGGAATATTTATGGGAATTTTGCTTAAAAGTCTATCGTTATCAATAACACCACTCAGAATCTTGTGTAGAAAAATAAGTTCCAAGTATTTTCGACGATCAAAAAGCGAATCCAGATTGAAGTATTTTAACCTGTCTGCATAATGGGGTAACTTACTAATCAAGCCATGCTTGTAGGATAAATGCCATAAGAATATTTTTTGGACTTTTTCGATATGATTAGAATGTGTGGCATAATGTGGGTTCCAAACTGGGCTACAATATTCAAGTTTACTACGCACTAGAGCATTGTAAAGTAGTATTGATGTTTTTGGGTTCCTGAAAGCTGTGGAGTTCCTTTTAATGAACCCCAGCATTTTAAACACATGAGATAAAATTTGGTCGATATGTTTGTGCATTTGCAGTTTGGTGTCAAGAGTGACTCCGAGATCTCTGATCTCCTGAACCTGAGACAATTGGTTATTGTTAATATGGTAAGTAAATAGGGAACATTTGAGTTTACGGGAGAAGCGAAAGTGAAAACATTTGTTAGTATTTAAGGTCATTTGGTTGACTTCGCACTAGACGGCTAGTCTATTAAGATCACTTTGAAGGTGGAAACAATCTAGTTCTTTATTAATTAGTTTAACTATTTTAAGGTGAATGAAAGAAAACATAAAACGATATCGTTGATGAAAATATTAAAAAATAGGGGACCCAATCTCGAACCTTGTGGTACTCCTGATAGAGTAGGAAACGGCAAAGATGAAAAGCCATTAGTCACTACAACGGAAGATCTATCAGATAAATACGATTTTATCCAGGCGAGCATTAAACCACTAAAACCGAACGAGGCCATCTTAGTTAAAAGTCTACTGTGTGGAACTTTGTCGAATGCCGTACTGAAATCTGTGTAGATAACGTCTACACAGTTTTGGCTACCTATTGAATCCATGAGATCATCTATAAATGCTACCATGTTCGTGGTAGTGGATCTTGTAGTAATGAAACCGTGTTGATTAGCAGAGAGGAATGGTTTTACGTGCCAAAAGAGAGCTGGATAGACCATTTTTTCGAAAATCATGGCAAAAGTAGGTAGTATTGATATGGGTCGGTAATTTTTAACGTTGTGATTATCACCCGATTTATGTAAGGGAATTACAATGGCTTGTTTCCATGCTCTAGGGAAATATCCATTGCTTAACAAGGCATTGAAAATATGAAATAACGGTAAAGAAATATTTTTTGCGCAAGATTTAATAAAATGTAATTAATTATGCGCAAGATTTAATATGCGCAAGATTTAATAAAATGTAAAAATAATTTCGATGTATTTCTTTCAAATGATTGTATAAAATTATTTATAATGAGTAAAATAAACTATTCGCAATACAAAACGCTACATACATTCGAACAAAGACGAAATCCAGTAAAATCTTCGAACAAAGCACAAGTCATACCTTGACACATAGGAAATAGAGCACAATTTTAAATAGCCGAAGTAATACTAATAGCTCACAGATTGTTTATTTATTTTTCATTCACAGTGTGGTCAATGTATCAAAGGTCATAACTAACCAAACTTCTTCATACAAAAGTATTCTCTAAGTCATCGAAATACGTAATATAATCGAAACAAAGAGCGCGGCCCAGCACCCTGAGAGTGCCTTATGAGAGAGCTGTCAGCGAGGTAACGCCGCATGAACTGTCATGTTTTTCGGGCGCGCATCCCATATCGAATTATTAGACGTTATCACGTCAAAATGCTCTGATACCCTAAACTACACACTAAAAAAAAAACACTAAAAAAAATCGGTTGTCTGTGAAGTCGGTTTGCTGACGAAAGTTGAACATGACAACTACCTTTGTTGAGTTGAACTTCATAATATTTTGAAAGTAAATTTAGTTCCGCGATTTGATAACAGATGTCACTGTTAGGCCTCTAGGTCGCGCTATCGCTTACTCGACAACATTTGGTATATGTAATTCAATGGAATAAATTCTCGACATTTCGCTGACACTCACTGGTTGTTTTATTTATTATTACGCCAGAGGGATTTGCGTCCCAGGGTAACCCTACAGAACGGATCGGACCGTATGACGTCACTCAAGTAGGACTTAGGAGAGAGACGGATGTTGAACGCTGCCGAACGCAAAGGCCGATTGTGCTTCCTTGTCGCTCGTTCCGCGCTCTCGCTTGCACTTCAAGCCTTAAATAGAACGCCTCAGAGCGAGGTAACGCCGCATGAACTGTCATGTTTTTCGGGCGCGCAGCCCATATCAAATTATAAGACGTTATCACGTCAAAAAATAAAGTCTAAAATTGCAATACTTCCTAATGCCTCATGCTCATGCTCATGCCTCAAGCTCATGCCTCATGCTCATGCATCATGCTCATGCATCATGCTCATGCATCATGCTCATGCATCATGCTCATGCATCATGCTCATGCATCATGCTCATGCATCATGCTCATGCATCATGCTCATGCATCATGCTCATGCATCATGCTCATGCATCATGCTCATGCATCATGCTCATGCATCATGCTCATGCATCATGCTCATGCATCATGCTCATGCATCATGCTCATGCATCATGCTCATGCATCATGCTCATGCATCATGCTCATGCATCATGCTCATGCATCATGCTCATGCATCATGCTCATGCTCTTGCCTCAAGCTAATGCCTCATGCTCATGCTCATGCCTCATGCTCATGCCTCAAGCTCATGCCTCATGCCTCATGCTCATGCCTCATGCTCATGCCTCAAGCTCATGCCTCATGCTCATACTCTTGCCTCAAGCTCATGCCTCATGCTCATGCTCATGCCTCATGCTCATGCCTTAAGCTCATGCTTCATGCCTCATGCTCATGCCTCATGCTCATGCCTTAAGCTCATGCTTCATGCCTCATGCTCATGCCTCATGCTCATGCTCATGCCTCATGAGCATGAGGTGTTCAATTTTCTAAACCTCGATAATAATAAGGGAACAAATGTAATGATCACCAAAAAATGCTCTGATACCCTAAACTTGTTTACCAAAAAAAGTTACTTATCACTAAAAAAATAAAGTCTAAAATTGCAATTCTACCAGCTATTTTTGTCAACTACACTTCAAATTGTAATCGAATACCAAATATAGTAAATGATCACCAAATCCTTGCGAGCAAATCAATGCGATATTTCTGTCCAAATAAATCATTACGATTAACAAAAAATGTGAGCATATATAATTTTTAACAAGAAAGTATTAATATCTCCATATTATCTTCTAATACTCCTGTCACGATGTTTGTCCGCGATGGATTCCTTAACTACTTAACCGATTTAAATGTTTCTTTTTTTTAAATGTGTGCTTTTTTCCAACTTGAGAGATAGGATAGCTTAGATCTTTAATTATAGTCGCAATTTTATTTTATTGCAAATTATTTGTCTATAAAGACCATTGTTTATGCGACGCGGGTCACGAGATAGCGATGGACGTTGCCATGGTGACATACTTATTTATAGTCACTATTTCAATAAAATAATATGGGCGATATACTTTATATAATACTAGATGACGCCCGCAACTCTGTTGAACCGTACATTTTCCGGGATAAAACTCCTATGTCCTTTCTCGGGACTCAAAGTATCTACATGCCAAATTTCAGCAAAATCGGTTCAGCGGTTCGAGTGTGAAGAGGTAACAGACAGACAGACAGACATGCTCATGCTCATGCGCAGCGGCAACGCATAATTCTGCGTTGTCGCTTGTCCTTTCTTATTTCTTCAAAGACTTCTGGTAAACAAATGGTCGTATACCATTCAGAATTAACCGTTTTACGATTCTCTAATGGCACTGTAGCCACATGTCCATTAATTCCAAAAAAACAGGCGAACATTTGCTTCAAAGTACTTT
This sequence comes from Polyommatus icarus, assembly GCA_937595015.1. NCBI lineage: Eukaryota > Metazoa > Arthropoda > Insecta > Lepidoptera > Lycaenidae > Polyommatus > Polyommatus icarus. The sequence goes on along the minus strand of OW569324.1, from coordinate 7,302,340 downwards.
TTGCACGAGTAACTTTTGTTGGTTTCGGCTCATCTTGGAACACCCACACCGTTAACTGTTGTTTAGTTTCAGGGTCATATGCATAGATCCAAGATTCATCACCTGTGTAGATATTATAAACGGCTTTTGACGTGCCACGGTTGTATTTTTTTATCATTTTTTGCACCAATCGACACGAGCCCGTTTTTGATCGATTGTCAAGTTGTGCGGAATCCAACGCGAACATATTTTTTTTACAGCCAAATGTTCGTGTAATATCTTATGTATGCTCGTCATACTTATGCCTAAGGACGCCTCTATCTCGCGATATGTAACATGACGATCACGCATTATTAGTTCCCGCACAGCATCTATATTTTGTGGGACAACAGCTGTTTTTGGGCGACCTTCTTTATTTTCATCCGTGAGCATAGACCGCCCACGATTAAACTCACTGTACCAGTGATAAACAGTGATTTTTGATGGTGCTTCATCTCCAAAAGTTGCGGTGAGTTGAATAAAGCACTGTTGTTGATTTAGCCCACGCCGAAAATCGTAGTAAATCATTGCACGAAAATGTTCACGCGTTAAATTCATGGCAAATGAAGACAGGCAATTTTCAAAATGACGCCACAATGGAAAAATAATTGACAGTGACATGAAACAAAATGTATTCTTCAACCAAAGAGTTATATTTTCAAATGTTGTAATTACTTTTTAAATATTGTTCTTGTAAGTGGCCAGTTCCGGATACATAAATAGCAGCCCTCGTAACTATAAATAGTAACATAAATAGATGACCTGCCCCTGGTTAATTCTAGTAAACGATGGAGACTCATCTCATTCATGATTGATCACTCGAAATGACTAATACTAGACATCAAGTTCTGCTTACGATTATCTTCTATTCCTGGTTTACTACGTATTTTAATTTTTTCTTGTGTGTGGTGTAATTCTATTTTAACTATTATTTAAGGGTGAAGCCAAACGAGCGTAATTTTTGAGTTGTGAGTCGCAGAATTTCGGTCGCGTAAATATCTTTTCATACAAATCATGACTCATAGTTTCGGATACATAAATAGCAGCCCTCGTATATTTCAGCAGTTTGGACCTGAAGAGATAACAGACGGACACCTACCCATTCCAATTTAAAAATTAACATGGATTATGAGAGTTTTACATACTAATAAGTACTATAAATGCGAAAGTGTGTCTGTCTGTCTGTCTGTCTGTAACCTCTTCATGCCCAAACCACTGAACCGACACAACTTTTGCTGAAATTGGTAGATACTTATACTGAGTCCAGCTATCAGTTTATGATGATTTATTTACGATAGTGAAATAACGAGATGTAATTATTTTGTTTCTCATTTTAAAACTAAAATGTAGTTCAAATTTGATTTTTAGGGTTCCGTACCCAAAGGGTATTATTATTTATTATTCTCCGGAGCAATGATTTTTTTTGGTTCATTTTTCTTTAATAGGATAGCAAAATGAAAATACATACTTTGTTTATAATTTTACATTAAAATGCTAGTATGATGTTGGTGATCATTTACTAATATTGGTGATCGTTTACTAATTTTGGTGATGATTTTACATTAAAATTCTAGTATAATGTTGGTGATCATTTACTATTTTTGGTTTTAAGATGTTAAAATCTTTGGTTATCATTTTACATTAAAATGGTGGTCTATATTTTGGTGATCGTTTACTATTTTTGTCTGTGAAATGTTACTATTTCTGGTGATCAGTTAATTATAAGCCAAAATAAACTAGCTCAAAGCTGAGCTTTGTGATGGCTCGCGTCGTCACACCTTGCCTGACTGATGATAACATATCTATACTACCTAGTACCTACATATTGACTGAGTGATGATAACACATCTACATATAAATAAACATTTGTTAAAGCACAAATCAATAGGTGTGATAGTTTTTCCGTAAAGTACTGTACATTTTGACAGGTTGTATACTAGGGCTCGCTTCGCTCGCCCTGATAAATAAATGTTATGTATCACATCGAATTACAAATAATTATACTTATTTAAGTATAACATCTCTTTATTTTTAACAATCTAATGGGAGTAACATTTTTGGATCTAATAATGTAATTAGGTCGAGTTTTACTGAATCATGACCTGACATTTAACTACAAATTATGTAATAAATCTTTTACTATCATCCGATAACACCAAACAACAACCACGCAATCAAAATATCTGTCATCATACAAAACAACAACTATGTATCAAGCCTATGTATTACACAACTCCTATGTAACTCCGTACAAAAACATAGCGATCCTCCCCAGACAGATAGTGGTCGTAAATCACCCCCGCCCCCCCGCTCGCCGCCCCCGCACCGCCCCCACCGCCCCGCGACTCCCCCGCGATTACGCGGCCACGAGTCATTGAGCGCCCCCCGCATTTACATACTGCTAACTTCTTAAGATTTTATCATCCGTACATACTTTGTTCCCCGTATATTTTATATGTTACCGGGGGTACGTGATTCGTTCCCGCGATTTGTAGGCTCATAATTTTGACTGCGAGACATTTGTAAAAGTATAAAATAATTATTGTAGTCGTAATATTTTTTTCTTACATTGAAAATCACGTTTCAGCAGTTGCAGAATTAATTTCAAAATCATTAAAATAAATACAGACAATAATATTTACATTATAACAGTTTCTAAGCTTATTTCTACAGGATTCTGAAATCATGCTACGTATGTCGTACTCGTTGCAGGTGCTACGCGCTACGTAACTTCATGCGCTACGGCGTGCTACGAACTTCGGGCTACGCCGTAACGCCGTAGGCCGTAGCCCGTAGCTTGGACGTAGCAAGTGTAAATAGTGGGAAATAATTATGAAATAATTATTTCCCACTATTCACATGCAAAGGCCTTACAGAGAATAGTTGAAAATGGCATCTGGAAGCTATATGGATGAATTGCATAAAACAACATAATGGTACAAAATTTACTTTTTTCCTGAGCGAAACTAGGAGGGAGTTTCAGACAACATATCGGGCAGTTTCCGGCGCGGCGCATCCGGCGATGCTGCACGCTCCCGATGAATGGGGTTACCACAATTTTAGTTACATTGTAGACTTATAACAAAAAATATATTTATAATATTCTTTAAAATTTTAACATTGGAAGATGCAAGTTTTAATTATTATACTTGTATTTTTGCAGCTTAACCGGAAAATACCTGGACTGGTGAAAAAAAATCTGATTATGAACTTTTCAATACATGTATAACGTTCTAGCTGGAGTCTGCGAGGTTATTTAAATGCTTGTACCTCAAGTTCTGTATGCAAAGATTTGGGTAAATGCCATACTATTGTTTCTATCGGTTTAGGAAGATATCATCGCAGGGTTAATTTTAATCCATCTCTGCGGCTTATTTCTGTGGAGTCCGTCGTTTTACCACAATCATGGTGACTTATTATTGCAATTTGTCAAGCGCAGCAATGCGCGTCGTTCGCTTTATTGTGCGCCACAAAAGAAACACACGACTCATCTCGCTGATCAATGATAAGAAACAACTTTCATTTTTATTTTACAAAAACAAAACACAAGCAAAAGAAAAACTTTGCTAATATATCTTATGTTTTCCAAACTTTGGTACTATTTTTAAACTTATTTTTTTAAAACATATTATAAAATTTATCAATTATTGTAGTATTGAAACAAAACTATAATACTACAAAAATTTTACCTAGCTGGCACCACCACCGGTTTGGGAACCAACCCGACTAGTAAGAACTAAGAACCAAGTAGCAGTTTTACATAAAGTTACACTAAGTGGCTACACTTAATATCTATTTTACCGCAGCATGTACATACGAGTACAATAATTTCAATATTTAGTAAGTGTCTATGTATATTCGACGTTTGACTACTAAATAACGATCCACACCAGCCAAAACTCAAAATTAGAGGCAAAAAAGCCTCTTCAAATAGTCAGTTCTTAAAGAAATCATTAAGGCGGAGTGGGAAACGACATTTGCTGAAACAATAACGAGAAGTGAGAATGCCGCGTCATAACTGCGCCCAATAAAACCATCACGGTTTGTTTTTAATGGACATGCAAAAATTAAAGAACATTTCTGTTCACTTTCATTCAGTCACGGTTACCAGATTCGACACTTGTTCAGAACACAGCGTAAATAAAGTTGTTATGTAATGGTGCTGGGCATGGTGGACGTATAAAAAAAGGCGGACGGAGTCCCACCATACACAAAACTGTGTCGTTCAGAGTCGGCCAGCTGGCTGTATGTACACGGTCCGCACGCACACATTCTTGCGCTAGTCCATACCATTTGACAGGCGTCAGAATGTGTGCATGGCCGACTCTGAAGAAAAGCATAAAGGTAATATACCTATCATATTAACTTTATGAAGAAAAGTGAAGACACAGTTTTGAATATGACAAGACTCCGTCCGCCTTTTTTTCTACGTTTATGGTGCTGGGTACGATCATCGTGCCAGTGTATTTTTTTACCATGTATTAAAATGCATGTTATACATAGTATTATTATTCCAAAGCATTTTCATAAGTTTATTAAAATTGTTGCTAGTAAATATTCTTGCGGCTAATATTTTTTGCAAATTAAAAATATTTCTCTAGTTTGGTTGTTCTGTTCTGTAAAAAAATCGACATAGGATTATAGACCCTTTTGACGAAATGTCTGTACGGTGTCTATCTGTAGTAATAGGTCCTGTGTTAGCTAGATATTGCATTATGTAAATGTGGGTGAACAGCGTCGAATGCTGGGTTAGTACCGCGAATACAACAAGGGTTCCCCACAAAAGGTCCTAGGGGATAAATAACATTTGTTATTTTAACTATTAACAAGATTTTAATTGTCGTCGGGCGACATGGCGGCAAACATTATAACCGCACTGGGGTCGCCTTTGTTCTATTGAACATCGCTTAATTATAATAATTACTTTACAACATTGCGTTTTTTTTGGAATCTTTTGTTTGTATGGGATGTTGGCGAATTTGTTTATTGCGCTTAGGGTAGCCTTTTAGAGCTACGAGTATATAAAACGTACGTAGAGAACGTTTCTAAGTTGCTTTATCGGTTTTATTTACTCGTAAGAGTGACTGTTACCTTCCTTCACAGAAAATAAAGAACACTATAATTATTATAGGTCTACCAGAATCTGATGGCAAAATGTGAGAAAATAAATTGACTAGCAATACCGGGGTAGTTGGAATAAAACATTTTGATCCTTTTGTTTTTTCTTATAGCGGCTGATTCTGTGTTTTAATATTTAAAACACAGAATCAGCCGCAAATATAAAAATTTATCCAATGATCATGTACATTTTTTGAAAATCTGCTGTCAAAAATTGCCATCAGATTCTGGTAGACTATACTATTGTTATTAGATCTTAATATATGCCACACGAGGCATTTAATAATGAATTAACTTATATTTAATGAAGACTGACAGATAGTGTAATGGGTATGATGATGATGTGATATGTTACAGAAGTAGTTATATTCGTCTCTGAGTGCGGCAGAGCTTTCAGGTGCTCTACAAAGTTTCAAAGAAATACACCCATACCGATTACACCCTCGAGTCTCTATGTTATTTTTTTGTAAAATTGTTTACAAATTGACAATAAATAAAAATACACAGATAGTCTGATTAACAAGTGCCATTGTTCTCGAAACCTGATCTCATTCACCGAAAATTATGGTTTTGGTTTCATTCTATTCGGAATACCATCTAGAACATTCTATCAAAATTCCAAGAGGGGCTGAAAAAAAAATGCAATAGTTATAAACAATTAAGTAAACATAAAAAGAAGGGTTTGGATTTTTTTTAATATTTCGAAAACTATTTAATAATATTAAAATTTGAAAATAGATCCTTAACGAAGAGGAAATTTCCTAAAAAAAATCTCAGATCCTGGAACCTTACCAATAATCCTTATAGCTTTAAATGAGCGGCGAAAGTAACGGTAAATACGCGTAGTTCGAGTTTCGCGTGAATTGCCGCAATCTGCCACGCGAACTAAAAAATATATTTTAACTGATTAAATATTAATATAAAGAAATAAAAAAATTGGGTACTAAGTAGACATATCTATAAACAATAATCCGTCAACAAAAATAAATTATCACAGTTTGTTTAAATGTTATGCTTCTGTTCATTTGTTAATAGTCACCATTTTAATGTTAACATAAAAACGCTGATTATTTCTAAACAAGAAATCTAGAATTTTTTAATATTCTTTTGAGATAATCTTAAAAGGGTTTAGAAGAGATATCCGGTGGAAAAATGCAATAATTTTGATTTTTCACTTTTTTATGAACAATCAAAGGCATTCATGAAATTTTCATGTAAATAAAGCAATTAGGGTTTTTTCATCAATAAAAATGATTATTTAAATTTTATTAGTTATAAATATAAACATATATATTGTTATCTAGCTTCTAACAACAACAAAACAAAATAATAACAATAATTGGATATAAAAGTACCGTAATTGCTTTATTTACATGAATAATTTTGGAATGCTTTTGAATGTTAATAAAAAAGTGAAAAATCAAAATTATTGAATTTTTCCACCGGATATCTCTTCTAAGCCCTTTTAAGATTAGCTCAAAAGAATAATAACAATTTCTAGATTTCTTGTTTAGAAATAATCAGCGTTTTTATGTTAACATTAAAATGTTGACTATTAACAAATTAAGAAAAGCATAATAATTAAACAAATTGTGATAATTTATTTTTGTTAACGGATTATTGTTTATTGACATATCTACTTAGTATCCAATTTTTTTTATTCCTTAATATTAATATTTAATTTTTTAGTTCACGTAGCAGATTGCGGCAAATCACGCAAAACCTGAACCACGCGGTTTCACCGACCGTTAATTTCGCCGCTCAATTAAAGCTATAAGGGTAATTGGCAAGGTTCCAGGATCTAGGGTTTTTTTAAGAAATTTCCTGCTCTTTAAGGTTTTATTTTCAAATTTTTAATAACTCAAATAGTTTTTGAAATATTAAAAAGAAAACCAAACCCTTATTTTTATGTTTACTTAATTGTTTATAACTTTTGCATTTTTTTTCAGCCCGTCTTGGAATTTTGATAGAAATCGAATGAGACCAAAATCATAATTTTCGGTGCATGCGATCAGGTTTCGGGGAAAATGGCACTTGTTTACTAGTGTAAGATACTTAGATTGCATGACCCCACACGAGAAAATTTATAGCGATGCGTTGAGAATCGATTGTATCTATTGAAATTGAATTACAATAACAACGATGGGTGACGCAACATTACTTGTAAAAATATTTCCGGCTTACAATTTTTTTTGTACCTATGTCTATGTAATATACTTATTACGTATATGAAATATTGTTTAGATAAGGTAGGCTTTATAATAATAAAGCAAAGTCAATAAAAAATTGGACAGGTTAGAAGAAGCTTTTATGGAGCAGAAGACGTCGTCAAAGGGTTCGTCATGACTCATGGTATCCAGTACAGCAACGTACATGTTACTGTCCCATTATATTAATATCTTAGTTTCTTTCATCTTTTATGACAGTAATTGCTATTCTGAGTCCCGAGAACCCAACAGGAAAATATAGCGTTACATAATTCAGTAACACCGGCAGCCGGAACTGAAATTGTGGTCATTTTTTGCCGTTTTGCCGGTTTTATTGAAACGAAACGAAGGAGAAGTCGTTTTGTATTGGCTAAGTGTTGGGCTGTTGGCGACTGGCGTATACCTACATTCTCTGTTCCTTTACAGTAATAAGCAGTGGGATGGAAGTTAAAACAACCAACACGACCAACGAAAGATGTTCTTATCAGACAATATATTTTTTTGTTCAACGACAATTGAACTTACAGGTTCCGATTGGAGGAACTAACTTTCAAGCCTCTACCGAGCCGAGTGGTTAAGATAAGATTTGGGCAAACTGCCATAAAAAGTTCTTTCACCAAAACTTGGCCATTACATAAAATTACCATCTCCTAAGCAGTTGTACTCAAACGCATTAGCTATAATATTATAGTATCTGATAGAGTATTTCCAATTTTTTGTTGTATGGGGTGGCCATCATAAATCACAACTATCGCCCCATCATCTCGCAAATGGCTGTTCAATACGCATCTCGAACTTAATTGGAGGAAGATACTAACTTTTGAAAATGGAATCGCAGAGGTTTTTCTACAATATAATAAAAAAATCGGCCAAGTGCGAGTCCTTGAGATACAGCCTGGAGACAGACAGACGAACAAACATCAAAGTCCCGAAGTCATCGAAGTAATAGGGGCCCGATTTTACCTTTTGGCTACGCAACCCTAAAAAAAGCTTTCGATCAAAGTAACGAAGACTTGGTTATTTTCAAGTTGTCTGAAACTTAAATTATCCACGACTTCATAATCTGACTGTATTTATGTACGATGTCTTGGACAACATGAAGGATTAAACAATGAAATCGTACTGGCTACCGTTGCTGGCTACTGGAACTATTCTGTATAAAGTATCCCGCTATGTTTTTATAACCCAAAATTAGTTAAAACACCTTGGTACAGAGTATAGACTACTGTACTTTAAAGCATCTTTAGAGATTATATTTTATAACATGGTGTGAGTGCAGGTTAAAATTAATAATAAATACATGAATACTTCTTGATTCTAAGTAAGTATAAGTCCACACTCCACGTCTGTTTTGTATTCAGTATATAAGTCTTCATTTATCAGAAAAACAGTGGAGAAATTCGTTTCATTACTGGAACGCACGGTCGCGAGGGGATGCGTTTATGTTATGAGTTATAGCCCGGACAAACTTAATGTCACTACACAGAGCTGTAAAGGGAGTGCTTGAGATTCGCAGACGCGTTTACGATTCGCCAAATTATGTGCGGCAGGGTTGTGGGAATTAAAATACAGACATTTGGAAATGCCCTTAGGCCTAGGATTTTTGTTAATGGAAAGCCAATTATTATTTATCATATTCATATTTAATATTATAAATCCGAAAGTGTGACTGTCTGTCTGTATGTTACGTTTTTACGCCCAAACAGCACCTGCAACTCTTCGCCATCGTCCCACGTGAAAAATATACCATCCTCTGTCCTCATCACCTTGATGAGTGGCAGTCTTCCGCCGTGCGTTTTTCGCGTAACTTTCTGCCGTGCATTGTAAAAGTCTGGAACGAACATTAAGAACTGTCACCAGCAGTATTTCCGGACCTATAGGACCTGCAAACCTTCAAGAAGAGAGCGTATTCCCCCTTAAAAAGACGGCACCGCACCTGCAGCTCTTCTGATGTTGCGAGTGTCCTTGGGCGACGGTAGTTGCTTTCCATCAGGTGACCCGTTTGCTCGTTTGCCCCCTTATTTTTATTTAAAAATACACAACTGAAAAATACACAAATATAACAGGTAGGTACTTAGGTAATATTATTGTCTTCACAGTACGAATTTAATTGTATTGAAATATCGCGACTGGAATATTTCAATACAATACCAGGATCTAGCTCCAGTTAGATCCTGGTATTGTATTGAAATTACTTCTAAGTACAAGTCAGTGCCGTCAAAAGAGGCAAGCAATAACAATATCACAAAATTTTACGCAAGCGAGCGGGGAACAAACAATTGAGAGTGGCCAATAAATCCGAGTGATACAAATCCTTTTAGGCTTAGCAAATTAATCAAACAAAGTGGTATCCCCGAGTTATGATGCATAACGTAAGGGACCACTTAGCGGCGGACGAGATTATTTATAATATTGACATGTCTGCTCGAGGGGCAAGTCGACGCGGTAGCTTTCTATAAGTTGAGTAAACAGGGAAAAAGGATTTTCGTTGCCACAATATTTGCTAAAGTAAAGGTTTGCTTTTCGAACTGTAACTTGTGTTTCAAAAGATTTGGTGTCTGCAAATTGGAATTCTATTTTCTAACTTTTACTTTTTATACTTATCTAAACTGGACGAAAGCACTTTGGTAAAAAGTAGAGGAGCATGTACTTACAGACAGACGGACAGACAGACAGACAGACAGACAGACAGACAGTCAAGTGCATGCACTTTATTAATATAGAGATTGCGAAGGTCAATGTGGATTTTTTAATCTTAATATTTTTAACATACACAAAGAATTTGCCAGCTCTCAGAATACATTTATGGTAACATAGCATTGAATAACTAAAATCGTACGATAGTTGTAAACTTCCGCGCGAGGCCCCCATCAATAAATCAACTCAATACGAATCTAATATGAAAATGTTTATCTCGAAGCTATAAAAACAAGTTGCGATTGAGACAAATAGATGTTATGGTTCTCGGCAAGGGAGGCCGTGGAAAACAGTGTTGAAACGAATTTCCTATAAGGATAGCTTTGATATTGTTTCTAATCTAAAAATATTTTTTTGATCCTTTGGGTCTACCAGAGGCCTGCGATACACTTAGGTGTTATTAATAGTGATTAGCGTATGAGAGCAATGAGCATGGAAATCTTAAAAATCAGGAAATAGGCAGATGACATGAAAACATTTATTCTAAAATGGTGCTGCCTTTATAGTTTGGGCAATCCACGGCGAAAAATATGAAACGTTTGTAAAAATTGCAAACTTTCCTTCGCAATCCTTTGGCTGTTGTGCTAAAACACCGACTAAATTATTTCCCCAAAATACGGGACCAAATTCAAAGATGAAGCAGTCCTCGTAGCTAGACAAGTCTACACATATTTGGCTCTCGTTGACCGTAATAGTGTAGAATTCGCCACATCTCTCGGGGGGTGCCACGCTCAACGTGTATCTTTCTATGTCATTTAAGAGATACATCCTTCTTTTCATCGAGGAAACCGTCTTCCAAATACAGGCGTCTACTTCTGGTACTTGCATTTCTACCACGTTCGACGTTTTAAACTTTAAAGTGGTTCTGATATCGAACGCTGCAACCGATATGTCGTAAAGAAGTGAACCGTTGAATCGCTCATGTGCTTTCCAGAATACCACGTCGTACAGACGACTCGAGTTGTTTGTAAAGTCGTACAGCAGCAAGACTTTGTGGCGTACAAAACCCTTACTCGCCTTCTTACAGTGCGCAGAAGTCACCAGCCATTTGTCTAGAATAACACTGCCAAAACATACTGAATTCCAAGAAGTTGAGCCGTTTCTTACGATAGCAGCGACGTATGGGAATCTGTTTGCTATTTTTGTATTTAGATTTACATCAATTCTGGCGAATATGTTTTGACCGATCCGATAGCTTTCCACGCCATGAACGCGTTGTCGCTCTTCTTCCGATAGGTTTGAGGCGAACTTTATCATAACACTTACCGCCAGTATAGCCACACACACAATGATGACCAAAGAAATCACGGCTGCTTTCATTTTTAACTCAATAAACAAAATACCTCAATAATAAAATGCTACTTAAAATTTATTTTGCGTTGATTTTGCGCGACAAGAGTCATGACAGAAAAACAAGATGAATCTTTCAAACAGACATTACACGGCCTTTTCAAAATACTAGAGGAGCCCGCGAGGGCTAGACCTTCCTTCGTTTCGTGAAGCTGAAAGTTTACCTGTTTGTGAACTTTACAGAGGTAAGAACAACCAGCGACTACATATTATGGAGTTTCGGTCGCGGTTACTTTAGGAGGTATCCAGTTCTGAAGGTCTACCTGACCTTAGGGCCCATTTTCATTAGTCGTTAACTCGTGCGGTATACAGCATACGGGGAGTCTTTGTCAACTAATGGCGCATTTTGATTGGTCGAGGCATGATCTCCCGCACCCCGCATGCGGGCCCTATCGACCAGTGAAAATACGCCTTTAGCCGGTACCAGTACCAAAAATTTCAGATATTCTGACATTGACCGAACTCATGATTAAATTAGCTGGTACCGACTTCAAAATAGTAAAGACTATAAATGTGTAGGTATATAAATAGTTAGGATTTTGATGAATTCTGGAAAAAGCACTATCTAAAGAGTAATAATTATTTTAAAATACTTGTAAGTTAATATTTTTATTGTTTTTACCTTGGAAGTCGGTTTAAATTTTTTGTTAAAAATAGTGTTTTGTGTCGAACTCGAACTCGAACTCGAACTCAAACTCGAACTCGAACTCGAACTCGAACTCGAACTCGAACTCGACTCGAACTCGAACTCGACTCGAACTCGGTTGTCTGTAAAGTCGGTTTACTGACGATAGTTGAACGTGATAGTTTATATTATTTTATTTAAATTTTAATGAATAATAATTACATATTGTTATTAATGCTATGTACACCGTAGTTGTCGTATGCATTAGATATAATACAAATTGTTATTTTAGTTTTAAGTAAAAAATGTATGCGATGTGGTTGTACTTTATTAAAAAATAATAAATAATAATAATAACGTGATAACGTCATAGCCTTAAACGGAACGCCTCAGAACCTCAGAGGTAACGCCGCATATTGCGTCATGTTTTTTCGTGCGCGCAGCCCATATCGAATTATAAGATGTTGTCCCGTCAAAAATAATAATTATTGTACTTTTTTTGCTATATAAGGAAAAAGACCTAATGCTAGGACACTGACCTAATAGATGACACTTATGACAAAAATACCATAAAAATAAGAATTACTCTAATACTACGAATAATAAAACCTAAGGAAACGTAACTCCCATACTAATACAGTTTTAAATTTGGTTCCATTCGAACTGTCATGTAACGTCAGCCTTTGTACCGCTCAAGGTCACCTAAATATTGCAAATGTATGAAAAGTGAACCTAGGGTCTACGAATAATAAAAACTAAGGAAGAGTAACTCCGTCAAAAAACATGCTCCAAAATACTTGTCATACATTTGCAATATAGGTGACCTTGAGCGGTATAAAGGCTGATGTTACAATATGACAGTTCGGATGGAACCAAATTTAAAACTGTATTAGTATGGGAGTTACGTTTCCTTAGGTTTTATTATTCGTAGCTCTAATAATTATTTGTCACCGCCGCGCTGTAAATTTTATAAGCTTCTCAAGCTATCTGTTGAATTGAAAAAATAATATATTAGAGACGCCTTCGGGAACAAAATTTTAAAATGGGATCAATTTTATAATAATATGACCGCGTCAACACGCGCTCGGCAATCTCTTAGCAAATAGGTTATGGAAGGCGATATATATATATATATATATATATATATATATATATATATATATATATATATATATATATATATATATATATATTTTATTTGGAAAACTTACAACTACTTCAAAATAACTATAACAAAGATTACTAACGAAAAAAATACCCATTAGTTACTTATGTTTTTGAACAAATATGTTTAACCTTAGTTTGACCTTCAATGGCGTTAAATTAGCAATAAATTCGACCAACATTACGTTTCGAACTTTTGGTAAGCTTTTCGTATCAGCTTTCACATAATGAGAACTTGTATTTGACGAACCAGCCATTATAAAATATATGATTCAAAGGAAAAAAAACATTCTGCAGAGGTCAATTGGCCGCCGGTGATGACGTCAGAGCGAAACTTTAAAAATTTATTGAGAAAAAACTAGCCAATGAATTTCAAAATTATTGAATTTATATTCTTAAAATACCCTATTTTAACGAAAAAAAATATAAAAAGTACATGTAATTTTTTTTGGACAATGCCCATTACAAGTTTCCACTAATAAATAAAAATACTAAAAAAAAAGAGAGAAGACTTCTCTCTTTTTTACTGACTTAGTGAAAATCAATGTATATATGTCGCAGCCGACTGGTTAAAATAGCCGTTCGATCAAACAGCTAGCCCTTTGACTGAACAACGCCATTCAATCTCACGGCTAGCTTTTTAATTCAAATTTCAGTCGCTCGAAACGTTCAACACTACAGCTGATTCAAGCCGCCGCCGTTTGATTGAATTAGTTCAGCGCTCACCACCGCGGCGCTAGGTGCGTTTTGTTTACAATATGGCGTCAACTAGCCGGTGTTTTGTGATTGTATTAAGACAATTTTCGTAAATATACGTTACAAGTGTTATTAAAGTGACAGAAATTATGGGGGCACATGCCACATACGAGTGAATCAAAAAAACAAATATTGAAATTTCGAGGAGAAATTACGGGATTATGAAATGCATCATGCAATTATTGTGTTCAAAATGAGTTACGATACAATTTATTCTGCTTATTATCATTGCGCTTGTGTAATAATAAAACTAAACTAATGGTCAGCTTAGTTAATTTGCCATTTAACCAGTTAGCTAAGCGTTGTCTAGTTGTAGTATTGAACGTTGCAGTCAACAAGTCGGCTAAACGACGTGTAGCCGTGTGATTGAATGGCGTTGTTCAGTCAAAGGGCTGGCTGTTTGATTGAACGGCTATTTTAACCAGTTGCCTGCGACATATACACAGTAATCGAAAGTTGACCTGGTACTGCAGCTTCACCTGGTAATCAATAGGATACCCAACTCCGCACCAACTTAGAGCAGAGGTTTCGTGTTTGGGCTCCTTTTAATTGCGACAACCAGTAAGACATAGATACTTAAACAGTAAATATTAGCATCAGCAGCAGCACCTGGATTCTATAGCAACCGAGCTCTATATGAGCCCAAAGTGGAGGATACATGTTTGGACTCATATTGACGGCCTCATCCAAGAGGACATTCATAGATAGTATTCATTGGGATACGATCCTGTTGATAGGAATTATTCTATACTATAACCAATATAAGTTTAAAAAGCATGAAATAAAATTAAATTAAGAAATTAAAAAAAACCCCGCCAAACAACTTTAAAAAGTAATAAAATAATATTTACTGACTAAGTTTAAATAATTCCTAAGTGTATAATGATATTTTAGTCCATAATTGTTGTCAAGGTGTGTCGGGGGACCGCTAATGTAATTATATTTGATTTCACATAACATTACATTTAAGGGTTCACAACGCACCAAATCGAGACAATCAGTGACTTGGCGATAGAAAATGCAAAAGTCGCTGTTGGCGGTCCCCCGACACACCGTGACAACAATTATGGACTAAAATATCAGTATAGGTACACTTAGGAATTATTTAGACTTAAAGTCAGTAAATATTATTTTATTACTTTTATTTGTTTGGCGGAGGTTTTTTTAAATTTCTTAATTTAATTTTTTTGGCTTTTGCTCGACATCAAAAGCGGCAACAGATAGGCACTTGAAAACAAAATACATCAGTAGTATCCTACAAATTATTAAGTATTGTTACGTGCTAGGGTTCTTTGGATTCGGAGAAAAAGACCTGGTGACTCTCTTAGAGACTTTATTCACAAACACTAGCTCACACTAATCACTGAGTCCAAACACTAAGCACTAGATCCAAATCACTGAGCACTATCACTGTCCTAGGTCGTAGCCGAGTCACTATCACAATCACAATCACTCACTATTGATCACTTGTTTTCGCTCCGAAGTCACCTCGAAGATAGCTCAGATCAAACTGAATTGCCGGCTCGACTGTCTGCGACTATTTATACGGGCCGGATCGAATCTCAGAAATATCCGGAACATCCCAGAATAAACCCGATATGCGTAAACAAGTATCAGATATTTCTAGAAAGTACTCGTAGGTACATACACCTAGCGTCATCTAGTAGCGAGTAGGGGATTTACGTTGCCTGTGTTCCCTTGGTAGGTTCGCTGGCCTGACGCTAGATGGCACCACGTGTCCGTATCCGTAACACTACTCCCCTCTTAGAGATGCTCGTCCCGAGCATCGTTGTTACTGCCATGGTAACGCGCCAGACGGTCTATGTGTACCACTTTGAATGTCCCTCTTAGTTGCTTTTGGATCCTGTAAGTCACATCATTCAATCGGGTAACCACTTTGTATGGGCCGTCCCACTTGGTCTGTAACTTTGGAGATTTCCCTTTTCGGCGAGTTGGGTTATGCAGCCACACCAGTGACCCTTCTTCGAAGCCGCTCGTGTTCGCTTTCCGGTCATATCTGGTCTTCATCTTCTCACTTGACTGTAACCCATTTTCCCGAACCGTGGCGTGTATATAGCGCATCTTTTCCCTTAAATCGCAGACATAGTCTGGTAAGGTCTTTGGTTCCTCCGGTGACCCTCCTGTCAAGAGGTCTACTGGTACTCGTAGTTCTCTACCGTAATTGACATACGCCGGGGTAGCTTTTATTCCCTCATGCTCGGCGGTACGGTACGACAGAAGGAAGAGCGGTATATACTTGTCCCAATCCTTTTGTTTGTCATCTACCAATTTCGCCAAATGCCTCTCAAGGGTCTGGTTAAATCTCTCAACCATTCCATCAGACTGTGGATGGTACGCGGTGGTCCTCGTCTTATGCATTCCCAAAATTCTGCATACTTCCTGGAAGACCTGCGATTCGAAATTCCTGCCCTGATCGGAATGGATTTCTAGAGGCACACCAAAGCGAGATATCACTTCTTCGACTAGCTTAGAAGCAACCGTTGTAGCTTCCTGATTTGGTATGGCGAACACTTCGGGCCATTTTGTGAAGTAATCCATGACCACCATAAAATACTTGATTCCCGATTCCGTTACAGGAAATGGCCCAGCTACGTCAACTGCAATTCGTTCCCACGGTGCGCCAACGTTATACAAGCGCAGGTTCCCACGGCTCCTTGTCTGTGGGCCCTTCACTGCAGCGCAAGTAGTACATTTGCGGCACCAATCCTGCACATCATCTCGACAATGTAACCAGTAGAATCGTTCTCGCACTTTTGTTAACGTCCTCTTGACACCTAGATAACCTCCTGATACGCCATCGTGAATTTCACGGAGAACATCTGGTACTCTCGTCCTTGGGACAACTATCTGAAGATGGAACTCTCTGCCGTTAGTCTTCTCCCATTTCCGGTAAAGTATTCCATTTTGAAGTATCAGACTGTCCCATTGCGCCCAGTACGCCTTAGTGGCAGCGCCAGTGGGTGCAACCTCACTCCAGATTGGTTTTACGTCACCCCGTTTCTTCCATGTGATGATGTGCCGAAGGTCGTCATCTCTTTCTTGAGCCTCCCTCATAGCATCATTCTCCCATGGACCCAAAGGACTTGTTTTCGTTAACTTTAATGAAATTTCGTTAGATTCCTGCTTAACACAATGTTTGCAGTCTTCTGAACACGGCCTTCGTGAAAGTGCGTCGGCATTCCCATGCGCCTTTCCGCTGCGGTGTTCCGTCTTGAAGTCATACTCCTGGAGTTGTTCAATCCATCGAGCTACTTGGCCTTCTGGGTTCTTGAATTGTAGTAACCACTTCAAGGCTGCGTGATCAGTTCGCAATAAAAACTGTCTCCCGATGAGATATTTGCTGAAATGTTGTAGCGTCTTTACGACAGCCAAGAGTTCTCTTCTTGTCACACAGTAGTTTCTCTCTGGCTTAGATAAAGATTTGCTGAAATATGCAATTACAACTTCTCTTTCACCCTGTTTTTGAGATAACACCCCTCCAATGGCCGTGTTGCTTGCGTCCGTGTCGACTATAAACTGACCTTCAGGTTGTGGATACCCCAGGATGGGTGTTTCACACAGATGTTGCTTCAGTTTCTGAAAAGAATCTTCCGAAGTCTCGTCCCAAATAAACTGTCGTTTATCTTCTGTCAGCCGATGTAATGGCTTGGCTATCTCTGAGAATCCCTTAACAAAACGCCTGTAGTAGGAGCATAGGCCGAGAAATGCCCGCACTTCGGTTTTGTTTTTAGGGGTTGGCCAATTTTGAACTGCTTCCAGTTTCTCCGGGTCCGTCTGGATTCCATCACTGGAGATAATATGGCCGAGATAATTGACCTTACTCCTGAACAAACGACACTTTTTCGGATTCAACTTTAACTTGGCCCCCTCTATTTTGGCGAAAACTCGTTCTAAGTTTCTCAAATGGTCCTCGAAGTCGCGGCCAACAATGATGACGTCATCCAAGTAGACTAAGCAAGCCTCTCCAACTAAGCCTGCCAGTACACACTCCATGAGTCGCTCAAATGTGGCAGGTGCGTTACACAATCCAAAGGGCATGACGTTAAACTGCCATAAACCTCTACCGGTGGAGAAAGCTGTCTTCTCCTTGTCTTTTGGATGAATTTCCACCTGCCAGTATCCAGATTTCAGGTCCAGGGTCGAGAACCATTTCATGCCACTCAAGGTATCCAGAGTGTCGTCGATTCGAGGTAATGGATAGCTGTCCTTCTTAGTGACATCATTGAGACGCCTGTAGTCCACACAAAATCTTGTGCTGCCATCTTTCTTCTTCACTAACACAACAGGTGAGCACCACGGACTTGCAGACGGTTCAATTATCTTATGCCTTCTCATGTCCTCCAAAAGGCCTTCAACTTCTTTTTCCTTTGCAATGGGTATCCGTCTTGCTCGTTGACGAATTGGGTTCTCGCTTCCGGTATCTATCCTGTGCTGAACCATCGACGTTCTTCCAAGGTCGCCCTCCTGACTGGAGAAGATATACGCGTGGCGTTGTAAAAACTTCTTAGCTTTCATGCTCTGCGAATAAGTCAGATTACTCTTGCAGTCATCGAGTAGCTCAGTCACTATTATATAGTTGCTGCTGTTTGCTGAGTCTGAGCCTGTGATCGAACTACACTTTCTCATCCAGACAACTTCCTCGCACTTTCCAATGACGTCACCTTTGTTCAAGCAGATCTCGCGATTGCCAAGATTCAAAACCCTGACCACAGCGTTACTGTTTCCACTAACAAGGGTTCTCGCCGTCATCAGTTTTTGCGCTGATGTCTTGGTAGCCGTGTCTTCGATCAACACGCATCTGTTTGACTTTTTCTTTCCAGCTGGCGGTAGTTTAACCAGCACCCGAGCTTCCGCACGTCCAGGTATAATGACTTTCTTTACACATTCAACTTTCCCGCAGGCGCCTCCAAGGATGAAAATTTCCTCTTCACCACACTTGAAAACTCCATCAGCGACATTAATTCTACAGTTATGCTTCTTCATGAAATCCAAACCCAAGATGCAATTATCCATAATCTCAGCTACGATAACGTCGTGAGGGTATGAAGACCCCCCTACATTAATCGTAACTGACATTTCTCCCAGGACGGGTATTGGCTGACCGGAGGCAGTAAGAAGCCGACAGTTAATTCTCCTCTTCTGTCTCCTTGCGGCTTTTACCAGATTTGGGTTCACTATCGTTCTAGAGGCTCCTGTGTCTAGAGTAATTTTGCAATCCGTCCTGTTAATAGTCCCCTGAATCACAAGACTATTCCCGCTGCATGCTTGGGAGATAACAGTTATCGGGGCTTCCTCCGCGTCAGCCAGTACTCGCCCCTTAGTCCTGGCTTTTATTCGTTTCCCTGATCGTGGGCAGGGGACGAAGCCCCTTGCTTCTTCAGCTCCTCCATTTGTTCCTCGAGCCTTTTCATTCTTGCCAACTGGGTCTCCTTCTGCGGGCAGTTAAGCTGAAGATGGCCCCTCTCGCCACACTTGTAGCACATGGCTCCAAAACTTTTCTTCGTGGGAGCCCTCATCTCCTTGACTTCCTCGTAGACCTCGTGGATCTTATGGGTCTGTCGTATGTCACGGCGAACAGCCTCGACTTCTAAAGCATGCGCCAATGCTTCCTTAAGCGAGGTGTGGTGACGAAGCCTCACTGCAGCTCTGACCTCCAGATCCCTGATTCCGTCGACAAATGCTTGCACAATATTTGTGTCGACCATTTTGGAATCGGCTCCTGGGTGTGCCTTCTTGACCAGTTTTTCAATTTCCAACGCCCATTGTTGTAGTCCCTCTCCTGAGCGTTGGACTCTGTCGCGCAGTTGAGCGCGGAACACGTGCTCCAGGTGTCGCTCCCCATATCTGGATTCCAGTGCCTCCATCAAATCTTGGAATCCATTCCCTGTATGTGCTTCCAGGACCGACAAAGCTTGCCCTCTGAGCGCAACTGTGAGAGCGGTCAGGCATTGTTCATCAGTCCATCCGTTGGCAGAAGCAACAGTCTGGAATTGCTGACGGTAAGCGTTCCAAGAAGTAGTGCCGTCGTATGGCGGTACTTTTACTCTTGGTCCCTGCACCACTATAGTGTTTCCACTAGATACCGCAGCTCCCGTGGTTTCAAGGCGCACTACTTTCTTCTGTAGTTCGGTGATGTTGGTTTTTACATTTTCCATATCCAATCCTAACCCGGTAACTCGTTCGTCCATTACATCGACATCTTTACGAAGCTTAGTTACCGTGTCACTGACATCCTTTATGGCCAGAAGCGCTTTCTCTTGGAGGTCCTTTTGTTGCTCTTGTGACTCTTGCATAGCGCCGAGCTTGCGGTCTTGTGACTCTTGCAAAGCGCCGAGTTTGCGGTCTTGTGACTCCCTCATTGCCTGAATTTCAGCCTTTTGAGAATCTTGCAAGGCCTGAATATCAGCTCTTTGCAGCTCCATTAATTTAATTAAACTTTCCAATTGAAGAGCCATTTGAGGGGCCGTAGAAACTACGGACGTGGCAGGATGGATGGAGCTAGTCGACGGAGCCTGAGCAGGCAGGGCCCAGTGGGCGGGGCCAGTGGGCGTGGCCTGAGTGGGCGTGGCCTGGTGGGCGGATCCGGTGGGCGTGGCCATGTCCAGAGTGGGCGGGGCCTGGGGGGCGTGGTCAGTGGGCGGGTCCCGGTGGGCGGAGCCAGTGGGCGTGGCTTCACCCGAAGTGGGTGGAGCCTGGGGGGCGTGGTCAGTGGGCGGAGCCTGGTGGGCGGGGCCAGCGGGTAGGGCCTGCCCCGCAGTAGGCGGAGCTTGGTCCCCAGTGGGTATGGCCTCCGCAGCTCCACCGCCAACTCCTCTCTCGAAGTCAATGGCAGCAGCTCGCTGCGCCCTTGTCCTGACACTCCCCTTGAAGTCCTCTCTCGGAGTCAATGGCATCTCCAAATCCCACTTCTGACACCAGTTGTTACGTGCTAGGGTTCTTTGGATTCGGAGAAAAAGACCTGGTGACTCTCTTAGAGACTTTATTCACAAACACTAGCTCACACTAATCACTGAGTCCAAACACTAAGCACTAGATCCAAATCACTGAGCACTATCACTGTCCTAGGTCGTAGCCGAGTCACTATCACAATCACAATCACTCACTATTGATCACTTGTTTTCGCTCCGAAGTCACCTCGAAGATAGCTCAGATCAAACTGAATTGCCGGCTCGACTGTCTGCGACTATTTATACGGGCCGGATCGAATCTCAGAAATATCCGGAACATCCCAGAATAAACCCGATATGCGTAAACAAGTATCAGATATTTCTAGAAAGTACTCGTAGGTACATACACCTAGCGTCATCTAGTAGCGAGTAGGGGATTTACGTTGCCTGTGTTCCCTTGGTAGGTTCGCTGGCCTGACGCTAGATGGCACCACGTGTCCGTATCCGTAACACTTACACTAAAGGAAAGTTTATATGTGTAGATGTATAATGGATGTGTGTATGGATGTTTGTTACTCTTTCACGCAAAAACTACTGAATGGATTTTAACGAAACTTTACAATAATATAGCTTATACATCAGAATAATACATAGGCTACAATTTTAACCGGCTTTCAAAATGGGGGAGATGTTATGTTCGTTTTTTTTTATATTCAACGATAACTCCGCCGTTTGTAAACCAATCAAAGTTTTTCTTTTGGTGTATAGGGTATCATGAATCATCCCAATTTGGTACTATATTCACAAAAGTGGTGACCTGGTGAAGGGATCCATAAGTCGTCATCGTCATCCTAATCGAGGGAAGTCCTCAAAATTTATATGGAAACATGTGGTAACTTCGGTTTCGTGAGAAGTATTCTGAGCATATGCTACCAACAAGTAAGATTTTGCACCGAGGTATACATGGTTCGGAAGGTGCTGAGAGAACTCCAGATTCTTTATACTTTATAGGTACAAGTTACTATGCAAATTACATTCATCGTCATCATCATAATCACTACCATGTTATGCCAGGGCATAAAAACTCGAGTTTCGAGTTTTTCAAGCGATGTTTAGGTCTACTTATAATATTATAAACCTGAAGAGTTTGTTTGTTTGTTTGCTTGAACGCGCTAATCTGAGGAACTAGAATCCGATTTAAAAAAAAATCATTTATCATTATCGAGGAAGGCTATAAAGCAAGGTTTCTCAAAGTGGGGTTCGCGAACCCCTAGGGGTTCGCCATTCAACGGTAGGGGGTTCGCGACAAGGTTCACGTAATGTTGACTTAATTACTTGCAGGCACGCGCGGCACTCTTGGCACTCTATGTATTTTTTCATTAGTTAGTAAGGGGTTCGCTGTTACCTGAAAATTGTAACAGGGGTTCGTGGATCCGAAAGTTTGAGAAACCCTGCTATAAAGTATAACTTATATATTATCACGATTCACGCTAAGATTTTGCATTAATAGGGCCGAAGAAACAGAAGAAAATGTGGAAAAAACGGGAAAAATTATTAGAAAGGGTTTATCTTACGAACAACTGGAGCAATTTTTATGTTATTTGGCACAGATATACTTAGAGTAGACCACATGAAGGGACACAAGCTATTTTTTGCAGGAAAATGTACGGTTTCCATAAAATTCCTAATTTACGCGGGCGAGGCCACGCGGGACATCTAGTAAGTACTTATTAATTTATAGGTACACTAGCTGTTGCCCGCGACTTCGTCCGCGTTAGCATAGTAGATCACATCCCAAGTATTATTTATTGTACAAAAATATTTAATGTACAGAATTGACTTTCCTACGATTTTAATATAATTATATAGATGCTCCGCGTGGCTTCGCTTGCGTAATTTAGGAATTTCACGCAACCGTACATTTTTCCGCATAAAATTGCTTATGTAGGGACATAAGCAATTTTTAGGGTTCCGTACCTCAAAAGGAAAAAAACGGAACCCTTATAGGATCACTTTGTTGTCCGTCTGTCCGTCTGTCAAGACCCTTTTTCTCAGGAACGCGTGGAGGTATGAAGCTGAAATTTATATCAATTACTCAGGTCTACTGTCCCTTGAAGCTGTGAAAAAATCAAACTTCTAAGCCAACGCAATCAAAAGATACAGCCGTTTATGCCGCAAATTTTCGACACTTGCAAGGGAATCAAAACCTACAGGGTGCTTCCCGTGAACTCAGAATCTTGAAATTTGGTACGAAGCAACGTCTTATAGCATAGATAAAGGAAAAATTACGAAAACCATAAATTTTTAGTTACATCACATAATATATATATTTTTAATAATTTTAAACTTACTACCCTTTTCTTCATACTCGATTGTCGTAATGAACGAACTTTGTAAACCTTGCAGGTTTGTACGGAACCCTCGGTGCGCGAGTCCGACTCGCACTTGGCCGGTTTTTTTTGAGTGAAGGGTCACGTGGTCTATTCTTCATGTTTGCCAAATAACATAAAAATTGCTCTAGATAGTATTTTCTTAAGATAATAAGCAATCTATACTTAATATTATAAAGCGGAAGAGTTTGTTTGTTTGTTTGAACGCGCTAATCTCAGGAACTACTGATCCGATTTTAAAAAATCTTTCAGTGTTAAATAGCCCCTTTGTAGAGGAAGGCTATAGGCTATATTTTATAACGCTAAAACTAATAGAAGCTAAGAAATAGAGGAAAATGTGGAAAAAAACGGAACGGGAATATATTTAAAAGGGCTTATTTGAACGCGCTAATCTCAGGAACTGCTGGTCCAATTAGAAAAATTCTTTCAATGTTAGATAGCCCATTTATCGAGGAAGGCTATAGGGTATATTTTATCACGCTAAGACTAATAGAAGCGAAGAAATAGAGGAAAATGTTGAAAAAACGGGCTAAATTATTTGAAAGGGCTTATTTGAACGCGCTAATCTCAGGAACTACTGGTCGGATTTGAAAAATTTTTTCAGTGTTAGATAGCCCATTTGTCGACAAAGGCTATAAGCTATATTTTATTACGCCACAACTAATAGAAGCGAAAAAAAGAGGAAAATGTGGAAAAAAACGGAGATCTTAAGAAACTACTGGAGCAATTTTTATGTAATTTGACACACAGGAAGAATAGACCACGTGAAAGTACCCAGGTTTCTTTTTTTGTGGAAAAATGTACGGTTTCCTTGACATTCCTAAGCCGCGCGGAACATCTATCATATCATAAAAGTATATTGTCCCACACAATATACTTTTATGATTTGCGCGTTAACTATTCAATCGATGTACGGGAAAAACTATAAACTAAAATCCACGCGGACGAAGTCGCAGGCAACAGCTAGTTTTATATAATTTCCCCCGTTTCTTCCACATTTTTATCTATTTCTTCGCTCCTATTAGTCTTAGCGTGATAAAATTTAGCTTATAGCCATCCTAGATAAATGGGCTATCTAACAATGAAAGAATTTTTCAAATCGAACCAGTAGTTCCTGAGATTAGCGCGTTCAAACAAACAAACAAACAGACTCTACAGAATTATAATATTAGTATAGATATAGATATAGATGATATCAATCATGGCAAGAGGCAGCACTTGAAACATCCATAAAGCACTCAAAATATCAACATTTGTACTTACTTGAATATTTAGGAATAAAATTTAAATAAAATCAATATTTAAGGGGGGCTCCCTAGAAAATACAATTTTTGGATATTTTTGCTCTATGCGAATGGTACGGATAACGAAATCCTTCGTGCTCGAGTCCAAGTCGTACTTGAAGAATTTTTCCCAAATGACAAAAACCTACTTATTTCTTGTTTCCCGGCGAAAGTGTGTGTTTAAAATATTATGCGATCTATAATAAAATAACTCATAAGTATATTAAAGTAACTTTTAAGTACCAAAGTAGTTCTGCGCTAAAATGTGCCTCTATGCGCTCGGAAGCTTTTGGAGCTCTTTCAAAAGTTTAATATTAATGACTAATAGATGGCGCTAGTGGTGCTACAATTGTATTTCGACTCGAGAGAGCAAATTTTTTCTATTCTATTCTAATTTACTATCTCTAGAATATATTTTTAATAATTAATACTAGACGTATGTTATTATAATGTATGGAGTAATATGTTATTTTCATCAGTATGTTGCGTTCTAGAAGTATTATTCCAGACTTTTATATCTCCGATCTTTCCCATCCTAAATTCCAAACTCCTGTCTCCTAAGCTCCCAATCATTGCAAGTCGTTGCAAGTACATTAGGTACATTATTATAATTTATCAAAGTATGTACCTACGCGTCGTACCTACAAGCCCACATTTGTAACTTACTAGGAAGCCCTAGATATTAATTAAAATTTAAAATAATTATATCTACTTACTTGAGTTATAAGTATCTACCTACTTTAATACTATTATAGTACTTACTTTTAACTCAATGACAGTAGGTATGAATCTATGAAAGTTTTCCTTATCCATAAAGTGATAAGTATGTTTCTACTATAATATTAAGTAATGTACATAATATATGCATCCACCCTTTTCATTTTTTATCACTAACTAGATGTTCCGCGCGGCTTCGCCCGCGTAATTTAGGAATGTCACGGAAACCGTACATTTTTCCGCAAATAAGAAACCTATGTCCTTTCACGTGGTCTATTCTTCATGTGTGCCAAATAACATAAAAATTGCTCCAGTGGTTCGTGAGATAAGCCCTATCAAATAATTTCCCTGTTTTTTCACATTATCATCTATTTCTTCGATCCTATTAGGTTTAGCGTGATGAAATATAGCCTATAGCCTTTCTCGATAAATGGGCTATCTAACACTGAAAGAATTTTTCAAATCGGACCAGTAGTTTCTGAGATTAGCGCGTTCAAATAAGTCCTTTCAAATAATTTTGCCCGTTTTTTCAACATTTTCCTCTATTTCTTCGTTCCTATTAGTCTTAGCGTGTTAAAATATAGCCTATAGCCTTCCTCGATAAATGGGCTATCTAACACTGCAATAATTTTTCAAATTGGACACTAGTTCCTGAGATTAGCGCGTTCAAATAAGCCCTTTCAAATAATTTCCTCCTGTTTTTTCCACATTTTCCCCTATTTCTTCGCTCCTATTAGTTGTAGAGTAGAAAAATATAGCCTATAGCCTTTCTCGATATATGAACTATCTAACACTGAAAGAATTTTTCAAATCGGACCAGTAGTTCCTGAGATTAGCGCGTTCGAATAAGCCCTTTCAAATATATTTCCGTTCCGTTTTTTCCACATTTTTCTCTATTTCTTCGCTTCTATTAGTCTTAACGTGATACAATATAGCCTATAGCCTTCCTCGATCAATGAGCTATCTAACTCTGAAAGAATTTTTTAAATCAGATCAGTAGTTCCTGAGATTAGCGCGTTCAAACAAACAAACAAACTCTTCCGCTTTATAATATTATAAGTATAGATTAGTATAGATTGACAATTGTCTATTTGTATGAGTAGTTATACTATTAATAAGTTCAGTGGATGACACATGGTACAGGGTTATAAAGCTTCAATGAAAACTTTAGCAAAGACGGTGATTCATGTTTTCAGCATTCAGCGTATTTAAGCGAAATCGCTGGACGTTTGAATCAGCTGCTGCTTGCTATTGGAAAATCAATACTCGGCGCGTTGCAATCAAGCAACTCGAATACCTCTAGCGCAGTGAGAATCGCTAATGGGCTTTAATGCAAAGTGACGCAAAATCTATTTCAAATGAAAGGCGCTTTAACAATATCTGATATTGACTAAGTGTGTCATTATTTAGTTAATCAACATCTAATAATAATTAAAAGTTAACACTGGCTTGAATTTAGCTGCAGGTAAAACATCAAAATTGATTTTACCACAGAATCCAGATGGCGCAGTGTACGCGTGATGTTGATACATACGGCAAGGGCGTGTAAGTGCTTGTGTAAAAATTAAGTGTTATGTGACTATTCCACCGCTTATGGACGATAATTTTGGTAAGTAAAGTATTCCTTAAATGTTATTGCCGCTAAAACATAAATAATAACGCCTACAACTTTATAGAAAAGTTGTAAAAATCATGAATCCATACATCTGTCTGACTAGGCATACACGATAAGATTATCCGTCCAAATTAGGTCGATCTATATGTGACTGCATTTCCTTCTGTTAGTAGTTCATTCCTTTTAGTAGCATTATACTGTAGTCCGCCATCTTGTGACTTCAAGCTCAAAGAGGATGTAAACTGTATACTACGTAACAAGAGATCGGACTTAGAAGAAAAAAAATTAACATTCGTTATTTTTTTAATTTAAAACTAAACGACAAAATTTTGAGTGCAAAACCTTTCACTCTAAACATACCAAAAATTAAAAAAAATAAAAATAAAAAGAAATGAGCTCAAATAAATGTTTTATTTCAATAAAAATTATTGTACATGGCTAAATAAATAGGCTAATAAGGTAAATTAAACAATAAAACAGATTTAATCCACAAGCTTTTGTTGATTTCTATTATTAAATATTATAATATTACAGTACAGTTTTCTGTATTTTATTTATAAATATAATAGAATAGCTGTATATGCTACTCTACTAACTACTTGATTGGCTTATACACTTACACAGTAAACTTTATATAGGGAGGGGATTAAAGCTGCGCGTCCACCAGGTCGGAATCGGGACGTACGGTGCGGACGGCACGTCGTGTCGTCATATACTTGTCAGGTGCAGAATGACGTTCCAGTACTTCTAGTGCAGTTCATAGTAGTCAGTACCATACATACAAAGCAACAAATCCGTCCACTGCGTACCTACGCTCCGATTCCGATCCAGTGGACCGCACCTTTATACATACACACTTTGTTTTCTTATACCCTGTATACGACAGCTGAAATCTATCGCGCGGGCTCAGGCCAGCTGCATACCACCTCACTTGATCAGAGGATTTTTCCTTGGTGACCGTACCAGTTACCACTCATAATCCCATACCTTCCTTCTCCTAAAATCTCCTTGCTTTGAATCTCTTTGCTGCTTTCGTTCCCAAGCGGTCGCATGCGACCGCGAGAACAAAAGACTTCCTAGAATCCGCATACAGTTTACATCCTCTTTTGAATCCGCGATCGAGGTAACAGCTATTGCTTACAGACAGAAATGTTGTAAAGTAGCTGTGCTGTGGACCTAAAAATCTGAAATTAATGAAAAATTTTTCATTTACTACATTTCCATACAGTTTACATAAATTATTTAGTATAGTTAATAACCTTATGTATTGTTACAATAAAACAATATACACATGATACACATTTCATCATTTTCCAAATTAACTGCATACTGAATACTGATATACATTATAATATTTTCTATGAAATAATAATCTATCTTTTTCATATTAATATTATAGTTATGGCCTGTTTCACCGCTTCCTGATAAGGTGCCCGATAGGGTTATTTGACAGATTTTCCATACTCCATCTGTCAAAATAAGTGGTGGATAGCCTTATCAGGAAGCGGTGAAACAGGCCCTTAGGGCCTGTTTCACCGCTTCCTGATAGGGTGCCCGATAGGCTTATTTGACAGATTCTCCATACTCTATGTGTCAAGTTAAGTGGTGGATAGCCTTATCAGGAAGCGGTGAAACAGGCCCTTAAAGTTGTAAATTATTGTACAAAATATGCAAATAGTACTACGACATACTTTGTATTAGAACATGGTATGATATCGTTATGTTTTGCTTCAATATATCAATTTACGGTTACATTTACATTTTACAATGACTTACCTTTCGTTTTTCATTAATTAGTCCACTTAATTTACAATTTTTGTATTTTTGTAATAAATAATTTTCACAAAATGAAATTCGAACTTTGAGTTTTAAACTTCTTCTTCCTTTATTTTCTTATGTAGTTTATATTCTCTATGGTCTTTTTTATCAACCAATCACAGTCGACCGTGCTTAAAAATTGTACAGATTATGCGATTTACTTTAGTAGCTACGTTTAAATTTGGAACCCAATTTTTTTTTGTTCGAAACTTGCATCCACCTGTTCAAGCTTTCAATAGTTCATTTTTATAAATAATAAAAATATTGATCCATTGAAGCAGACATTTATAACATGTTATTATAGTAGTAACTTTCTATAAAAATTATATAAATCTTTTTAACAATATTTTTATTGACTTAGGAAATGAGTCATTACCCATTTGTTGACATTGAATTATCAACTTGAATTTTAATTAAATATTTAATGAAGTAGGTAATTTATTTCATAATACTCTTCCGCATTTAAGTATGTGATTAATAATGTGTTTAAATTTTCAACCGAATCAATGTAAAACAAATGTTTTCTTATAAGAAGTTGGCCTTGCTTAGCGCGCCTACATCTTGCGGAGTGACATCAGATTTTGAAATAGAACACAGTATGTATTTACTATTTAACTACTAAACTCTTGTATTTACCCATATGTTACTGCCATTTTTCAGTTTATATATAGTAGTAGGTACTTACTACACAGACATACAGTAGGTACCTAGGTATATACAGTATAAGGTGTCTGAGTAGTGAGAAGCTATGATTAACACTCAAAATTGTCTGCAAGTGGAGCTAATTTTGGGAATATTTTAATCACTTGCTCATATCTGATTTTGACTGAAGATATTAACCTATTATCAACGTTTTTGTATAAGTACAGGGTGTAAAAAACTAAGTGATAATACATAAGGTTGTGTATGGGTCCCCTGTATAGAGTCCGCTGTGAAAGTAGCGGTTCTGAAAGAGTAACTTTTTTTCACTTGTGTGGGGAAACTCGTGATGCTGGGGCGCTTGCCCATATAGATCATAAAAAAATTTAGCTCTTTCAGCAGTGCAACTTTCACAGTGAACTCTATAAGGAAGACATACACACAGCGACACATTACACACCATAAAATATTATCACTCAGTTTTGTTACACCTGTATTTTTAAATAAACTTGTGTCAAAAACTGGACATCAAATATTTAATTTTTTAATTTGAGTAGTTACTTCAATGATATTATATAAAAAAACTCAAAGCAGATATGTTACTACCGCGCGCATTGTGAAGCCATTAAATACGGGCCAATTGACCCGTCTTTTGTATAGTCTGTCTCTTTTATGTAAATGTCATTTCGTATCTTTTGTTTCACTTATCTGTCAAATTTGAGAATTGAATTTGAAAATTGTTCAGAAGCAATTTAAGCCGGAAAATAGTATGAACGTAACAGATCTGTATTTAGTTGAATATCATTGAGTTACTTATTAAGAATAATAATCATAATTTTGTGTTACAAAATAAAACTAAATAATCAATGTACCTATACTTTATCAAATTCACAATGTAATTTTATTACTTTCCACGGGTAACTTTGATCCGAATTAACTAATTTTCAAAAATCTTAATTTTAGAAGGAAAAGAGAAATCTTAGGTGTACAAAAATCACTTATATATACAAGTACAAATGTATAATATGTAAGTTAAACAAATGATTTCAACTAAGCAATAATATTTAAATGGGTTGCCATTGATATATATTTTACTATCCTTGCTAAATTCAAAAAATGTTTTGGTTAAATAATTTATTATATACAAACATTACCTACACCTTTCTTGCTCTTAAATCTGTGTAGTTTTTTATTTAACCCGTCAATCCCCAAGCAGCACCCGACTGTTGCATAACAATTGAAAATCTATTGTGTCTGCGAATCCCATGATCGAGGTATTGAACTGCAGTATATTCTTGAATTTCTTCTTTTTTATTCTAATTCTAATCACCAAAAAGTGGTTGAAATAATAACCATAGTTCACTTTGTATCTAATCATAAAACTGAAGTTCAAGCAACATTATAATATGTATCAGGTAACAGGTTGAATCTGATCTAATTTGCAACTTTATTTTAAAATTTAAGTCAACACTTATTCTTACAAAATTCAATAATATTCAGAGACATTTACTAAATAAAATAAATAGTTAAAAATAAAATAAAACAACAATGTGTATTTTACGGAGCTCAGACCTGGTCATTGACCAAGTCGCAACTGTGGGACCGTTGCAACTGTGTCAATGACCAGGTCTTGGGGTTTGCCAAAGAGCGGTGGAGCGCAGTATTTTGGGGATCACACTATCAGACCGAATAAGAAACATTACTCTGCACTCCAAAACAGGTTTTTTTTTAATTTTCCATTGTGCGATATGAACAACTATATTATGATAGTGATACTCCAAAGAAAAAATAATCAAGAAAAAAAAACAAATGAATGACTGTTTTGGAAACTCAAATGTGGGTGAGGCCGCTTAATTTGTAATAATTTACTATTATTTATTCAACAAATGCACTTATCAATAAACTACCCAGTAACCGATTCTCAGACCTACTGAATATGCATATAAAATTTGGTTAAAATCAGTAAAGCCGTTTCGGAGTAGTTCGTTGACTAACATTGTGACACGAGAATTTTATAGTTATAAGACTAGCGCGCTAGTTGCCCGCGACTTCATCCGCGTGGACTTCAGTTTATAGCGCGCGATGTCAACAAAATTGGTGTCAAAAGCTTTTATAAAAAAACCCTAGTAAGTACCCCTTAAATCTAAACACCCAAAAACAGCTGTGCAGTGTGCATATAACTTATTTCATTTTTTTAAATTAAACTTTATTTATGGCAAATTTTTAAGTATATTTAGCCCAATTACACAACTTTACCCATAAACTATTTAATATTTATCATTGACAGGTTTAAGGTTACGTCACTGCATAGATAAAGTACTGAGTTATTTAATAACGTAATAAAGAAATAACAATCAAAAAAATCGAAAATCTAATACAAGATGATACCAACTCTTATAGAAATACGTTTGAGTAAGCGTCAGCGCGATGTAGACGGCACGGCGCCATCTATTTTGAATTTTTGGAACTAACTTAATTTGAACAAATTTACGCATTTTCACCCCCTTACATCCCTTTTTTCCAGTTAAAAAGTAGCCTATGTCCTTTCTCAGGCTTTAGACTATCTGTGTACAAAATTTCATCACAATCGGTTCGGTACTTATGGCGTGAAAGCGAGACAGACAGACAGAGATACTTTCGCATTTATAATATTAAGTAGAGCTTGTCTAACTTAAAATGACGCGCCCTTACCTCGTATTCACAGTACAAAAATGTTTCATTTATATCAACTTTGAAGTGGTGGGGCGCGTCATTTCAAATTAGACAAGCTCTATAGATATATATTTAAAGATGACACCCTGGCACTGTTGTTACCAGATCGCAGATATTTGAATATAACAAGAAAGAATACTATGGCAATGCTCATAATTTATTGCAAATTGCAATAGTTTTATCATAATTTATAGTTTTTTCAATTTTATTATAACCAAAAGCCTTGAACGTTGCATCTAAATGTTCTTCCTTGTTTTTGAGGCTTTAATTATACGTAAATACTAAATAGGCGTTCAACAACTAGATTTAGGATCACACTAAAAAAAATATGCAATGTGTTCCGATACCAGTATCGAAGCCTATGATATTATGAACTTGTGATTATGGTATAATAATTATGTTATCAACAAATTGGGAATCAATTTTTTTTTCTATTTGTATTGTAATTTTAGGGTTCCGTAGCCAAAGAGTAAAAATGGAACCCTATTACTGAGACTTCGATGTCTGTCCGTCTGTCTGTCTGTCTGTCTGTCTGTCTGTCTGTCTCCAGGCCGTATCTGGAGAACCGCTATAGCTAGACTTCTGCTAATTTGCACAGATTATTATGTATTTCTATTGCCACTCTCTTTTTTTTTTGCCAATTTCAGAAAATCCTAAATTATATTTTATTGTGTGCGTCCCCCCAGAAAGCCCAATCGAGCTAGGTGTATTTTCAATATATCAGAATTTAGAGCAAAAATGGAGCACCTCTACAGTCAAGTAAATAAATTGGAGCATTAATACGAACGACGCTGCGAGCTAAAAACTGTGGGCTTGCTGGCGTCCTGTCCCGTCAGCACGTCCAAGCTAGATCTCGGGAACCGTTGATAGTA
Source organism: Polyommatus icarus (assembly GCA_937595015.1). Lineage (NCBI taxonomy): Eukaryota > Metazoa > Arthropoda > Insecta > Lepidoptera > Lycaenidae > Polyommatus > Polyommatus icarus. The sequence goes on along the minus strand of OW569324.1, from coordinate 7,269,451 downwards.
CTATCGTGTATTGCGGTTCAAATTTTCGATCAAAATTGGAGCACTCTGCTCCCGTGAAATCAACTTCGAAACTAGAATGAGAAAGGAGTTAGACGTGATTAACCGGTGGGCTTGCTGGCGTCCTGTCCCGTCGCTTGCTGACGGGACGCGACGGCAGCAAGCCCGTTTTCAAAGGCCTGTAACTCGAGAACTATTGAAGCTACATTAATATTTTTTTTGGAGCAGAGTGCTCTAAATAGGGCTCTATTGTAGAGTTTTTAATCATAATCCAAATCATTACCGTTTCAAAGATCTGCGCGGGCTTGCTGATGGGACAGGACGCCAGCAAGCCCACCGGTTAATCACGTCTAACTCCTTTCACATTCTAGTTTCGAAGTTGATTTCACGGGAGCAGAGTGCTCCAATTTTGCTCGAAAATTTGAACCACAATACACGATAGTACTATCAACGGTTCCCGAGATCTAGCTTGGGCGTGCTGACGGGACAGGACGCCAGCAAGCCCACGGTTTTTAGCTCGCAGCGTCGTTCGTATTAATGCTCCAATTTATTTACTTGACTGTAGAGGTGCTCCATTTTTGCTCTAAATTCTGATATATTGAAAATACACCTAGCTCGATTGGGCTTTCTGGGGGGACGCACACTATTTTATTTTATTTATTTTAAGCTTTTTACTAAGGGAAATACGTACAAAATAATATGTTGCGTATACGCAACTTAGGGATGATGTGGATTAGGGGATCCAAACCAGCACTAGATTATTACTGAAATAATGTAAACGGGCAAAAGATTACATTACATTCCAGCGCTGGATTAGATCACTGGGTTGGAATAATGTAAACTAGCCAATGCTTCAGTAAATAAGATTCGCAAATAATAATTTGCGCGTGTACATTGGTTCCCTGACGGCTGATGCTATTCAAGTTCTACTGTGATTTACTGACAAAGCTCGTCTTCGGTTATGCAACGCGACCGGAAGTCTTGACTAATCCGTCTCGTGGAACCGAAATAGTTTACTGCAATTCCCGACAGCGGTGTGTTTAACCTGGTTTAATTTTACGGCTTTCGTTTAATATTGAAAACTGAACTGTAAGTTATAGTATGTACCTACTCAATGTGAAACGTGAGTCCTGATTCCTGGCGTAAATCTGTTTAGATGATTCGATGGAAAGTTAAAGGATTTGTTAATCTCGCATCGCCTTAATTTTAATAACGCGTAATATTTAGAAGTGAGAGGCGTAGTTAAAGGTTAAAAGTTAAACTGCACTTAACGATACTAGTCTAATATTATGATCTTAATTTTGTGAAGTATTTGTAAAACAAATCTCGATTTGGGCCTCTCTATTATTAGGGTAGATAGAGATCTGCAGTCATTCGCGTGAAGAAAATGAAAAATTTCACATAAATAGATTAATCCTTCAGGCCCCGCGCGAGCACCGGTGATCGCGAGAACAAAATAATACTCGTACAATGGGAATTCCTAGAACCTCCGATCGAAGTATAAGTAACTAGCTGTCCCGGCAAACGTTTCTTTGACATATTATATAAAGTATATATCGCCCGTATTATTTTATTGAATTAGTGACTAAAGTATGTCACCTTGGCAACGTCGATCGCTATCCCGTGACCCGCGTCGCATAAACAATGGTCTTTATAGACAAATAATTTGCAATAAAATAAAATTGCGACTATAATTAAAGATCTAAGCTATCCTATCTCTCAAGTTGGAAGAAGCACACATTAAAAAAAACATTAAAATTGATTAAGTAGTTTAGGAATCCATCGCGGACAAACATCGAGACAGGAGATTTATATATATTTGATACATCATAGCCAAGTAACAACGAGCTTGACTAGCCTAGAAACAACTAAAATAATATAATATTTTCTTAAGTTTAGTAACCAATTTGGATAATATTTCCAAATGATATCTAGTTTTCAGAGTCGAAAATAAACCGGCCAAGTGCGTGTCGGGCCACGCGCATTATAGGGGTCCATAGTACCGCTAGTTTTTGATAATTTTTGTATGGTCAATGAATGACTGAATGTACATTTAAACGTATCATCGAACGAAAAGTTCCTTTACATTTCGCAGAATTTTTTTTTAGATGATCGACTATTACTCAATAACTTATGAAGTCTTCTTAGCCATGATAATTTTCCTTTTAAATTCAACATATTTCCTACTCCCATGTTTTTTCACATTTCCAGAGGCAACCGTTTAGACTGTAGACTTTAGCTAGTAGAAGGAAGGAAGGGATTCTTTCGATTTTTTTCGCTTTGAAACTTCAACTTTAACAAGTGGATCCCTAAGTCGAAAATGTTTAAATTATCTATGAATACTTATACTCGTAATATTATATGTATGTATTTAAAAAAAACTATCCAACGACAATTAACGACATGGTGGGGTGGACGCGAAAAAAAATCATCCCTGCTTGATGTGTAGGGGAGGTAGGTACCATAAGAAATATATATTTTTTAAGTTTTATATATGTAACCATTTTGTCGGCATCATTAATATTCATGCCGAATTACAGCTTTGTAGGTCCTACAGTCTCGAGTAAAACCGCGGACAGACATGAGACAGACAGACCGAAGGACATACCGTAATAATAAGGGCAGGAACCCGGTTGACTACGGAACCCTAATAGTAATATTATTGTTAATGGAATCAGGCGTTACTTTGCGGAAATCCATAGCTTAAAATTGAGGATGTTCCGGTGTTGGAGCGAAACGCGCGTCGAGGTTTTCAACCTGCATGGTGGTGAGGGGCCTTGCACGGATTTGCCAACATTATTGCTTGTGTGGTGGTGGTGTTTGCAAGTTCTTGTATGCGAGTGTACGCATAGGCAGTGTGGGAGGAGGGAGGTGCTGTACGCATGCCTATGCGTGCACTCACTCATTTACTTAAAGGTGGAAGTTTATTTCGCGGAATATTGCTAAAAATAATAACAAGCTGAATTTTAAGTAATATTACCTAATAGTAATATTTTATTTACGCTGCAATATGTTAGGTTCATTTGCAAAAAGCAAACTCATGAGCTGTACGTCTATTAATATATTTTTTAATACATAAAATATTCTTGGAGTTCTGTCGTCTCTCGTCCCTCATTATTCAATTAAACGCTAAGTCATAATTCGCTTGGTAGTTAAGTAATTAATGTGGTGTCCTGTTTAAGAATGGCCACCGGCTGGTTTACTTAGGTGTAGATCTTAGCATTCCTAGGCCAACAATTCCGCGAATACACCAGCTATAAAAACTGGTGTCTCCGCCATGTTGAACTGCGATTCTCGCTTACGAGTCAACAGTCTAGTGTATCGAGCTAATCTGCCATTCATTCATCTGCAAATATAAATGTCAATTTAAAAAAAACCTGAAATATCCACCTGTGAGCAAGCTATTGCTAAAAAATGTAGATCAAAATCGGTCACACCACAGTGCACACCGATAGGTTGTTAATTAAATTAATATTATAGGTAGCCCATTTCTTTCACTTGAGGGTAAAAAACTTCGCTAGCATCCTGCATCTTATGTAGTTTGTCATTTGTGAACCTCGAATCCGACACCGCAAATAAAAAGATTACGACTGAGTGCGCTAAAAAAACCGCAAGATTTGTGTAATAGCTATGACGTGGTCGCAGTTTTATTGGAATTAATCGCGGTCAGGGTCAGTTTTTAACATTGAGGATTAAAAACCAGCTCTTCAACAGAATACAAAACAAATTATATCATCAAATTTAGCATTAAGACACAATATACTATAACTATAAATAGTAACATAAATAGATGAACTGCCCCTGGTTAATTCTAGTAAACGATGGAGACTCATCTCATTCATGATTGATCACTCGAAATGACTAATACTAGACATCAAGTTCTGCTTACGATTATCTTCTATTCCTGGTTTACTACGTATTTTAATTTTTTCTTTTGTGTGGTGTAATTCTATTTTAACTATTATTTAAGGGTGAAGCCAAACGAGCGTAATTTTTGAGTTGTGAGTCGCAGAATTTCGGTCGCGCAAATATCTTTTCATACAAATCATGACTCACAAAATTACGCTCGTTTGAATCAAACAGCGGGCTGCGGGGCTAAAATGGTCGCATAGCAATTCCTCTCAATCAATTCACAAAATGAATTGACGAAACTGTCAAAGTCACGAATGTCAAATTAGTACGAATTTAGACCAATTGAATTGGTCAAACTCACGAATGTCAAATTAGTACGAATTTAGACCAATTGAATTGGTTTTGACAATTAATTTTGTGAATAGATTGAGAGGAATTGCTATGCGACCATTTTAGCCCCGCTGGACTTTTGTATGAAACCGAATGCAGCAGAATTTCTGCCAGCCGAAATAATTATGCGACTCACAACTCACAAATTACGCTCGTTTGGCTTCAAGTGCTTCAACCTTAGAGAAGTGTTAGTAGATACCGGAGCACCGTCAATTTTTCCTATATTATTATACAGCAAATAAAAAATATCACAAGGTTTTAGCAAGTCTCAAACAGCTGCTCCAATTTTGCAAGTTTGAGCACTCCAACAATTTTTACCACGCTCTCAATATGCAAAAAACTCCCATAATATATTACTTATTAAGTTATTACTTATTACTATAATATGTTCTCATAATACGGTAGTTCTATAACATCAAAATATAATAAAATTAGGCTTGTACAAATACATTTTAATCAAATTTAAAACCAGCTATGACCCGGTGAATTTTGTATCACTAAGGTACCTAATATAAATAATAAACCTTCCCTGGACTACGTTACATAACGAGACTAACAGCTGATGATAATAATTTCTCACTTTTTTGACCCGCATAAAAGTTAAGCACTAAATTCTGATGACAGATTTGTAATATCCGCACTAATGCATTATTTATTGGTATTTTTCTGACCCGATTAAAACAACTTTCTCCAGAGGCCCTACGCGTAGGTTGTACGGAGGCGAACTCCCACTTGTTTAACAATATGACTACAATGCAGGAGGGCAATGTTTCGCTACTTCAATGCATAGGTAGGTAACTATTGGGTTTCATATTGTATTATAATTAAATCTAATAGCACACTGCAATATCAGTGCAACTTAACTGATACCTGGTGATCCTCTATTTCCCCACGTTTACCCTTACTACAATTGCAGTTTGCAAGCGATTTTAAAGGTGTCGGATGGACTAGGTTTCTAAAATAGCAGAGATAGCCGTAACGGGATAATAATTATAATTCAAACTTATTGAACGCGTTTTGCGTTGCCTATAAAATACGGCCTTGTTTCGTTTTTTAAACATTTTCCGACAAATAATATTACACAACGGATCCCCCGTCTTAATTATGGACCAAAAGCCTGCGACGGTCAGACCTTCCTCAGTATCGGGAAGCTGAAAGTTTACTGAAAGTCTACCTAACCTTCGAGAAAAGAGTAAAGCTCAATTTCATCTATAGGGGAACTGCATGCAAAACGGACCATGCAGGCAAAACGGAACGGTCAAATTACTTGAAGCCTACTAGGGCCATCTATTTGCTAGGTTACTCAACTAATTACTCGGGCCCTTCCCATTCTCGGTCAGTGCCGGTGAAACTGTCATACGTAATAGCGGATTTTTATCGCGGTTAAATATTTTTTTCACATTTTGATGTAAAATAAACATCATTTTTGACCAGCCTGCACTTTTGTTGTAATTAATATTTTCTATTTAATTATATGACACAGTGTTCTGCATGTTTTTAACTTTAATATAGTATTTAAAGAATGAAAAGGGGTAAAACGGTTAACTTCAAAATCTGGCATTTATTCATGAGCACCTAAAGGGCAAAACGGCCCGGGCAAAATGGACCAGCTGGTGGCCATCATATATTTTTTACATATGATTTTTTTTTTGTTGCGTTTTCTATTTCAGATGGTTCATAATTATATAAGAACCACTAATAGGCGAAGGCAATATAAGAAAAGCTAAGAAAAAGTGAAAATCAAAGAAATTGGAGTAAAAAAAAACGGCTGAAATCTATAAGTTACCAAAGACTGCACTAAAACAAAAAAGACGGGTGCAGTGCCTGATTTGTCTCCTCTATACACATTCTAGTTTAGTTGTACACAACATTTATTTGTATAAGGTATTCCCCAGATGACATATGCATTAGGTCCATTTTGCCCTTTACCGTGATCCATTTTAGCTTCACACGCGGGCAAAATGGCCCATAAGGAAGATTTTGGAAATCATTCAATATCTTCATATTCCGTGATTTGAATAAAGTGTGATTATTAGGAATTGTAGAGTGATTAATAATAATGAAATTTGGTAAGTAGGGTTGTTTTATTAAGTCAGGGGTTCCCAAACTGTGCGCCGTGAGTCGATCCTACATCATTATCCATAACCACAAATATTATAAAATAAAATTATAATATGAATTGTACAAAGCAGGCAGGTGATTAAATATTATTTTGTTTATTATTATTTACCAATTACCTGTTTAATATAACTAGGTGTTTATTTATATGTATCTTTTTGTAATAGCTAGGTAAAGTAGGGCGCCGTGCCGTGACAAAATATTGACTTGTTAGTGCGCCGCAGGCTAAAAAAGATTGGGAACCCCTGTATTAAGTAGACACCCACTAAGGAAGGAATTTTGAAAATTTACCCCGAAGGGGGTGAAATGTGGATTGAAAGTTTGTATGAAAGTCCGTCATTTCTTGAGTTAGAAACATGAAACTTTATTTTTAGGTTACTGATTAAAAATGAATACGTGTTTAAGCGTTTTTGGAAATTCTATACCCAAGGGGGTGAAATCGGGGTTGAAAGTTTAAATGAAAGTCCGTTATTTATTGAGTTAGAAACATGAAATTTTATGTTTTGGCTACTGATTAAAAATTATTGTATACGTGTTTAAGCGTTTTTGGAAATTCTGCCCCCAAGGCGGTGAAATAGGGGTTGAAAGTTTAAACGAAAGTCCGTCATTTCTTGAGTTAGAAACATAAAAGTTTATTTTTGGACTGCTAGTTAAAAATGAATGGATAGACATTTAAGCGTTTTTGGAAATTCTACCCCCAAGGGGGTGAAATTGGGGTAGAAAGTTTCAATGAAAGTCCGTCATTTCTTGAGTTAGAAACATGAAATTTTATTGACGTTTGCGTTTGACATTTGCTTAAATAGGGTCCCACTTATTGTGCACTTTTTTAAACCCTGCGCCTTCATCTTAAGAAATGTAATCATTAAGCAATATTAGCGTGTAAACTAATGTCTGGTTCTGGGTGGATTACTGTAAAAATGAACGCTTCTACGACCCAGCTGTTGGGTGCTTTGTTTACATGTGTTAACTATTTTTATCGCTTCGTCAGATGCGTGATGCTTTCCGTAGCAGCATTGTTTTAAGAATTCGCGAATAAATGACCTTTCTTCTTTCTCCAAAGTCCACTTTTCCAAGCATATTATCTACTCGAAAAAAATTATATTTTGTGAGTATCAGACGCTCTTGTAGCAGCAGTACCTTCAGGCCTCAGAGTAGTTGTTAATTATTATATTCATTTTAAACTATTATTTTATGTTTAATCCGTATCTGGTTGCAGTACATATCCTGGATATTTACACAGACAATCTAGCTATCGTTTAAAACACTATCGGAGCTTCCTCTTAATAATTATTATAATAATGCATTAATTCCAATTTCCAATATTAACGTACACGTTGAACGATTAAGCAGTCAAATAATGAATTACTTATATTGATAGAGACAAAATCCCAAAATGTACCAAATGAAATTCCTTAAAATGACGGTATTGAGTCCCGTGTCGGGCGCCAAGAGACGAATGTACCAACATCCTGGCGCCAGGGAGGGTGGCGCCAGCCGTCCTGGCGCCGATAGTCTGTCGCGTTACATAACAGGATCAGGGCTCGCAAATATGGAAAATGGGTCAAATCGGTGAATTAAGGGAATGGGAGCCGCCAGCCGGGAGGCTCTATCCGAGAGCCCGAACCATAATTCTCTTTTGTTTTTCCACGGAATAGTAACAATAAATAAAGCTATTCCAGGGTAGGTGTTATTCTTGCAATAACTTTTATCGCCTTAATCTTAATGTTGGGCCATAATAATCTAAGGACTCTTACTTTTCTGACTGTGGTCCATTCAAATAATTGAGTTTATATTATATCCGCCTCCTTTTTAAAGCTGGATGAATTATTTCGTTACTAATTGTCCACTACTGTATCAATAAAATCTTATGACCCTGTTTGAGCTTCTTATTTTTTCTTCAGGTAACAACGTGGGGGTGTGAAGGAGTAGATTAGAACACGCCAAAAAGTGCCTTATGTAGCGAAGTGCCCCTAGCTAGAACTAACGAACGAAACGAACTACGATTTTAAGGTGAGTTGTACTTGCTTAACAATCACTACTTACGTATCTTCCAGCAGCTAGCAGGCATGTTAGAAACTTCCTTAACCAAACAAAAACAAACATCACCAAGCTTTTCAAATGCCATCTACTTTAAAACATTTTCAGGTCTTATGTCGGCACTACATATAGGCGAACGCGTTGGCCAACGCGTTGGCCAACGTGTCGGCCCAATGTGTAGAACGGGCGACTCGCGCGTTGGCGGTAGGTATTTAGACGTTGGCCGACGCGTTTTGTCGGCACTACATATAGGCGAACGCGTTGGCCGACGCGTTGGCCAATGCGTTGGCTAACGCGTTCGCCTATTTGTAGTGCCGACATTATATAGAGCTATAGGTATGTACTTATTTCCACACACTTCAACTTCATGGAAGTTTCGTAAACTTCAACTTAGCATCTTATCCAAGTTCGACGCAATATTATGCCCAGCTAAGCACAGAATGTAGAGTGGTGTTTTGCACTTATGGCTGCGATTGTAAATTCAGATTTATGAATGTCTCTGCTGAGCGGTCGACGCATCGCAGCGGGACGTGATATGTTTTTTGTGTACGATAAACGACCATTTTCAACTTCGGTTTTTCATCGTTTCTGAAAACAGTAGGGGGCATCGGTTTTCGTGTGGAGCTTACCATCCATTTATAAAGATTTGTGTTACACCCCCGTATTGAATATTTTACTTATAATATTATAATACCTACTAGTTAAGTGAACAGAGCAAAAACACTTTTAAATTAATAAATGACCGTAAATCCAATAAATCTTTCTTATCATATCCTAGGGGATCTTCCGAGCTCTAGCATAACTACTCATTTTCAGGCTCGCTTGAATGTATATTTTATAGGTTGTGATTTTAAAGTGATACATTTTATCTAATCACAGTAACTACTTTAAAATTGCTGTCAATTGTAAGCAAAACAAACACCCCATAGCCCGTCTTCGCCCATTAGTTCTAAGCCATCGCTTCACACACTCCGTTGCGTAAATATACATAATTGTTCTCTATTTGGAAACCGACGTGATGGCCTTTTTATTTTACCCCTTTTTACTTTTAAAGCATCAAAGAGAGATGCAGTTTATTTTTTTTTTTGTTGAGTGTCAATTTGTGATCTTTTGTGCTTAGAAAAGCTAGTAAGCGAAAAATTAGGGTGTTTTAAAATATTTTAAAGAGTGTTGTTACGTTGAAGATGTACCCCCATCTCTTTATTGATCTCTGGTGGATGTTTTTATTTTTATTTTGGTGAGAGTAGTGTATTAATGGAATTAATAACTGCTTCGACGAACCCCAAAAGCCTTATTTTTTGCTATGGGACTAATCAATAAACAAAATCACAAGCGCCGGATATCCGAGCGGAGTCCGAGATGCATTTCCATCTTTCACCGTCCTTTCACCCTCCGAATATCATCCCTAAATCGCTCCCTTCTGAATAAGTGTGAGGGGGATAGAGCATTGACATAGCGCTTGCGCGGCACGACCCCTCATGTGCGTTCAAGAAGGTTGATAGTGCTGAGCATGAGATCCTGGCGTGCTGCCGGGGTCGCAGAACATTCCGACGTGGATCGTCCGCCAAGGCGGAGGTCCCGCTCTCTCAACCCTGAGCTGGTAACCACCAGAGCTGCACTCTAGACAAAGCTTCCCAGGTGCACAGCAAGGCCATATTCTCGTACCACTGTCTCTGACGCAACTCACAGTACTCAGTCGAATTTTCCAACAGTTACCAAAGCCGTGTTAACTCTTACTATTCTAATTAAGATCACTTTAGCATTTGGGGTTACCGGGGAGTGAGAGAGCGAGAAGGAATAGAGTATTATTTAAAGTGGGAACGAGACGTGACTATGAATCGTCGCTTTCTGCCGAGGTGAGTGCCGCTTATAATAAGCCACGTGTTCGAAAGGTTTTTGATCTTTACAAGCATGCATTGCACAAATTTTTGTATTATTGCACAAATCATTCAGTTAAATTAATTTAATGAATGAATTCGATGTTTTAGAAAGTAGATTGCATGTTTTTAATGAGCTAAAAATAAATCATAGCTAAATTGAAAATAAAAACCTACCCACCAATTCTGTAAAATTCTGTTTGTCGTTTAGCAGTTCAACATAAAATATACCTTTTGTAAGACGACGACGTTTTATAATTTGTAAACATCGTCAGTTTTCATTCTAAAAGAAAATATCTAATTATACTTTAATTTTCAAATCTTCAAGAAAAGAAACAGCGTCTCAGGCGGTGGTTTGTCCAATATCATGTTATTTTTATATTCAACATATTACATAGAATATTTTGTTTGGTTCATAAAATGCCCAATCAACTGTTTTGTTAGAGTCGTCTTCAATTAAATCCATCTTAACTGTATCACTTTCTCCCTCAGCTGAATTAATATAATCAGTCGATTCAGAAAGTGCATCCGGCGATTACAGTTCGTTAGCTCATTCTGGTTGACATCAGATACCCCCTGGGGATGAGCCCCAGTTAAGCTCTAAATTAAACAAATATTTACTTCTTTGTTATGTCAATTTCATAATTAATAGCATATTGATGAAAGAATTTAGCAATCGAAATCAGAGAGGCAAGTTTCCGTCGTTGAAAAATTTTCGCTTTCCGTCTGTCGTAGAAATAGTAAACTTTAATGTATTGAAACAATTATTTACATTTTTCTTGAAAAGGCTGCCTGGCGAATATTGATAGCAACTTAAAATAAGCTATCTAAGCAACGAACCAAAATATGTTTCTTGGCCAAAGGAAATACAGCCGCCCACGGAGCGATTGAATTCTTGGGCCCACGTTCATTGAACATATCAAATGCCTTAATAGTACCCGAATAGTCCCTCAAAATTTACTCTTGATTTGGTTTAAAGATCATTGGGTAGATAGCGGTGTTTCGTACAATATGTTGTTTATTCAATTGCAAATTGCAATTGCCCAAAATTCTATTCAATTAAGACCTCCATTGAGACGCTTGGCTCTTTTTTAAGGCTCGGGGGTCCGATAATATCTGGGCCTCCTGCGGTGATGATTGGGTTCGGTATTTGTTGATTGATTAATTCTAAAGGGGGACTCCCTTCAAGTATTTCTTCTTGTACGCCATTAGCGTCTTGTTTATTTAAATGCATGATTGATCGATGCGCTGATAGAAATAGATTGTTCTTTTGTTTTTCTACAAATTAAAGTCTTCTGTGTAAATGTTTTATTGTAAAAGTGCATTTTTTTTACATTTTGCGTAACGTTATTCTTACGGCGTGTAACTTTAATGGAAGCTATTCATATCATGCGGAGGTAGGCATAGTACATTTTGTAAAATCCTGCATAATTACTGCTTCGTTCTGTAAAATCTGTTTGAACCATAACATTTTTCGCAATAAGAACTATCCAATTTCCTTTCCCGAATATATATATATATATATATATATATATATATATATATATATATATATATATATATATATATATATATATATAATTTAGTTCAGCCGTTAAAGCGGAAGAGATTACTAAAGATGTTCCGACTTCCGATAAACCATTCTAGTCCGAACCTAGAGCTCAGTCACAAACTTTACAATATTAAATGCAAAAGAGTTCTATGAACTTGCGCTTTGGACTCAGATTTAAAATTAATCCCCACAGCTGTAAGACGATCGTGTTTTTATCCCATTCGGTGTCGCGTGCAAATTGATATTTGACATATTGCTAAATCCGAAAGCGACCCTAATCAAGGATGTTATGTTAAAATCACTAGCGACCCTCGCATTGTCCACTCCACTATCCCCTAATTCCCTAATAGAAAGCAGACTATCAGATTTCCCGTGTCGGACAGCGTGACGACTTCCGGCGCGATCGGAAGTGCCATGGGGGTTTATTTTTATCTCCCCGACAGTATGAGTAATTCGGAAAAGTTTTTCCATAGAATGTTTTATGGTATGCCCTTTTATGTTTCGAATTATGTAATTAGATAATTTTATCTTTTATGTTTAACTATTTATATCCAACTTCCTGTGCTCTTTTTATAATAACCTATTCTAACTTTGTCCATTTACTGTATTGCGTATTGTTAGAAAGTCCAGTTAGCGCTACTAAGTACTTACGGAATGTCCAAAAATTATGGATATTTCCATTCGTAATATTATTTAAATATTGTTTAATAGGAAAGTGTGCTTGCCTGAATAGATTTTGATTCACTATGGAGTTGCTTTAAGTTCTGGGAATAAAGATGATCTTATTTTTATAGCCGCAATATTTACGGTCTCCGCAGGTCGCAATAATATGTTTGTAAGCAAAATTGAATCATACATTTTTTTATCTTTTTTTGGAGGCTGTTAACACTTCGTGTTGATGTCAGCCTCATAGGTAAACGCAGTGTTCCCTTACACAAGGGACAGATCCAATCCAAATAAGAGTATAATTTCCTTCCTCTGGGGATAACGGCTCCGAAAGGATTATACAACCTGAAAGGCCCATAAAAGCTCTAACTCCTACCCCCAAGGAGGAGCAATCGAAGGCGCAAGATGTCCAGGCGCCAGACACGTCGGCGCCTGAGTCTATCGATCCAGCCCGAGGACCAGGCATGCGCATTGCGCAACTTGGACATCGTCAGCGTCCTCAAAGATGTTTGGTCTAAATAGAGACTCGATTGTAATATGAGAGTAGAGTCTTAATTATTGGTCGATCATAATTATTAGGAATTAGGTTGGATGAAAAGGTTGATTTTCGCTATATTTATATTTATTATTATTACTTACTAGCTGTCTCGGTGAACTTCTTGTCACTTTAAAACCTTCCCTGGACTTTTACGAATATTTGAAGACTAAAATCAGCCCAATCCGTTCAGCCGTTTTCGAGTTTTAGCGCGACTAACATGTTTGAAAATCCATCTATACTTATAAAATTACATGTCTTGATTGACTGACTGACTGACTGACTGATTCATCATCGCTGAGCAAAAATTGTTAAAGTTACAGCCACGAAATTTGGTGAGTAGGGTTGTTTTATTAAGCAGACACCCACTAAGGAAGGAATTTTGAAAATTTTACCCCGAAGGGGGTGAAATAGGGGTTGAAAGTTTGTATGAAAGTCCGTCATTTCTTGAGTTAGAAACATGAAACTTTATTTTCGGGTTACTGATTAAAAATGAATGGATACGTATCCATTCATTTTTAATCAGTAACCCGAATTTTTTGCGTTTTTGGAAATTCTACCCCCAACGGGGTGAAATTGGGGTTGAAAGTTTGAATGAAAATCCGTTATTTCTTGAGTTAGAAACATGAAATTTTATGTTTGGACTACTGATTAAAAATGATTGGATACGTGTTTAAGCGTTTTTGGAAATTATACCCCCAAGGGGGTGAAATTGGGGTTGAAAGTTTGAATGAAAGTCCGTCATTTCTTGAGTTAGAAACATAAAACTTTATTTTTGTACTACTGATTAAAAATGAATGGATACGTATTTAAGCGTTTCTGGTAATTCTACCCCCAAGGGGGTGAAATTGGAGTAGAAAGTTTCAATGAAAGTTCGTCATTTCTTGAGTTAGGAACATGAAAGTTTATTGACGTTTTGCGTTTGACGTTTGCTTAAAAAGTGTCCTGTTTTTACCCTTTGTATAAGGAATCACAAAAAGGGGAAAACTATCCATCTTTGTTATTATACTATGTAAACGCGGACGAAGTCGCGGGCACCAGCTAGTTTTTATATATATTAGATTAGATATGTAGAGAACTAAGTTCAATCAATTGAATATTTAAAGTCAGTAACTTTTTAGGGTTACCCAAAGGGTAAAAACGGGACCCTATTACTAAGACTTCGTTCTGTCCGTCTGTCTGTCTCTAGGCTGTATCTCAAGAACCGCTGTAGCTAGAGTTCTGAAATTTTCACAGATTGTGTGTATCTGTTGCCGCTAAAACAACAAATACTGAAAACAAAATAAAATAATATTGAAGGGGGGCTCCCATACAACAAACGTGATTTTTTCGGCCTTTTTTGCTCTATATCAATAATCGGCCAAGTGCGAGTCGGACTCGCCCACGAAGGGTTCCGTGCCACTAAAGAGCAATACGAGGGCTGCTATTTATGTATCCGGAACTGGCCACTTACAAGAACAATATTTAAAAAGTAATTACAACATTTGAAAATAGAACTCTTTGGTTGAAGAATACATTTTGTTTCATGTGACTGTCAATTATTTTTCCATTGTGGCGTCATTTTGAAAATTGCGTGTCTTCATTTGCCATGGATTTAACGCGTGAACATTTTCGTGCAATGATTTACTACGATTTTCGGCGTGGGCTAAATCAACAACAGTGCTTTATTCAACTCACCGCAACTTTTGGAGATGAAGGGTGCTTCATCTCCAAAAGTTGCGGTGATTTTGATGGTGATCAAAAACCACTGTTTATCACTGGTACAGTGAGTTTAATCGTGGGCGGTCTATGCTCACGGATGAAAATAAAGAAGGTCGCCCAAAAACAGCTGTTGTCCCACAAAATATAGATGCTGTGCGGGAACTAATAATGCGTGATCGTCATGTTACATATCGCGAGATAGAGGCGTCCTTAGGCATAAGTATGATGAGCATACATAAGATATTACACGAACATTTGGCTGTAAAAAAATATGTTCGCGTTGGATTCCGCACAACTTGACAATCGATCAAAAACGGGCTCGTGTCGATTGGTGCAAAAAAAATGATAAAAAAATACAACCGTGGTACGTCAAAAGCCGTTTATAATATCTACACAGGTGATGAATCTTGGATCTATGCATATGACCCCGAAACTAAACAACAGTCAACGGTGTGGGTGTTCCAAGATGAGCCGAAACTAACAAAAGTTACTCGTGCAAAAAGTACTTTGAAGCAAAAGGTCGAATGTTTTTTTGGAATTAATGGACATGTGGCTACAGTGCCATTAGAGAATCGTAAAACGGTTAATTCTGAATGGTATACGACCATTTGTTTACCAGAAGTCTTTGAAGAAATAAGAAAGGACAACCGACAACGCAGAATCATATTACATCACGACAATGCTAGCTGTCACACCTCAGCTGAAACAACTCAGTTTTTGGAGGATCAAAAGATCGAATTGACTGGTCATCCGCCGTACAGCCCTGATTTGGCACCTAACGATTTCTTTTTATTTCCATACGCGAAGAACAAATTACGTGGTCAACGTTTTTCGAGCCGCGAAGAGGCTGTTGATGCGTTCAAAATGCACGTTTTGGAGATACCACAATCAGAATGGAAAAAGTGCTATGAAAATTGGTTCCAGCGTATGCAAAAGTATGTCGATCATCGCGGCGAATATTTTGAAAAGCAATAAAACCATATTAAATGATATATGTTTGTTTCTTTTTTTAATTCCGGATACATAAATAGCAGGCCTCGTAATAGGCAAAAATTGAATTTTTTGTATGGGAGCCCCCTTAATTATTTATTTAAATTTAATTACTAATTATTAAAGTACAAATAAAATTAAGTATTTTGTGAACATTTAAGTTTCCTGTGTGTTGCCGTTATTGATTAAGAGCAAAAAGTAGCAAAAAATCACGTTTGTTGTATGGAGCCAACCTTAAATATTTAATTTATTTCGTTTTTAGTATTTGTTGTTATAGTGGCAACAGATATACATAATCTGTGAAAATTTCAGAAGTCTAGCTATAGCGGTTCTCGAGTTACAGCCTGGTGACAGACAGACGGATAGACGGACAGACATCGAAGTCTTAGTAATAGGGTCCCGTTTTTACCCTTTGGGCTTTGGGCATGGAACCCTAATAATGGAAACAAGTAGTTATTTGAAATTTTCACAAAGTCCTTTATTATATGTGTACTTTTAATATTTAATTATAATATTATGTATTAAAATAAAATAAAAACGTAAGTGGGGCTCTCCCATGTAACAAAAAAGAACAATAGTTTTTGGACTATTTTTGCTCTATAACGGTACGGAACCCTTCGTGCGCGAGTCCGACTCACACTAGGCCCGTTTCTTAGATTTTGAAGCAAATATGGTACAACGCGACGGAACGGTATGGTATAACGCAACCGAATATTTGGTCAGTTTTTGCGCTACTGATATGAGAACAACTAGTACTTACCTACTATAACTTACTCAACCATTTACCTTATCATTTTTTTTTTGTTATGATAACTGGGTTTTCAGGCGCCCTAAACAGAGAACGCAACTACTTTACGCAGGTAGACCGACTTATTCGGCATCGGAGAGTTGCTCTTTATCTTGTCGATCTAAAATAAGTCATTTTGGATATCGTTACCAAAAATGTTGTGACCTCCCGTAATAATATTATGATTGCTCACTATTCAAGAGTGCAGTGACATAATATTTTGTGTACCTATCACTTATCGCAAATTATTTATCGGTCAGTATCCCCGTTATCGCGATCGTGAGAAAAGATCTTATCAGTTATCAATATTATACATTATCTCCTTATTTTGTTTACTTGACTGCAAATATCTACTTTTTAGTGCAACATTGAAGCGGCTTCAATCCTGTTCGGATCCTATAAGTATATATTATGTTACGGGTAATGCTAGAAGGTGGAGTGAACCTAGGTTTACCCGGGTTGACTTAATATTACCCAAGTCTTTTGGGTAAAGTCCGAATAATAAGTTAAATAAATTTTAATTCGGGGTTTACCCATACTCACCTAGGTCTACCCAACTCTGGCTGGGTAATGTTAGGTGTTGCGTAGTTTTCGAGCCTGTGGCATAAAACTCGGGGGCCCGCGTTCCCCCGCTACTATTGAGGAAATGTTCTCAAGGAATCACTTTTCCGTTTGTCATGATAAACTGATTGATATAGAAAATATATCACCCGAAAAAAAAAGTTTACGACAGCTTGCAAATGACAGTCGCTTTCAGGAGGCCAGGGTTATAAAAGGTGTAATTGTAAAACAAAATGTGCTACAAAGAATTAGTGTTCATGCAAAGCTGCAGAAAACATGTGCAATTCAAAATGTTACAGCAGATTATCTTGCTCAAATAAATAATTTCAATTTTAATTACAACATCCGCTAATTAGTTTTTGCCATTGAAGCTATTAAGTTTATGTTCTTCGAGAAATTGTAACGTTTGCCTTTTTTCATGATCCCCAAAACCCTACTGACACGAGAAGCTTACCAATAGTTCTAAACGTAATGTTGGTCGAATTTATTGCTAATTTAACGCCATTGAAGGTCAAACTAAGGTTAAACATATTTGTTCAAAAATATAAGTAACTAATGGGTATTTTTTTCGTTCATATTATACAGAAAAACGATCACTGACCTTATTCCTCGAAATGTTTTTGTAATGAGCAAAATTAAAAAAAAATGGACAATCCCCTTACTAAGTTTTTCCAAAGGTTAAGGGTCTGTTTCACCACTTCCTGATAAGGCTATCCACCACTTTACTTGACAGATAGAGTACCTATGGAGAATCTGTCAAATAAGCATATCTGGCACCTAATCAGGAAGTGGTGAAACAGGCCCTAAATATTATATTTCTAGATGACGCCCCCAATTCCGTTGCGTCAAAATTCGTTTATCGCGCGGCAACCGTACATTTTTCCGGAATAAAAATTATTCTATGTCGTTTCCCGAGATTCAAAGTATCTCCATACCCGTCAAAATCGGTTCAGCGGTTTAAGCGTGAAATGAAAGGTAACAGACAGACAGACACACTCGCATTTATAATGTTAGTAGGTAAGTAATAAGTATGGATGTTAATTAGGAAAGGTGCGCTACAATAGAGAACGGAATGTTAAATTGAAGGATGAATCCCACTCAAGCAGGAGTAATGAAATCATCTCATCGTCAATGTTCGATAATGTTTATATTTAACGACCACGCCATCAGCGGGATGACAAACAAGTACAAATAGAAACGCGACACCATAATAGGTGATAATAGCCACGTATCGACTATCGACCTGCCTTCACTTAACCCCTTTTGTTTGGATTACTTTCTCGGACAATGGATAAATATCCGTCTTCGATGTCCAGTTACTGATTAATAGATGATAAGTTACTAATTGGTATAATATGGTGGATTATTGTATAGTATTTATATCCAGTAATGCTGCGTAAGATCGCACCAACACCCTATTTTTTACTTATCTAAGTTCAAAATTGTCCTAAAAAAATTTAAAACGGGGAATATATAGTTTATGATATTGTCGATCTATTGGCGTGTGTTTCAAATAAAAGTAATTTGTAAATCCTAAGGAGATGCTGAACGTATGCTTGATTTTTAATAAATTGGTTTTACTTTGGAAGTTGATATCATGAATATAATAAACAAAAATAGAAAATTTAAAACGGGGAAAGGAATGTGGATATACTGAAGATTATTGCTGTATTTTTATTATAACTTTGTATCTTTCAAATTATGAGTTTATAAGGCTTGAAATACGGTAAATTACGGAATCTCCGTAAGGAACGCCCTTAACCTATTCCCAAATCCCAATAATTTCCATTATATTTTATGACTACAGAATATAGATTATACATGCTGCCCCTTGCGCCATTGCGTTTATCGCACGGGGATTGCACGTTATTCTAAGTTAAAAACATTAATATCTCTTCATACAAATACCTAATTTTACACATTTTGATCCCCATGAGTATACCAAATTTCATCAAAATCGGTTCGGTGGTTTAAGACTGAAGAGGTAACAGAGAGATACTCTTTCAGATTTATAATGTTAGCAAGGATTGCGGTTAAATAGGTTAGCCAATTTCTTTAAGCTTAATCCTAATTCCTAAGGATTTTCGTGGAAGGTTACTGCTGATGATCTTAGCTTACAGAAGTTGCAGTCCTTGCTCATTTTGAGGGGGTGAAAGAGCAGGTTTGATTTTGACACAATACCAATTATCAATCTGCTCAAATACTTGCAGTGCTTTACGTTGGCTTAATTTTCATGAGGATTTTTTTGTTAATGACGAAAATATTTCAAAGGGCCTGAAATATAAGTACTGTGTGCGGTAATTGGGGGCTCGTCGGTTGCCTAGCGACGCACCGACCGACGCCTCGGCGCCGCTCGCCGTATTTAGGTCGGGTGTGCAGAGGGGATTACTGAAATATAGACTACAAGTTAAATGCCGTTCCGATATTACTAACCAAACGAGAAGGTATCCGAAACATAATAAGTTCCATTTAAAAAGGTAGAGACGTTTGTTAATCATAGGTTTTCGGTACTTATTCAATTTTGAGAACTTCATAAAGTTGTAAACTTGCATTAAAAGTTGGTCACTTTTAGGGCGGCTAAAAATGTTCGTTCGATTGGTGCAATTTATCGAATTTACTTTCTGCCGCGCACTGTAAAACTCTGGAACGAACCGTCACCAGCAGTATTTCCGGACCTATACGACCTGCAAACCTTCAAGAAGAGAGCGTATTCCTTCTTAAAAGGCCGGCAACGCGCCTGCAGCTCTTCTGATGTTGCGAGTGTCCATGGACGACGGTAGTTGCTTACCATCAGGTGACCCGTTTGCTCGTTTGCCTCCTTATTTAATAAAAAAAATTGAACTGTTTTCAATGGGAGTCTCATGTCCTCAAGTCTCATAAGTAGCTGTCTAAGAAAGCATCACCTACTTAAGAAACGATCGCAAATGAGTTGACCTTACGTTTAATCAAAGAAGATTGACGGAACTCTGCGTTTCTAATAGGACCGACTTGCGGCTAGTTCACCGTAAACTATAAACGTGGTGGTTGGGTTTGTTTTTAGAACGAGGAAGTGGCAACCGACATAATCGCTACTATTTTTGATATTTCTCACAACATATTCATGGATAATGTAGAGATTAGATAAGATAAACGGAAGTTTATTTTTGGGGACATAAAAGTTTAGCAGTAATATTTTAATCACAATACATCATCATTATTTTTGCGTTTCCCTCTGCTAAATCTAGCCGTCAGCGTATTAATTTCTGCCCTGGCAGTCAAGTAACGAATCTTTGTAAGCTAAGAATCTTAGCTAAACTCAAGGTATCAATTCTAATCTCATTCTTACTAAACGTATACTCCGCTTCTAAGATAGGTTCAAAAGGTACCCTCTTTCTGATTTTAATACCGTCCCTCCCAATTTTAGTCCCTTGCAAATGTGTCACCGGCATGCAACAGAAAATGGGTCCGATTGCGTTTCTTCGGTGCACTTAAATAAGGCCGATTAATAGACTTAAATTAGTCTAAAATTCGTACTAATATTTAAGCTATTGCGTTTGTGGATTGATTATGTCCACGACACTATTTATATCCATCTCGGACATAAATAAGTTCAAAAGCATGTTTTAGCTATTTTGTTTCTGTCAGTTTGACAGCTCGTCGGCAATAAAATGAACTAAAATATTGTTTTATAAGTTCGCACTTGTTAAGTCCGTACGTAAGCGAAGTAACTTTAGAAAATTGTGAAATGTTAGGTACCTTATGGCTGGGCTATCATACAAAGAAGATACAATGAGGAACGGCAACGGTATGCATATTATGAAATATGAATAATTCAGATTTTCTTGTATAATCATAAGCATGACTTATCCAAACTTTTTCGTTTTATGACTGCGAGAAGGTTAGCGAATAGCGAATCGACGCGGTATTCGAGACCATTCCGACCCTTTCGACGTGCCTATTATCTAGCACGTGTTAACTATTCACTTCGATTTTTTTTATGTATTGTTTTAAATTATCTACCTACCTGATATATTTTGTGATTGTGACTCTTAACAAATTGTAGTAAAGATGTAACGTAGAATAATATACGCGGTGGCTTACTAGGTAACTAAAAAGAGTGAAATTATTATTTTTAACAAAAAAATAAAACTGACTTCCGAGGTAAAGACAATATTTTTTTGTTTAAAATAATAATTTAATTCTGGGCTTCTTTGTGTTCTTATATTTATTTATTTTTCTTTGCGACGAACACGACTTTTTAGGAATAATAATTCACTCAACAAAAACACCAAGTGAAAAACAATAGGTACGCCATACGGTATCGCGTTCCCGCGGAATCCCGCCTGCACAATGACATTTGGTTTGGCAGTTGGATGACATTGACATCTCTCAAACGAACGTTATTATGTCCATTTACATAGACGCAGAATTAAGTTCATATTTAGTGACGTGAACTTAATTTAACAGAAACGTAATAGCTTTTGATTAGGTACATGGACTAATTTAGTAAAATTTTAGTCTGTCCTTATTTAGATACGGGGAGAAACGCAATCGGACCCAATGTCACAAGATGCGGATCTTTAGATCGCGCACCACCCCACACCGCACCGCGCCGCACATCCGCATGCGGTCGAGATATACATCGGGGTCAAGATTACAGCTACCGCACTCTGATACTAGTAGCTTACTATATCTAAAATCAAATCTATGTCTGACTAAATGAGATTAATGCATTGAGCATTTTAGTGCGATTATGCTATAAAAATTAACCCATCAAGCCCCGTACGAGCACCGATGATCGCGACAATAGAATACAATAGCATTTCCTAGAATCCCCGATCGGAGGATTACATTTAAATATTGATTACGAATAAACAGATAGAGCGTCTATTAGATCTCTACATATAATGTAGAGTTCAAAATTCCAATTAAAATATTTATCTTTACTCTAAGATGTATCATAATTTATTGCATCTCCATGCTTCGGCGGTTTCAATAGAAATATTTGTCACATAAAATATACGATAATATTTAATGGTGCGTTACATTTTGCTCTGTTTGTGTTACGAATGATTTTCTCCCTCGGATCAAACGTCGTAAAGTTGCCCCCGTAATAAAAGTGGTGAGGTTCCGTACGTGCGCCCCTGACGCGCTCGCTGACCCGTGCGATATGCGTCGCGACATGTCGTGTGACTTGTGAGTTGTGACTTGTGAGTTGTGACTTGTGACACCGCTGAAGGTTTCACTGATCGCGAGTGACAAACGAGTAACAGGTTCGGGGGGAACTGGTGACGTGATACAATAGGGCGCCTACGCCTAGACGCGTTCGGGTTGCTTTTGTTATCGGATTCGGAACTATCTAGATTATCTACCAAGTTTTCGGACAGGAAATAGGTACATGAGTTGAGCTTTTTCATATCATGTCTAATAAATATTCTTTTGAGGTCGAATATTATAGCGAATTCATTTTAAATTGCATTTAAATACATTGCTTCTCAAGACTATCTACTGCAGCAAATAACTTGGCAAGGCTAATCGCAATCGGATGTCGATAGGCTTCGTCCATAGGGCATAGCTCATAGATCATGTATTAAACAAATGTAACCAAATATTATAAAATGTTGTATTAAATTCCAATACTTTTGAGAAGTCCTATAAAGTTTGAGAGGATGCTTTACAATCACACTTAAAGCTGCCGTTTAAATATCCGAGTATCATAAAGATGTCTACATACGTAATTTCGTATTACAGTATTAAATTCCACTAAGTTGATGGGGCTTAGGGGCGAATCGCCATTATGCAAAACTCGGTGCAATAACGAAACGGTTATGACCATGGGGTTTTTTAATGAACCGTCTCGTCTGCGAATGTGCGAAATGAAGTGACGAAACCCTCTTGGGACGAATTATTAAAAGTTTTATGGAGATGGTCCACTGGTTATTATAGTCTCTTGGAGTATTAAAAGTGTCCATTACAAATTAATGCACTTATTCCGTATCTTCAGTCATACTCGTAGTCTGCGTATACCGTATAGTTACGAACTTACGAGTTACAACCGGAACTACTGAAACTCTATCATAAATGAAGTGGTACTCAAGTCAAGTTACATTATCCTATTGTTTTTTCTGCCAAACGAAAACAGTCACAGTCTGTTAGTTTTGGCCTCAGGTTTCACAAAAAATTTAGTAGCCATTTAGTAAGCAAGGCAGTATGTATAGGTATATTAACTTTATGGGTCTAACCGACTCTGGCGAGTGGCGAGCTCTTGTAGGTTCTCGTTGATGGTAATGTATGACAATTCCGTTTCTTCTTCCCCAGGTATCGATCCAGTGCACAGAGGAAACGTCGTCGCGGCCTTGACGTTCCGTGCGCGAGCGCATCGAAGACGCGCTTCGTAATAACTGGAGACGGCTGACGGAGCCACGACCTGTGAGTACTGCTACGTCTACTTTTTTTTAAAGGTAGCTGATGGATTGTCTCATTAAGGAGGATGAAGGACCTGTTTACCCTAGACAGGCGCGATGACGGAGGTGATAGTGTTTTGGCTGCGCCTGGCCTTGCAGAAAGTGAGTTCTGTTCTCAACGTGTCACGTGACTAAAAGTCTGACACTGAAGATTGCCTAATAGTAGCGATTCATTAGCACCACATTAAATTGCGTAAGTTCTCTGTTTAGGTATGTTTAGGTTTGATCAATATTTACTCAGGTGATGGTACAAATTCAAAAGTATTTTTCTCCAAAAATTCATGCAGGTCATTCACATTCGCTCCACGTTCACCCAGTTTCGCTGACAGATTGTATTATCTCCTCATATGTTTATCTGCTCTCGTACTTTTTTAACTTATTTCGTCGCATTTGAACATTTGTTCCGGGCGTCGACCTCATTCATAAAAGCGCTACATTTGTATGCGCAATTGGACCATTACATAATTTTTAATTTACATTTGGCACAATACGAGAGCGTATATTAGGTGCCACGTATTCTATTTTGTGCTTACGTCTGCAGCAATATATCAGCGCCGGGAGGCCCATATTTTTGTAGGAAAATCGGCCGAGTAATCATATTTTTTGTTTGCCCTAGGGTTCCTTCCAAAGCCGTCCGCGGCTCAGGTCGTTAAGCCACGAGAGACGAAAACACAAGAACGACGAACGTAGAGGCAGCTCACAATCTCTCGACTACGACAGCTCACGCACTGCGTCCATATACAGGTGAGGCTTGTGAGCTGTGGCACAATACAAGTAGATGCTGTCTACAAACAATATAACTTAGCCGAGAGAGTTCTTTACATAGAGACAATATCAACAGATAACGCAGGGAGCAGGTGTCGCCCTATCGCTTTTAGGTTTTTGTGTCAGGATGTTACAAAATACATGGTGAATATACGTCGTCTTTGTTCGTATTTTTAGATACGCGCAGGTGTTTCGTTTATTTATTACGCATTTTCCGCTCCGTTTTCGCTGAAATTCAATAAGAAAATGATGATACATCAAGAGTATTTTGGTGCCTAATTTATTATTTTAATATCATAATAGTGTAGATTAACTCTAGTTCAAGTCTAACCTAAAGACTGCACAATAAGACCTGTATTGGTATATTCAGTGACGTAAAATAATTACAGAAAGAGCTATTTCAAAATTGGAAAATCGTTGGAAGCAATTAGCGCAGCTATGAGATTTCACAATACGCAGGATGCTTCAAAAGTGCCAAACATGGGTCAGGGATAGTTTCATTTGAATCAATTCAGTGAACTAATACCCTACTTTCCTGCTGTTTTTGTATTTTAGAAATAATTGGGATACAAAGATATTGTCATAGCGTGCGTGTTTTTCGTTAGAATTTTAAAACGCTTCAATACAAAATCGTGCAGTAGAGTAACGGACGCCGACGCCGCGCCGACGTTTAATAAAGATTTATGAAGATGTGACATAAAGTCATACATACAATATCTTATGTCAAACTCTGCATTGAATTAAAGTTAATCAAGCAATAATTAATATTCAAAATCAGAATTTACAGACTCATTGTAATAATTCTATGCGGTTTCAGGGCCCATTCCCTCGGCAAAATGGCGACTCTCTCGCTGAAGATATCGCTGGAGGGCGGCAAAGTGGTGAAGACGATACAGTTCGACCCCTCCACCACCGTCTACGACGCCTGCCGCATCATACGGGAGAAGATTCTAGAAGCCAATTCTAATGACCGTGAGTATCTACTGTCATGCATTCGATATTTAAATGGTAAGCCTTAATGGTCCGGGGTTTTGGCAGACCCTGGATTTTTTATTTATTTAGAGAAGATGTCAGTCTTAAAAAAAACCTCAGCAACCCACATAATTTGATGCTAAACAATGCAATATTTATTTCTAAGCTGTCTTTTGTAACGCTGTGAAAATGAAGCATGAAGAAGTTCCTAAGTTACTAAAATAAAACATGGCTATTTGCATGAAGCCACAGTGTAGAGCCGATCTCAAGCCGGCCCCTCATACGCCTAAAGCCTTACAGCGTATGCACTTAAATTAATTAGGTCGCCGCAGCGACGCGCTATCAGATTTACAACGTTGTTTACATTAGCGCGAATCTACTGTAGTGGCCTACTTAAACAACCCAAATATAAACCATTCATGATTTATTTCGAATAAATAAAAAGCTCTCTGTTGAAAGGTGGTAAAAGGTTTTCGTAACGGAGTCAAAAATAATAAATTAACATTGGTAATTTTTGGTGTTTACAAACCTACTTAGTTCTGATAAGTAAAATGTTATGGATGTATATATGAGTTTTTTTATTGGCATATTTTGTTTTTTTATATAGCCAAAGAATATGGATTGTTCCTGGCATCAGAGGAGGACAACAAAAAGGGCATCTGGCTGGAAGCGTCCAGGAGTCTGGACTACTACATGTTGAGGAATGGAGACCTCCTCGAGTACAACAAAAAGACGAGGAATCTCCGAGTCAGAATGTTAGATGGTAAGATCAAATAATATACAAAATTGAGACAAAACCTGTTCACTTATCAAGTTAATTCCTATATGTGATCTTAAAAACTTAAAGGAAATGTTTTTGAACAATAACAAATTTTTCTTCTGTTTGGTTTTAGGCACTGTCAAAACCCTGCTCGTAGACGACAGCCAAATTGTAGCCAACCTTATGGTGGTCATTTGCACAAAAATCGGCATTACAAATTATGACGAATATGGTTTGGTAAGTATTTTTACACATTCGCTATAGTAATTACTAATAATTAGTAATCACCTTAGTGCACTTAGGAAAATAGTATTCTAATCACAATTTAAAAATGTAGGTACGTGAAGAGCAGAAAGAAGATCCAGATCCGTGCGAGAAGCCCAACTACGGAACACTCACCCTCAAGAGGAGACACCAAGATAAAGAAAGAGATGTCAAAATGGAGCAGCTACGTAAAAAACTCAGAACTGATGATGAAGGTGAGTTAAAAGGCTTTTATAAGAATTTATTCTTTTTGCTAACTTTCAGTGTCAGTAACACTGCAAGTTAGCCTGGCAAATGGAAGCAGTGGCTTAGAAAAATGAGTCCGTCCTTTTTTTCATCTTTTTTCAATCTATGGCAACTACCGATATCATATAATTCATCACAAGCTTTTTCACGCCGTGTATGTGACTGGCTGTCAATACTACACCACTCGATCTGCTCAAAGTTCCACTGATCGATTCAAAGTTAGTTAGAGTAAAAAAGAAGACCTAACGGCCGCACTCAGAGACATTTAATGATCATTAAACTTCAATTTAATGACGAGTTTGACAGATACTGTATGGAGCTTACGTCGAAATCTTCATTTAGTTACAATTAAGTACAGTGCGAAAAGGGGGCGTTCATATAAAGCCTTGTCGGAACGTTGTTAAGAACGGGAGCGCTGCCGGTAAAGGAGAACTGTCAAAAATGACGCTTTTGTATGATGGCAGCGTTAGTTCCTTTTTTGGCCACGTTCATATAAACTATAAAGCCTTGTCGAGCTGTAATTCATTCGTCTCTGAGTTCGGCAGTAAAATAATGTTCTATTTCCAGTGAACTGGGTGGAGCCATCGAAGACTCTCAGGGAGCAGGGCATAGAGTGGTCGGAGACGCTGCTGCTGCGTCGCAAGCTGTTCTTCTCGGACCGCAACGTGGACTCGCGCGACCCCGTGCAGCTCAACCTACTGTATGTGCAGGCGAGAGACGCGATACTGGCGGGCACGCATCCCATCACGCAGGATAAAGGTGAGATACGCTAGTAAGCTAAATATTATATTAGCACCTCCATCGTGGGTATCGCAGACAGTAGATTTTCATTTGTTATACGGCAGCCGGCTGCCGCTTGGGGATTGCCGATTATGGGTTAACTAAGCATTACTCAGATGAAAATACTAGTTATGATAAAAACTTTAATTACCAGATATTATATCCACAAAACTGGATAGGTACATTATTATCTGGATAGATTCAAATAAATTGAGAGAAAAAAAAACAGATGAGACAGATATGTCTAAGAAATACAGACAATTAATATATCAATATTTAAATTTTCTTATCTTTGATAATTTATATGTTTGAGTTTATTTTGAGTTAATGTTATAACTTTTAAAATTTTAATTTTGTTTCAGCTTGCGAGTTTGCTGGTATTCAGTGCCAAATACAGTTTGGAGATCACAAAGAAGATAAGCACACACCAGGATTTTTAGAGTGAGTTACCCTTACAAGACAAGTTTATAATTTTTACATTTAGAATCCTGTCTGTTTTATAGTTTGATGAATATCATGACAATTTGCTTTATTTTTATTATTTTGTTAACAGTCTGAAAGAATTCCTTCCGGCCTCGTACATGAAGGTGAAAGGTATCGAGAAGAAGGTTTTCAAGGAGCACAAGAAACACGCGGGGCTCAGTGAGTTGGACGCCAAAGTGTTGTACACCAAGAGCGCGCGTGACCTCAAGACATACGGCGTCGCATTCTTCCTTGTCAAGGTAAACTTTTGTCATTATTGGAACGAAGTTCCTTATGGCGCGTTCGGCGTTGCGAAAGGAGGCTAGACGGAATGATACGGAATGTACTTGACCTCGACACTTTTTTATTACCTGTCTAGTAGGGGGCGTTGATAGTATTCCTGTCCGTCAATCAACTAGATGGCGTTTTTTGAGAATAAACAGCGACATCTACCGGACGTATAATTTTTTTTTATTACAACTCCACAAAAGTGTCGTTAGTATTCCTGGGCGTCAATAGATGGCGTTTTTTTATAACTTCGTTCCATTCGGGTGACATAAAAAACTTGAGACAAGGGAGTACACCTCTCAAGTTTTTTATGTCATCGCTGCGTCTAGGTTCTGTACGGAACTGAATATGCTGCCATTGTGGCAAATTGTCTTATTCTATTGAGGATTTGGCAAATCTCTCATTATAATAGCTCCCAAACTGAGATCGTTATTATTTTTTATAGAGCAGTTGTTTTTATTGTCGCAACTGCCAGTGCTTTTTTTCTCATAAACTTGAAGTTGAAGACATAATTTTTTCATTGTTAATTTTATCTAGAAACCAATCAAATAACTCCCCATCTTTTGTTGAATAAATTTTTAAACATGAAATACATTTCCAGGAGAAAATGAAAGGCAAGAACAAGCTGGTGCCTCGTTTGTTGGGCGTCACCAAGGACTCTGTCCTGCGTCTAGACGAAAAGACCAAGGAGATATTGCAGACTTGGCCCCTGACTACCGTGAGGCGATGGTGCGCCAGCCCCAATACCTTCACACTTGATTTTGGCGATTACAGGTATGGTACAATTATGTGAAAGTTACAAAATTTGCCTGTAGAGAATGCATAATTATTTTTATTATTTATCTGTTTTTAGCAGCAATTTATATTTTGAGGTTAGCCGATCAAAAGCGCAGTATAAAATTTCTGTCAAAACTCCCAGAAACCGGGCATGAGTAAACTGTTGAAACGATCATTCTTCTCTATTTCTATCTCTCTCACACACGCAAAATCCCACTTTTTTACACATTGAATAATATTTCAGCGACCAGTACTACTCTGTGCAAACGACCGAAGCGGAACAGATCCTGCAAGTGATCGCGGGCTACATAGACATCATTGTGCGCAAGCGCCGCGCGCGCGACCATCTTGGTCTGGACGGGGATGAGGCGTCCGCCATGCTGGAGGACTCCGTGTCGCCCTCCAAGTGAGTATTATAGTCTATAGTATTTAATTATGCCTCATGGTAGTTTTATTGTGTACTCGATGAACGCAACTCCGTTACGCCATTTTTTTTAATTCTCGCGCGGGAACCGTACTTATCTCCGGGATTAAAAGTATCCTATATATAATTTCTCAGGACTCCCAAGTATCTCCTTATCAAATTTCAGCAAAATCGGTTTAGCGGTTTGATCATGAAGAGGTAACAGACAGACAGACACACTTTCAAATTTATAATATTAGTATTTAGTATGGATAATGATATAATCATTAAGTTTTTGATCTTACAGACTCGGATAAGCCAGTTGTAGAGTTCACCTACGCTCTTGTACGTTGTATATTCATATCTGCTTGGATTATTATTTGTAAGGGCCGCGCTACACCGGAATGTCTGCCGCAATTTAATGAAGATAAAGTTAAAAATCATATGACACTAAAAGTGCTCGCCGCGCCGCTGCCATTTCCGGTGTGGCGCGGCCCTAAGAGTACTAACTTACTACTACTACCAACGATATCAATACTAAGGTTAAGGCGAGGATCAACGCCAATTTGTTATTCCGTGACTCCCAGTTTACCTAGTTCCAATATAATAACGAAATGTAAAAAAATATAAGATATAAAGCACAATATTTAAAAGACGTTTAACCATAAACATTTTTATAAAACGTAATACTTTGGCTGTAATTAATTTACAAACTCACCTCCGAAAAAAATCTAATTCATCGAAATATAGGTATTAACTAGGATAATTATACATTTTATTTGAATAAATTGTTAGTAAATCTATATTAAAATATCTTTAACCGAACAATTTTGTTTCGTAATATTTATTTCCAAAGATATTTTAAAAAAAACATGAAAAATAGAGAAGATCCGCCCCTAGTAACTACAGTTTTATGCTAAGCTAAAATGAATCTTATTGTGATGCGTATACGCTTGGTCTTTGGTTGTGTGCAAGGTTATCGTTTTGGATTGAGATTGATCCCTGCCTTAAGGTTATAATTCTATGACTACTAATAACTAATGATGCGTTTATAGGGCAAACATCATCCAACACGACACATTCAAGTCTGGTAAAGTGAATACCGAATCAGTGGCGAAGCCGGCCGTGCTGCGACCAGGGGCTGAGGGTAAGTGCTGTAGTCTTTGTTATCCCAATAGTGAAATAATAAGCTGTTGCTGAGTACTATATTACATGCGCGTGCGGTCTTTATAGGCAAAAAGGCAGTGCTTGCCTTATATTTTAATTTAACTCTCGTACTTTTTAATGACTCATGACGTTAATTTTTTAATAATACATAATAGTAAAAAATATAGTAAAAAAATAAATATACACATTTAAAACGCCTCAATTTATAAAATAGCAACATGTACACGCGCGAACGGGTTCACGAGAGGTCAAGATAGGCTCAGTGTTGAGGTGCCTGCCTTGCGCGTATGTGTGAGTGTGTCCGTGCACAGCCGAAAACGCACACAACCATGAATATCGAATGCGATTGTGTACTGCAAGCTCTGCGGCAGACACCAGCAGTGTTGCCAACTATGGGGATATCCCACTTTTAATAGGGAAAAATTAAATATATAGTGCGTATTTTAGGGAGTAAAAATATCATATTATATTCATGGGCGTGAAATTTTTTAAGCAAAAATGTATATTTATTTGGTTTTTATATAAATAATGACATCATGAGTGACGTTTTTGCCGCAAACACAATAATTGCGGTCGGCTGAAGTAGTATTTTCAGCGTTTTGATCTCTCAGTGGAAAGTACCCCAAGTAATAAATAATATATTTAAATAATAGTTGGGGAGTTCTGGTTGAAATTCAATGTGTTTTCAAGTTAATTTAAGGGGGCCGGCGCGGCGCGGGCGCGCGCCTTGCTGACGGCGATCGGAACTACTCGTGAATTATAGTCGTGAGCAATCGGATATAATCCGAGTAAAATGAATAGACGCAATTAATCTAACTAATTACGTACAATATGTACATTATGCATTTTTGTTTTGTGAGGTTTATAATATTTGTTTACATTTTACATAGCTGAAATTTTTAGTGTTTTGGGAGGCCATTTGCTTTTTTCATGTGATCGAGAACTGTGACTATATTATATTATTATTTTTGGTTTTATAGTTTTCTAAGAATATTTTAGATTTTAATATTCGAAAGTTTGTATAATATTTAACAGTTTAACATTAATAATTGCGTACATTCATAAAGTATCACTCACTTGGATAAGATAATTTGTGGTGGCCGAAATTTTGCATTTATTTACATCGTATTATGGATCGGATCTCAAGTAACCGGAACCTTGATTATGTGAAAAGACAAAAGTTAAGCTGATTAGGTGAGTACTTAAAATATACTAGATACAAAAATGAAAAAGTTGTAAAAGAAAAAGTTTTTGTTTTGTTTTGTTTCACGCCAAAACTAATGAACCGATTGTAATAAAATTTTGAACACAGTTAGTCTCGAGCCTGAGAGAGCCATAGGCTACATTTTGATGAGGCAAAGATATATTATCTAATTTCCATGGAAATATCGATGAAAATAAATTCACATTGTATTTCTAATACGTAACAATAGATGGCGTTTTTTTATTTATTTTAGCTTAGCGCACAATATTATGTTGTATGGTAATTGGTATACATCGATGAAATAAACTCTCATTGTAGTTCCAACGCGTGACAACAGATGGTGTTTTTTATTTCTTCATAACAGTACGTAATTATACTAATTAGTTTAGAAAATAGTTTTCAATGTATATCCACACTATTATTATATTAATATAGTAGTATATATTAATTAATAATAATTAATTAAGTAAGTATATATTAATTTATGCGAAAATATCTCTTTTTGTCCGTTTGTCTGTCTGTTTTGCTTTCACACCAAAACTACTGAACCGATATCGCTGCATTACCAGTGTCAAAATCTTGTGCACGCCCTTGCTATATTATATAGGCAAACAAAATATATTACATTTTTGTTGCCTTTATTAATGTGTACATATAAATATGTGTTTAAAATATCTCAGCTATAGAATTTTTATTATTGTGGCCATTATTTAATTCTATTTTTACTTTATATTTAGATATATGAATTGTAAAGTATGATAAGAATGTAAAAATAGCCTTTAAATATCACAAGCGTCGGCAATGTATAATACACTACTCAGGTAGTTTAATGGCAATATTATGGAGACTATTTCGCCAAGGACACAACGTTGATATTTATTTTAAATTTTAAGATACATTTTCACTTTATATTTAGATACTTAATATATGAATTGTAAAGTATGATAAGAATGTAAAAATAGCCTTTAAATATCACAAGCGTCGGCAATGTAGGATACACTACAGGAAGTTTAATAGCAATATCATGGAGACTATTTCGTCTAGGACAACATTGATATTTATTTTAAATTTTGAGATACATAGACACAAACACAGCCGAACAAAACTAAAGTTTATACTCATTTATTCATAGCCTTATAAAAGGGGTCATAAATTTGAGGTTTTTAGAAGAAATGCATGCACAGAACTTCAGAGTTCTACAGTCCAAAATGATGTAATTATAGCATGTTTAATGTTTATAGATTAAACTTTACGTCGCTTCGTTCTGAAAAAACTGTTTTCATCGAAAATATGTAACAGGGTGTTGCAAGTTGTAATGCCATAAACTAGCAACTCCTACCAGTAGATGGTAGGAGAACTATTTGTCTCTATGCTGACACTTTACCAATAGACTCCACTTTAACAAACAGAGCCCCACAGACTTGGGACATCTGCCTTAGGCCTATACTATGGCTGTTTTAAGCCTATACTATGGCTGTTTTAAGCCTATACTATGGCTTTTGTTAAGCGTATAGTATGGCTGCAATGACGTGCAATACTCGTTGGTTTGTAGGTGCGAAATCGTTCGCGGTGGGGCACATGACGAGCGCGCAACAAACCACGGTCTCCGGTCAGGTCATTACCGGACACACGCCGCCCGCTGTCAGTATATTCAGCTTTTACGCATGCATGCATGACTTATGTTCACACATTTTGTTGTCTTTTACGCTTTTGTATAATAATTTGTGAATTAATATAGTGCGTTTGCAGTTATTTTATCTCTGGCTTAGGGCTTAACAAAAGTCAACCATAGAATGTACGAGGTAATAATATAAATAACTGTGATCACACTAACAAATTAGTATATTAACAGCTTTAACATAAAAATATGTAAATAAAATTTATTTAAACACTTATTGACTTAAAATATATCAAAATTTTATTTTTGTATTGTCTGTATATAATATTTATAACAAACCTACTAACAAAGTAACCTATAAGTTGATGAAAAATTTGATTTATTTGGTGTGTGATTAAAGCTAACCACAGCTTTTGTTTCTAACATACATGTGTGATAATCACCTCATTCTAACCATCGCATATTTGCTTGTTTCATGCATACTAACATGGATTAACAGTCTACGAGGTTGGAAGTGTAGGTAACCTGTGTATATTATTATAAGATAACTGAATGAGCAATATAGACATACTTATATTATGTTATACATAAAGTCCGGTCGAGAAGCAACATAAAAGGTACATACATTGACTCATCGTTACTAGTCTTTTTCGCTCTTGCACGAATAATATGTCACTGCCACGAAATACGCAAAAGACACAGATAGGTGTCAATAACGAATTTGTGAGTGCTCTGCGACCGGACTATAGTTTCAAATTAAAGGTAATTAATGTTTCATGCTTTCTCAATCGCTTTACGGTGCGTCCACATTTGTATCATTTGCGCGATCAGATCTCCGTCGCGTATCAAAATGATACGCGTTTCATGATACGCCCCGATCGCTATTAACCGCGTATCTGATACGTGTCGTATCCAATACGCGCATGATCGGCAGAATGATCTACTAGGCGTCCACACTATGATACGCATACTTGATATGGCGCGATGATCGCGACGGAGATCTGATCGCGCAAATGATACAAATGTGGACGCATCTTTATGTATCACATACAATATGTTTTAAAGTCTATCGTTTCACAATTTTCAAGAATAACTGACTTGTACTATGTTTCAGGCGTCTCAAGTGCAACAGACACGGGTGACGACCATACTGACAGAACCGCAGAGGGCTCTGCTGTCCACTATCACGACTGGACGGGAGATCATCAAGCAGACAGAGGAAAGTCTTGTTAGGGTAAGTGTTAATACTTCCAGTCACTCAACTTAAAAAAGATTTTATATGAATACTAGCTGTCCCGGCAAACGTTTCTTTGCCATATTAAGTATATAAATTATTATTTTTTTAATTTGATCGCAGCGCTAACTGTCGGGACAGACTAAAATTAAAATTCGAATTCGAATATTATTTAAAATTTGACACTGCGATGGTAGCGCCGTCTGTCGGATCCGATGTAAAACATTCCAAAATCAACAACTACAAATAAATTAAAAATTAATTAAAAAAATATTGTCCAGCGGACAAAATTGTGAATCTAAACCATTCCCAGATCCCCTTGAACACACACAAAAAATTGCATCAAAATTGGTCCAGTCGTTTAGGAGGAGTTCAGTCACATACACACGCACACAAGAAATATATATATTAAGATATAGGTGAAATTGTAAAGATCTTGTAAGAGAGTTTATTTTAAAAATTAGAACAATTAATTTTTTAATTAAACTTTTATGTTATATATAATAAAACATAGCTTTCGTAACGCTAAGTGTAAGCTTGGTTTATAAAAGAAACAAATTCAGCTTTTATCTTTTGGCACATGGCCAAGTCAAAACAGAGTCGCTAAGTTTCCACCAGAGATGTGTTACGACTTACGAGGAATGTGTTTTTGTGGACCAATAGAATTCATTGACGTGAGCTTGTCATGACATCGCTCACTGCAGCAATTATATTTGATCTTAAAAACACATTCCTCGCAACACATCTCTGGTGGAAATGCAGCCTAACACGGCCATTTTGTAATAAAAAAAGATGAAAGATGAAAAAAAATCTCTTGTCAGTCAATTTTTACCCACCGGACAACATTATCAAAGTGGCAAAAGATCCTTATAGCTAGTATTAAACCATGTTTTTCACTAGGCGGCGTTGCCGGACCTCGGCCAAGACGCGGGTTCCATCAAGTGGAAGCAGAGCACCATGGACACGAGCAAGCAGGTGGTGACGTCACAGATCGCCGCCATGAACGCCGCTACCGCACAAGTTGTGACACTCACAGCAGGTACGTGCGAGACAGAGATAGATGAGAGGAAGAAAGAGATAGAAACATGTTTTGGTGTTAAATAAAAAGTTTTATTTGGCTTATTAAAAATTGTTTTGTTTTGGGTGTAAAAGAGTATTATTTGGCTTTTTATCAAAAATGGTGTGTTACTTCAATAACTGTTTATTTGCCTGTAATGTAATGAATTATATTCGTTTGTTTACCAGGTGGCACCGAGGAGGTAGATCACACGGCAGTGGGGGCAGCTATTACAACCATCACAACTAATCTGCCGGAAGTGACCAAGGGTAAGTTACTACAATAAGTATTGTTTATTGTTGTAAAAATTACTTGAAACATAGATTTTTTGCATCTAAAATCGGCTAACAATAACTATTAAAGGATCATCTCATAGCGTTGGGTATGTTAATGTTTTTTATGTATTTTTTTTATTTTATTTTATAGGTGTTCAAATGATCGCGGCACTTATGGACGACACCGATAATGGCGACCGTCTCTTGGATGCCACTAGAAAGCTCTGCAGTGCCTTTACAGACTTGCTCAAAGCGGCTGAACCAGAAACCAAAGAGGTATGTATATTGAAATTTTTTTGTTCCTACAGTCATAAAAGAATAACTTGAACTTGATAAAATAAATTGAATATAAGACACCATCATAAATTATGTAATTATTTTGTTTATCGTTTCAGCCAAGACAGAACCTTCTTAACGCAGCGTCGCGCGTCGGCGAAGCGTCCACCAGCGTCCTGCACACCATCGGCGAAGAGACCGAGGAGGACAAGGAGACCCAGGTAACTGACGCTAGCGTCGACAACACTAAGATGAAAAAATCTTTTCTATATAGAAAACTCAACTACTGCTACGACAACTTTTACAAGGTGTTCTTCGGTAAGGACAAACAGGAGTAC
The DNA here is from genome assembly GCA_937595015.1 of Polyommatus icarus. Classification (NCBI taxonomy): domain Eukaryota; kingdom Metazoa; phylum Arthropoda; class Insecta; order Lepidoptera; family Lycaenidae; genus Polyommatus; species Polyommatus icarus. The sequence continues at coordinate 7,233,059 of OW569324.1, read as the reverse complement.
GGGGCCGACTTCGAGGTGGACCTCACCGACGATAACGTCGACGTCAAAAAGTACGACGACGATAACCTGTACGAGGACGTCGACCCCAACAGCTCCTGGAACAAAATGTTAGACGTAATACAGGAGGAGTCCGAGAGCGACTACTATAGGAGCCTCGAGTACTGTAACACGTTCTTCAAGGGCCCCGCTAAGCGGGACAACAATTTAAACGCCGGCAAAAATGGCGATTACGAATCTATTTTGAAAAATTGCCAGGGCTACCTTGAGACGGCGGATAAGAAGGATAGCTTAGACGCCAAGGACGGTAGCATTCCAAAAGTCTGTCCCAAAACCATCTCGGACAAAATTTACAACTTCAAAAAAGATTTCTCCCATCACGATTACGTGAACGTCGATTTTAACATACCTAATCACGATTACGCCAATGTGAACTTCGATCGGCGTACTAAGAACGACCTCCTCCGCGAACAATTTTTTCTCGCTAACAAAAATGACGTGAACGACAAATATAACAGTCTAAACGATAAAAACGAACTCAACAGTAGGTTCAACAAGTTCTACGATAAAAAAATCGAGTGCCAGAGCATCCGTAATGACGTCACCAAATCTAACGATGACGTAAAAGTATCGGGGTCGATTAATATGAAGCTCCTCAACTTGGACAAATACAACCGCGTCCTCACGACCACCGAGACGTTCGTAGAGAAGGCCGAAGCGAGCTTCACTAAGAACGTACTCAACATAAAGAGGAATAAAAATGACGATTTCGAAACGTTCATTAAAAAGAGTGAGAAGTATTACACGACTGAAAATAGGGATAGGCAGACGAGCGTACTCAATAACGATTCTAGTAATGTGCCAAAAGGAAAGACTGAAATTCGTATAGTTTATAATCCGACATTTTTGACGACGGGCGACCACTGCGCGAAAGGTTTTTGTCAGTTCTGCCGCAAGCGGTGTCGGCGCACCGACTTGAAATGTTGTCCGAAATGCGTTTGTCTCGAGCTAGAGCTGAAAGATGCATTTAAAGAGAATTGGTTGAATATTCTATTGATTTTAGCTTTAATGTTTGTGATGTTGGCAATTATTATTCAATGGTTGCTGGAAAATTTGGGGTGTAGAGAGGATGACGAAGGAAAATGCTTTGAAATGTTTCACTAAGCATAAATTGTGGATTCGTTGGGAAAGAAAAATAACGTCTTGAAAGGATTAAATTTTTTTCTTTTTTGAAATTATGAAATTTTAAAAATAATAATCAATATAAAACATCTCTTACTTTAAAAAAAAGGAGGCTAAAACATCATGAAAGGACATCACATCACACGTAACTTATTTAGTAGCTGAATATTAGCAATGCTTTCTATAAAAAGTGTTGTATAAATTCACAACTTGCTAAGACGATCGATTAAAACGACAAACTAACATTCATCAATAAATCATAACTTCATTTTACACTTATACGCATTACTTAACTCTAAATAAGCCGGCTCTCAAATCCTAATGCATATTGCGTATGTTAACTTACCTAAGATATGAATTAATATTATTTTTAAACTGTACTTATTTATATTTTGGGACTCATTTTAATTTGTTAATAAAATACCATATTTTTATAATATTTTATCTGTGAGGGCGCGACTTCACACATGGTTTTTAATCTGTACTAAAGCGCAATATACTGTAAACTCGCGCCCTTTTGGGTAGACAACATTTTACAGTTATAAAATATGTAACACTACTAATGAGTTACTTAATAAAATATTTTTATATCTCTACTTTAACATATCTTTACCAAATGTGTATATTTGTATTGCTGTCCTTTTCCTTCGATGCATTCTTGGACCAATCTCAAATCATTTAAAGATAAGTAATGATTTTTGTTAATACCCGACCGCCTAGGAAGGGTAGTTTTTGTTATTAAAGACAAACTAGAAAGGAAAAAGACTGCGAAGCTGTTTTACTTACTTAACATTAAGATTACTCACCAGTAACAATAGCTGTAAGTAGTATTTTTTTTTGTTTTAAAACATGTTCTCTTGTTAATTTTTGCCATCAAAAGTAAGTTCCTTCATAAATCATACATTCTATTCAAAATCAATATATTTGTCACGGTTTTGATTACACGGTATTTAAAACATTTAAGTTATTAACATCTTTTAGAACAAAAATTTACTTACATTGTTATACTTAATTAAGTCTTACTTTTTAACATAGGACGTAAGTAGATCCTAAGTATTTTAATTGGCAATAAAACGAGTCAGAATTCTAATCTAAAAGTTCCTAATCGTTTAGTCATTATTGTCTTGAATAATTCAGCACACACAACGATAGAACCAAAAGTTTTAAACTGCTTTTATGGTACTGAGAACAAAATCTAGTCAAACAAATATTGTGCATGTTTTTCATAACAAAAAAGTTTGTTTGCTGTTGTTTTTTCTTTACAGTTTCACGCGATTTAATTTATTGACTCAGTACACAGAGATCAAAATCACATTATACAGAAATAATTTATAATACTATGATGTGTGTGCTGTGTATATTCATTGACATACAACATTAAGCAGCTGTTTTGTATTAGATACTTAATATTTTGGTTGTGGTTCAATAATATGTTTTATTAATTTTATTTTTAACTGGGTTAACGGTTTTAATTTTAAATGCATTCAATAGAGCGATGATATTATAATTATGTTGTTAAATGTTATTTTTTGTTACTTTATTCTGTTTTTGGTGTTATAAAAGTTTGTATTTAAAAACTTAAGGACAATAATAAATACAATCTCACATAAGAGACAATATCTCATAGATCAAACCAATGTCTAATTATAGCAGAATTTAGTTAGCACTTGCACTGTTGTATTTTAAAATGATCTTTTCCAAGCTACCTTACTAAATTGTTGAAAACGAACACAAAGTTTCAAGTGGTCTGTTTGGTAGCTATAACATAATATAGTATGTAAACTTATATCTTGTATTAGATATAATATTATATTGTTGATTGATCCTATGTGCATGTTATTCAAGAATGAAACCCCATTAACATTGTAAATTACATATAAAAGACATCTTATTTTTAACGGTTTTGTTTGCTATTTTTAGGTATTGGTTTTATATATTGTTTTTTTTTATTTGATGCCATATTGATATTATTTTTGTTAATACATTTGCTTTAACAAGTAATTTTGATTTTTATTTACGACTAACTGTCTTGAAAGTAAATGTAGTGACAAAAATTTTACTAATATGAACCCATTGGAGCTTTATATTAAAAATTGTAAATATGCATCATCAAAGTACGTCCCAAAAGATACGAGTTTGTTAAATCTTTTGCTACAATTAAAATGCAGTGGATTTGGGAGACTGACATATTATACAGCGTTACATAATATTTTTTTCTGTGTAAATTGATAATATGAAATATTAGTAGTTGCTGTTGCATAGGACAATAATAGTTAAAAAAAAATCTTGAGATCATGTATTTCAATTTAAGACACTATGTCCTACTACTAATTGCATTATAAAAAAGTGGTTGAACATGATCTTCATTTTGATGTTTTAAATTTAAAAAACACCATAAAAATTTTCAGACTTTATAATGAAGACTATAACCACCGGCTTGTCCTCATGACTTTCAGATCAATAAGGATCCTATACCTTAAGTTGATAAAATTTTTCACAAAACATGGAACATTGGCAAATATTTATTCTTTGAAGATTACTTATTATGTAGGTTCTATATTTAAATAAAATATTATATGGCGTGTTGCCAATTGCCTCATCAATGACATAATTCTGGACATCGAGATCAACCGAACCTCTTTCCTATAGGACATTCTACTGTCGTTGGCGAAGGCGGTAGCCAACACGACCGCAGCTCTAGTACTGAAGGCGAAGAATGTAGCCGCGCAGTGCAAGGATGAGCAGCCGCTACAGAACAGCATTATTGCAGCGGCCACACACTGCGCGCTTGCCACCAGCCAGCTTGTCGCTTGCGCTAAGGTGAGTCACAACTTTGTCCCATCTCGGAACTATCAATAGGGTTAAACTTTGTCAGACATGTTCAAAATCAAAATGGTAACTGATTCTCTCTGATTAAAGGTGGAGAAGAGAACAGAAGTAGAAAATAATATGTCGTAATCTTTTAGCAAATGGCTAAAACTGAACAACGCCATCATATTCTAAAGTCTCACTTGAAAGCTGCATCTTCTCACCCACGTGTTATCTAATGTGCCCTAAGTGCCAAAATATCATTTTAAGGATGTTGTCCTACAATATTTTTACAATGGATATAGAAATAATGATTGCGCTGCAGGATAGCAAAATTTTTTTTAATGAATTTAAGTTACAATTAAAGCAGAGTATATAAATAGCTCTAAGGTTATGTGTATTTCTAATAAAGACTGAGATGAATCAGCATACGATTAAATACGAAAACACAACGAGCACTCCAATCATTCCAAAAACCCTAATATAGGTGGTGGCACCGACCCTGCACAACCCCGCGTGCCGCGAGCAGCTGATCAGCGCGGCGCGGCAGGTGGCGCAGGCGGTGGAGCGTCTCGGTGCGGCGTGCCAGCCCGCGCCGCCGCACGCCGCGCCCGGCCTCCAGCAGCTGGCGGCCGCCGCGCAGCGCGTCACTGAGGAGCTCGAGCGGCTGCTAGCGCATGCGCAGAGAGGTAAGCGTGCACGTGTATTCGTATACAGTGTATTTTTTTTGCCAGTGTCTTATGGCACTTTTGTATGAAAGAAATAGCAAATTTTTCAGTAAGCGAGCCCCTAGATAAGCAATTTTATTGCGCAATATCTAGGGCTGATATTGAACATCGCGCGCCTTCAATCTAATTGTCAAATAAACTGTTCAATAAAATTAAAGCGTGATATTGCATAAAACGATTGGTCGTCTAGAGGCCGGTTAAGAGTGGGTTGCACGAACTAACTTTGACTTTAACTTTAACCGGAAAAATTTACAGATGTCGTATGGACATATGGGGTGTTTGGACGCAATATTTAACTTTAACCACGCCTCTGGTGCAACGCAGCCTAAGTTGAATCCTAAAAGAATTTAGTCGGATTAGATTAAACTCTGCATACAAAACTATAATATAATGATATCTCTTCTAGAACGACGCACGGCCGTGTCTACAACGGAAGAGACGGTTGAGACTGTCGTGCTGGCTAGCGAGCGCGTTACCGCAGCGCCCGACGCACCCGAAATGGTGCGACGTGCCAGACTACTTGGACAGGCCACAGCTAGACTCATCGCTGATATAAAGGTAAAATTTGAAATATTACGGTCGTTTTACTGACCGAATATTGTAAAAGCTGTTACAAATATCTTCCTAGATGTAGTTCCCATAGTATAGTGCTCCCAAAGTGATAATGCGCATAGAAATTTTCGTCATAGTTCGGCAACGATCGTTTTTCCCGAGCGTCGGAAGAAAACCTTTTATTGCGCATGTCCAAATCATGTCATGCCATGGCAACGCCGCAACTTGTTGGTGGCATTGCCATGGCATGACATGATTTGGACATGCGCAATGAAAGGTTTTGTGGCGCATGCGCCAAAAATACAGACCATTAATATGATAACTACTTCTATTTCTTTCGCACAAGGTGTAAAATACAAAAGCTTTATTTGGGGCTCTTACGTTTCATAGATTCGGGTGTTTCCGTGATTACGACAATTGGCGAAGATTTGCATGCGCATTATTAATTTGGTAGTACTGTATTAAGCTTTTAGTATCGAATATAATAGCTAAAAGCCATATAAGCAAAACACAATCAAGATGTGTTTTTGTAGACGGAAGCAGAAAAACAGCCATCGGAGGGCCAACGTAAACTTCTAGCGGCCGCCAAACTACTTGCTGATGCTACTGCTCGAATGGTGGAAGCCGCCCGCTTGTGCGCGTCGAGTCCACAGGTAAAAAATTTACATTAACTAACTAAAATATTAATATTTTAATAAAATGTATAATTTATAAACATTTACCCCCTTACTAATAAGTAATAAACATTGTATAAGCTTTGAATAGTTATGCAGTGTTTTGTTCCTGTCACACAAGTGACATTTTTAATTGGATTGAAGAAGACAAAACACTGTATTACTATTCAAAGCTTATACAGCGTTTATTAGTAAGAGGGTCAGTTTATTATATGCGCACAGTGCTTTAAATGTTATTGATGTTTAGGACCGCAATAAACAAGAAGAACTTAGGAGGGCAGCGGAAGAGCTTCGATTCATTACAGTCGACTACGCGCAGGGACAAGACATTGTTGACTCCCAAGTAGCGCGTCTACAGGTAAATATTATCGTCACTTAAAAATATTCTTTTATTTGACATTAATTAGTTCTAGATATTAATTCGATTTAATGTACAGGCCAGCGCACAACAAGCCGTCTCCAGCGCAACACAACTTGTCACCGCAGCTCATAACGCCACACAGCACAACACCAATAAATACTCGCAGGTGAGATAATATTAAATAAAAGTGTAAATAAATATCATTACTATTTACTACAATCTTCAACAAACTTTTTTTGTAAAATTCAATGTGCATAATCGTTTATATTGCGTTGTTTAGGAGAGTCTGCTCTCTGAATGCTCTGTGCTGAGCGAGCAGCGCGCCCGGCTCGCAGACGCCGTACGCACGGCAGCCGCGTCGCCCGCCCGCCCCGCCGCGCGTCTCGACCTCATCACTGCCGCCGATAATTTCCTTCAGGTAAACATAGTTTCAGTTTAGAAGTCAGTTTTTATTTTATATAATTTATGTAAATTATTAGCTCAATCATCGTTTTGTGTCCGACAGCCAAGCGGTCACGTGGTCCAGGCCGCTCGCAGCGTCCTTCCTACCGTCAGCGAAGCACCCGCAGCTAAACATCTAGCTGATACAGCGCACGAGTTCACGAGCAGTTGCGCTGAATTAAGGTCCGCTGTAGGCCGTGCAAGAATATCCTGCAAGGGCCTGGAGCTCGATGCCGCCGCGGAAATAATTCGAAGCCTGCAGGCTGAGTTGGACGAAATGGAAGAAGCCGCCCGAGCGTTGGAACTACGTCCTCTTCCAGGACAGACGGTAATTATTTTATAAATATCACGTAATAATATGCAAAACATAACTCGGCGAAATATAATAATATGCATTTTGCTCATTTCTGTAATATAACACAAATTATATTGTAATATCATAATTTTTACAATAGTATGAACTTGAATATAATGATAAACCGAATATTGTAACACAGGCGGAATGGGCGAGTGCCCGTGCTCAAGCGGCCGGTCGCGCAGCTGCGTCGGCGACGGCGCGACTTGCGGGCGGCGTGCGACGTGCCGAGCCCGCCAGCGCCGGCCGCGCCGCCGCAGAACTGGCGCACGCGTTGCGCGACATGACCCCGCCCCTGAGAGCCGCGGCTGCTCTGCGAGACCAACCGCACCAATCCACGTTAGTTACAATTCATGTTTTTTTAACACAAAGACGAGACTGCACTTGGCGACACGCAGCAACGTAGCGACGCGACACTTCACGTTTCATAGAACTGACTTTTTATATCTTACTTCATACGATTTCATACATAATGTTTGACCGTGAAGTGCGGAAGTCGTCAGTGCGGTTTCACTATTCTATATAATATAGATTCTATAAGATAGTTTGTTTCAATTGTACACTATAATAAGAAGACATGTTAATTTCAGGGTGATCCAATCGGGACGACAAATGTTACACTCTTCGTTGACGCTAGTCGAGACCGTGAAGAGGTATATCAGTAACTCCGAAACAGTGAACGAAAGTGAAATTATGTCTATGGCAAGGGAAGTCACTCAGGTAAGAATCATTATTGCTACTTGTGGAGGCTTGTAATTGGCTTTTTGAAAACTATCATGTATATATACTGTGTTGTAGCTAGCTGTAAGCCACCCTAATATGTTAAAATAAAATAAATAAATAAATAAATAAATAAATAAATTATTGGAAATTAATCAATTGACAGCCACTTTTTAAACTACTAGTACATTAAAAATTTTAAGAGCCTTTAGTTAATTATTTAAATTATGATTTAAACAAGTAAAAATCAATTCAATTCAAAGTGAACTCTTTTTTTCACAGAACATCGACCAAGCCATGGAATCAGTACCATCTCATGCTGAGCTAGATGCCGCAATGGAAGACATCAATCAGACCCTTGACATTCTCAACATGGGAGAGTTCCCAGTCTCTGATAAGAGCTATGGGTAAGTAACTGATAAATCTGGGGAAACTCATAAACAAGGCTCTATCAAGACATAATGTGTGGATTACCCCCTTTTTTAGCCGAGAAAATGCGTTTAAGCATCTTGTGTGGATTACCCCTAACAGTATTAATGCTTAGCACAAACCTACGCGTCAGTGACGGAGCGTCGAGTTGCGTCAAGTTATCAAATGTGTTTTTTGTCTAAGCATAATATTTCTTTAGGGAGTTGCAAGCGGAATTGGGCCAAGCGGCTGCTGGCCTAAGCGCAGCGTCATCGGATCTAGTGGGCGCAGTCGAGAAGGGAGACTTGCCTGCCAGTGGCGCCGCATTTGGCTCCTCCTTCAACCGTCTTATGGGCGTGTCTGTTGAATTGGCCGGGCAGACAGAGGTGAGAAAACTTTTCTGTATAAAAAAATTGAATTTGTGAACATCATGAATCATGATTCATGACTGTTCCATTTAGAGATTTGTTATTATTGAAGTTTTTTTGCTTGTAAACCTCTAATGTCGGTATTTAATTGCAGGATCGCGAAACACGAACGCTGATGGTCACGTCGATGAAGACAGTAACGATCAATTCGTCCAAGCTGTTGAGCACCGCCAAATCTGTGAGCCAGGTAGGATTAGACCTTGGCCCTTAAAGTCTATTTTAATTAAAACGCAATTCCTGTACAATTAATCTTTATTGTCTCTTGTAGGACTTAACGAGACCAAACGCCAAGAACCAACTGACGGCAGCCGCTCGTGCTGTGACGGAGAGCATCAACCAACTCGTAAGTGTTTTAATACATTTTAATGCCTAGGAATTTATTATTTAAATTAATATACCTTTTTACCATGAAAACAAAATGAAGGATCTCGAAATTTTGTGTTCCATACAAAAATATCTCAAAGTAGAACTTTTTATTACCCATTACAAGTTATATTCTGGAAAACAGGTGGACGTATGCACGGAGGCGGCGCCGGGACAGAAGGAGTGTGCGGCGGCCATCCGCAGTATCCGCAGTGCGGGCGCCGTGCTCGCCGCGCCCTCGCAACCGCTCAACGACCTCGGATACTTCGCCTGTCTTGACGCCGTGGTCGATCATAGCAAGGATCTCAGTAAGTAGTTAAATTAAAGACATTGAAAGACTGGGTTCCCAGTATAATACAAGAAAAAAATTATAGGTTTACATAAAATTCACTCTTATTTTACATGAAGTGGAGGCAAATCATCACTTTTTTATTGATTCTTATCGTACCTTTAATTTAATCGTAGTAAAGAAGTTTAAAATAGACTGTAAAACAAGGTATGTTTTCTGGGTAGTATACAAACGACCATATACTAATTGAATATGTTTTGTTTTAGGTGAGGGCATGTCAGGCATGGCAAGCGCAGTAAAGAAGTCTGAAACGGAACGTTTCTGTCGCAGCGTCAGTGGGGTCGCCTCCGCGGTACAGGGCCTCGTCGAATGCACGGCTCAAGCTGCTTACTTGGTTAGTATTATACACTTATTAGTTATTATTTATTTGATGGTAACTAAAATTACTACATGATAATGTTTACTAAAAAATAAAAATAAACGTCAAGAGTCACAATGACTCTTAAACTGGGTTGACATGGAGTTAGGATTCATAATTTCACGATGTTTTTATTACTTAACGACGAATTTTTTTCTTAGGTGGCTGTATCAGACGAAACAAGCGTCGCTGGGCGTCCGGGCTTAGTTGACCAGGCTCAGTTCGCGCGAGCTGCCCTGGCTATAGAACAGGCCTGTGCTGTGTTCTGCGATGGCAACGCTGATTTACAACAGGTTAGTGGACACTTAGCTATATTTTTAGACTTTAGGAAAAGTTAAGAAAAATTTTTGAAATATCATTTTTCATATTATTATAATATATTTTAGTATCACTACTTTATGCTGTTATTAATGTAATAAAAACACATTACTATTTTATTCTTTGTCAGGTGTTAGGCGCAGCGACGGTACTAGCTAAACACACAAGTGCGCTATGCAACGCTTGTCGTGTTGCATCCGGTCGCTCCGTTGAGCCGCAGAGCAAACGACACTTTGTTGAGGCTGCTAAGGACGTCGCCAACTGTACTGCTTCACTCGTCAAAGAGATCAAAGCATTGGACGCTAACTACTGTGAGGTATGTCGACAAGTCATAATTAATAATAATTATTATATACCCTGTTTGATCCTACGTCACAATATTTAGCTTCGAATATTTTCAATAATTTATTTTAAAATGTAGGAGAACAAGAAGCGATGCGCCGCAGCGACAGGACCCCTAGCGGAGGCGGTACGCTCGCTCGTCCAATTTGCGGACGGGCCGGAGTTTGCGGCCGTACCCGCACGCATTTCGCCGTCAGCCAGACGCGCCCAAGAAGCCGTGCTAACTTGTGGACGGTCAGTATTCTTGTATATCACTTGACATTTAACTTACTTTTGTATCCATGTTTATTCGTTTGCAAGAATCATAATTTAAAAAAATAATGTTATTGTACAGGGATATAATTTCGGGATCGTGTTCGATGCTCGAAGCCGCTAGGGCCCTAGCGTTGACGCCAACGGAAAGACCGCAGTGGCAAGCGTTGGCCGCTCACAGCAAGGGACTTTCGGATAGCATCAAGTCGCTCGTTACTAATATTCGGTAAGACTAAAGTTTTAAAAATAAGGTTATATTGCGTTATGAGTCTAGGGAATGCAATCCCGATCCCGCGGGATCCCGATCTCGCGAGATCTCGTGTGATTTTTTGGGATCAATCCCGACGCATCATATGACGAGATCTCGTTCGAGACTGACGGGATTGGGCGGCAGTGGTCAGCGACGCTATTCACGTCCACTCGGGGTGCAAGCGGCCAAACCAAGCAGAGATTAATACGGCAGTACTAATCGAAGATGACTTGCCTCTTTCAATGATAGCAGAAGATTTGAATTTACGTGCTGCACAAACTAATAAATCGCTTCAAGAGGCATTAGAAGAAACTCTGCGACTTGCGAGCGTCAAAAAGACCTTTTGCACGTATATCCACGACCAAAGCTTAGACAGATTAGAGTCTACCTTAAAAAAAGAAATGGGTGTGGAGGAACAAGGGGGCGATTTTTGTAGTTTGCATAATATAATTGCTTCGCCACGCTATTATTGTTGTGATCACCTTATTTACCTAAGATGTTAATTTCCTTAAAACCTGATAATTATTTAGTTGTTAAGATAAAGATTAAAGGTTTTTATTTTCTTTCGAGTAATATGTTATTTTAGTTAACCTCACTATCACAAACAAGCAGTTATTAGCTTTTTCAGTCATCCGAATTTAACATTTTTTTAAACTAGACGGGATCCCGAAAATTCCGGGATCCCGCGGGATTGATATTTCTAATCCCGCGGGATCTCGAATTTGCAATCTCGAGTCGGGATTGCATTCCCTAGTTATGACTTATGATTTTTATGACAATAAAAAACTGAAATATTTTTTAGCGAAAAGGCACCAGGCCAGCGAGAATGTACTACCGCTCTGGAAACTCTGTCCCGACAGCTGCGCGACTTGGACCAGACGGCGTTGCTGGCCGTAGGGCAGGAGTTGGCGCCGCGACGTGCGAACACATTGCAAGGTAATAGTCGATCACAAAAAATATCCTTATTTTAATGTAAACTATATTATTATAGAAATCGATTCGATTAATTCACTTCTATGACGTAACAACAGGGTACTCGGAACAAATCGAAAACAGCGCTGCTGAAATACTGGAACGGTTGGAGCCACTGCGCGTGGCGGCCTGCGGGGAGGCGGAAAATTTGGGACACGCCGTCACACAACTGGTAATTTATACTATACATGCTTTCTTAATAATAAAATATTCACCTTTCCCTTATAATATAATAAAAATAAATATGCAATTAAAAAGCTTAACAGTGTTTTGTGTTTATCTTTCGAATGACTTTTCCAATTAACAGACAAGGACAAAACATAGCAGAGCTTATGCTATGATTAAATATTTTATTATGATTGATGATTAAATATGATTTTTATACACTAGATTTTGAGTTGGAAGAAGACAAATATATCTGCGAAAACCGTATTCAAATCAGATCAGTAGTTTTCGTGTTAAAGCAAAAGTCTTATACAAAATCTGGCCCCCTCTTTCGTCCCTTTAGAGGGGTGGGGGGAATTTTTTTTATAGACCAGATGTTAAGTTGGAAGAAGACAAATATATCTGCGAAAACCGCATTCAAATCGGATCAGTAGTTTTCGAGTGATAGTGGAACAAACATACAGACAGACAAAAAAACTAACCACATTTTTGGCTTCTATAGCGATGTAGTGACACCCCCCGCTTATTATTTTTTGAATATCTTTAATGTACAGAATTCTCATTTCTACAGTTTTATTATATGTATATAGATAATTTTTAACAAAGATAAAAATAAATAAATAAATAAATGAATGTTAAAACGCAGGTGTCGTACGCGGAGCCGCTAGTTCAGGGCGCGACGGGCGCGGCGTCGCAGACCACGGAGTCGGTGGTGCAGACGGCGTTGCTGCAGCGCACGCGCACCGTGCTCGAGACGCTGTCGCTGCTGCTGCAGGCGGCGCAGCGCGCGGCCGGCAACCCCAGGGTAGGATTATCAAGACTAATACTATAAACGAGTATTAGGGCATTTTCACCACTTCCTGATAAGTGCCGAATATGCTATCCACCACTTAACTTGACAGATAAAGTATGGAGAATCTGTCAAAAAAGTTGTGAAACAGGCCCTTAACAGTTAAAATGATTTGCTAATAAAAGTCTTCGTGTTGGTGTAGAATTTTAGAGACAATGTATGTAAAATGACAACATTGAATTCTTATCGTTATATCTAATATATATAAATCTCCTGTCACGATGTTTGTCCGCGATGGATTCCTAAACTATTTAACCGATTTTAATGTTTCTTTTTCTTTAATGTGTGCTTTTATCCAACTTGAGAGATAGGATAGCTTAGATCTTTAATTATAGTCGCAATTTTATTTTATTGCAAATTATTTGTCTATAAAGAGCGGCCATTGTTTATGCGACGCGGTTCACGGGATAGCGATGGACGTTGCCATGGTGACATACTTATTTATGAATTATGGCCGTTCCCAATATTTGATCTATATCTGGTTTTGCCCTACTAGAGATAGGAATAGCTCTCATTAGACATTAGCTAGAGACATATTTTATGTCAATTCAATGTTAGCTGCGATCGGCCGTTAGTCACTAATTCAATAAAATAATACGGGCGATATACTTTATATAATATTATGGCAAAGAAACGTTTGCCTGGACAGCTAGTAATACAATAAAAATAACAGATGAGCGAGCAGTCAGTACTAAAGAAAGCTATGAAAACATGAAATGATTTTTTTGGATTAGTAATTGACATAAACCTTATACATTTAATCTGTCAAACTCTTAATTAAATTGAAGATTAATCATAATTAAATGTCTCGAGTCAAGACGAGAGTACGGCGGTAATCACTTACCCGTTACCGACATTAATACATGTAATGCAGGCGACCGGCGCTCACGGCGAAGTGGACGCTCAGGCGACGCTGGCCCGCTCCGCGCTGTCGGAGCTGAGCTCCACCGTGCGCGAGCTGAGCAGCCAGCACGGTGCTGTCGGGCCGCTGCTCGATGCCGTCGCTAGAGCATTGGCTCGACTCACTGAGCACAGGTATGGTATTCATATTATGTATGATAATAAAATTGACAGCATTAAGCGCATTACACACTGAGCCCGCCGGCCGCCGACAAAGCCCGGCGGGCTCAGTGTGTATTGCGCTTTATAGCCACTTTTGCTAAGCTTTAGTATTTAAACATAATATATCATTATGTTTGATAAAGATCAATTAAAAGATAGAAAACGACTTATTAAGGCTGCGTTTCCACCAGAGATGTGTTTTTGAGAACCAATAGATGTAGGTTAGGTTAGTCTGCCGCCAGTCTGGCGTCTATATTCTGTAATTGACGAAATACTGATGGTTATAGAAAGTACATATTTAAAAAATGATCAGTCCATCAATCCGTGGGTTAGAAGATTTGGATCTTAAAAACACATTCCTCGCTGTTGCGACTCTGGTGGAAACGCATCCTTAAACCTAAAAAGTAACACTTGATCCATATTCTATCTCTTTGATGTCCTTAACCGCAGTAACGGTGTATAAATAGCGTGATGACGGACAGTCGAGTTATTTGCGTGCAGTCGCTGTACTTTATCGAATTATTCGGTCACAGTTTAAAATAATTAATCGAATTTTGCAATTTTTACACTCGATCTTAGTGGTACAAAACAGAATTAGACGTAGGTTAAGATTTAGAAGATTTGTAAATATTATTTACTTCGTACTTAAGTTGATTCTTAAGTCTCCCGCAAACGATCAAACATCAAACCGTCAAACACGTCAAATCACGTAGTAAATCCAAATTTTCTTCAAACGCGTCAAACATGTCAAACACGTAGTTTATATGGTGTTTGACGTGTTTGATGTTTGATCGTTTGCGGGGCACTTTACATTTATTAAATACTGTTTAAAAACTTGTCAATTACGATTAATGTATCGAATTAAATGCTTAATTAATGAAATATTTCAAAAGTAGAGACACTTACGTCATACAATGTTACAAAATCAATGATTCACTATCCTGACTTCATCAAGTGCTAATTAGTACTTGGAAGAATGATTTTACTGACCGAATAAACTGGCGCAAATCTTCACCTAAACTAGCGCAAAGATCGAAGTTAAATTTGTTTTCGTAACTTGCGTGACGGAATTCGATCATTTGAATGTCAGAGGCAAGCCTGATTGGAACGCTTATTTACATTTTTAACCAACTTCAAAAAGAAGGTTAGATATAAGACCAATAGGGTTTTCACTTTCCTGAGTCGATGGTTCAATGACAGGATGATTTTTGACATGCCGTCATAAATCTATATCGGATATGCTTAGGTCACGGGTGCTTCAGAGCTGGCCGCCCGCCAACTCGCACGCACTCTGATTGATGCATTCATAATAATATGGCCCTAAATATTACACTCGATATGAGTGTCGGTATGTACTGCACGGGTCATATACCTACATCGACCGTCTGGAAATGCAGACGAAGATGACTAAATTAATTTCTAAATGCCTTTTTATATAAATAGCTAATCTCGTTTGGAGGTTATCCGGGCTATTACGATTGGTTCTAAGCACTTCAACAATAGGACCATTTTAAACCATTTGATCAATTTTCCAACACATTTAAAAGGGCAACATTGGATAGGTTATCTGCTGAGTAAATATTTTTATAAGTTAGGGAGTTTTATATTAGCAACGCACAAACAAGAATGTTTGGAGTATAAAATCGAATACTGTATAAAGTGTAATGCAAAAGAATTTTGCTGTCTTAGCCGAGTATATTAAACCCGTAATAGTGTTGACATAACAAATCACGCCAGACTGTCTCGACTCTCGGACGCCTGCGCAGATACATCGTGCGCTGAAATCTATCTGACGCGTCTGTTCGTGAATTAATTGTATCAACATTACAGTTAAATATACAAGTGCTGTTTTAAACTTACCTTTTTTTTAAATGAAGTATGTAAATAATAATATGTCTGTGTTAATTAATTGATTATAATTGAACTATTCTCAAATTAGTTTGGTTTGAACCGTCCGTTTTCTTTATAGGATGTCACTGATCAGCAACTACGATGAGACGGATTCGTTTGTGGACTACCAGACGAGAATGGTTGGCGCTGCGAAAGATATTGCGCGCCTTGCAACTGATATGGTATGTCCATATTTTACTAACTAAAAATTGCTTAACGTAAAACGTATTGTTTTTCTTGGTAAGATGAACGATAAAATAATGCCCGCTCCAGTTTCCTTTAACTCGCACAAGCTTTCTTTAAGTTTATATATTATCATCTGTGTTGTTTCATCGTGTGTTATAGTATCAAAATAATCGTTGGCCTTAATTGTTTATCAGACGGCGAAGGCAGCAACAGAACCGTCTAAGCTCGTGGAGGTCGGTAATGAGATGTGCGCCAAGTACGAGCAGCTCGCCACAGACAGCCTCGGAGCCTCCGCCACTACACCCAACGCGGATATAGCTAATAGGTAAAATGCGAGATATCTAATATATATGTATCTCCTGTCACGATGTTTGTCCGCGATGGATTCCTAAACTACTTAACCGATTTTAATGTTTTATTTTTTTAAATGTGTGCTTTTTCCAACTTGAGAGATAGGATAGCTTAGATCTTTAATTATAGTCGCAATTTTATTTTAATGCAAATTATTTGTCTATGAAGAGCGACCATTGTTTATGCGACGCGGGATAGCGATGGACGTTGCCATGGTGACATACTAATTTAGTCACTAATTGAATAAATTAATAATACGGGCGATATACTTTATAAAATATGGCAAAGAAACGTTTGCCGGGACAGCTAGTTATTTTATAATTTAGTTGTGTACAGTGTACACACATTTATCATTGTCGTCATATTAGCGGATCAAGCGCTTGATGTCTTTTAAACAATAAAGACTGACAAAAATTTGGTCATCGAAGCTTGATGACTAAAAAAACACGACGTACGACGTAATTATTGTAAATACACATATAACTTTGTATTGAGGTAAAAAGATTAATTCTAGTTAGGACATGTCTTTCAATCGCCTAATAAGCGGCGAATATATTTTCCGGACGGCGGACTCTTTGTCTTTGTCACCAAATAAAAAAATATTGGTAGCGTTGAAACATTCTGGAATTGGTCACTTCTAATGCTTGGTTAAACAGGCCCTAATCGTACATTTCTCGTTCAGGATCCGCGTAGCAGCAGTAGAACTCGGCGAGGCGGTTTCGGAGCTTGTGCGAGCGGGCGGTCACTGCCGCGTGTCTGCCATAGCGCAGAACCAGCGTGCAGTGGCGGACGCGGCGCGGCGCGTCAACGAGAAGGCGGTGGGCGTGCTCGGCGCCCTCCAAGCAGGGTCGCGCGGCACGCAGGCCTGCATCGACGCCGCGGCTACTATAGCCACCATAATTGGAGATCTGGATACCACCATACTATTCGCTAGTGCAGGTATTTATTGTAAAAGATTTCTTAAGTTTCTGTATTGTAGTTGAGGTATTCGTTTCAGTATGATAATATACAAAAATATGTTAAGTAACGGGATGAAACGGATATAACTGTTCAATTTATAATCTTAATTTAGGGCAAATAATTGTTAACCCCTGGATATTTAATTGAAATTATATAATAGATCCCATAGATTTGTGCGTTCATGGTTGGTTCATGGTAATGGTCATCACGTAATTTTTTCATGGACATTTTTCAAACGACATAACACTAATTAAAACCACTGTTTCAGGTACTCTTCAATCCGACAAAGAGGACGATACTTTCTCAAACCACCGCGAAAATATCTTGAAGACGGCGAAGACCTTGGTAGAGGACACGAAGACGTTAGTGGGCGGGGCCGCCGGCACTCAGGAGCAGCTGGCCAGCGCCGCGCAGAGCGCTGTCGCTACTGTCGGTGAGTCGAATTACGTATTTATTACTAGGACACAAATAAGCGACAAAGTATGTATGTACCAAGATTTATCATGCAAAAAAAATGTGCTTGCTTAAAAATATAGTTTATGATAAAAAATATAGAGTCCCATTTTGTAAAATATAAATGAAATTAGCTTTATATCAAAGTTAATAGCTTACTTTGTCTGATACTACTAAGGTAACATTACGATCGATGTAAGTGCGTCCCATAAGGGTGCGTCCACATTTGTATCATTTGCGCGATCAGATCTCCGTCGCGTATCATCGAAGCGTGTCAAAATGATACGCGTATCATGATACGCCCCGATCGCTATTAACCGCGTATCTAATACATGCCGTATCAAATACTCGCATGATCGGCAGAATGATCTAATAGGCGTCCACACTATGACACGCATACTTGATATGGCGCGATGATCGCGACGGAGATCTGATCGCGCAAATGATACAAATGTGGACGCACCGCAACGCATCGCAATTCGCAATCACACTTAGAGATGCGTTATATATCAAATTCCATACGTTCGTGACATATCAATTAGTATCGGGTTAAGTATGTACCATTTACCTACAGAGTGTACTACGCAGCGATGTGCTTTAACGATATTTAAATGCCGCAGTCCAACTATGCGAGGTGGTGAAGCAAGGCGCGGTGTCACTCGGCTGCGGCGGCGGCGGCAGCGCCGAGCCCCAAGTACTAGTGCTGCACGCTGCCCGCGACGCGGCCGCCGCACTCCGCGACCTGACCGCCGCAACCGCCGCCGCCAGCGGCAAACACCACCACCATCCTGACATGGAGAGACTCAAACATGCTGCCAGGGTATGTTGATGCTTTATCTATCTAGACTCTAGAGGGACCTTAAATTGAAGTTAATTTTTTGACACCGAAAAAACATTAATTAATATTATAAAAGATTCAAGATGTGGGTTATTTAGAGGATATTCGGTAATTAAAGGGAGCTTAATGATTAGATTAGATGTTTCTAAAAAATTAAAAGGGGTTAGTACTTAGTAGTATCACAAAAATAAGGCTTTTAATGACGTGACATCTATCAGGTGGTTTAATTGCTAGACTGTAAAATATCGATCAGTACATATTGTGTCTAGAAAGAGTGTTGCTTCAAAATTTAATTTATATTTTAACATTTTATTTTCGGTATATTTGGAATTAAACAACTAATAAAACAGAATTTGGTATTAATCAATATTAAACGCTACGCTTAAATTAATAAAAATACTTACATTTGCCACTACTTCAAGAAGCCATATTTTTGTGGCACTACTTTAATATTAATCGTAGTGTAAATATGTTGTTACTCATTTACAAATAATAATTGTGATAAATACATGAGTTAGCTTACACAATTAAAACCGGGCACTCGATTGTGTTCGCAATACGTGCAATGTGTCCTCGTCTGTCATGTTGTCTGTCAATATTGGACTCTCCAATCTAGCGGTTTTTATAGCGGCTGTCCGAACCGAAGCGGTGGAGTCTGCCGGTCAAAACTAACACGGTCCCCCGAAGCAAACGGCGCTCCATCAATCCGCGCGATTACAACTCGTGCGATTCCGAGACCGATATCAACCACTCCGACCAGGAGGAGGAGCTGCTGAAGCTCCTGGACTACTCCAGCCAGGACGATGATATTTCACCGACTATATTCTACGATAGTTGCGAAGAAATGATCACATACATCGAGAGCCGAATGCTAAATCCACCGAAGAGAGAAATAAACGAGGACGTGAACGTCAGATATAATCTCGCCGCGAGAAATAGTCTGTTCGATATGGATTGGCGCGTGGTTAAATATGGGGAGAGTATATTTTTGGGTGAACTGAGGAAAATGATAGACTTATACTTGGATTGTGCAGATAGAGCCGTCCGGAGAAGGAAAAGGAAGGAGGAGGAAATGAATAAAGCTAGTACGGAGCTGGATAGAGAGATGAAGAGATTGTCTCAAATTGTAGAAGATTTAGATTACGAGGAAGTCATTAGCAAAAGAATTAAAACCACTATTAGTACGATTACAACAACACAAAAGACACACGAGCCCAAATCTGAACCGACGAAGCTCACGAGCCCCGTGTTTAAAGTCAGAAAAGTAAAACCTATCAAATTAGAACTGAAAAGTCCAGAAGTAACTATTGATATTGAACCTACTAAAAAGCCCGAGGAGGAACCTAATAAAATTGTCACTGTAGCTATTAAAGCAAATGAAAATAAAACTAAAGAATTCTGGGATATGTTTAAAGATGATACGGAGTCTTGGAGGGCACTGGCAAAAAGAAACTTGGAAATGATGGAGGAGACTAGAAAGGAGTTGGCTCGGTTTAGCGGCCACGAACTAGTGCTGGGCGATATCAAATTTGAGATGGATAAGTATGAAAAAGAGAAGAAAACATTGGAAAGTTTCATTCATGATGTTGATATGTCAAAGATAAGTAATAAAGACTTAGAATACGATATAAAGTATGAGGATATGGTCTTAAAGTTAATAGCGTTCGCAAAAAAAGATTTTATATTTAAAGGTTTCGATCCCTTGATAGAACAATTAAAACTTCTTTCCAATGTTCAAGTCGATCGTAGAAAGAGAAATATAAATATACACGAAGTTTTAGATATTTATAATAGAATCGATGTGTCCAAATATACATATCAAGAGTTGTGTCTCCTAGAAAAGTATTATACCGAAATAATAAAACGATATCAAACAGAGCAAAACGGTAAAGAAAATATAGTTCCTAATGATCAAGACGGCAGACAGTCTGCGCCTCCGACTTATCACAGAAATGTTATTCTAAACGTGAACTCCCAGCAGAATATCACTAGGAACATTAACCACTACAGCAATAGAACTATAAGTCATTCTAATAGCTTAGAAAGAATTAGAGACAATCACCAGAAATCTAGAAACAGCCTAGAAATTTACGACTTGACGCGCACATATCCAATGCAATACTATGCGAACAATTGGTGGTCAATTTACGAGGATATTCTCAAAAACCGCGAGCAGCAGTTCGGCACTATCGATAGTTGGTGGAACTTCTACGAGTCCGTTCTCAATAACAAGGATACTACCAGCGAGGATATAAAGAGAATAAAAGCCATCGTGGAAAAGAGAACGCGCAGATCTCGACCCAACAGCAGAATGGAGGAGCAATTAAAAATGCTGGACGAGGTCAACAACTCGCGATTCCACGAGACCGAGGACGTGAAGAAGAGCAGCGACGAATCGGTCAGAATTATTATGTAGCTGTTCATTAATAGCTGACATCGCACTACCACAACCTAACAAACGAACGGCACGCAATGGATAGCATGGTGTTTATTGTCATCGGTTCATTTACGTTGTGGTGTCCGAAGTAACTAATACTGTTGTAGTCCCAAATCTTGATATATCATTTTCTCGATGCCAGTAACAAGTTAAATTGGCCCATTTCTTTTGGTTTGCAGAAATTACTGGCCTCCCGAACATGAGTGTAAAAATTATAGCATGATATTTTATTTGTAAATACTAGATGCTTATTGGTGTAAAATTGTAACGATTTGGGACTCTAACGTTTTATCATATTTTCAGCCTTGACATTTCACTTTCAATCGCTTTCAGAATTCTTCCAAGTTTCTCTGTAGCGTGAATAGACTGTGAATCTTCGATATTAAAATAAAATCTATTCTAAACACGTTTTTAAACTTTATTTTTACTTGTTATAACAATCAATAAAAGCGATGGTATTTGTATTTTAAGTAAGACAAAAATATAAACTTTTAAACAATCTATAATTGATATAAAGTTACAAATTGTAACAACCTAACCAAATTTTTATTTCCATTCCAACCCGTTTCATCCATCACATCCCATCACCGCTCTGTCATCCATGGTGTCCGGAGCTAAGAGTGTGTAACCCCAAAGCCACAAGCTTTCATTTCACCGACTCCACTGGGAGGTTTCACAGCGAGCTTTGAAAGTCCAATATTGACGTATACATACGATGAGCTTATCTATTTATATCTATGTATATATGGTTGAAAGCTTATGGGTTTCCTGCTATGGCATGTGCTTTAAACACAGTGGGTGTTTTTGTCGATTTTCTAGGCCCTAATTAGTTGGTAACCCTAAGCTCTGATAATATGATTTTCTTGATAATATACGCTTAGCAATTGTTTTCTATGCGAATAATAAGATTGCTACGTGTGTATTTAAATTAGTATCAAGTTTTGAATTAATCTTGGTGTATTCACGCGTTGGTCTAAAGTTAAGATCTTAGAATTTAGTATTTTTTACTTAAGAATTCCTTTATATAATTTTACATTCAATTTGGGCCAACACGTAACAAGTACTAAAGTGGACCTAATTGGCAAAACCATTATACATCGGCCTCAAATTCTAATAAAATTAACCAGAGCTTTAGTATTTGTTATAATGTTTAGCGCGAGCAATGTCTATAAGACGTGTGTTGTAGGTGATGGTGACCAACGTGACGTCACTGCTGAAGACTGTCAAGGCCGTGGAGGACGAACACACCAGGGGGACGCGGGCGCTCGAGTCCACCATCGAAGCGATCTCACAAGAAATCGAGGTAATTAAACTGCTATATTTTCTGATTTAATAAACTTTTAAAACTCAGGATTTGCATTATATTGTTCATCCACGACAATGACAACGCTATAGTTATTGTAAAGGTAACAAACAATCAAATCTATACGCATAAGTTCTGTAGAGTCTACACGCTTGTCAACGTCATTTATTTATTATGCCCTCATTTAACAACGACAATATAAACAGTCCGTACTCTCGATAAATTATTATGAAACTAATATCTTAACCAACCAACTTGCAGATCCTGATGTCCCCCGCGGCGCCGAAGTGCACGTCATCACCTGAGGAGCTGGTGCGGTGCACGCGGCTGATGACGGCCGCTACGGCGCGCGCGGTTGCGGCGGGTGCCGCGAGCGGCGCGGGCGGACAAGACCAGTTGACTGCTGCTGCCAACCTCGGCCGGAAGACTGTCGTCGATATGCTGACTGCTGCCAAGGTATTTATTTTATACTAGCGACCCGCCCCGGCGTCGCACGGGTATAAAATATATAGCCAGTAGCAACTGAAAAAATGATTAAAATCGATAGCCTATGATCCTTCACGTAGTCTACTTCTTATCTGTGCCAAATAACATAAAAATATTGCTCCAGTAGTTCGCGAGATAAGCCCTTTCAAATAATTTCCCCCGTTTTTTCCACATTCTCATATTAGTATTAGCGTGATAAAATATAGCCTATAGCCTTCCTCAATAAATGAGCTATCTAACACTAAAAGAATTTTTCAAATCGGACCAGTAGTTCCTGAGATTATCGCGTTAAAGTTAGCCCTTTCAAATAATTTTCCCAGTTTTTTCCACATTTTCCTCTATTTCTTCGCTCCTATTAGTCATAGCGTGATAAAATATAGCCTATAACCTTCCTCGGTAAATGGGCTATCTAACACTGAAAGAATCATCAAAATCCGTTGCGTAGTTTTAAAGATTAAAGGGAACAAAGGGACATGAGGGAAAAAAAGCGACTTTGTTTTATAATAAGTATAGATACGGGATAATTCAAATAACTTCTCAATACAAATATATCATACATAAGATTGTGTACGTCCTTGTAAAAGTGTACTTGTAAATTAATCTAAAAGATACACAGAAATGTATGAAAATGTTATAGTTATCTTAATATATATATTTCTTGTGTGCGTGTGTATGTGACTGAACTCCTCCTAAACGACTGGACCAATTTTGATGAAATTTTTTGTGTGTGTTCAAGGGGATCTGGGAATGGTTTAGATTCACAATTTTGTCCGCTGGACAATGTTTTTTTAATTAATTTTTAATTTATTAGTAGTTGTTGATTTTGGAATGTTTTACATTGGATCCGACAGTCGGCTGCCATCGCAGTGTCAAATTTTAAATAATATTCGAATTCGGATTTTAATTTTAGTCTGTCCGACAGTTAGCGCTTCGACCAAATTTAAAAAAAATACTTTAAAGAAACGTTTGCCGGGACAGCTAGTAAACTTATAAATGTTAATTGCATAGCTAAGAATCTTTAAGTAGCTAATAAGTGAAAATGTTTGTGTTAAAGTATCCTAAATGTATTTAATGCTTTTGTAGGAATAATGTAACGACATAATGCTATCCTTTAAAAATACACTATGTTAAATTTATGAAGGAGATAAATAGCAACGTTAGTGTGGGTTTTCTACAATGTTGTAAAAATAGTATAACGATAACTAAAAGTAAATTTGCACTTGCAGGGCGCCGCGCACGCAGCAGAGAGCGACGAGATCCGCCAACGCACTTTAGAAGCGACGCGCGCGGCTGCGGAGGCGTTCCGCGCGCTGCTAGCCGCGTTGTTGCCGCCCGCCAACCGCACCGCGCTGCCGGACCGCTCGCGAGCCGTCGCGCTCGCTGTCGCCGACATACTCGCTGCTGCTGAGCTGCTCAAAGGTGGGGTCTAATTTATAATGGAAGAGTAATGTAATAAACTAGATATTGTTGTCCACCATTTCGTTGCACCAAAACTCGTGTTCATACTCGTAGTGGCTAGTAAGCGGGTCAGCGGTAGCGGTGTCATTGATCAATCAAGGTGTAGGGAGCTCCCTTTAATGTGATGCTTTAATTTATACAAAACATATCTGATAATTGGGCAAGACGTGCGACTTCATCGACATACTGAACCGTACACAAGTTCTATGAGTGTGTGTGTAGTGGTACTGTAAAATTGGTATTATATTATAGTAATGTCAAAATATTCTATGATTATTATTGTGTCTCCAGGCACGGAATGGGTAGACCCCGCGGACCCGACCGTCATTGCGGAACAAGAGCTATTGGGCGCCGCTGCCTCCATCGACGCCGCCGCGCGCAAACTCGACTCGCTGCGCCCGCGCAACTTGCGATCACAGGTAAGGAAAATAACAATTTTGTTTTCAATTGTAAATTTATGAAAATAACTATAATTTATATCAATATTATAATTCAACCGAAGATAAATCAATTAAAGGGGAAGATGCATAATATTATGAAGATTGAAGACGCGAGGAGTATGTCACGTGTCGGTGAGATATGTTTGATATTCTTGGTTGTATTATTTACTCGACCGGGAATCAAACATATTACCCATCGGTCGTGACGAAAGCTACGTACGACAAGAGAAGAAGATCAAATCGAAGATGTGTCTAGTTGTTAAAATTGCTTATCGTATAAATATAATATTAAAAACCATATTTTGAATATAATAATACGTAATAAATACCAACTTACAACGATACTCAATTTGATATAAACATTAACATTATTTGCAGGAGACCGACGAGACGCTCAACTTCGATGAGATGATATTGGAGGCGGCCAAGTCCATTATCGCTGCCACTTCCGCGCTCGTCCGTGCCGCGTCCGCCGCGCAGAGAGAACTTATTGATCAGGTAATATCGCCATTCGCCTTATACGTAAATATTATTTTAAAGGTGTAACTAGTGCCAATGTATGTAACTAAAAACTTCTATCTCAAATCTAAATAAAAACTCTTGCACATTGGAATGACTTTCATAACATTTGCTAAGCTTATTTGAGACATCATTGAAGTAATACCAATGTAAATGCACAGGGTAAAGTGGCACGTCGTCCAGCGACGTCGTCGGACGACGGCCAGTGGTCGGAGGGTCTGGTGTCGGCGGCGCGGCTGGTGGCTGCGGCGGCGCACGCGTTAGTAGAGGCCGCCAACGCGCTCGTGCAGGGCGCCGCCTCTGAAGAGCGCCTCATCTCCAGCGCGAGACAGGTTGCCTCATCCACCGCGCAGCTGCTGGTTGCGTGCAAGGTATGCTTTGAGATACATTTTTTTTATAAAACAAGGGGACAAACGAGCAAACGGGTCACCTGATGGAAAGCAACTACCATTCGCCCATGGACACTCGCAACATCAGAAGAGCTGCAGGTGCGTTGCCGGCCTTTAAACATATTTGATGATGACGTCGATGTGTTGTTTCTTAAATATTTACATATACATATTGAACTCACTTAACCGGTTACTTTTAAACTATCCATTATTATTAGATTTGGATAAAAGTTTAGACTTAGAAATATTTGTTGGAAGAGTACAGTAAACTTTTCATTCAGTTCACCACTCTAACTAATAATGAAGGCCTAAAAAGATCAGTATCCCAAAGGCCAACTTATTCATAATTTCTTCTGCTTCTGTTGTGTATCCTTAAGCGACAATAATTATAATCACTCGTCATCATTACACACAATGGTCAAAAGAAAAAGCTTAAAACAGTAAGACCGCCATTTTTCACATTTTTGTAATTTTTTATATTTCTTTTTGTTGTTATTTCTTTTGTTTTTGTCTTTTTATTTTTGTATGTGCAAATAAAGAATATATTATTATTATTAATGGTATTTTACAGGTGAAGGCGGACCCATCGTCTGAGTCGACGCGACGTCTACAAGCGGCGGGCGCGGAGGTCATCCGCTCCACCGACAACCTGGTGCGCGCGGCCCGCGACGCCATACACTGCGACGACGAGCGCTCGCTCGTGCTCAATCGACGCATGGTCGGCGGCATCGCGCAGGAGATTGATGCTAGGTACGATTTGATCATGTTTTTGATGATTATTAATGTTAGTTTTGATTTGTGAAAAACCTCTAGCCTCTATAAAGCTTAGAACAAACCTACGCGTCAGTGACGCGGGACGGGAGCGTCTGCAACGCGAAATTGGGCGTGCACACCTGCGCGACTACTAATGTTATGATCATAGAGAAAAATAATACACCGGGCAATCATGATTCATGAGTCATGACACAATCTATCAAAACGTAAACAAATAAAAAAATCATAAACTAAAGAGTACTACAAAATAATATAAAAAAGGTTTCAAAAAAGAAGTCTAGTTATGAACACTTCAAAACACGCGTCTGACAACATGGGCAGCGTCCGCCGCGCGGTAGACGCTACAGCGCTTATTCCATTTCACTAAATTTAGATATCTTTTAGTCAAGTGGAATAACATTTAGTAACTTTCTAAATGTTATTCCACTGGACTAAATTTAGTCACTAAGTCATTTAGATATCTAAATTTAGTGAAATGGAATAAGCGCTTACCGCTTCGCAGTCGATTTGGTCGCGTGGGTTCAGCCTCAGCTTTAACATTGACGTGTCGGACTTGGAAGAGCTGGGTGAGACCGCACTACGCGACGCGACGCGACACTTCACCTTCCATAGAACTGACGTTTTGCGATGACGTCGTGTCGTCTCGGTTTAGTGTAGTCTCATCATCCATAATTTTTTCAGATACTCTGTCAAATTACATGATTCTACACCTTGCCCACGAATTTTTAAGCCATTCCTTATTTAATATTTTTATAATCAGGTCGGAGGTGCTCCGTATCGAGAAAGAGCTTGAGGAGGCGCGCGGGCGGCTGACGGCGATCCGCCAGGCCAAGTACAAGCTGCGCGACACGTCGGGCGAAGACACCGACACTGATCACGACCACTCGCTGCCGCACAGGTATGACTTGTGTTAAGTACTTTTATACTATGCATACTAATGTCATAGTTATCTTTTTTTTCTAGTTCAAAAAGTCCTTGATCCGTCCGTCAGTTACGGTGCGTCCACATTTGTATCATTTACGCGATCAGATCTCTGATTTGTATCATTTTGACACGCTTCGATGATACGCGACGGGGATCTGATCGCGCAAATGATACAAATGTGGACGCACCCTTACCTGTACGCTGTTGTAACTGGTATTAATGGAATTAGCTAAGGAAATTCTTTGCGTTTTTGGAAAGGACGTGCATAATTATCGACACCGCAAAATGAACTATCAGAGAAGTAGATTCCTAGGCAGATGGCGAACCTAAGTAATTTGGTCGCGTTAAGTCTAACCTATCCGACCGATCACAGTGAATTGACACAATCCGACGAAATGACGTAGGTCCGTCAGCTGCCTAGGAATCAATTTCCTCGATGGTACAATTCCTGTGCGATAAACTGATTCCGATTCAAACAATATTGCGGACTGTCTCTAACCTTCACGAATGAGCAATAACTGGATTCCTATCCAAGATTGCGGGCTATTTCTAATTTATTATTTGTTATACATTGTCTGTTACCATTTTTCAGGTTGAAATCGCCGACGAGCAGTTTCGCCAACACCACGTACAGCCCGAACAGCACGTACGCGACGCATAACACCACCCACAACACCACACTCAACACCACGCACAACACCACACGCGACGCCTCGCATATCAGCCAACACATGTCAAACCTCAGCCACCACGTGTCCAACCTCAACCACTCCGTCCACGGCTCGCCCGGACAGAACGGGTACGACAAACAGCCGCAGAGCCCCTCGTTCTCGAGTTTCCGACCTCATGATGAAACTCCCAAGCAGAACTATGAAGGGTTCACGACTCGGTAAGTTGTTAGTAATGACGGCACGGTCAAAATATGTTTTTAAGTCACGATAATGTTACTTTATATCAATATTTAAATCATAAAAAAGTTTCCAAATAGTTTTGCTTTAAAAAATATTTTGACCGATCAATAAATCGATTGATGTTTTAACAAACTCTAATAATAATCTTGCTTTCTTTCACGCTGCTGGGCGCGACAGATGATTAATATACTTCTAACCAACATCATGTATAATGTGCCTTCGGATAGAACTTATGAAATGTGCCTGGATACATAGAATATATATTACTACTTTATTATTATATATAAATTGTCTGAAATGTTGACAATCTGTTAAAGAGTAACAAGTAATCAATTTTATTTGTAATGACGATGTCTTATGCTAAATTGCTGTCGCTAAAATATAATAAAAATATTAATACATAAGATTACTTGATGCTCCCAAAATTTTCTATGGAAATGATACTCAACATTTTATGTTTGTTGTTAGTGTTTAATTCAAAATTGTATTAGAGCTAAGTCACTAGATTTAGATTAATTGTCCTACCCTTCGCTCCTCTATGGACTACGGCGCATGAGCTTGAGCCTAGCCAAAGCTGCTTAGACCAGCCGGGGATTCCGAAAGGAACATAAAATATGTATACTATATTAACAATCGACGGTACATAGTTGATAGACCGATGTTTCGTTTGCAGAGAAAAAAGCAGGAATGACAGAACGATGAAAACTAAGTAAGTCGAGATTGTAAATAAATGCATCGAATGCCTCCACCGTGTTTGTCATGACGCTTGACGCCCGCGATCGAGAATATCGAATACGAACATCGTTCTGTACATGTTACATTGCCCTGTGACCCTGTGCATGATCGCAGACTTGATGCTTATTTAACACGCCTTACGTTAAAACATTATACGACTGACTTATAAGACTGTCCAAGAGATTATTTACTAATAGAACTTATTTATTAATCGCTCGGCAAATAGATGGAAAAATAAAAAAACATCAAGTGTGTCGACTTGTGTAACAATATAGTAACTATCTGAATTTACAGTTTACTCGATACTCAGCATGTTTTTCAAACTTGCCTCCTCTACATAATGCTTCCTTAAAATATAATTGATTGTATGAAAATAATATGAAGTAGCATTTTCAATATAAACTGACATGTAATAATTATTAATAAATAACAAATACGACGAGGCTCCTAGCGACTAACGAAATAATAAATACTCATGTCCGTTTATGTTGTAGTAAGTAGAGCTTAATAGCGGTAGCCAATCACTCTTATTTTCTTTCTCCTAACATGCATGTGGGTGTAACGTAACGCTAGGGCGGAGTCGGTCGTCGTCAAGTCGGGGTCGCTGCCTGTCGCGCGGCCCGCCCGGCCCTCCCCGCCCGCGCGGCCCGCGGACCCTGAGCGCATATTCTACCGGCGCGAGAGGCCGCCCCCGCCGCCGCCGCGCCGCCTCTCACACCTAAAGTACGAGGACAACGCTAGTTCTTGATTGGGTTCGTTCTCTTATTCTTCTCGCACCGGGGGTAGGTCACCGGCACCGTCACTTTTCCAATTTCTGGTGGGTCTAGTACAGTCGTTTTGGGGGTCTATCTGGAAGTAGAATTTTTGACAGGACGACGATCAACGAGGATCTCTATTTACTCACTTCGACTAATAACTTTGTGTCTAATACCGCATGGCATGTGGTGGTGGTTTCGCTAGATCGGTTTCGGCTACGATTAACTCCGACCTAACACACTCTAACCGTGGGTACGATTTCAGCTACGAGACTCGACTCTACGACACCCCGCGCCCGGTCGACGAATACTACTCCAAAACTGACGACCGGCGAAACTACGAGTCCACCCAGTCCTACACCGAGGATCAGAAGTTCGGGTACGACTCCGCGGCCGCGCCGCTCAGCCCCAAGTTCAACGCCCGGGATCTCAAGTTCGACGTCAAATCCGAGCCGATATACTCCTCGCTGAGGAAGCCCTCCAACTTCGACGGCACGGGGCAGACGTTCGCCGAGCACCAAAAGTCCACGGAGAAGATTCCCGGCGGCACGAAACACTCGGAGTACTCGGTCCGGAGCGAGTCCTACCGGAGCTACCCGAAGACCGAGGTCATCGCGACCGAGTCGCGGCGGGAGGTCAAGTCGCCGTTCGCGACGTCGACGCCCTCGAAATTCGAGCGGACGGAGTACTTCGACTTCAAAAACGTGAACCCGATGAAGGTGCCGACGGCCGAGTTCGAGAGGATATCGTCCCCGGGGGGTAGGGAGGTGCGCAGCGCCGCCGGCCCCGACTTCCTCGAGGAGACCACCACCGAGGTGAAGGAGATCCCCAACGGCACGCAGAAGATCACCACCACCAAGATCTACAGCTCGTCGCCCGTCAACATGACCACCACCAGCACGCGCTACGAGCCCGTCACGCCCGTCAGGCTGGAGGGCATCGACGAGCTCGCCAAGTCCTTCGACGACGACTCGCGCTACGGCACCCTCGACTCGCGCTTCGGCACGCTCGACTCCAAGCTCAGCTCCGACACGAGCCGCTCGTTCATGCGGCCCTCCGACTTCCACGCCTCCGACTACCACACGACTACAAGCATCACCGAGGTCAAGAAGCCCGCGGAGCTGGTCAGGGAGGTGGACTCGCTGGACAAGAGGTTCGCGAAGCGGACCGTCACGTCGGAGACGATCGAGCGCAAGTCGGTGATGACCAGTTCGCATAAGTCCGAGTCCAGTTCCACCGTCACCAAGAAATTCGGAAACTTATAAAGGTTTGGCCGCTTGTCGTTACTCGTTTTGCTTGCGTAGTGTTAGTAGATGTAAATTAGATGTCGCATGTGCGGTTGCGTCTCGTTTTGTTATTTAATGTTATGTACAAATTTTTATATGACCGAGTTTAACCACATGTAGAGGGAGCACGAGTCGGCGAAGTCGGACCGAGCATTTTGCAGCTTCGTTTTATGTTTGACGCTTTAAATTATTTTTAAATTTGATCTAATGAGGTATGTGAGCAAGTGCCTCGAGGATTTTGGGATATAATTATTATTTATACAATTTTTACAAAATGTTGAGGAGGTGCTAAAATTTAAAGATTATAAATTATTACTTACATTTTGACTAGATTTATCAGCGAGTGGGTCTCACTCGAACGAAAGAAATTTTACCAAAATTATGATATACTTACAAATTGATAAATGTATTAATTAATTATTATTGTTTGTCTCGACGTTGAATCTTTTCACAAAGTGCTAGCCCCGCCGGGGTCCTTATAATATACGAGATGCCTTTAATATTATTATTTACTAGATGTTATAGATTAAAATTACGAGCCTAGCTATTTTAGGAATTTTAAAAATCCCGTCAGGTGCTTAATGAAAGCTTATATTAATTATTATGAAATTGACATAACTTTTATAATAATAAAAATTACCTCAATATGATAAAGCGATATAATTACCTCGTTCTTTTTAAAACTTTCCGTTATCTATGGTTCCTACGGAAACTATCGCCCGAACAGCAAATAATATAGTTATTCAAATACTTATTAATAAAACGTTTTTAAATAAAAAAAATCATACTGACAATTTTTAGCCCTTACTCGTAGAAAACATCGATTTACGGCCGTTCCCAATATTTGATCTATCTCTTGTTTTGCCCTACTAGAGATAGGAATAGCTCACATTAGACATTAGAGACATAAATTTTATGTCAATTTAACGTTAGCTGCGATCGGTCGTATGTCAAACCAGAGATAGATTGAATGTTGGGAACGGCCATTATTGACTGGGTCGAGTGTTGACCCATCATCGAGTCATGCCGAGTGCAACTAAATATGACGGTCTTGTCATTATATAAACGAAATTGTGCCATAGTTTATAATAATTATAGATGTGTAGCTGTGTAGTGTATCGTGGTGCATTATTATGGTAACTATTTTAACATTTACCTGCTATTAACTATAATAAATTGAAAGTTATACATTTTATATTGAATGTAATAAAATACAATTGGTATAAAATGTGCGGTTTCAGTGAAAGTAAGACCTTAAAATTAATTATTATTACTCGTTCGACCAAGCAGAATAATTACATAATATAATATACTTATGAAGCTTTAATACTTGACAGCTGAAATTATAATAATTATTATTATGATTAATTTTATTTCACAATCTGAATGGATTCAAATGGTTAAATACAATATTATGATCCAAATAAATAAATGATATTATTGATTGGTCGAACGAATCATACTTAATAAATGCAAATAATATTGTAAAAAGCTATTAAAAAGTATATAATAAACCGTAATTTTCTAATCCTGTATGGTGTGCACAAAGTATGTTCGTACTAAATAATATTGTGCTAAACTCGTAACTAGTATTAATTATAATATTAACAGTCATAAACACAATATAGTTATATTATAATAAGGTATATTTTTTCTTATAGCGAGGTAGCGTCCCGAGCCGGCGGTATAGAGGTCTCGACATAACATAGCGTGCCTTAGCGCCACAGTGCTGTATCGTCTGTCCCCAACTATACTGCACCTGTGCAATTCCACCATTTTATATTCTATATAATATTTATATTATTATTCTAGTAGGAGTAACGACCTATTGAAATATTTTGTGAATTATATATCGTATAATGGGGACAGAACGTATTAATTATAAACAATGTACATACACCCAAAAGGGATGACGTCCACTGAAGGTATAAAACACCAATTCTATAGTCTAGTATCTATGTTTAGAATTATATGGATGTGTACCGTGTAATATGCATTTTAATGTCCAGGCTAAACGGTGTCTTATTGATGTAGTATATTGTAACCTCGTATAGGTTATGTGGTGTTTAGATAAGTCGGCTGTTATTGGGAGAATCTGAAACCGCTTCAAATATAGGTTTTATAAAATGCTTTCAACATAACCACCTTCTGATTTACAAAAGTAAATTAGCTGTGGATCATTTAAGCCCAGAGAACTAGAATTATATTTTGAAGCACAATTTCGTCTCTCTCAATGCGAGCCGCAATTATTGTAATCTGTAATATTTAATAAAAAATATTCTCATTTTGTTTTTAATGTTTGTAAAGACTCATACAACATGATTATTAAAAAACCAAATAAAATTCTTACTAATAATTTAATTTAGTGATTATAATTTGTTCGATTATATTAATTTGTTATGATTATTTGAAGATTTTATTGTGTAGCTCCTCGGTAGCTCTTTTATCTAAGCTAGGGGCATTCTATGACTTACATATTGACGTAATAAATATTTACTAATATATTTAACTTTTTTATTCACCTTGTATCCTCATCCGTAGTTCAAATATAATATTGGAAAATGAAGCGAGTATGCTCCAAAGGTATGCTAAGAACTAGCTATTAACTAGAATCTAAAAGAGTTCCATATTAATCTCATCTCTAAAAGAATAATATAAATGCGAAAGTGTGTCTGTCTGATACCTTTTCACGCCCAAACCGCTGAACCGATTTTGCTGAAAATTGGTATGGAGTATACTTTGAGTCCCGAGAAAGGACATAGGACACTTTATCCCGAGAAATGTACGGGTCCTGCTCGATAAACGAATTTTGGCATGCGCGTTCCTCGGGCGTAGAAGCGTGCCGAGAGCGCACTGCATAATCTCTCGCTCACACGACCAAGGAACGCGTACGCCTAATGTGGGGAACGCCTAAGAATTAAGTAGAGCAGTCAAAATGAAAATTCTGACACAAACAAACCCCATACATTATCTGTCATCTCAGTAATAAGTAATTAATATTAAATAGCGGCGCAGTCGCGCTGTCCTTTAAGTATAATTTACACAGAGCCAGTACTGGTTACCAATAAGACTGGCAGCCAGTATTGGCTTGGCATATGCCGCGTGTGAACAGTTTGGCCTGGCTTGAAAAACTGTTCACACGCGGCATATACCAAGCCAATACTGGCTGCCAGTCTTATTGGTAGCCAGTACTGGCTCTGTGTAAATTATACTTTACATACAGTTGCTTGTGATGTGATCTCGCGGGTGTAGCCGCCAAACCGCGCGTATATAAATTGAGCCAAGTGGATTGGGACTGCCGATTCGGGAGGCGTCATACCAATCGTGACAATTACAGTCAATAGGTGATACTAGTGAAATTCTAGCGGTTTTTAAGGGTAGCAGTTAAACAATTATTTTGTATATTAGAATTATATATTTTCTCTATGAATAATAATATTATTTGAACTTTGACAACTCTCTGCAACCAAATTTGATTCAGTATAAATTAAAATATTGTGTTAAAATTAATATTTTTTTATCAAAATATTTAAAAACTTCAAAATTACATTCACTTCAGACTTTCTGATATTGTGCAGCATTTGAGGAGTGAGCCAAACCTAAGCACCTTTAGTAATTTCCGACTTGTGAGTGTTTAGAAAATTGTTTCAGCAGTTTTGGTTTGTCTCACTCCCAAAATAACATCCTGATTTAATACCCCGTAATGAAATATATTCAATTAACAAAACATTGTCGTCATGGCGTTATATCACATCTAGCAAAGACTTTCGATATTATATTTAAATAAACGAATGACTCATCACACATTTCCTTATGGTGCATGTTAAAACACTATAGTCACATAAATATTAAATATGCAAGAAAATAATACTTACTGCAAAAAAATAATTATTTTGTATTGGACTGTCTAACTTAAATCTGAATAGAAAATGTCCTACTCCTGTAAAATTATTAAAAATCGTTAGGACACTAAATTAGGACTAGTAAAATATATTTCAATTAAAGAGAACTCTTAATACCTAATTATATTTATGTAACTTATAGAGAAAACGATTCTATTCAGCTCTAGAGAACATCACTGCACCGACTACATACAATTTACTACACACAATTCTTACACACCTTACTAGCTATATGAAAATAATAGAGTGCATTTTTCTATGTATAGATACTGTATATGTACAATTTATTGCTGGATTTTACACACTATGTATAAGTAAATTAAAGCTCATTTTGTCTTTTATCATTGGAAAGAGGAGATAAGCGAAACGTAACAGAACTCGTTGCAAAATAGTTACAAAACGGAAATGGCACCGAAGAATTATATTTGACAGAGAATATACTAAAAAGGTAACTAGCAGTTCAGATATGAAAAAAATATAAAAATTTTAACAATAATACGCTGCATTAATAATTATATTGTGAAGCTAAAGTTCTTAGACAGCTTATATCCTACAGATACGAGGCTGTAGAGCGCTAGTTAGCTATCGTTACGCGACTTACCAAATAAGACTTGCGAGTACACTGGAATGTTGCCGTTGGTCCTTCGAGCCCGATCAGCTCAACCCTAACACTAATTCTATAACATTGTAAATTTTATAACAGTAAAATAAATACTAGTGCACTGTCTTTACTTCCATATTGTGGAAATGTTTTACCACGTACCCGATATTGGCACTCCTCACCGAGTACACAAAACGATACAATCACATTTTGCATTAAAAAAAATATTTATCTATTATATTCGTTGTGTTATTTTTAAGCGGATAATGATGTCCTTAAATCTAATAAAATATCATTTTTATGGCAACCACGACTCATAACATGAAATTCAAAATTCGAGATTTTCCAAAATACATCATACTTTCAATACTTTTTAAAATAATTACACTAATAATAGGAATGAGAATTTAAATAATTTTAGTAAAATCTTCAATACATTACAATCATAATAAAATAAAAATATAATACTGTAGAAATAGGTGAAAAATACAAGTAGAATTTTTGTAGGCAAGTTTTTGGAACATTAACATTGGCAATGTTTAAAGTTTCGAAATACGTACGGTGGACGTTAGACTTCAAGACTCCCAATGAAAAAAAAGAAAAACATCCATGCGAAATACATAACGCCAACCTACCGTACATATTTCAAGCTTTAACTAACATATTACCTTATCTTATATTTGTGCTTACAAAGTAGTTTTAGTATTTAGTAAATTTGATATAAAATGAGATTTAGGTACTCGTTGAGCGTAAACTAAGGTAGAAAAGCTAACGGCCTACTTGTAAGCTACTAGTGACGATATGACTTACAATTGCACAGCCTATATCCTGAGTTGCACTATATCATATTTAAAAATTTTAAACTAATTACAAAGGTAAAAAAGTGGCGGCTTTGTCTATTTGTGTCTTAATTAATACATTTAAATTATGTGCGTTCTATAGAATTCTACTTACATGTTAATAAGAAAAATATGCGCAACGCAATCTATTTATGCGAACAAATTTATTTAAATTTAACTGGTATTTATAAGATGACAAAGTTTTTTTTTATTATTCAAATATAAACGCAATAGTCGAAAGTTTATTGCTCTATGTCCGTGTAAAAGTATTTTACTAGTGCATAATATTATTGTCTATGACAATTTTTCAGTGCGTCTACGCGTTAGCAGATGTTGCCAACCCACTATAAGAATTTCTGTAGAACTTCAGTAAATATAATTTATTATTATCTAATTTTGTAAGTTGGCAACATTAAACGCAATATAGCGGGAACATCGCTGAGATCCCAGGATAACATCAACATTCTTTTTTTAAAGAGTTTTATATAGATGGTTTAATTTATAATATTTTCTAGAAGTTATTCAATTCTTACACTCAGTTCGAAAAACTTTACATACATCACCACGTCTTATAAGTTAAAATTTAGTTTCGTATTTTATTCTGTATCTGCTCAGATGTCTTTTATTAATATTAACTGCCTAACCTGCGTTGAAAGACGCAACAATGTGATCACAACGTAGTTTGAGTGTGGTGGCGAACCACATCACAGAGTGGTAGCTGAGTCTTTGCATTACCAGTCCTTTCGAGGGGTTAGTTAGGAACTCCTTTGAGGCAAGTGTCTATATGATAGGCGAAGCTCAAGTTGTTATGACGTCACGTGTTTTGACGTCACTGATTGGTTTAAACGTGTATGTGGACCCTATCGGCGCGCGTCGTACTGTTTGACGATCTCTGGTATGGCGTTGGGCTCGACTGGGACTCTCTCGTACAACTCCGCGAGACTCTTCACGTAGCTCAGCTTGCGGAAGAATTTTGAACTGGAAATTAAGTGGGTTTTAAGTTGTTTATTATTATGTATAATTAAAATATTGTCAGCAGTATTAAGTTATAAGTTTAGTATGTGTTAGAAAATTTTAATCTTGGCTGTATAGCCGTGATGTCTTTGCCTCTTGTTTTGTGGAATAGTAAAAGACTTAATGTCAAAGTCTATGAGATGGCGCTTTTCCGGTTCTCTTTGATTTCCGATTATTATATATTCCGATTATTATATTATATATATTCCGATATATAAAACGATAATTAGTAGTTTTTCTCAGTTTTATTTATATAAAAGGCCTAATTCCAAAAGACCGCCTATTACTGTGGTTTATATTTTTACTATAATATTATAGTTATGTAATTTTTATGCCATAAACGTATAAAAAATAAACTGGTAACGCAAAAATATTGAAACAAAGCTTTAAATGCGTATTAGCGTTAATGTGTGATAGTTAAATACCATGTACAACTTACCTAACAAATGGCTTAGTGATGATGACGAATGACTTCAACCAGAACGTCGGGTGCACCAGGTACAGATGTTTCAGACTTTTCCTCAATCTGAAAATTCGTATTTTTATCAAAAGTAATATTTTGGTTTGGCTATTCATTAAAATAGTTATGGCCTGTTTCACCGCTTCCTGATAAGGTGCCCGATAGGGTTATTTGACAGATTTTCCATACTCCATCTGTCAAAATAAGTGGTGGATAGCCTTATCAGGAAGCGGTGAAACAGGCCCTTAATATTGTGTCTTAACTGACGTTGTCTGGTGGAAAATATGTTCAGTATGCGTAATTACTAGGTATAAGTCCGTTTGTTTAGTGTCGATGTGCATTGTGCGTACGTTTGATACGTACTGGCGCGCCTGACCCATATACGTGCACTACTGTAAACTTACATATTGATTACAGTCGTTTCGACCATCACTACTGTACGCGTACACCTCGCTTTTGCCGATCCTTTTTTGGAATGAAGTTCCTTATCGCGCGTTGCGAAAGGGGGCTAGACGGAAAAAGTTGTACCGAAACGACACAAAAGTGTCGGCCGACACTTTTTTAGTACCTGCGAAGTAGGGGCAGAGGGCGTTGATAGTATTCCTGGGCGTCAACTAGATGGCGTTTGAGAATGAACAGCGACATCTACCGGACGTTTAAATAAATTTTATTACAATTCCACAAAATTGTCGTTGTTTGTATTCCTGGGCGTCAACTAGATGGCGTTTTTTATTTTTTTTATAACTTCATTCCATCCGGGTGTCCCTTGCCACCTCTCAAGGTTTTTTTTGCGCCAGTGAAAGCAGAAAATTTCGGTAACTTCGGTAGCACAATGTATACGCGACCGGAGTATAGTCGCGCGTGTTACCTGCGGTCGATGAGCTTGTAGCACTCGTGCAGCCAGGCGGCGCTGGGCAGGCGGCGGCGGCCGGCGCTGCCGTGCAGGTACACCAGCACGTACTCCTCCGTCACCAGACGCTCCAGACTCCAGATCACGTACCTGCAATCAACACAGTATTGCACACACCAACAATTTTAAGGTTTCAATAATATTCTTCGAGCAATGTGATCACTCTTCAAACACCGTGCCATAAACAAGGTGTAAAAAAAAACAATATTAAAAATACTTTAATCTGTATGTGTCCCTTA
The DNA here is from genome assembly GCA_937595015.1 of Polyommatus icarus. Taxonomy (NCBI): domain Eukaryota; kingdom Metazoa; phylum Arthropoda; class Insecta; order Lepidoptera; family Lycaenidae; genus Polyommatus; species Polyommatus icarus. The sequence continues at coordinate 7,194,064 of OW569324.1, read as the reverse complement.
TACTCGTATAGAGTTCAGTATGAAGGTGGTTGCGCTGAAAGAGTCTTTTTTGTGATTTGTATGGGCTGCGCCTAGCGTCCTTGATTTTTTCCACATAAAAATAAACAAAAAATCTCTTTCAGTGCTGCTACTTTCACAGTGAACTCTACACAGGGGACGCATGCAGACGCTAAAGTATTACCACATTGTTTTGTAACACTTGTATAGGATCCCATGAGAGTGGTCTCATGCCTCGAACGTTGCTTCGATCGCAGGCTGGTACACTCTCGCATTAGTTTAACTGAGTCAATAGTGACAGATTGTCACTTTGTCTATTCTTCCGTAGAAAGAAACTGCTTCTATAGTGACTATTCTAATCTAAGCCTACAGATCTTGGTATAACATTTCGCACAGTTCGATCAAACTTTTATTACAATTAAAAATCACTTAATAGTTAATGTCGTATTCACGTTTCAGCCACACTTTGAGCAAATAAAGACAAAATGATTATTATGAGGGGAACCTCTGCAGTGACACCGCGTCGCGGGGCCGTGTGTCGGTAGTCGGTACTCACAGGAAGAGGTTGTCCATGACGTATCGGTAGTCGGGGCGGGCGGTGTCGGGCAGGTGGCAGGCGCTGAACACGATCAGCGCGGCGCCGCCCGCGTCGTAACCGCCGTGAGACACCACGCGCTTGAACTCCTCTATCACCTGAAAAATATTACTTTAGAGAGTTTTTGGGACGCCGAAATCTATTATATATGATAATAATTAACCGAAAGTGTCTAAACACACTGGGCTGAATTACGCCGGCGTAATTTACGTGGCCGAAATTACGTTCAGCCGCTTACGTCTCATGCGACACACTATAAATTACGCGAAGAGCCGAAATTTTGCGGCGTATATCCGTTGCGGAACGCGCGCGTAAGTATTTAAAATTCTCAGATGTAATGTGTGCCTTAACGCTTTGGAGATAAGGTTGGATTTCCTATGTTCGGTTTTGATAATTCCATCGCGTATAGTGTGTTGCTAATTGCTATACAAAATATTACTGCCGAATCGCTGTCGAACTTTACGCTCGACTTGGCTCGAAGGAAATTCAGCTCTTGACGGAATTTCGGCATAGTCTCGTCTGTCGCGTTCCGCCCATATTTTGTATGGATTTGAAACGCGACTTACGTCGGCTTAATTCATCCTAGTATGTTTAGACCCAAAGACTATCTGAAAGGCTAGAATATTCGCGATGGAATTTTCCCTTGCAGACGCTGGGTGTGCACGCAGTGCGCTGCAATGGTTTTGAATGTGTGCGCGCTACACACACATTCTAAGCCATTGCGGCGCGTTTTACTATTCTACATAAAGTGCCAATAGGCACTAAGCTGGCTTTTTAGGCATGAAAATAGGACTTTCTGTAGTTTTAATTTTAAGATGTAGGGTGTACCTTCATGTCGCATTTGGACTGTCTGCCGCCGTGCTTGACGGTGAGCCACGCCCGCTCGTCCTGCAGCTCCTCCGCTGCCGAATACTCCGGGATCGGGTCGCTGCACTCGCTTAGCGTCATTGTTGACTTTGACCTAGTAAAGAAGCATTATATTAATATGTGGGAATATACGTAGTGGCTGAAAGGGAAGATCTTCCGACCGAGCAAGGTGGTATGCTCGGTTAGGCCGAAGCCCACGTGATACATTTCAGCTGTCGTATATATATACCGACGCGCTCAGAAAACTTCGATAGCGCGATGCAGGAATGTTGGGCGAATAGGCTACTTGACCTATATTCAATTTCATTGAACAAATGCATATTTCTAGTAAAACTTGGCCTAGGAAACCGTATTTCACCCTTATTATCAAATAAAAGCTTATGATTGATAAATAAAGTCGATTTGAAAATATTGATTGAATATGATTTTATGAAAATAGGAATTGTACTGACGAAAACGCTTTTGCGGTACTTCCGATTGGGATGTGACGTTATCCTCATACTAATTTAATATCTTTTATTTGTCGCGCTCGCTATATGTAAGTTTATTTGTACATAAATAATAAGAATAAGCCTATTATATACTTTCTTCAATAATTCAAATAAAACATCAGTTTTATATATATTATCTCCATTTATTGTAGACGGGAAATGAAATGGCCAAAACTTTTCTCCAAAAGTTTTCAACATTACAAATGATTTCTAATTTCTAATATAATTATTTTATAATTTTTGGGCACTTTAAGACTCGTACATTTAGCACATTAAAAAAATTTCAATAAAGAGAGTTTAAAATACAAAGCGTATGACGTCACACTATGGCGGACAGTGTTTTCGGCGCCATTTAAGAGACATATTTTTCAATAAACATTTTTATGGGTTTCTACTGTGTAAAATATTAAAATATAAGTTTTTTTTGTAAAAATGAATGATTATGAAGCGATTAGCATGAAGAAAAAAATTAGGTCAAGTAGCCTATTGTGGTTACCGCCACAAATATCTTATAAAGGTACAGGAAATATTTGAAGACGTGAGTGCAAGAACACGTTAACTAACATTTTATAACATACGGACATTTACTCATTTTTTTCCTTATTTGAACAAACCTTGTAACTTATCTACTTTCATCACTAATATATCTGGGTACACATAAAATGCTCAGTTTTTTAATTTCAAATCATTTTTCCGACCCTAAAGTCTCCACTTTTGCAAAAAAGACGGTTGGAGAGTAGTGTTTTGTGTCGAACTCGAACTCGAACTTGACTCGAACTCGGTTGTCTGTAAAGTCAGTTTACTGACGATGGTTGAACGTGACAATGTCATAGCCATAAATGGAACGCCTCAGAGCGAGGTAACGCCGCATATTGCGTCATGTTTTTTCGTGCGCGCAGTCCATATCGAATTATAAGACGTTGTCACGTCAAAAACGGAATTTTTTAAAATGTTAGTTATCGTGTCTTCTCCACTCATGTCTTTATTTACAACCCTATCAAAACATTAGAGGGTCGAGCATGAGTTCCAATATACTGTATACAGCTGCTATAATAGGATGCTACGATGCCACGGACAGACATACAAACAAGTCTAACACCCCTCTTTTTTGACGGGGCCTTAAAATTAGCACATAGCTATCATCAAATGTAGTGCTGCGTTGCCTTGCGTTTCGGCAGGCAGGCGAGTACCTCATATAAGTCGGATTAACTGGAGTCGTTAAATACAATCTTACAAAAACACGATGTAAAATATCATTTAGTTAATGAATTGGCTAGTTATTTCCATTGTGTGACTCACGATTAAACTAAAATTAAATGCAATACACAACAAAGAACATTTAATAATTGTTATCTGAAACAACATACCGTGTTAGTACGTGAGATATGCGTTAAACGGCCAACAAATATAATATTAATATATTATGATTTTTTGATTGACAAGTGACAAACAATTATCATTATTATTATATTGTAAAACAGAAACGACATGTTACTTCTGTGGTTTTCAAACAATAAAACTTAATTTAACGTTTTACGCCGCTGTTAGTCATTGGACTTTTTCATTTGCGATAAAATACCGTACATGCGTACGTTTTCTGTAATGAAACCTGTCAGTCCTAAAGGACTTACATGTTTCAATTACAGAAAATATGTCACCCGGAAACAAAACGCGCTTATTAAAATCCCAAAAAATATATTGCTGTTTCAGCGCTGTTACTTTTACAATTACATAGCTCTATTTATTTAAACTGGCTATTTGATCGAGCTTTGCTCGGTATTCGATAAAACACGAATAAAATTACATTTTCTAAAAATGATTCCCAGCTAGATCGATTTATCGCCCCCGAAACCCCCTGTATACTAACGGCCGCACTCAGAGTCGTTCATTAAATCATCATTTAAAAAATTTAAATTAGCCGCCACCCATACGAACCGCAACACTTAATGCTCATTTAACATGAAATTTCCTCTCAGAGTCAGTTAATGGTTAATTAACACCTCAAAATGGCGATTAAATTTAAATACGGAAAAACCACCATTTAACTCGCTAATCATGGATTTTGACGTTTGAGGCTATTTTTAGAAGACCATAGATAAAGGAGAGTATTTTATTTTACCGCGGATTTTCAAATTTTGAAATTATTTTATAGTTGTATAAATTGATACGAAAATAATATTTACGACGATGTCTACTCAGATGGATTTTCTTGATTTTATTGATTTTACGGGAAGATTTAGAAATGTGGGACCAAGACGATATTTAAGAGACTATTCTGATCCTTTTACAAAATACTCAATAAATGAATTTCACGCCAGATACAGATTTAAGCCGGACATTGTAAAAAGATTATTACTGCCAATAATAGAACCACATCTAATAAAACCTCATAGAAGAGGTTTACCTTTCGCCCCGGAAGTAATGTTATTATTAACTTTAAGATATTTCGCTACAGGCAGTTTTCAGGTTAGTATCTTTATACTGATAATAATAAGTATTATAAATAAAATATACGAAAGTGTTTCTGTTTGTTACCTTTTCACGGTTAAACTTTGAGACAAAGACAAAAAATAAACCTTAAAAAAATAATAGATAATTTAGATATACTTAATACATAATATTATATCATGTATGTTGCTTGTTTTTTATAGAAGCTTCAAGGAGATGTTATGACAATTTCTCAGCAATCGGTCTCAAGAATTATCTGCAAAGTTGCTGCATTAATTGCAAACAAAATGAAAGATTTTGTAAAATTTCCTGCTACTCTACAAGAAGTTAGCGCTGCAAGGTAGGTAATAATATATTTTATTCTATCTATTCAATCCGAATCTGCTGGGCCAATTTCTATAAAGTTTTAATGAATTCAGATATAGCATGAGAATAAAATACGCAATTTTTATAGAAACTTTTTGTTACAGACAACAGTTTTATGAAATTGCACAATTTCCTGGGGTGATCGGGTGCATAGATTGCACCCATATAAAAATAAGAAGCCCTGGAGGAGCCACCTCAGAAGTATACAGAAACAGGAAAGGTTGGTTTTCTGTCAACGTCCAGGTAGTGGCTGGACCCAATTTGGAGTTCTACGATGTGGTAGCTCGATGGCCAGGCAGCACTCACGACAGTTTTATTTTTAATAGCAGTGCTGTAAAACAAAAGATTTCTAGTGGTCAAGCGGGAGGAGTTCTTTTAGGAGATAGTGGCTATGCCGTGAGCAATGTGCTTTTGACACCATTTTTATCCCCTAATTCAATACCTCAACAAAATTACAACAAAAGCCACATAAAAACAAGAAACACGATAGAACGCGCTTTTGGTGTATGGAAAAGAAGATTTCCTTGTTTACAATTGGGAATGGGTGTAAAAAAGGAAACTGTTGTGACTATAATATGTGCTTGTGCGACTCTGCACAATATAGCGTTGCAAGCAAATGAAACTATGCCACCGAATGGAAGTATTGTTGCAATTACTGATAACGTTGAAGTCAGAAACGAAACTGAGGATCATAATAGCAATGGTTTCCTAATGCGGCAATCTTTAGTCAACAGATTCTTTACATGAGTCTATTTTTTAAAGCTATTTTTAATCAATAGGTAATTATTTGAGAATAAATAAAACTACTTGTTGAATCTAACACTTTTTATTCACACTATTATAATATAACTAAAACTATATGGCGTTTACCGTTTTTCAGACTGTATTATTATACATATATAGGTACCTATATAGTCTGAAAAACGCTAAACGCCCAATTTGGCCGTCGTAAATCGTAATACGACCTAATAATATAGATAATAATATAATTTAAGTAAGCCAGCTTATATTGTTTCTCACCTTGTTACACTTTCTTAAAACGTAAAATAAATCTTAGTAAATCTACACTAATATTATAAAGAGGAAAACTTTGTTGAATAGGCTCAAAAACTACCGTGCTGCGCTGCGGCGCGGCACCGTGTCGTGTCACGGACCACGGTGGCGCGGGCGGCGCCGCACCGTGTTTGATGGGGACACCTTGCAAAATATGAATCTAATTAAATTAAGTGTAAATTTAATAAAAAAGGTATAATGGGATTGACATATTATCGGATAAAATCCTTAAATAAATATTATAGATTAAAAAAATATTAAAAGCATGTTCATGTTAAAAAATGTGGCTGGACAGATTTTAACATGAACCAAAGAAACACGAAACCAATAACCTCTCGACTGTTGAGATGTTATTGTTTTCGTGTTTCATATAGCCATTTATTATATTCTAACAAATACTTGGCGGCCTCTTTTTTAATTTCTTCAGTTTCCTTTCGCAAATTTTCAACTTCTAGCTGAAAAATGATAATAATATATTTTATTAAACACAATAATATATAGGTACTACTTTAAAATCTCAACAATCATATTTTAATTACTTATTTATTTTAATGTAGTAAGCCTACTTATGGCATTATAATAAATATAGGTACACTACTCTAATAATGTTTTCTGTTACCTGTTTGTTCAGAATTTGGATTTCAATCCTTTTTTTGTGCTCTAGTAATTTTAAGCGAATTGTCCCTTCCCGTCGCACAAAATCAACAGGTTTTCTCTTGCAGGTTTCATCTAAAATTAAATTTAAATATTATAAAGTTAATTATTACTTACTACTATCTACACTTAAAAATCTAGGTGTCCATGAACTAGTTCCAGGTTTGGTTCCAGGTTGTGGACTGTGGTGTGTACCGATAAGACATTATTCAGATCTCAAGTTTATTAAAATTTGTACCATCTTAATTGACCATATTTTGCAAATAAAAAATATTATTATTATTAAAAATATATGGATTTTGAAGGAAAATATTGTGAGGAAATTCGTAAAGCTAGTGTTGTGTTACTGTAATTTGATATATTATGTACTGACCTGTTTGGGGGCTTTCCTGAGTCCTAGCCTCAGCTACAGCTTCAGCCTCAGCCACAGCCTCAGCCTCTGATTTGCCCTCCAACTCATCAGAAAGGACTAAAAACAAATAAATTTAAGTTTCCTAGCAAAATGCATGAATCATTGACATAATATTACTTATATAAATAATACACAATATAGGTATTAATGTATGATTACATAACAATAATATGACATACTGATGCATGGAGAAGTAACTTCTTTTAACATGACTCCATCACTGTCAAAATTGTTCTCGATTTCACAAATTATGACAGGTGCAGCCTGAAATAATATTAATAGTTCGATCAGGGATTCTTGGAAATGCTATTGTATTCTATTGTTGTATCACCGGTGCTCGTACGGGACTTGATGGGTTAATATTGATTATATTGAAACGAAGTTCCTTATCGCGCGTTCAGCGTAAAGAGACAGAACGATATTAATTTGACCTATATTTAACCTCGACACTTTTTTATTAGTACAGTGCATGGTAGGGACAGAGGGCGTTGATAGCATTCCTGTGCGTCAACTAGATGGCGTTTTTTGAGAATAAACAGCGACGCGTTGTTAGTATTCCTGGGCGTCAATAGATGGCGTATTTTTAATATTTATTTGAGTACTTACCTGTATGACCTACATATACACTCAAAAAATATAAAAAAAACGCCCAGGAATACTAACAACGCGTCGCTGTTTATTCTCAAAAAACGCCATCTAGTTGACGTACAGGAATACTATCAACGCCCTCTACCCCTAACATGCCGGTACTAATAAAAAAGTGTCGTAACAACTATTTTGTCTAGCCGCCGCGCAAGGCGCAACGAGCGATATGGAACTCCGTTCCAGAACTTAAGGTATGGTTAATGATTGTTTTACTGCGGTGCCAGTTACCACCCACAAAACAAAAAATATAGTGCCATAGATTTTGTTTTAAAACAGGTGTTCCATGAGTACTGACTTCTTCTACCAAGCTCATCACTGCTCCCTGCTCAGAAGAAGGGGGAGGAGCTGAAGGTCCACCTCCAGTCCTCAGTAGGTTCCCTCTTTCAAGGGCACGAGCTTTGCGTGTAGCGGCCTTTAAATTTTCCCACGCTCTCTTTAGCGTAGCAGAATCACGCTAAAATAGAAACGAGAAAAAGATTTTTATTCATATTACTAGCTGTCGCCCGCGACTTCGTCCGTACCCCTTAAAAAATCAAAATACCCAAAAACAGCTGTGCAGTGTGCACATAATATTTCATTATTTTAAATTATCTTGCCAAATTTTGTTTACTTTGCAGTTTGCATCACTATATCCATAAACTATTAATATCATTAGGTACTATTAACATACTATTAACATCATTACACAACTCTACCCATAAACTATTAATATCATTAGGTGGTTTAAGGTTATGTCAAGTAGCCATATCCTTTCTCCAAATCCAATTTCTCCAATCCATATCTTTTTATCAAAGGACATATCCATATTCTATGTGCAAAATTTCATAATTCATTACAACCAGTTCAGTGGTTTTGGCGTGAAAGGGAGACAGACATACAGACAGACAGAGATACTTTCACATTTATAATATTTGTATGGAAGTACGAATTTACTGCTACGTTAAACTGTAACATACGTGTTATCGAAAAAACAGCCTACCTTATGCACATGTATGTGGGAATTAAATTCCTGAGTTAATTTATGCCAAGCCTGTTTTTTTCCTTGGACAGATTTGCCATCGGTAAGTTTGGCCTCGATAATAGGAAATTTTTTCACTAATTGTGCAATTAAGGCCTTTTCATCGGTGCTAAAATTTGGGTCTCTCTTGCGGGGCTTTGCTTGAACATCCTACATAAAAACAGATTTTTTTTTATTGTTTTATGCACTTATTTGTACAAATTATACATTTTGCAGTAATACATAATTACGGTATGTTATAACTTAAATAATAATATTTCAGTAATTTGTACTAGAGAAACATTTTTAAATGTAATTTTCTTACCATAGTAATTTATTGTAACTCAATAAATACGAGTATAAATAAACAATAATAATTTCAAACAATACAAAATTATCCCGAACTTTTGAAGTCCTTTTAGAAATTAGAATTCAGAGCGCACGATTCAAAAAGATGGCGGGAACGGTCAAAGGAGTATCTTCTTCTTCTTTTTTATAAATGGCTCCTTTGTGAGTCGCCAAGCTTGTCAACTGAGAATTTTATTAAATTCGAGATAAAAACGTGCAAGGTGATAATAATATTTAAAATATTGTAATAACTATAAGTAATTACTAATAAGCTTTCTCTGTGAAAATACGAAGAGAAAAACCCACCTTTTCTCTTTCTTGACAGACTGTAGTGTAGTCTGTAGTCGTGTTCGTTTCGTATTTCAATGCACATTGCGCATGCGCAAAGTTTTAAGTTGGTGTCAGTGTGTGTGTCATGTTCTATAATACCTGTCAAATTTTCTAAAATCTGACAGAAATTGATGGTATTTTAAAATATGACACTCACACTGACACACATAGCCGAGCACGCGTACCTAGTTGAAAAATGAAACGAACACGGCTTGTACTTTCTACTTTTTTTTATTAGCCATGGTCCGTGGCCCGTGAGTCGTGATTGCGGCCGTCAGTCGTTCGTAAAAAAAATTGCGCTAAACATTATTTAACAAATTCAAATTAATACAGACACCTCTCAGAGACAAAATTAATTGACTGATTAATTTCTGTCCTATAATTACCCTTATAAACTCACATAATATAAATCATTCGTAAATCGTACTAGTTCGTATGTAGGTTCGTATATAAATAATATTAATAATTAGGTTGTTCGTAGGGCCAAGGGTCTAGGGAGCGGCATGAAGACAAGATGAAGAAGGAAAAGTGGAAGTAGTAATTATTAAATATTAATATTTATTTTATTTTGTAGTGGTTGGCGAATACGGAGTTATTGACTTGCTTTAAATTACAATTTACAGCATTACATAATTTGTAATGCGCACTGATTTCTGTATCTTTGTAGGATGTAGAAACTTGAAGTAAAACTACAAACAAGAGAGGTGTTATTCAATGCGGTACCATAATATTATGATAGTTGATACCTGGAAAGGAATATGAAGATAATTACAATGCTTTTATTTCCTTGCATAAAAATATGATGTCTTGTTGCCTACTGTAGGTACACAGCCTACAATATTCTCAACTATTTTATTTACTATGTGAAATTCAAGTAAGTTGTTGCTAAATCTTTTATCATGAATTTTAACACAAACAATGGGGAAGGATATTATATTAAGTATAGGTGTATAATATTTTTGTACATAATTATACCTATAGGTATAATATGGAATCTATTACAGAGTGGGTCAGGGTGAAAGCTTTTAAAAAGAAACTTTTTTACAGCTGAATTGTAATTAAAATAGCACAAAAATTGTGTTGTTGCACTGAGGTTCAAAGCTCTGACTTACTTATTACGAAAGAAAATAAAGGAAACGAAAAATGTTGATTCTATGATGTATTGCACTTAAGTGTGAGACTGCTTACCTATAGGATAACTAAGGAAATGATAATATCATAACAAAGCCTTATTTATATTATAATTAGTCATGTTCTTGTTTAGGTTATAGCAAGCAAATTGAGGCCTTTCATAAAAGAGTGTTTTTGGTCAGTATTTAAACTGTTGATCACTAATTCCAGGAAATCTTTTGTTATTGCGGCCCATATGGGCCTTACGGGGCTTGATGGGTTAAATAAACTACTTATAAAGTTTTGTACCAGTTTCAATTATTTTAACACAAACTTTTATTTTAGTTAACAATTGACAAGAAGAAGTAAAAATTTACAAAATTTGCAGTGCCAAGCAGAAAATAGTAGAAAATAACAAAAACCTAATTAACTGATCCAGCATAATAAATATATACTACTAAAATAATTTCTTTCTTTCCTACCTTTCACCGTACCTACTACAGATATGTAACAAACATGAATGGTGTTAGAAAAAAACATGTTTCATATGTGGTTTTATATTGTTTTTTACAATATAATTAGGTACCTATGATAAATACAAAATTTGAATTTTCTAAGGTTCACAATTTGGATTACCTACGGTATGTGAATAACTTGTCTACTATTACCATTTTAATATAAGAAAACCATTGCTATTAGGAATTTTTCATAATTATTGTAATTAGTAAACATACTATAATTTCAATAATTACACAATTTGGGAGCAATGTTCTTAGGTAAGTACTTCTTTGTACATTTAGTATGTATGGAAGTGACTACCTATACTTTTCATGTGAAATACTTCTATTAAATTTGCAAGAAATGGTAAATATAGCTGTACCAAGTAGCTTAACTAGGTAGGCATGTACCTATTGTACAAAAAAGCTTTAGTACTATGAACTATCACAATTATGAAGTTCTATGTTTACTGTGGCGTTATCTCATATTAATTATTATTATTATATAATTTTTACTTCAAATAAAAATTAGAAAAGAACCCTTCAAGTATTAGGTACTTACTTACAATAAAAAAATTAAAACTGAAAAACTTTCAAGAATAACCTCAAACTTGAACATCAAACTCTGCAATTAGCAATTTTTAATTGTCGTCTCTGAGAGGGACATTTCATGTTAAATGAGCATTAAGTCTTAATTGACGTCTCTGAGTGCGGCGGTAAATTTCATGAAAATCGTTGGAGCCGATTCCGAGATTCCAATTAAGTATATATAACTACATACGATATAAATAACTACACTCGTATATTATATACAAGAATAGCTCGTTCAAAGATATAAGATTTATAAGAGACACATACTCACCCTAAAGTATTATGATTATGTTTTATTACACCTTGCGTATGTTTACGTGTTTCAATTCAGTCTATTTAGCTCTCGCTCTTTAGCTATATCTATAAATCAGCACTTATATTCGTAGCAGGTGTTACGAACCTTTTAGTTTTATCGCATGTTCGATTCGAGTCCAATATTTGACACCCCCTAATATGTTAACGTAATTCAGACTTATGTCGTCTTATAGCAGGCAGCCCTGGATTCATAAAAATGCCGTACAGGCCGCGGCCTAGGGGCGGCAGCGTCCTTTGGGAGGCAGATTTAGAACATAGGGCGATGGAAAAAAGTGGCCTATGCCTATACCTATTAAAAAATAAAAATCTGGCACTGATATTTTTACCGAGATTTGGCCAGGATCGACAGCGGTATCCAACCACGAAAACCCTTCGATATGATCTCAAGGGAGCTCGAGGGAAATACTAAAGCTGTCTTGGGACCCGCAAAAAACTTAATCAGAAGAAAATAGGTATAGGAAGAATTGTTAAAGAATCCGGCACTGATATAAGGTATCACCAACCTTTTGGTGTCGTCGTCGCTGTGCGGGTCTGTGGCGGGGGCTGCGGCCGCGGGGGGCGGGGGCTCGTCCTCCGACTCCATGGAGCACCCGCTGACGCTGTCCAGGCTGCAGCTGTCCTCTTCTTGAGGCTGGAAATTGTTTTGGAGGTTTTTTTTATTATCATAAAAATTGGGGCCGTCTATGGGCTGCGCGTCCATATCCTTTTTTTTTTATTCTATAGATTTTTCGCACCAAGGATGATTGAAATAATATTGTTATGTAATTTTATTTGTTTTGAAGCTTTAATAAATAAATTCTACTAATATTATAAAGGCGAAAGTTTGTGAGGATGTATGGATGTTTGTTACTCTTTCAGGCAAAAATTACTGAATGGATTTTAATCGTTTTTTCAGTGAGTGACATATGCTATATATTTTATACCCGTGCGAAGCCGGGGCGGGTCGCTAGTATAATATAAAAAAAGGAAAAAACATACGTTTTGTGTTTAGGCATGTTTCATGGCCAACCATGATACCAAAAATATTGTGTTTATTACAAGTCACTTAATATTATATTATAATGTTAATGACATAATATTATATATCACTGATAAAATGTAATACAATAACTTGGACGAAATTTTTAAACTCGGATGGCTTCTTAACTTCTAAAGTAATAATAATAATAATAATAATAATAATAAGGGGGTGAAGCCGGTCCCTCCTAGTTGGTGTCCCCGGGCAACACTTGGGTGCGCCACCCCACTCTCTTCGGGGTGAGGTACCCACGTGGCTGATCATCGGTTCTTTCTTTCTCATCACTATCTTTTCATCACCTTTTTATTAATCACTCCTTGTTTTTGCATCTTGTTTGTTTTTTGGTTTGTCTAATTTTCACCACCTTTTTTTCTTCTCTACCTTTCTTAACTTTCCAAATAAGCAATACACACTCATATCATTCATCTCCTACCTCATCCGTCAGCTTGTTTCCATCACTTCACTCTTCACCATAGTCATACATGCTTAATAACTCATTCTCATCACGATCCACCACATTGTCACCATTGTCAGATGATGTTACACAGGAAGCAATTGCTACTAATCCTGTGCCCATTCCTGACATCAGTCCATCTACGAAATTCTGAATACATAAATCCGAACACCGTAGATCATAATACTCTTACGCAGCCTCATCTCACAAACACCCCAGTAAGAAGTGTTTTGCAGGAAATGCTTCCTCCAACCACTCTCGCTGGAAAAAGTAGACAACGGATGAAATGGACTGATCAAATAAACAGAGAACTTCTCCGTTGCTACTACATTGTAACATCATGCGAATCCAACCTCACAGCATTTAGACCATCACTCCATAAAAAATTCACAGAGTCTTATCCTGAACTAAGCCACATATCTGAGCAGCGATTAGCAGATCAAATCAGAGTTATACATCGCAATAACAGAATACCAAGTCATGAAAGAGACAAGATAAAAAATTCAGTAGCGCATACGTTCGATTATTCCAACGACCAGAACAATACAATATGTAGCATAGACACACAGCTTAGCATCTCACATAATGCAACGGACGATCCAACGCTACAACATTCGACGATTCAACCCTCAAATAATAATCAACCCATAAATCTATCAAACTCTTCTGAAACTGTAGAAAATGCAATAGTACCAGAGACAAGTAACGCTGACATACTCACAACTGACGCCGATCAAACACAGAATAACAAAATTAGACAAGTATTTACAAAAATGTTACTTAAATACGCTGACACAGATCCAACACTCAGACCGGTAATACCAAAACTCCAGACTACACGCAACATAATAAAGACGGTAAATTTGCTTAACAAGTTAATAGGAGAACATCTAGAAGCGAAAGAAACACCAGATATAACGGAAATCCACAGTGCCATTTATTGCGCTGCAATAACAACTGCAACTCTACACACTAAACTAAATAACCCCCCTGAAAAAGATATATCAAACAAAACAAGAGACCCGAAAATTCCAAAATGGCAACTACGAATTGAAAACAGAGTCATCAAACTACGAAAAGAAATTGGACAGCTTACACAGTACCTTAAAGGAAATCTTAGCCACACAAAACAACGAAAATTAAACCCTAACAATCTCACTGAAGATCAAATAGTAGAATTATTAGATACCCTGAAACAAAAACTACAAGCATTATCGAAAAGACTCCGCCGGCTTAAAATCAGTAACTCTAGAAGAATGGATAATTTACTTTTTACTAACAATCAAAAGCTCTTTTACCAAAATTTAAACTCCGAAAATATAAAAATCACACAACCGCCTTGTACAGATGCACTAAAGGACTATTGGGAAAACCTATGGTCCAAACCAGCCCATCACAACGTACACGCTTCATGGCTTGATACCGAAATAAGTGATTGTCATAATATTAACCCAATGCCTGAAGTCATAATAGATGATAATGATGTCACATACGCCATAAAGAAGACTTTGAACTGGAAAGCAACAGGACCAGATAAAATTCAAAATTATTGGATAAAATATTTTACTTCAACACATCACTACATCGCCAAAGCATTCAATTCAGCCCCTCAGGATCCCAAATTAGTACCGCTATTTATGATGCAAGGAATAACATATCTAAAGTCTAAAGATAAAAATGATACTAAAAATCCGACTAAATACCGTCCAATCACCTGCCTTCCAACTCTCTACAAACTACTTACTTCAATAATCACACAAAAACTAAATACACATATTACTGATAATAAAATAATCCCTGAAGAACAAAAAGGCTGCGCTAAAGGCTCAATGGGCTGTAAAGAACAACTTATCATCGACGCACAAATACACAATCAAACTAAAAAAGATCATAAGAACCTTTATTACGCATACATAGATTACCAAAAAGCCTTTGATAGTGTCCCGCATTCTTGGTTGATACATGTCCTACAAATATATAAGATTAATAATACTTTAATTAACTTTCTACAGTACATAATGCATAAATGGTCTACTAAACTCAATCTAAGAACAGTCAATACCACCGTCGTCAGTACCTCACCAATTAAAATTAAACGTGGCATTTTCCAAGGCGACTCACTTAGCCCCTTATGGTTTTGCTTAGCTTTAAACCCTCTATCTAAAACTCTTAATAGGTCAAACTTAGGATACATTATAGATAAAGCCAATAAAATCAAAATCACCCACCTTCTTTACATGGACGACATAAAACTCTTCGCACCTGACAGGCTACATCTGCCGGGCTAGCACGGCCACCAGTAGAAATGCGAAAGTATAGACAAACTATGGAGATAAACTTAAGGTGAAGTTCCGATCTTTTTTCATTGCGAAAAATTCAATTAAAATGCCACTTTATGACAAACTATAGTCCTAAAAATTCAAATAATATCCTACTTTATGACATATACTAAAGTCTGTCATAAAGTGGCATTTTAATTGATTTTTTGTCGGTCGCGATTAGCCGCGGTAAAGATCGGAACGGCACCTTAAGTTTATGTCCACAGTTTGTCTATACTTTTGCATTTCTACTGGTGGCCGTGCTAGCCCGGCTGGAACACCTATTAAAATTAACGGAAAAATTTAGCTCTGATATTTACATGACATTTGGAACTGATAAATGTAAATTTAATTGCATTCTTAAGGGCAAACATACACGTACAGGACCACTCAACTTAGAACTACAAGAAGGAATAATAGACAGCATGCAAGCTAAAGACACATATAAGTACCTAGGTTATATACAAAATACAGCTATAGATCATAAAGAAATAAAAAATACTTTAAAAAATAAATACAAACAGAGACTTAATAAAATTTTAATTGTCAGGCCGAAACAAAATTAAAGCTATAAATACCTATGCGATCCCTATATTAACGTATTCATTTGGAATTATCAGGTGGTCTGACACTGATTTGGAAGCTCTCAACACCGCAACCCGAACCGCTTGTTACAAACAAAATATTCACCACATCCATTCAGCAGTTGAGAGATTTACAATAAAGAGGAAGCAGGGAGGGCGTGGCTTTATAAACATAAAAAATCTACATCACACCCAAATAGATAACCTCCGAAATTATTTCAAGACAAAAGCTAACACAAGCCCACTCCATAAAGCCATTGTAAGTCTACCTCATTCTGGAACACCGCTACAGTTAAACAATGACCAATTTGACCCTAAAAATAAAATAATTAAATTTGACAACAAACTAGAAAAATGGAAGAGCAAGGCTCTACATGGCAAATTTCCGTTCCAGTTAAGCCAGGACTCGTCATTCAGTTGGTTAACTAAGGCCAACATTTATAGTGAAACAGAAGGGTTTTTAATAGCTATACAGGACCAAATTATCAAAACTCGCAATTAATCAAAATTTATCCTCAAAGAATCCATAGAAACTGATAAGTGTAGATTATGCCACCAAACCACTGAGACAATAGACCATATTACCGGAGGATGCAGTGCACTAGCAAATAAAGAATATACTCACCGTCACGATAACGTAGCCAAACATATACATCAATTAATAGCAATCAAGTTTAACCTTATAGATACATATACACCGTACTACAAATACAAACCATCTAGCGTCCTAGAAAATGACTCCGCAAAACTGTAGAGTTTTGCGGAGTCATTTTCTAAGGGATCGCGATATCGTCACAGACTGTACCATTCTAAGCAATAGACCAGACATAACCCTCACAATTAAATCTGAAAAAACCAATTACCTTATAGACGTCGCCGTTCCAAACACCAACAACCTGAAGCAGAAACACACAGAAAAAATCCAAAAATACATACCGCTTGCCGATGAGATCAAACAAATGTGGCACCAAAATACAGTAAAAATAATCCCGATTGTCATCTCCTCAACTGGTGTTATTCCAAAAACGCTTGCCGTTGCACTTAAATCCCTTGACCTTCACAAAAACACATATATACAGTTACAAAAGTCAATAGTTATAGATACCTGCTCTATAGTCCGCCGCTTCCTTAATTCATCTTCATCCTTCCCTACAACTCATACCAATTAAACTTCTTTCACACTACATGAACAGGATACTTGGCAACCGCCCGTACCTGCTTCATTCTACCGGTTAAAGCCGAGACAAATCTATTTTAAATAAAATAATAATAATAAATTCTTTATTTGCACACGCAAAAGAAAAGACATAAATGAGACAAAAAACAAAAACAAAAAAAAGTATATAAAAAATTACAAAATTGTGCAAAAAGGCGGTCTTACTGCTTTAAGCAGTTTCTTCCAGACAACCGATAATAACATTAAAAATATAAATATTAAATATACTAATTACATACAATATTAATAACATAATATATAATAAACTAAATAAACTTTACACAGATATAATAAGACAAAAAAGAATACTTATATAAAAGAACCTACACACCAACAGTTTTATATAGAGAGGTCTAAGTAATATTGTTTTACACGTTTTTTGAATATATTTATAGATTCAGATTTTTTAATGAAATCGGGTAAGGAGTTCCAGAGTCGAATAGCGGTGATGGCGAAGTAAGAATCATAGAATGAAGTTTTATGAGATGGAAAAGCAAGAGTAAGTTTGTTTGCAGAGCGAAGAATAGGATTGTTATGACCGAGGAAATTGAATTTTACTTTTAGGAAGTCAGGAGTTGAAGGATTAAAGAGGATATTATATAGTAAATGCAGGACATGAGAACTTCGTCGCATCTTTATCGGAAGCCACTTCAGCTGAGACCGATATTCAGACACATGATTAAATTTGCGAAGGCCAAAGATAAAACGGATGCACAAATTTTGGAGTCGTTGAAGGGAAGAATTTTCATTTAAATCACAGTAACAAACATCAGCATAGTCTAGAATCGGGAAGAGTAAGGTCGTGTCAAGATTAATTTTAGTTGCGACTGGCAGGAAATAGCTTAATCGTCTGAGGGAGTGGCAGCGTTCATCTTTTAGCGAAGTTCCTGGATCTGGATATCCCATGAGAGAGTGCGGTCGAAGTAAACTCCAAGGTTACGCACGGAGGAGCTGTAGGGAATAACGTTCCCGTCAAGGACAACATCAGGTAAGGAGTTCCAGTCCACTTTCGCAATTAGATGTCTGCTGCCGATAATATGTGTTTTATTTGGATTAAGGACTAAACCATAGGCATTGCTCCACTTCGATATTTCATCTAAATCAGCATTAGTTTGAGCAATACCGTAGGATAGTAATGGGAGCAGGACCTGGATATATATTTGTAGGTCATCGGCATACATATGATAGAAAGAGGAAATTTTGCCAGAAATGGAGTAAATGAAAAGAGAAAACAAGAGAAGTGATAAGTGATAACACACTGCCTTGGGGTACACCGGCAAAAATATCGCACCAAGATGACAATGTGTTGTCAATTTTGATGCGCTGTCGGCGCCCCTGTAGGAAGCTGCGGAACCATTCTACTACGATCGGAGATAGATTAAGTGAGCTAAGAAGAAGTAAAAGAATATCATGGTACTACTGAATTGAAGGCATTGCTCAAGTCTAATAGAGTAAGTATAACTTAATAATTGATTTTCCATCCCAAAACGAATATCATCGGTAAATTTCACCAGTATAGGTACACAACATACTCATTAGTCAAATTACAAATCATATAATTATATGCTTGTTGTATGATTTCCTTATAAGGCACGGTCGAAGAGCACGTAGAATTTTGTACATTCACTACTTGTCAATAACTACTACTACTATAAATGTGTAATAGCACTATAGGTACATAATTATTATTCGTGCGTGAGTGAAAGAGACAAGTAGCAATGAGTCCATGTACCAATAAGTATCTCTTTTCTATTTGCTCAGTAGTCAGTACCCGTACTTTATACGGATAATCTAATATATATAAATCTCCTGTACCGATGTTTGTCCGCGATGGATTCCTAAACTTTTTTTTTTTGATGTCGCAGGGGAAACCCATTATGGGTGCCCCGGGTTGGGTACCCCGGGGGTATGTGAGACTCCTACTCACTAAAACCACCTGCGGTTCGCCTTCAGCCGTATAACGGAGGGATATCCCGGATCTAACAAACACGGGACTCCCTCCACGACTGGCCGGTCTACTCGGACCGGACTTCCACCAAAGTAAGGGAACGCTTAGGCGAACTAAAGCGTTCCCCTCGGCGCCGGGACTGACAAAGCCGGGCAGGTTCCCATCCTGACCCGGAGCCCCGTTAGACAGAAGTTAGGAGGTTCGCGTAGCGACGCCTCCGCACTCCCGTCCTACGCCGGCGGAGCGGCAGAGAGGTGGGATCGTTCTCTCTGTCCCGCTCCGTGGCCTCTTTCTGCGACATAACAAATTCGCAGAAAGAGACCGCCGCCTGCCAGGCCTCATCGCTCTCGAGCATGCAGCGCACCATGCTCGGGAGTGAGAGGTCTCCACCTAGCACCGCCACGAGATCGTGGCGCTGCACGGCCCAACGATCGCACACCTCAAGGGCATGCTGGGCCGTGTCCTCCGCAGCGCCACATTCATGGCAGGCTGGCGTTGGCTCTCTCCTGGCAACCCTACACAAGTACTCACCGAAGCACCCGTGCCCGGTGAGTACCTGTGTAAGGCGGAATGGATTCCTAAACTACTTAACCGATTTTAATGTTTCTTTGTTTTAAATGTGTGCTTTTTTCCAACTTGAGAGATAGGATAGCTTAGATCTTTAATTATTGTAGTCGCAATTTTATTTTATTGCAAAATATTTGTCTATAAAGAGCGACCATTGTTTATGCGACGCGGGTCATGGGATAGCGATGGACGTTGCCATGGTGACATACTTATTTAGTCATTAATTCAATAAAATAATACGGGCGATATACTCCATATAATATGGCAAAGAAACGTTTGCCGGGACAGCTAGTTATCTATAAAATCTAAATACATATTGCGTTTTAATTAAAAGTAGGTTCGATGTTTATGTGAAACAAATTGTTTTGAATCCGCCCGCAAATCAGTTTATATAGCAGTGGTTCTTATGTCGTTAACATTAAGGTCTTGTCAGGGATAAAATAACTTTGAATGGAGTGTAACAATAGAAGTTTACACAACGTGTTACAGTTTTTGCTTGTGGGAATTGAAATCATTTTCTGTGGCACAAGGAAACTTTTAGCACAAGGAAATATATTATACATATTGAAACTCCAAATGGGTTACGGAACGTCATTACTTATTTATTTAAGCCAATAAATTTGCACTTGTTATTATATTTTGTAAACCATATTAAGCAGATTGAAAACAACTCCTTATACTTTTAACGAAATTCGAGTGTTTACAATGGCTTCAAATCAATTCATTTTTAAGGGTTGAGTATTTTATTATTGCCCCAATCGATTTGTTAATAGCTACTAGAATTTGTTTGCTTGCAATCTAAATAAGATTTGCTGTACTAATATGTACTGTATAATAGTGAGGGTAGTCATAATTATTGTATGATAGAAGATACCATTTATTATTACGATACCACATGAATCTGAGGTTGAGGAGAGGGTGGGAAACCTACAGATATACACTTTGCCAACGCCCTAATTGCATAATTAATAAGTAACTCCGACGAACATAAACTTCATTGCTAAAGGTCACAACGTTCAAAAACATTATTTAAAAAGTTGTAATGTCAGTATTTTGACGTTTATAATTTTTACACTGACCTTTCAAAAGTTGAAAAGTTACCATAAGCAATGAAGCTCATCAGCAGTGGCGGCCTTAGAGGGGGCCAACAGGACAATCCCTCCCCGGGGCCTCGCGTCAAGCAAAAGATCAATAAGTGGTATTTTATTTGAATGTTTGGCGGTAAGGTCCCGGTATCGGCGTCGATGGCCAAAGGCCCTCGCAACCGGGGCCTGGCAAAGACCTGCTGACCGGGGCCTGGCAAAGACCTGCCGCCCGAGGCCTCTTAGGGGTGAGGTTCTGTTAATGTTCATCAGAGTAACATAAGCGGGCAGGGTTAGGACACTCACCACCTGAACTTTTCTCCGTGGCGGCGGGGGCTTGTGTCCGGTGGGTCTGAGGGCGACGGAGCCCGTGTAGGGGTCCAGCAGCGCCTGGTACGCCGACTTGTCCTCCGCCGTCGACGACGACACCACGTCAGGGGAATCTAAATCCTAGTGTTACAGTAAAAGAGATGAATATGATGTAATCGGAAAGTGACGTGTCGCTTCGACTCTGCGCCAGTGTGAGTTCAGCCATACTGTTTATTGTACTATCAGAGAAGTTGATTCCTATGCAGATCGGGGACCTAAGTAATTTGGTTGCGATATGTCAAACCCAGCCGACAGATCACAATTAACATTGAATTGAATTGACATATTCGACCAAATAACGTTGGTCTATCAACTGCATATAGGAATCTATTTCCTCGATGGTACATCGTCAGTCAGTCCTTCTTGCTTAGAATAGTCACAAACATACATACATACAAACTTTTGGTTTTTAGTATTTTAAGCAGTAAACCATTGACAGATCATTGGTCTAAAAATACTGAATTTAATTAAAGAGATATTATCTGTATTAGGTATTTTACTTACATTATGTGCAGTTATATTACTAGACATTTCTATTGGCAAATCGAAATTCGGCATAGCTCGAAGTTGGGACGGAGAATCACACCAATCTGCAACCTAAAAATTTAGAAGTTTGTAAAAATTTTTAGTTGTTTAACTATGAAATATATAGGATGTTTCAGTTATTTACTTAACTAGTAGGAGCAATTTAGAACTCTACATAATCAAATACACTCGATATATTTGAAGACGTGAGTGGAAGAACCAGACAACTAATATTTTGTAGCATAAGGACAATTACTCATTTTTTCCCCTAATAATTTGAACAAACCTTCTAACGTATCTACTTCATAACCTGGCTAATATAGGCTAGACATAAAATCAACGGTTTTTTTTTATTTCAAATAATTTTTCCGGCCCTAAAGCCTTCATTAAGCAAAAAGGACAATTTTTTTAAAGTTACTTACTTGGTTCTTCCACTCACTATTTTATTCGCATGTGCAAACAATATTTTACTCACCCCTGAATGAAACTCCTCAGGTTCTGATATATTTAACGCAGGCTTAGGAGTACTTTGACTAGAAATCTTTTTCTCCAGGTACTTCTTCATGGCACTACTAGAGTTATCCTCGAAAATGCTGAGATTCTTCTGTGGAGTAACATCTTTTGGATTATCTAAATATCTCGCGGATATTTTCCGCCTTTCCCTTTGGTCTACCCTCGCGACGTCCGGGGGGGTGGTCAGGGCGTTCAGAGATTCAGTGAGTATGTTGCTGTCAGCAGTTACAAAGTTTTCTGAATAGTACAGATTATTTTTCGACGTGTTCCTTTGCGGGGTATAGAATTCGTAGCCGTTAGTGTTGGCCTTCTCGTCCTCTATGCTGGACAGACTTAAATCTTTCTCCTCGTCGAGTTTTTGAGATTTCTTTGGTATGAGATCGGGGAAATTCTCGTCGGGACTGTTGAGAATCATCAGGGGGTGGCTGGTGGTCGATATCAGGGTGGAGCTCAGCTTGGGCGGACTGATACCGAGGTTTCTGGGTCTGTTGTCTGGCGAATCAACGGTTAGTTTGGACATCTTTGTTATAAGGCTATCGTTCAATTCCATTTTATTTGACGCATTGTCCACGGGTTCAGAAAGGCGAAGGACATTGGGATTCTGGACTTGCAGCTCCTCTCCTCTGTCCTCAAACTCCGATTGTGTGGAATTAGGAGTGTCTTGGTTTGTCTGAAATGATTCGGAGCTCGTGTCCATCTTGTCATCTGAAGAAGGTGAGCTGAGGATATCTTCTTCACTTGATAGTAGTGATCTGCTGCTGAAAAAAGAATTCTGTTTTAAAAATTCTGAATATTGTTTATTGTTACGAGGGTGGGATGATAAGTAACTAGCCTAATAGTAGAAAACTTAACTTTTCGTGATAACATTAATTTCATTTTTCGATAGAGTCTCTGCGAACCTCTATGCACTTACTCCATCTTTGTTCTAAAGCAGTAATGCCTTCCATAAAATGATTTCTTTCAAGGTCTGCAAAATGCTCCTCTACAGCGACTATGAGTGCTATGACTTCATCATTTGTGGCAAATTTCTGTCCACCCAAAAAAGTTTTGAGCTTAAGGAATAAATAGAAGTCTGATGGCGCTAGATCAGGCGAATGAGGTGGGTGGGGCAACAAATAATACTTTAATTCATTGATTTTCTTTAATTCTTTTTTGATCGTGCGTAAGCAATCGCGGCAGCCAACGGGCCGATAACTTTTTCATATTTGGTTCCTCACTTAGGATATGATCTACCCGTTCTTTTGAGATACCTTTAGTGTCTGCTATTTCAGATAACTTCAATTGTCGGTCTACTAAAACCATATCATATACTTTCACGACCATTTCCGGAGTTATGACGCTTTTTTTAGTAAGATACAATATCATTGTTTTTGGATGTTCGCGGCGGGCTTCATCTTTGACCCATGAACGACCGCGTTTAAACTCAGCCACCCAGTTTTTTACTGTGGCATGAGAAGAAGCAGATTCACCCAAAACATTTTTTAATTCATCACAGATATATCTCCCCTCTATCCCCTTCTTAAGAGGAAACTTTATCGGCGCTCTTTGTTCAATTTTATCCATTTTGACTTTGAAAACAGTTGAAGATTTTTTTTTTCAAATGATAAAAAAATAATAAAATTTTCACGCCATCAAATTCAAATTTAGAACACAGGTTTCCCGAGACACGAATTTAAGAATGATATACATATTTTTTTAATTTTAACTTTTTAAATAGCAGAGGCTAGTTACTTCTCATCCCGCCCTCGTATCTATATCTATCTATACTTATTATAAAACAAAGTCGCTTTTTTCCCTCATGTCCCTTTGTTCCCTTTAACCGATTCGTTGCCACCTTCATTTCAACAAATTCTTACGACAGGCCAAGTACTTTGTTCGATGACGCACCATAAGCGTCATCGGCCCTGCTAAACGATGACGCGCCACGTGCGGCATTGGCCACTGGTTGTGTTTTATGCATATTTTATTGTAAATAGGCGTAAATCAGAGAGGGAAAAGATAAATTTTGTGTGCAGTGTTCGTATTAGTTGTAATTCAAAGCTGATATGGCGTATATAAGTAGTAATTCATTAGTGCTGGTTACTAAAAGCCGAGCTCTGTGAGGGCTCACGTCGTCACACCTTGACTGACTGATGATAACACATATAACATGGACTCGCGCACGAAGGGTTCCGTACCATTATAGAGCAAAATTATGCCGAAAATTATGTTTTTGTATGGGAGCCCCCCTTCATTTTTTAATTTATTTATTTAATTTTATTTTGTTTTTAGTATTTGTTATTATAGCGGCAACAGATATTTATAATCCGTGAAAATTTCAATTCTATTACCGTTCTTGAGTTGCGGCCTGGAGACAGACAGACAGACGGACAGACAACGAAGTCTTAGGCTGGCCTCACACAGCCGGAATGTCTTTCTGAATTCATATTATTAATTCAGAAAGACTGGAATTCCATACAATATCAGTAAGTATGCTCCACGTACACATTCTGATTTTTTCAGATTATGTTTCTCAGATCGATCTGTAAGAATGATACTGACGAGCGTTCTGAATTCCGGATCGATAAATTTAAGATTATGATTTCATAACGCGCGTATTCCCATACATTTTAATAGAGCGGCACACACATACTGGAATCAGATTATGGATTATTTCAGTTGACACTGCAAGAAGCTAACCCCTGGACGTGTTGTGACCTGCTGGCGTGATGTCTGACACGGAAAATTTAATCTTAAGCATTGAAATATAGGACACATCCATTGAGGATTACCATGACAGGGAAAAAAACATAGCGTGGTTGGAAATTCTTAAAAGTTTAATTCCAAATTGGGAAACATTAAGTGAAAACGAAAGTAAAAGAAAAATAATATTTATTAGTATTAATTCTTCTTCCATAAAGACGTTTAAATATGTGCCAGGAATCATGAGACTACTGATCAATCTTATTTTCAAAGATGTGTGTGAGGAAAGGTGCCGAAATTTAGATTATGAATTTCCGATTATGAATTATTCAGAGAGACGTTCCGGCTGTGTGAGGCCAGCCTTAGTAATAGGGTCCCGTTTTTATCTTTTGGGTACGGAAGTTGGAACCCTAATTATATGTTAAAGCACAAATCAATAGGCATGATAGTTTTTCCGTAAAGGTTGTGGGATTTATTATGACTAGCAACTTCATCTATTTCAGTTGAAGAATAAATAACTTAGAGTAGTTGTGTAGCTATGACAATATAAATTTGTATTAAAATTTAAGAGCTCTCAGAAAATCGTTTATTTAAACAAATGAAATACGTTTGTTTTGGATAATCAGCAGGAATATAATGACTTTCCTGAATATAGCCAGCCACGATTTACAAACATACTCAAATGAAAATTGCCTGGAAAACGACAATAAGGAGAATGAAAGTTTTCCAGAATATAGTCACTCAATATTGCAAAACTTTACATTGAAAAGGACATTAAGTAATTGAAAGTTCTCGTATTTGTCATGACGCAAAAAATAACTCAACAGACAGTAGCATCGAAGCTAAATTACTGACGCTGATGAAGATGAGTGTTAATAAGAAAAAAAAGTTTCATAAATACGCTAATCGCAGAAAAGTAAGGATTCTTCGAGTGAACCAATGATTGACGATCTCTGACTAGTAGCCTTTAATTCTAAAATAAACGGCCACGCATAAAATTGAGTTCAACATGTATATTTAGACAAGGGAATTGTAATTACAGTATAATAAATTAGTTTTAACGTGTTTTTTAACAATTCTTATATGCCGCGTCTGGCGCGTCATCGGCCTCACTAAAACTTTTTGAATGACGCGCTGGGCGCGGCATTGGCCATGAATCGGTCTTTAAAACTACGCAACGGATTTTGATGATTCTTTCAGTGTTAGATAGCCCATTTATCGAGGAAGGTTATAGGCTATATTTTATCACGCTAAGACTAATAGGAGCGAAGAAATAGAGAAAAATGTGGAAAAAACGGGGAAAATTATTTGAAAGGGCTAACTTGAAAGCGCTAATCTCAGGAACTATTGGTCCGATTTGAAAAATTATTTCAGTATTAGATAGCCCATTTATTGAGGAAGGCTATAGGCATAATTTTTTCAGTGGTTATATATTTTATACCCGTGCGACGCCGGGGCGGGTCGCTAGTTATGTATAATTTATTTTCATTTCATTGCCCAATTATTATAAAAATGGATTTTCAAATGTGTTAGTCGCGCTAAAACTCGAAAACGGCTGAATAGATTGGGCTGATTTAAGTCTTTAAATATTCGTAGAAGTCCAGGGAAGGTTTTAAAGTGACACGAAGTTCACCGGGATGGATTTTCAAATGTGTTAGTCGCGCTAAAACTCGAAAACGGCTGAACGGATTGGGCTGATTTTAGTCTTAAAATATTCTAGGGTTGCTGAGGATTCCTCTTCCGCTTCCTCATAATGAGGAAGTTCCGCAATATTTTGGGTTCCTCAACCGTTACCGCATCCTCATAAATAAAAATAAAAAAATCCTCTTCCGCTATCGCTTCCTCAAAATTTTAGAGGAATTTTTGAGGAATTTCACTGCGGATGCGCGTCGCGTATCGAATCCAATCATGGCAACGCACACGCCAGAGCGCGAGAATTTTATTATTCGCTCATCTTTTTTTGTGTGCGTGTGTTGTGTACTGTGCTGTGCCGAGTGTGAGTTTTTTTGTTTCACGTTCGATCGTGAACGCGTTTGGCGTTTACTAAGATTTTGTATCGGATTACTCACTGGGCTGGGCTCACTCCCAGTAGTGGCGCTGTACAAATCCCATACAAAATCTTAGTAAACGCCAAACGCGTTCACGATCGAATGTGAAACACAAAAAATTCACACTAGGCACACGAACTCCTCCTTAACTGCTGGACCGATTTTGATGATTCTATATTGTCTGTGTTTCGAGAATGGTGTAGATTCATAGTTTGGTCCACTGGAAAATGCCCTTTTAATTATTTTTGAAGTGAAAACTTCTTTAGCGGCGTTGAGCACTTTTGTGGGATGGGTAAAACTGTGAAACTCGCGTCAGATTCTCGTGCTGATCGAAAAACCGTAAGACGGTTGGGAGTAGTGTTGTAACATCGAAATAAAAAAAACAATCGATTGTTTTTTTTCGATTGTCGATATTTTTTTATCGATTGTAGGGTTTCGATTAATTAAAAAAACGTTTTTTTAATCGATTTTCATAAAAAATTGGTTAAAAATTTAATCGATTGTAAGGGTTTCGATTTATTAAAAAAAAGATTTTTAAAAATCGATTTTCATAAAAAATGGGTTAATTTTTTTTTTATTAAATAAGGGGCAAACGAGCAAACGGGTCACCTGATGGTAAGCAACTACCGTCGCCCATGGACACTCACAACATCAGAAGAGCTGCAGGTGCGTTGCCGGCCTTTTAATGGAGGATGCAGAGTGAAGCTACATCTCGGCGTAATTCCAAGGGGTCCAAGCTGTTTGAAACACTATGACAGTCAACAATGCGAGCGGCCCTTCGTTGGATAAGATTGGTATTTTGGCGCCCCTGAGATGAGAACAATATTCCATATGAGGCCGAACCTGCGCCTTGTAGAGTTGTAGGCGCTGGTCCGGACTGAAGTACTGTCTCGCTCTGTTAAGAACACCAAGCTTCTTCAAGGCTAATTTGGCCTTACTCTCTAGATGATTGAGATACTTGGCGTCAACATATCGAGCGAAGTCCGACTTCGCTCGATATGTTGACGCCAAGTATCTCAATGCTAGGGGAGATGTTTAAAGATGTGCCCTCGAAACGAGGATATACGATTTAATCGATTGTAAGGGTTTCGATTAAGTAATTAAAAAAATCGATTTTTTAAAATCAATTTTCATAAAAAATGGATTAAAAAAATAATGCACAGCGTTAATAATCAAGTTTTCACTTCTGCCGGCACTCCCAGAGTGGAACCCGTCTTTTTTGTGTATAATTGTTGTACAGATAGGACAAATTCTTTTGGGTCCGCTAGTATTTATAATTTCCTATCATCCTATTCCTCATCCGCTTCCTCATCCGCATCCTCTTCCTCATAAAATATCCTCTTCCTCATCCGCATCCTCTAAATTTGCGCGTAACAATTCCTCTTCCTCCTCCTCTTCCTCATAATCACTTCCTCAACAACCCTAAAATATTCATAGAAGTCCAGGATAGGTTTTAAAGTGACACAAAGTTCACCGGGACAGCTAGTTAAAGTTATTTTTTATGAAACTTCTTATAATTACTAAATAAAAGCCAAACTATGATAGCAAAACTTGAAGGAATAAGTAATAAGGCCATGACTCTTAACAAACTGCATGTTGCCTAAAGGTCAAACCCAGGTATAATTTGCATGATGTAATCACAATATTTGCTACAAATTAATACTTGTTTTTTATAATAACGGATGGACATTATGGAAACCAGTTTTGTACACATTATATACGAGGGCTGCTATTTATGTATCCGGAATTAAAAAAAGAAACAAACATATATCATTTAATATGGTTTTATTGCTTTTCAAAATATTCGCCGCGATGATCGACACACTTTTGCATACGCTGGAACCAATTTTCATAACATTTTTTCCATTCTGATTGAGGTATCTCCAAAACGTGCATTTTGAACGCATCAACAGCCTCTTCGCGGCTCGAAAAACGTTGACCACGTAATTTGTTCTTCGCGTATGGAAATAAAAAGAAATCGTTAGGTGCCAAATCAGGCCTGTACGGCGGATGACCAGTCAATTCGATCTTTTGACCCTCCAAAAACTGAGTTGTTTCAGCTGAGGTGTGACAGCTAGCATTGTCGTGATGTAATATGATTCTGCGTTGTCGGTTGTCCTTTCTTATTTCTTCAAAGACTTCTGGTAAACAAATGGTCGTATACCATTCAGAATTAACCGTTTTACGATTCTCTAATGGCACTGTAGCCACATGTCCATTAATTCCAAAAAAAACAGGCGACCATTTGCTTCAAAGTACTTTTTGCACGAGTAACTTTTGTTGGTTTTGGCTCATCTTGGAACACCCACACCGTTGACTGTTGTTTAGTTTCGGGGTCATATGCATAGATCCAAGATTCATCACCTGTGTAGATATTATAAACGGCTTTTGACGTACCACGGTTGTATTTTTTTATAATTTTTTTGCACCAATCGACGAGCCCGTTTTTGATCGATTGTCAAGTTTTGCAAAATCCAACGCGAACATATTTTTTTTACAGCCAAATGTTCGTGTAATATCTTATGTATGCTCGTCATACTTATGCCCAAGGACGCCTCTATCTCGCGATATGTAACATGACGATCACGCATTATTAGTTCCCACACAGCATCTATATTTTGTGGGACAACAGCTGTTTTTGGGCGACCTTCTTTATTTTCATCCGTGAGCATAGACCGCCCACGATTAAACTCACTGTACCAGTGATAAACAGTGGTTTTTGATGGTGCTTCATCTCTAAAAGTTGCGGTGAGTTGAATAAAGCACTGTTGTTGATTTAGCCCACGCCGAAAATCGTAGTAAATCATTGCACGAAAATGTTCACGCGTTAAATCCATGGCAAATGAAGACACGCAATTTTCAAAATGACGCCACAATGGAAAAATAATTGACAGTCACATAAAACAAAATGTATTCTTCAACCAAAGAGTTATATTTTCAAATGTTGTAATTACTTTTTAAATATTGTTCTTGTAAGTGGCCAGTTCCGGATACATAAATAGCAGCCCTCGTACGAAATATAACTACTACAAATAATAAATTCTGAGTGCTGAATATAAATAATTATAGTAACATTTTCTTCCACTTTCTCCTAAGCTATTTACAGCTGTCCTAGAAAAAGTCTTTCAAAAACTAAACTGGGAACAGCTCGGTCTAAATATTAATGGCTCTCGTCTAAATCATCTGAGATTCGCTGATGATATTGTTATATTTGAAGAAGACCCTGACAAATTGCAACTTATGCTGAGCGATCTAACAGCCGCCAGCAAAAACGTAGGCTTAGAATTGAACACCAGTAAGATCAAGGTGATGACAAACTCTGCAAACCAAGATATAATAGTCAATGACTACAAACTAGAATATGTCAGAAACTATACTTACCTCGGACAGATAATTTCCTTCGAGGACCAAATGATCAAAGAAATAGAAAAAAGAATAGCTCATGGTTGGAACAAATTTTGGTCACTAAAAGAGATTCTTAAAAGCAAAGACTTAAGCTTGCGTATAAAGAGCAAGACTTTTAATACATGTGTCCTCCCCTGTCTAACTTATGGCTCTGAAACATGGTCCCTTTCCAAAGTGCATAGAGATAAACTAGCAAAATTCAAGAGAACCATGGAGCGCAGCATGATGGGGTGCAAACTGCAAGACCAATAGCTTAGCCTAACAATCAGGATGAAAACTAAAATAGTCGACTGCCTCAGACGTATAGATATGCTAAAATAGAGATGGGCAGGGTACACTGTATGATGCAAACAAAGTAAATGGACTCAGAGAGTCATTATGTGGTATCCAAGAGATGGCAAAAGGACAAGAGGTCGACCCACCATGAGATGGGAAGACGAAATTAAACTAACTGCTGGCTACTGGACAAGAGTAGCACAGGATAGAAAATACTGGAAAGAGCTGGAGGAGGCCTTTGCCAACAGGCACACCAAATTAGAAGACTATAATATATAACAAGAAAATTCTTATAACACTGCAAAACAGACAATTTGGAAAAAGAGGCTAAATAATCTATACTAATATTATAAATGTGAAAGTATCTCTGTCTATCTGTCTGTCTGTCTCGCTTTCACACCAAAACTACTGAACCGATTGTAATGAAATTTTGTACACAGATAGTCTTAAGTCTGAGAAAGGACATAGGCTACTTTTTAACTGAAAAAAGGGGTTGCAAGGGGGTGAAAATGCGTAAATTTGTTCAAATTAAGTTAGTTCCAAAAATTCACAATAGATGGCGCTGTGCGTCTCTTACATCGTGCTATTGCTTATGTCTTTCTATAAGAGGTGGTTTCATCATATACTAGATTTTCGACATTTTCGATTGTAATAATGATTAATGTACTATTTTACGTTATTAAATAACTCAGTACTTTACCTATGCAGTGACGTAACCTTAAACCTATCAATGACAAATAGTTTCTGGGTAAAGTTGTGTAATAGGGTTGCTGAGGATTCCTCTTCCGCTTCCTCATAATGAGGAAGTTCCGCAATATTTTGGGTTCCTCAACCGTTACCGCATCCTCATAAATAAAAATAAAAAAATCCTCTTCCGCTATCGCTTCCTCAAAATTTTAGAGGAATTTTTGAGGAATTTCACTGCGGATGCGCGTCGCGTATCGAATCCAATCATGGCAACGCACACGCCAGAGCGCGAGAATTTTATTATTCGCTCATCTTTTTTTGTGTGCGTGTGTTGTGTACTGTGCTGTGCCGAGTGTGAGTTTTTTTGTTTCACGTTCGATCGTGAACGCGTTTGGCGTTTACTAAGATTTTGTATCGGATTACTCACTGGGCTGGGCTCACTCCCAGTAGTGGCGCTGTACAAATCCCATACAAAATCTTAGTAAACGCCAAACGCGTTCACGATCGAATGTGAAACACAAAAAATTCACACTAGGCACACGAACTCCTCCTTAACTGCTGGACCGATTTTGATGATTCTATATTGTCTGTGTTTCGAGAATGGTGTAGATTCATAGTTTGGTCCACTGGAAAATGCACTTTTAATTATTTTTGAAGTGAAAACTTCTTTAGCGGCGTTGAGCACTTTTGTGGGATGGGTAAAACTGTGAAACTCGCGTCAGATTCTCGTGCTGATCGAAAAACCGTAAGACGGTTGGGAGTAGTGTTGTAACATCGAAATAAAAAAAACAATCGATTGTTTTTTTTCGATTGTCGATATTTTTTTATCGATTGTAGGGTTTCGATTAATTAAAAAAACGTTTTTTTAATCGATTTTCATAAAAAATTGGTTAAAAATTTAATCGATTGTAAGGGTTTCGATTTATTAAAAAAAAGATTTTTAAAAATCGATTTTCATAAAAAATGGGTTAATTTTTTTTTTATTAAATAAGGGGCAAACGAGCAAACGGGTCACCTGATGGTAAGCAACTACCGTCGCCCATGGACACTCACAACATCAGAAGAGCTGCAGGTGCGTTGCCGGCCTTTTAATGGAGGATGCAGAGTGAAGCTACATCTCGGCGTAATTCCAAGGGGTCCAAGCTGTTTGAAACACTATGACAGTCAACAATGCGAGCGGCCCTTCGTTGGATAAGATTGGTATTTTGGCGCCCCTGAGATGAGAACAATATTCCATATGAGGCCGAACCTGCGCCTTGTAGAGTTGTAGGCGCTGGTCCGGACTGAAGTACTGTCTCGCTCTGTTAAGAACACCAAGCTTCTTCAAGGCTAATTTGGCCTTACTCTCTAGATGATTGAGATACTTGGCGTCAACATATCGAGCGAAGTCCGACTTCGCTCGATATGTTGACGCCAAGTATCTCAATGCTAGGGGAGATGTTTAAAGATGTGCCCTCGAAACGAGGATATACGATTTAATCGATTGTAAGGGTTTCGATTAAGTAATTAAAAAAATCGATTTTTTAAAATCAATTTTCATAAAAAATGGATTAAAAAAATAATGCACAGCGTTAATAATCAAGTTTTCACTTCTGCCGGCACTCCCAGAGTGGAACCCGTCTTTTTTGTGTATAATTGTTGTACAGATAGGACAAATTCTTTTGGGTCCGCTAGTATTTATAATTTCCTATCATCCTATTCCTCATCCGCTTCCTCATCCGCATCCTCTTCCTCATAAAATATCCTCTTCCTCATCCGCATCCTCTAAATTTGCGCGTAACAATTCCTCTTCCTCCTCCTCTTCCTCATAATCACTTCCTCAACAACCCTATTGTGTAATACGGGGCCTAAATATACTTTAAAATATGGCATAAATAAAGTTTAATTTAAAAAATGAAATAAGTTATGTGCACACTGCACAGCTGTTTTGGGTGTTTAAGGGGTACCTACCAGGGTTTTTTTATAAAAGCTTTTGACACCAATTTTGTTGACATCGCACGCTATAAACTGAAGTCCACGCGGACGAAGTCGCAGGCAACAGCTAGTAATAATAATAACATTTTCTTAATAATTAATAAAACAATTTTTAAATGTACCAGGTGTCAAGCTGCCCCTACCAAGTCAAATTTTATTATGTAACCCACAAACTCAATTAAAAAAATTTGTAACTGCACTGTAGGCTGAAAGAGTTTGGAAGATTGGGAACCCTGTTCTAAACAAAGAATTAGCAAAACCTGTTCAGCCATTCTTGAGATAAGCCCTTACCAAAACATGTAGCAATTAATTTTTTACACACATTACAAATTACAGTGTCACTGTATGCTGTTTTCTTTTTTGTAATTTTTTGTTGGATTTATTAAAACTATTCTTGAAACAATACATTTTTTTATTAAATATCTCTATTCATACAATTAAGTCAAAAACTTTAATAGCACAAAGATAAAAGACCACAGCGCTGCGCTGTTATAAGGAAGGACAATAAAACATATTCATATATTCATATATAAATTCTGAGGGTAAAACTGAAATTGTCCAATGACAAAATTATAATATTATTCAGAAACTTTATTTATACTTAGTATTTACTAAGACTTTTATGAACATAATTATGGAACTTTATTAATTATTGAAATGAAATGTAATACTTAGTAATAAATCAATTTTTAATAGATTTTTCATGGATGTAGTTTAAAAACTTACTTCATTTGTTTTCTTTAGCGTTGTTCGAGTAATTTTCTGTACACTGACCACAATATATTAAAACTGCACAAAAACTATTATTATTTACAGTAAGCTTTTACTTATTTTATTTTTCCGATAAGTAAATATATTTATAAAATAAAAATAAACAGGATTTCGATTTTATGGAATGGCAGAGGAGATTGACAGTTGCACAGATTACTAGTATATACAAAGAGGATGTAAACTGTATACTACGTAACAGTATATATTTGGACAGTTGACAGGCGACAGCATCAAGCAATAAGCATAGACATTTTTTTTTAATTCGTCCCGGTTGGGACAGGCAAAGGGAGCTTAAGCATAGACATTAGACCATAGAGTAAATTGACACTTGACAGATTTTTTTATATTATTTCTGACAAGTGACAACCCAATGACAACCAAGTGACAAGTGACAACTGTCTGAGGTCTGAAATCAGCTATGAGCAAGGAAGTCTATGGAGAAGCCGTTGTCAACATATATAAATTTTTACTTATACAAATATCAGGCATTTATGGTACAGAGCGTTAAATATAACTTTGTCTCTTTCATTCTACAGTGTAATTGCATTTGACGAAAGAGACGAACATATTTCAGTTATTGCATATTCTTGGTAAAATTCTGTCAAAAGGTACGTGCCAGATCCGCCATCTTTTGCAACGAGTTTCATGGTAGTTGTGCTGTCAAGAGGCTGTTTATTATTTGGAAAAAATGAGTTTTATCGATTTAAATACGAGAAAATGGGATAATAATTACGTGGAAGTGTGAGAAAACTGTTTATCAAAATGACTAAATGTTGTATTGTGATGTGTGGTGCAAAAACCCTAGGCAATGGCAGCCATTTTATGTAACGAATCTATGGTTTAGGTTTGCACGTTTTTTTTGTAGGTATTTCAAGTCCTCTTTTTTCTTTGGTCTGAGGAAATCAGGTTGCCTTTACTCGTGTTCAGTTCGGTGTTCGTGTTCAGTGTTTTTCAACTGCGCATGCGAGGCTTTTTTATGTGTCAGTGTGAGTGTCATATTCTAAAATACCTACCGATCAATTTCTCTCAGATTTTAGAAAATCTGCCAGGTATTTTAGAGTATGACACTCACACTGACACCAATTTATTACTTTGCGCATGTGCATTAAAAAACCAAACGAACACGACTCATGCCTTTGACGTATAATTTTTTAATTTGCGTCAAGAAAATCATGACAGAAGGGAAAATTTTTAAATGAAATAAAAATGGGCCATTTTCTTATATTTTTAATTTGATTGTCAAACAGCTTCCATTTTAGTAACTAGATGGCGTATGGGTAGACAATTATCGGTAATACCAGGTAATACCATCAATAATTGCTACAAAACTCGGCAAAAGAATGTAAAACTTGATACATTTCAATTTGAAAAAGACAGAATAATATTATATAAAATAATATAAAGACAGAATAATAATATAATAATATAATGAATAGGATAATAAAGTTATTATAACGATGTTTTAGTTAAAACTCACGGAAGAAATAGCCCTTATTATCGTTATTCACACCAAATGTCACAGGAATTATAAATTTTGGTTTTGACAACATCTTACCTGCACTTTCTTTCTTTCTTTTTCTTCTTTTTTGGCAACTTGACACAAAGGATGTGTATGTTGTGCCACAGACAAGGTAAAAAGGTAAGGAATATGGCGGGAAAACCATATACCTCCTATTATAATTTTCATCATCGTTTTCATGTATCGTCAGGTCTAAAGTCTAGTCAAAGTCTAAGTAAAAGTCAATACAGTCAAGGAGTCAAGTCGGTCGATTCAGTAAAGTGGTAGACGCTTTACTGAAACTTTCGATGGAGTTTTGGAGGGAACACAAAATAGCACGTTTCTGGATATTACATCACTTTCCTACACTTGTGCATGAACACGAATATCTAATGGTTAATATTCTACCAATATGACACATTAAAAACCCAGCTAACACAATTTTAGGAAAATAAATACAAAACACAACAGCACTCTTTCAGATGCCCGCCAAAACTCCCTTACCTGCACTTGTGCACGATAACGAATATTAATGGCCAATATTTTACCAATAATGAACATCAAAAACTCAAATAACACAATTTAGGAAAAAATAATAAAAACCACACTAACAATAAAAAGTAGAAGTTTCAAAGTAACATGGCCGCCACAAGGCCGTTAAGTTGTCAGTTTTCAATTTGACAAGTTTTTATTTTAACAGTGTGTTCCTAAACTATTACCAGTATAATGGCCTAATCGATTAGGCCAATGATCGCTTAGGCATATGCTCTTCGTGACTTGACAGTACACTGATATTTTTTGGAAACACAAGCCATATGTAGCAATAATCTGTGACATGTAGTCAGTGATGCCAACCTGCAGATAATAATTTCAGATCGGTGGGGAACCAATAGAAAATCTAGAAGTGTATATCGTCGCGCCATCTGGTGGAGATTAAAACTAAGAAAACGTCCCATGAGAGCGCTTTCCCACGAGACACGACATGACACGACAAAATGCGGTGACGATTCCGGGCGCCATACATTTCTATCATCTATGTACCGTTTTCACACGGAACGACACCGCACAGCACGACACACGATTTTGAGACGACAGTCCGCTATGTCGTCACGTTTTTTAGCACAGATAAAAAAAATTACAAAGATATTAAGAAAGTTGTCTGTGGTTCATTTGTAAAGTTTGAATTTTGAACCAGGCCACTAAAATTACTGCCTTATAATATAATACAATATGCCCCGCGTTCCACTTGACGTCAACAACGATCATCGAACTATCTTTTAAAATTATATTGTACAAAACCCACCAATAGATGACATAATATTTTTAAGTACTAATGGCTGGTTTATACTTATAAGTAGTTAACTTGATTTTAAATTTGTAAATTGTAAACACAAAATTTAGTAGCCAATAGCAAGTTAAAATTTAGTTTAGTAAGTATAAGGTCATAAGTTAAAATTTAGTTTACCGTTTATCTACTTAACACGTGTAAACCAGCCATAAGTGAATGCGGTGTCGTCGCAGAAATCGTCACTCGTGTGAAAACGTTCAAACGACAACCTGTGTGACGTCTGTCGTGCAATCTATATTTCTCTAAGAATCGTGTCGTGTCGTGAATCCTGTGAAAACACTCGGGGAACTTTATAATTATAGTGCGTTTCATCGAATAGTTCTTTTGCCGTCATGTTGGCAGTTATGCAAATTAATGTTGCCACATTACCCTTACTGTGATACCTTAAATTAGGGGGAGATAATATGTTCTCAGTTATTACAAAATACACTTAAAGAAAATTGTACATAATTCTAATGCCCGTGCGACGACTATGGCACCATACTTATATTTTAGTCACTTCAATAAAATTATATGGGCAAAACAACGTTTGCCGGGACAGCCAGTACTTAATATACCTATCGAACAAAGTTCTCTCCCGATCCGTACAAACTACGAAAGAGTGACGTCAGTCTTTCGTAGCACTTTGTATGGAGCGTTTCGGGCAGGTCTATTTTATGAGATGTTTGAATTGTTCATATTATCTTGGTGAATTTTTAAGCTATCAGAGTCATTCTTTCAGCGATGTTTCTATTTTTAAGGGTCTTTCAATAAGAAAAAAAATTAGTCATCAAGCCTATTGTAAAAGTAAGTCTCACTAAAACTCGAGAACAGCTAAACGAATTGGGTCATTTTACTATTGATTCTTTTTTTTATAAAATAAGGGGGCAAACAAGCAAACGGCCACCTGATGGGAATCAACTACCGTCTTCTAATTTTCAGGTCTTCTTTTTTGTTTCTTGAAACTAGTGAACTTGAAACATTCGTAGAAGTCTAGGGGAGGAGAGGAGGTAAATCCATACTAATATTATAAATGCGAAAGTGTGTCTGTCTGTCTGTCTGTCTGTCTGTTACCTCTTCACGCCCAAAGAGCTTAACCGATTTTGCGCTGGGAATGGACTAGGATACTTTTTGTCCCGGAAAAATGTACGGTTCCCGCGCGATAAACGAGTTTTGGCGCAACGGAGTTGCGGGCGTCATCTAGTATATAATATTTTTATTCCATAAACCGACAAAATCTCCAGCGAACCCCAAAAACATATTTTGGGTAAGTCCATTTGAATATTTATGAACATTCGTAAAAAATTCAGATACAAAGCATAATATTTAGCTTCTCACGAACAAAAGGTGTCCAATAAGTTTGATAAAACAACGGAAATATAAACATCCTGAGTACTATTTCTGGTTCGTAATGAATTACATGTAATGCAGTCTGTTCCAAGTAAGCGTTATAGATAGACAAAAGAAAAAATTATGAGTTTGTTAATCTATCTGTCTATGATAGTGGTTGTAGCAGTGCTAGCCGAGGATGCTAATTGTGAGTACCTACGTACCTTTTTAGGTTTAGGTCCAGTGATTAATGATTATACACGAATTAAAATGTATAATATTATGTCAGTACCATATTGGAATTAATATATACTAGTTATACGTAGTATACATATATTACTTAATTACATGGTCAGTACTCAGTAGATAGGATAGGTTAGGGGGCGTCCACAAATTACATGAGGTGTTTTTTTTTACTGAGGAAACTGAGCAGAATTTGAACTTGGGTGCTATGTAAGCACGTCTTGATTACAGTATCTGGCAAAAGTTCTGCTGTTTAATTTGTAGTTAGCGAGCGCAACTTTCTTGTGTCTCTTTCATTTTACTATCGTTACTATAGTCTAAGATCCGGCCATAGAATGACCTTCACCCATCGTATTACGGGATGAAAATGATTTTTTTATAAAATTAAATATGTTAAAAAAATTATTTACAGGAGGTTGTCTGAAAAATTTGGTGCAAAGTGTAATTAATTAATAATTAAAAAATGTTTTTTTTAAACATTACATTCATTCAACCTTATGTCATTATATTCATAATAAAATTATCTTTATTTTGATATAAGGTTTATCGCGTAAGTGGATCGTTGAAAATTACTAGTATCGATTTACCTGTATATAGCTGCCTACCTGATAATTGCACCGGAAAAAAAAAGTCAACCCAGCGTTTGCATATTCTATGAGCTACATACTTTCGATTAGTATACAGTTTTTTTGCGTAAGGGAATGAATGTAATGTTTAAAAAAAAAACATTTTTTAATTATTAATTAATTACACTTTGCACCAAATTTTTCAGACAACCTCCTGTAAATATATTTTTTAACATGTTTAATTTTATAAAAAAATCATTTTCATCCCGTAATACGATGGGTGAAGGTCATTCTATGGCCGGATCTCCTACTACTATCAAACAAAAGATGCACACGGCTATAACAGACTGCATTCAAAATGTAGTAAAAAGTCAACTATTACTCGATAGCATGTCGATAGCTCCCTTATGTTTTGTAAAGTTTCTGTTATTGTTATTTTTGGTCACATTTCGAAACGTAGCATTAGTGAAAAATGTTGTAAATGTACCGATAATATGCATCGTAACTAGATCCTAGGTAAAATATGCTATTACTGCTAAAAATGGCTAAAATATGCAAATGCATGCATATGCAAATTTTGCATTTTAAATCACAATAATTATTACTAGTCCGGTCTGGATTATATGCATTTGCATACTTGCATAAGTATGCAAATGCATATAATCCGGTCTCTAGTAATAATTATTGTGATCTATCAGCTGGGTTTGTAGTAACGCGACCAAACTATGTATGTCCCCCGTTTTCCTAGGAATCATCAATCAACTTTTGTGATATTAGGTAAGATTGAGTTTCTTTTTATCAGATGAATGAGAATTTAGAACTGTAGGTACTTACCTAAAACTTATAGTTACGTCTTGCCATTACAAAAAAATTGCATTATTGAATTGCTCGTGGATCTAGCATATTAATATCGTACTACGGGTGTTTACAGATCAAGCTTGTGTTGACAAATATTCAAGAAAAGGCTACCAGCCTTGGCAGGAATGGTCTGACCACTACACATGCCACCGATACAGATGCGAGATACGCGACGGAAAATATTTTATAGCAGCTGTGGGGTATGTCGTTTAATTTGAAATAGCTAAAATTATAATAAACTGTAAAGTGTAATTTCAATTATATTATTAAGAGGAAAATAAAGTAAAGTTGATGCAGCCACTTGCTATCGGTTTTCTGTTGTACTTAATTGATTGCACCTTATTAACCACAAGAGCAACGAAAGTACGAGTACGAGTATAATTATTATTAATATTCTACGAGTGTGACTACAACATTGGGTAGGTACTGTTTTGCAGTCATAGTAGGTACCTTATCATAGTTAATAGATTCTGATTACATTTATTCTTTACGAGTATAATGATAACATTTATTCTTTATAATGATAACATGATAACATTTATTCTTAACAGGTGTAGAAAACCGAAAATACCTGAAAACGCTTTAGAATGTCACGAATACATAGAAGACGAAAATGTCGGTGAGTTTGGAACACGGAATACAAATGGCTTAGAACCAAATTTTGCATTTTAAAAATAAGGAAACATTGCAGAAGACGTCGTCTACTGAAAATTTATATTTTGAGATTTAATTAAAGTCATACCTAAGTCCTAATACGTTAGTTCAATCAAGTTATGCTTTATATTTATACACAAACATTTTATTCGTATTTTTATAAAAATACCAATTTATAGGCATTTTTCCAGAGTTTCCAACATGCTGTGCCCGACTGCGATGCGTTGTAGAAGTAAATGGAGAAAGAATAGTGCAAACTCGCGGACAACCTGGTGAACTATTCCCGGACAAGTAAATAACTTATTTCAAAACTAAACATTTCAATTCAGTTTGAAATTATATCAATTAAAGAAACTTATGCTTAATGTCTTAAAAAAAATTAAAAAATCCATCCAAATATAAGAAAAACTGAAAGGTTTGTTACCCACGTATGTTCTTTAACGTTGACTTTTTATAGACCGTGGAAAGGACAGCAGAACGATCCCAATGCACCAGTAGTGGCAATTCCCGGTCTCCAACAGGCCTCTAACGTGGAACCACAGGTCCAGACTGCTGCAGGAATGTACAATAACAGGGGCGCAGGCAAGCTAAGTGAGACACAAGTATCAATCCAGAATCTCTAATATAGTCAAAATATTATGAAATTGATAAAAGTTTTTTTATGATGTTCGGCAAGTAACTTAAAGAGCAATTGCTAAACAGTGAATACGTTAAAAAATATATCATTTAGTAATAAGGTTTTTGGTAAAAATAACTATGAATTACACATTTATATGCAAATTTTTTTACAGTGGATGGCAGCGATATGAGCAGTCGCCGATATGTTGATCCGTATCCAAACCAACAAAATATTCAAGATTCACCGAGGAAGAAGCGTTCTATGTCTTTACCTAATAAGGAATCAAATTACGAAGAGTCCCGTACTTCTAACACGCAAGCTCCAAAAATCCGTGGCTATGCACCTGAAAAATATACTTCATATTTTAACAATGCAAAAAACAAGGCTTTCTACTTTTCGTGAGATTTTAAAATTAATATAAGTTTTTATGATTATGCAATTAAATAAAACATAAATGCGTACCTACTTAACTACAGATACCTAGAAGTCGACAGAACCTATAGACTCTCTATAATAAATTATTCTTTTATGTGTTTAAATTGTGTATTTTTTCTTTAGAACATTAAAAATTAATTTCTATTTAAGTTTGGTAACTAAATTATTTTATTTTATTTTTTATATTTATATAATATTTATCTCCTCATAATGCTGTATCATTATATGATTTGTAAATCGGAATCCAACCTTAATAATTATAATGTTCCTTGGGGTAAGGACCAGGTGCCCTACCATGAGCTCTTATAGCAGTATTACTTTAATATTACTTTAGAATTTCATATAAACAAACATGATCTCTATTTATATAGACATAGCTATGTTTTTTGTTTGTGCGGAATCTGAAAGTAATATTAAAGTAATACTGCTATAAGATGTCATGGTAGGGGGGCTGGTGATCTGTACTACAGGCATGACCTATAATGGACACCAGCTCCTTACAATCTTACCTGACTGTCATAAATTCTGTTATGTTTACCTTAAACCTGTATTGTGAGGAGAAAATAAAGATTATTATTATTATTTTGACGTGACAACGTCTTATAATTCGATATGGGGTGCGCGCCCGAAAACATGACAGTTCATGCGGCGCTACCTCGCTCTGAGGCGTTCCATTTAAGGCTTGAAGTGCAAGCGAGAGCGCGGAACGAGCGACAAGGAAGCACAATCGGCCTTTGCGTTCGGCAGCGTTCGACATCCGTCTCTCTCCTAAGTCCCACTTGAGTGACGTCATACGGTTCGATGCATTCTGTAGGGTTACCCTGGGACGCAAATCCTTCTGGCGTTATAATTAATTAATCCCTCTGGCGTTATAATTAATTAAACAACCAGTGAGGGTCGGCGAATAGACAAGAATCTATTCCATTGAATTACATATACCAAATTTTGTCGAGTAAACGATAGCGCGATCTAGAGTACAACAGCGACATCTGTTATCAAATCGCGGAACTAAATTTACTTATAAAATATTATGAAGTTCAACTCAACAAAGGTAGTTGTATACTATATAACCTATACAATTTTATATTTACAATTTTAAAACACGACGGGTTCCCCCTTAATAAGTTAAGCTTTAAAACACACTACTATCCCATAAGACGTACAGTTAAGATTAAAATTCGATATATTATTGCATTTTTATATTTTAAAATTTTATTGACATTGACACTTATTTATTTATTTACCAATTATTAACACAGTACAAAATGAACCGGAGTCAGAGGCATCTCCAACTTATGCGAGTGTCACCCGGGGAATAGGGAAAACCCAGACACCATCCAGGGAACCCAAGTACAGGACCCTCCACTCCCTAGTCGTATCGGACAAGGAAGACCTCATGCCCACGAACATTGGCTGTTGTTTGGACATTGCGAAGGCCTTTGATCGGGTTTGGCATAAAGCGCTGCTGTCAAAGCTTCCATCATACGGGCTGCCCGAGAAATTATGTAAGTGGGTCACTGATTTCTTAGCAGACAGAAGCATAAAGGTCGTAGTTGACGGCGAATGCTCGTTGATGCTGTTGTCCCTCAGGGCTGTGTGCTATCGCCTATTCTATTCTAACTGCATATCAATGACATGTTGCAGACCAGCGGCATTCATTGCTATGCAGATGATAGTACAGGTGATGCTGTATATACCGGCTCCCCCAATATTTCTCGGCAAAATGTCACTGAGAGTCGAAACGAACTTGTGTCTAAGGTGGAGAATTCATTGGAGAAGGTCTCTGAATGGGGTTGACGTAACTTGGTCCAATTCAACCCTGCCAAGACACAAGTCTGCGCGTTCACCACTAAAAAGTCACCAATGGTCGTATATCCTCGTTTCGAGGGCACATCTTTAACCATCTCCCCTAGCATTGAGATACTTGGCGTCAACATATCGAGCGAAGTCCAGTTCCGATATCATCTAGAGGGTAAGGCCAAATTAGCCTCGAAGAAGCTTGGTGTTCTTAACAGAGCGAGACAGTACTTCAGTCCGGACCAACGCCTACAACTCTACAAGGCGCAGGTTCAGCCTCATATGGAATATTGTTCTCATCTCTGGGCAGGGGCGCCAAAATACCAACTGCTCCCTCTGGATCGTATCCAACGAAGGGCCGCTCGAATTGTTGACTGTCATAGTGTTTCAAACAGCTTGGACCCCTTGGAATTACGCCGAGATGTAGCTTCACTCTGCATCCTCTATCGGTTGTATCACGGGGAGTGCTCTGAGGAATTGTTCGGAATCATACCACCTGCAACTTTTCGCCATCGTCCCACGCGAAAAACATACCATCCTCATCACCTCGATGAGTGGCAGTCTTCCACAGTGCATTTTTCGCGTAACTTTCTGCCGCGCACTATAAAACTCTGGAACTAACTGTCACCAGCAGTATTTCCGGACCTATACGACCTGCAAACCTTCAAGAAAAGAGCGTATTCCCTCTTAAAAGGCCGGCAACGCACCTGCAGCTCTTCTGATGTTGCGAGTGTCCATGGGCGACGGTAGTTGCTTACCATCAGGTGACCCGTTTGCTCGTTTGCCCCCTTATTTAATAAAAAAAAAGAAAAAAATAATGTTGAGAAGTCCCTGACTTAAAGGTTTCTGAGGTATTAAAAGCATTTTAACTTTCAGATCTAATAAGACTAAAGTGATTACATAATTTCATTGTTATTTTGTTACAAAACAAATATTTTTGTGGCATAATATAAGACATTTTCTATTAATAAAGTTGATTTTAAGTAAAACATTAACCTGTAGTTTCAATTTATTCAATTTTATAACATACATTCAAACATGCGGGATCCCGCGGATATTTAAAAAAGCGCATATTTAATATACACAGGAAAGAGCCAGTTTTAGCGGTGTATAAGCGTCAAAAGCGTGTAATGTTATGTCCGACTTACTCGGACATAACAAAGGAGTCGGTCTGCATATTTCATGTAATAAAAGTGTTAACA
This sequence comes from Polyommatus icarus, assembly GCA_937595015.1. NCBI lineage: Eukaryota > Metazoa > Arthropoda > Insecta > Lepidoptera > Lycaenidae > Polyommatus > Polyommatus icarus. The sequence goes on along the minus strand of OW569324.1, from coordinate 7,149,383 downwards.
AAAGTTTTTTGTGAACATTTTGTGTCAGATATTGTTGAGTTTTGTGGTTCCACTAAATAAAAACCATAAGAATGGCCAAATAATGCCTCAACCACGTGGATTTAATATTAAATACGTAAGTTTTGTACAACGTTTTTTGGGCTTTTCAATCGGTATTTTTGTAAGCTAAAAAGATAATTTATAATTTTAATAATCCCTTAATCGTGCTATATAAGGCATTAATGCTAAAAATCTCACATCAATTAATAATTATTTGTCTACAAAAATTGCATAGCTTTTTACGTGTGTTTACGGATTCTCATTACGTGAACTATAGTTTATCGATATCATGAACTAAATGACTTTCTTTTCTGTATAATAATGTGCTTCGAAATGATCGACAAATATTCAAGAAAATAAACGCACACTACTTGTATAGTTCTTGCAATCTACGAGTGCGCGTCGCCTTTATTTGTAGTTGGAAATGTGAATAGACATTTTCGTTAGTGTGCGTACCCGACGGAGCAGGCAGTAGCGAGCAAGCCATGTACGCGTGTATAGATATGGTCTCTCACACAACTAAGGGCGACGCGCACTCGTAGATTGCAAGAACTATATGAAAATAAGCACAAAATGGCCACGCGATGACGGGCTAAGATTACAATACAATCCTTGCTCTCCTTCGTACCTCCTCGACAGATTCAACTTCTCTCGATCTCCTGATCTCCCTTGTAGGTCCAATGTCCGGTCTAATCTCTCCCTCCCCTCCCATCGTTCCAACTTCTACTCCTACTCGTTCACTGTTCATGCTGTCAGATTGTGGAACTCGCTCCCTCACACCATCCGTAATAGTCCCACCATTACTGTTTTTAAAAGACGCTTGAAAGAGCACTACCTTGAATCTCCATCCATTTAAATACCATTATTATTATGATTATATATATATATATATATATATATATATATATATATATATATATATATATATATATATATATATATATATATATATATATAATATATATATATATCCTTAATCTGTGCGGCCATGTTACTTTCAAACTTCTTCTACTTCTTTTTATTGTTGGTGTGGTTTTTATTACTTTTTCCCAAATTGTGTTATTTGGGTTTTTGATGTTCATTATTGGTAAAATATTGGCCATTAAACATCCGCGTGCACAAGTGTAGGTAAGATGTTGTCAAAACCAAAATTTATAATTCCTGTGACATTTGGTGTGAATAACGATAAATAGGGCTATTTCTTCCGTGAGTTTTAACTAAAACATCGTTATAATCATGAACGTAGAAAAAAAGGCGGACGGAGTCTTGTCATATACAAAACTGTGTCTTCACTTTTCTTCTGAGTCGGCCACGCACACGTTCTGACGCCTGTCAAATAATATGGACTAGCGCAAGAATGTGTGCGTGCGGACCGTGTACATACAACCAGCTGGCCGACTCTGAATGACACAGTTTTGTGTACGGTGGGACTCCGTCCGCCTTTTTTTTATATGTCCATGGTTGTAAATACTTTATTATCCTATTCATTGGAATATCATTGTGTCTTTTTCAAATTGAAATGTAAGTATCAAGTTTTACATTCCTTTTTTTTTGGTTTTGTAGCAATCATTGATGGTATTCCCTGGTATTACCGATAGTTGTCTACCCATACGCCATCTAGTTACTAAAATGGAAGCTGTTTGACAATCAAATTAAAAAAATAAGAAAATGCCCCATTGCATAGCTATGCAATATTTTGCTTGGCTCCTTTTACATTTAATGTTTTGGTGGGATTTCATTTCTTTTTTTAAGGTTTTTTTCTTTTCACGTTAGGTCACGTCAAAACTATTCTACCATATTAACAGTCTTAAGACTTCGCCGTCTGTCTGTCACCAGGCTGGATCTCGAAAACCGCAATAGCTAGTTGAATTTTTCACAAATGATGTATTTTTGTTGTAGCTATAAAATAGAATAGTCCAATTAAACTAAAATAATTTAGGAATGGCGGGTCTCGTACAACAAAAACGATTTTTTTGCTTTTTTTGCTCTATCTTCATAATGGTAACAGTAAGGTTTTTGGAAATTTCAGAAAATACTCAATTGTGTTTCAACAATAATACTAAATAATAAAAATTAAATAAACATTTTATTTAAGAGGGGCTCCCATACAAATTTACGGTACAGAACCCTATCTACGCCAGTCCAACTTGAACTTGGCCGGTTTCATAATTTTTCCTTTCATTGTGAATAAAGACCTATCCGGGTACCAAATTTCAAGGTTCTAAGTCTGCTAGAAGTGCCTTATAATTTTGATGATCTGTCAGTCAGTGACAAAACGTAGTAACTTTGACCATCCGTAACTAGTAAACTATTAATCAGAATATAATGTAATTTGGAGGTTAAGCTATTTTTAATACTTGCTCCTAGTCATCGACATTCTAAAATGAATTTTAGCTCCTTTGTGGTGAGAGTCCCGACGCACCATCTACCGACCTTCGAGAAAGAGGAGTTCTGGCCGATTGGAGTCGTCTACATGAGGTTCCGAGGACGACTTCCGAACACGTCGCGCCCCACGTCGTAGACAATACGTGTTTAGTGTTTTAGTATTTTAGTGTTAGTGTTAGTTTTTAGTATAATAATTGTATGTATGTTAGTCTATAAGGTATTTATAATATGGGCCATGATGCCTGAGCTAAATAAATAAATAAATAAATAAATCTCTAGCTTTGTTAACATCGAAGATAAGGAGGGTGTGAAATAGCCGCGAACCGCTTCGAGAAAAGTATGGTACGGCCGTGCCTTTGCTAAAAAGCTTGGCTGGGGCACTGCCGTGCCCCCAGATGTAGGTATTGGTGTGCGAGTCGAAAAGCCCAGCTATAGGGATAGGTCAACGGCCGGATTTATAAGTGTAGTGCACTGCACTGACCTCCATTATTATATAATGGAGGTCAGTGGTGTACTGCGACTGGATTATAGCAAAAAAAAGTAAAAGAATGATTATAAAAATCATAGTATTTCTTGTTAAGGCTCTTTTATCCTAAAAGTAATAACTCAGGGGTCACCAAATGGCGGACCGTGGTCCGCATTCTGGTGATTAGCGAAACTAATCAGTATCTACTAGTAGTAGTAGAACTACTAGTACTAGAAAATAAAATCAGTATCTACTTTTTAATGTCTATGTCTAATATCTATGTCTAACCTTACTATTTTTTAAGTCATTGCTATCTTAATATATATGTATAATTCTTCTGTGAGTGTGTATGTCACTGAACTTCTCTCAAATGACTGGACCGATTTTGATGAAATTTTTTGTGTGTGTTCAAGGGGATCTGGGAATGGTTTAAATTCACAATTTTGTCCGCTGGACAATGTTTTTTTAATTAATTTTTAATTTATTAGTAGTTGTTGGTTTTGGAATGTTTTACATTGGAACCGACAGACGGCGCTACCATCGCAGTATCAAATTTTAAATAATATTTGAATTCGAATTTCAATTTTAGTCTGTCCCGACAGTTAGCGCTGCGATCAAATTAAAAAAAAAACTTTTTATACTTAATATGGCAAAGAAACGTTTGCCATATTAAGTATAAAAATGCTAGTATTTTATATAGTAGTGTAGCTGCAAGTCACTGATTATGCGTACTTGTTTAATGGAGGTCAGTGCTGCAAGTACATCGTACATAGATTAAAAAGAAAGGTTGTCCATATGTCACGTTTGACAATGACAACTGACATATTTTGACAAACAGGAAGAAAACAACATAAACCGAATATTTTTTGTAATTTATCAATTTATTTAGTGTATTTAATTAGATTTTTATCAGTCACAATACATTTTAGTAAATTAATTTATCTCTGTGATAAGTAACGTATATACCTAAATCAATACATAAGATGACATTAAGGATATTTTTAAAGTAATAAAAAGATGTGATTTGTGTGTGAAGTGTCCTAACTCGGACTAATATTTATTATTGTGAGATACAAGCACTGTATACTGCAACATGGAGCCGCAGAAGCCATTTGTGTGTACTTTACCAGACTGCGGGATGTCCTTTACGAACGAAGACCACTTACATGTGCACACCAAAAAACATGATATGATTCTCCAGTTAGGCATGGAACAGAAGGCTGCCTTTGTCGGTTAGTTGTATTCTCTGTAATAATTGTATTCTTATTTTGTTATGTGTAGGACATAATATGATGTAAAATACTTTGATTTTAATCTTGGTAGATACTTGCTTGACTTAAGACTTGTAATACTCAAAATAATAATAAGTCTCAGTAGTTTATTCAGTAATCATGATGTGAATGGCTTTAAATAAAAAAGTTAAACTTGGTGACTCCAAAATTAGTTTAATCCTTTGATCTGAGGTTCTAGGAATTCCCATTGTATTCTATGTTCGCGATCACCGGTGTCGCACGGGGCCTGAAGGATTAAATAAATCATGTAGGAACTGTTAATTTTTCAACAACAAAAGCTATCCTTTGTCCTTTCCTGGGACAAAAAATATCTGCATACCAAATTTCATCAAAATCGGTTTAAGTGTGAAGAGGTAACAGACAGACAGACACTCCTTGCATCTATAATTTTAGTATGGATATTCTAATAAGTAGTTGTTTTGTATGCAACAAGCTAAGATCTTTAAATTATAAGTTAAAGTTTTATATAAATTAAAATAAAGAAGTTTAATATTATTAACTGAAATTATATTGTTCTCTTTCAGCTGATCAGACACCTACACCCACTAGGTTCATCAGAAACTGTGAGGAGGTGGGTCTGTTCCAGGATCTACAGAGTGTCAATCCATTTGATGAAGGCTTCAAAAGAGCTATGATGGATAAGTATGGGCTCTTATACATCTATTTCTTCTTTTATTCACAAATTAAGTAAGAGTACAGTGATCACAATATACATACCCATTAATGCAAATGAACTTTATATTTTATATTCTTTAATGCTTCTCATATTTAAGACTTTAACTGACTTATAAAAGAAAGAAGAGATTTAAACAAAACAATTATTACTTACTCACACATTAACTATTACAGACAAGGTGTGCTCACAGTTGAGAGTGAGCCTACATCGGAGGATGTTCTTCACACGCCCCACCTGGTGTTCCCCCTGGAGCCCGGGGACACAGCTCAGTACACAGCAAACAACAAACAGAACATCACAATTAGCAGGTATGAACATGTAACATTTGTTTGAGTTTTTAATAACATATTTTTTTAAGTTCTGACCAAAACAGACTTTGCCATAGTATTTTCTTATTACAAAAAAAAAAATCAGGGGCTCATCTCTTTTAGTAGCATAAATATTCATTAAATTATTATATATGTATTGATTACCAGATCATCGAGTGACGAGACAGGAGCTGTGAAAGAATATGAAACCACCACTATATCTAAATTAACAAACAAGGTGACCACAATCAGTAGGGTAGTAAGCAAACCAGATGTCGTGGACAGAGTTACAGATGATGTATCCATAGTACGACACGAAAATAACGTCATAAAAATACACAGTAATGTAGAAATAAGAAAAGACGAAATAATAGATGCCAATAAAGACGTTAAAAGTACGAAATATGCGAAAAAAGACGCTCCGCCTATAATGAGTCAGCAATCTATAGATTTAGTTGTAGATTCGCTAATGAATGCGAATTCGGACAAGAGTTCCAAAAACTTCAAACGAAAAATTGAAACTGATGAAAGTAACAAGTCGGTAGTAGAAGATGATTTAGAAGTTATCGTGAGGCTTCCCAGTGGTAAAAATATTAGAATGAAAGCTGTCGACGAGGAGACCAAAGACAGAAATGTAAAAAATGACACAAAAGAGAAATTAAAGAACATTATAGCCAGTAAGAATAAAGTAGCATCACCAATCACACCAGTACAGTTACCTTGTACTACTGCCACACTTATACCTATTACGATTGTGACCCCAAAAGTAATGAAAAAAGTCCCCATACCTGTGTTACCCATCCACATGACAAAAAATGATAACAGAACTGAAGCCATTCCAAAAAAAGTAAATACAAATGTTGTAATATATCCAAAGGTGCCAATAGCACCTTTGAAATCCAGAACAAAAGTTGAAAATAGTCACAAAAGCAATTTAGAAAATAGATCAGCAGCATCAAAAAGATATAGGTAAGTTTATAATAATTAAATAGGATAACTTTATATATATATATGTATATATATATATATATATATATATATATATATATATATATATATATATATATATATATATGTTACGCTCAAAGACCGAAATCGCTCAGTGAGCGAAAAAATAGCTCACAACGCGTTGTGGTCACAGTGAAACAGCCACGGCTCTAATGAAAACGGCCACGACGCGTTCTGGCAAGCACAAAAAGACCATAACGCGAAATTCGTGTCGTGGCTAATATGCTATTTGTTTATCTTGATTTGTTCTTGATTGATTAATCGTCTATAGGCATGGAAGATTATATTTGAATTACCACGCGTACTACAAAATATTTTTTCTTTTACTAAATCACTTCATAACGTGTTTTTCATTATTATTTGAAAATATCCATAGTTATGCAGTGATTTAGTAAAATATATAAATATATATATATATATATATATATATATATATATATATATATATATATATATATATATATATATATATATATAATATTTTTACTAAATAGATAAGATTAGTAAAGAGATTTCTATATCTGTCATAATTTTACAGAGAGAGATTTAAAGAAAAGATGCTCAGACAAGAAGAAGAAAATCGACAACTTAAAGAAAAAAACAAAAAATTGGCAGCTGAGAAAGCAGCACTACAGTATATTTTAACGAGACATATGAAGACGTGTCCGAACCCAGATGACATACGTAAGTATTTCTGTAGATACAGAGTTAAATAAAAAAATATTTGTAGGATAATATTATAAAAATAACAACTTATAAAAAGAGATGCTTGCTAATGTCTATTTTACCAAAACTATAGAAGATATAGAACTAAAGAAGACAGTTAGTTCTGTCATTTTCTTAGGACAATTTGCGCTAATCCGAATATAAATTGAACCAGTATTAACCCACCAATCCCCAAGCGGCACCCGACTGCCACATAACAATTGAAAATCTATTGTGTCTACGATTCCCACGATCGAGGAAGGAACGCGAGAAATGACTTAAAAACCCAAAATGCAAGGCAGTACTTTTAAAGCAGTCTTTGTCTATGATCTAATTTTTTCATAAAAGATTCAAGTCTTATGCAGGCTGAAGAGGTACTCGATCTCTAGAATGTCTTTTCTTGCCACTCAACAGAATCTCAAAAGATTAAGTGGCTGTTGTAAGACTGTAGAGTGTATATTATAGACAACTGAGGCCTTGTGATCGCGACAATAATAGAATACGGGTAAACTCGTGACGCTGGGGCGCTTGACCATACAAATCACAAAAATTTTTGTGGTCTATCAGCGCTGCTACTTTCACAGCGAACTCTCTACAAGGAACACATACACACCCTAAACTCTAAAGTATTATCAGTTATCACTTAAAACCGTACACTTAAAACTTACCGTAGTACGCGTCGTAATTCAAATATATTAAATCTTCCATGCCTATGGACGATTAATCAATCAAGAACAAATCAAGAAAAACAAATAGCTTATCAGCCACGGCCCACGGGCATTGTCCAAAAAAAATCACATGTACTTTTTATATTTTTTTTTCGTTAAAATAGGGTATTTTAAGAATATAAATTAAATAATTTTGAAATTCATTGGCTAGTTTTTTCTCAATAAATTTTTAAAGTTTCGCTCTGACGTCATCATCGGCGGCCAATTGACCTCTGCAGTATGTTTTAATTCCTTTCAATCTTATTTATAATGGCTGGTTCGTCTAATGCAAGTTTTCATTATGTGAAAACTAATACGAGAAGCTTACCAAAAGTTCGGAACGTAATGTTGGTCGAATTTATTGCTAATTTAACGCCATTGAAGGTCAAACTAAGGTTAAACATATTTGTTCAAAAATATAAGTAACTAATGGGTATTTTTTTCGTTTATATACAGAAATATGATTACTGACCTTATTCCTCGAAATGTTTTTGTAATGAGCAAAATTAAAAAAAAATGGACAATCCCGAAAGCCACAACGCGAATTTCGCGTCGTGACTCGTGAGTCGTGGCTGTTTCAATGTGACCACAACGCGTTGTGAGCTATTTTTTCGCTCACTGAGCGATTTCGGTCTTTGAGCGTACCATAATATACAAACCGCGATTGACAATGAAGTGACAGATGTTTGTAGTCTAAGGGTGATATCGTATTTGCATACACGATGTGAACACAGTCATGGGCGCCGGCAGGGGGGTGCCAGGGGGTGCACTTGCACCCCTTGGGAATCTCGGGATCAACAGGAATGATTGAAATAAAAAGCATTTTGTAACCCAAAATACCATGCCGTACAAAGATAGTTCATAATGTTATGTATTCAATTGACGTAAATAAACGGTCACTGTTGTTCGTAAAAAGTAAAAAAAAAGAAAACTAAAATCTGCACCACTTGGGAATTATTTCTACCGGCGCCCATGAACACAGTATGAATTATATCACTTCAAACTCATAAATAGTTGAAGATTATCATACGAAGAGGCAACCAAGACGTTTTCCGATGAAACTATAATAGTCTGTTTAGTTTTTCTATACAAGAATTAAATTTTATTCTAAAGTTAACAGAATGCAGTGCTACGAATAATAAAAATAATACTTCAACCGCTTTGAATTTGGCTCCTTTTCGCACACTAAAATATGACAATAGCAACGAGACAATAACACTCAAATTTACGAAATAAAACCGTTAACAATAATTGTCACTTGTATTAATACACAAAATTGAGACCAGAATACATGCATGGCATAAAGTATGCATGTACTGGTCTCATTTTGTAGACTCGTGGAACAATTATTTTGACACAGTTACTCTTCCTTAGTGTTTATTATTCGTAGATGCAGTGCGAGTATTTGTCACATAGCTCCTAGACTAGAATGGTCAATAACCGTTGATGCCATCTTAAATTGTCCTGACTAGATAGTAGATACAATATTTTATTGCCAATATATTATATAAAAACTTAATTTTCAACACCTTGTTCTACTGCAGGGGCTCCTAAACTTATTTTGTCTACTGCCCACTTTGAGAACAAAATTTTAGCACCCTCATTGATTCAATTTAAAATGCATTCAGATGAAATAAATCACCCCCAAGCCTCAACACAACGCCCCCATTTTTTTTCTGGGTCCCACTCCGTCCCCCTATAGACCTTCAGCGCTCACAAGGGGGCGTTATCGCCCAATTTGGGAAAGACTGTTCTACAGTCTACACCACAAGTTGTACATGGTTTTCTGAGAAAAGGGGAGGTATCAGACGTTTAAACTGATCTCACAATAAAAGTCTTGAGGTTAACACATGCAAATATTATTTATATTAAAATTTCGAAAGAATGTATGTCTTTTGTTGATGCTTGATGATTTGGATGAGATTCCCGAGGAAGTAAATTGAAAGATAGATTTTGTTTCCGTGAGAAAACACATACTATATACCTATGCCTCGACGTTAATGTGTCCTTTTTCTTTTTCAGGAGAGTTCCAAAACGCTGAAAAATTCATCTTAAACGGGATATAACATTAAAAAATAAAGATCAAGTTTTAAAAGTATCCGAATTTTATTGGTGAGCGTTTCTTTATTTTTTATTATTTTAATTTTTAAATTTCGTTCTCTCACTCTACAGTATTAAATTATAGATGCTTGTTCATGTTAGTGGGTATTGTAAAAAAACAAAGCATTTATTGTCGGCAACAAATTATATTTCCAAACTGTATTTATGTATGTACAGTTTTAATATTTTACATACAACCTATCTATACTATTAGACACTGCACCGCTTTCCAATATTCTCAACATACGAAGAAAACTTTACTTTTCCTCAAAAATATCAAAAAGTATGACAAATATTATACAAAACTTCAACCTATTACCATAACCATACATAATATTCCAATTTCCAACTAAAACTAACAATCCTAAAACCCAATAAAATTTAATCCTGTAAAATATAATAAAACATTAATTTTAAGGGAAACATTGACTTTGCGTCATATAATTACACAAATTCTGTTAGCGACAACTTTTTTGTAATTATTAAACGTATAATATATTTATTGAAATGACATACAATACGAATGATTAATATGAGCAGTGAAGCGAAGTAGAAAGCTTTAATTTTTTTAGTTATTTAACATTAATTTTTGACAAGTACTAAAATTTTGAAACGACGCTAGCGACAAAACTTTTGTTTTCATACTCGCAAATTGCGTCGCGACGTACCATTGTGGGCGGGACACATTTCGTTACGTCCCATCATTGACGGAGCAAACTCTTTAACGTTAGCATTTTTATTCGCCATAGCATTTAGCGATACTAAGTTATAACCGTATCTATCAATTAAACATGTCAGTTTCGAAAGATCCATGCTGATAAATCATTTTCGTTTTGCTTACTAATATGATATGATTAATTATTTATTAATTTTATCTACCATTGACTATCGAGGAAGTTTTTGTGAATATCCTTTCCGCTGACTCTCAAATACAAGATAAAATATCACAACATATTATATCTAGTTTTGTACTACGAATATTGCTAAAGTAAACCATTATTTTATATAATATATTAAACTTAACAACTTTACAAAATATGTCGTTAATAAATTGAAAACTTTAATAATAATATCAACTTATGAGTAATAATTTAAATACAATAATTAATATTTTTAATATGATTATATCTGTAGGGAGCATAATATTATTTTGAATTTTGGTGTCTATTATATTTTTTATTGACTTAAAAATACAAATTTTCTATAATAAAAAGTACATATTTTATAATATTATTCTAATTACAGAAATATATTGATATACATATGCATATAGAATATATGAATGATACAAAAAAACATTATTGCCTTTTGAGAAAATTCTAATTTGACACCAAATATAAAATTATAGATTTGATTCGGTCTCTCAACGTTGGCCCATGATAGAAAATGACAGGCGTTTATGATCGTGTAGAATAGATTGTCTATGATCGACGTTGATTGTGATTAGGATTACTGTAGGCAACTATCCAATCAAGGTGACCATCGTGGCCCAACGTGAAAAGTCTTAAGCGTAACCACCGAATACATGTGAATATAGTAACAGACAGGTCACAGCTATGTTCCTTCACACGCAGGCCCTTTTTGGATATGAAATTTTAAATATCAAATTTCGAATAATACAGATGTTATTAAATACTTATTTTTGGGTTAAAACAGGTACTAAGATAAAGGTATTAATATATTAAAAGGTGTATTGATTAAGGGGTGCATTCTGCTATTAAGTCTGATTGCAGCATTGTCTATATTAAATTATTCTATTAAACTAAGTTAACTGGTTATTCTTCTATTAACTGGTAATTACCTTAAATAGGTGTCTTTTTCATTTAAAAGCGTTATTATAGCTGGTATGGTAGCGTTATTACTTATTATTAAGTGCAATAGTATATTGGTGTATCTGTATACGCTACACAAAATTTACCTGTTGCAGTGGGGTAGATTGGTCCTTTTTCAGGGGCTTAAAATACTCCCTTAATAATTAATGTGTTATGACAATTTTCATTTAAAAATTTCATATCCAACTAGCCTCAATGGAACGGGACGTCGACTCAGCTAATATTTAAGCGATTAAAGTTTAGTAAAATAAGTGCAAGAACTTGATACTCGTTAATTCCTAAGCAACTTTAGCAACCATAACGATAGTCTTAAAATGGGCAATTTTATAGCAAAAATGTGTTTGTAGGTAAACAACAAAAAAACCTTTGGATGAAGCAAATATATTTGTTTTGAATATAGAACAAAGATACTGCCATGTTTATATTTAAACGCTGCCAGAAAGCCATACCAATAGCAAAAAATCCCTTCAGATGGGAACAGGTATTTGTTGTGTAGAAAAAAACCTACTTTTGCTATAAAATTATTTTAATGTGAGGTGCTTTCAAATCGTTATTTGTTACCAATACTGACGATGTATACATGCGTAACTTATAGTTAGGTATAGTCGTAATGTAGATATGTTAGAAATTTCTAGACTATTTAAAACTATTTCTATCCTAAGCGTGATATGCAAGTAATAAGAAAGTGTCAATTTGTGTTAGCATTACCTTTATCATATTATAGAAATAGAAGAAGTAGAAGCCATCGCGAGTAGTGATGTGCTCCAGCATTGTAAATTTTTATCGATAAAATGAAATTAAAATGCCGAAATTAATGGTATTGCTACTATCCAATTTTTGAGATAGTCAACGGAAATAGATCTGTCAATAAGATTGTGTCGTCATCGTCTATAATATGATGAAAGGATATTATAACACTACATTCCGTCTTAAATGCTACTTATTGTTAATTTTAAAGCGAATGTTTTATCATAAAATGTTATATGTTAATCTAGCTCAGTTGCTTGTAACAAATTCTAGATAAGTAATGTTAGCGTCAATATATATTTATAACTTTACAAGTTACAATTTCGTACGATTTCCTTTAAAATTTTACTTATCTAGAAATATTACATAGAACTGTTAATTTAAATTATGTAGTATAAATTGCCCTTTTTGCCATGTCATTAGTGGCATTACAGCATTCCAAAACACTGGGTGGAAGCCCAACTACGGTGCAGTGTTCATGCTTTCGACCATATTTTAAAACTCAACATGCAAAAAAACTAAAAAAATCCTTTTATTTTTATAAAATGTTTGATTTGAAACACGCTGAATGATTGTGTCACAAATCACAAAACTAGTAGGTAACTATTGAGCTAAAATATTATAAAAATTAGAAATCAAACAGGAAGGAAAATTCTAGTCTTTGTTTCATTACACATAGCTTTTACAAAGTAAATACCTGAAGAACTAAGACTAAATCTAGGAATTTGCGAAATATTTTAAACGTAGGTAAATTCTAACATAACATTATGGAACAAATGGAAGTACGAACGTAAATATTTTTTTAATTGTATTCCTATCTATACTAGAAGAAGAGGAAAAAGTAATAATTTGAATTATTTTTTTCTTTTAGCGATGCCTAAATATAATATTTCGTTCGATGTTAGGTTAACTGGTAAACTTGTTTTGGACATAAACATTAGGTACTACTTCTACAGCAGTATGCTGGAAGCAGTTTTATATAAAAAATGCAGGCTGTAAGCCATTTTCAATATTAATAATTCTAAGTAGATTAGACGTGTTAGATATATTGTGTAAGAAATCCAAATAGCTTTTGAATAAATAATATTTACTTTAAACTGCGGTACTGTAGCTTTTGGCTGAAGCTTAACTTTCAAAGTGATATCATCCATAGAAATTGATAAACTCTGCTGTAGGATAGAGGGTTCTCTCCACCCTCACGAGGGGAAATAATGACATTTGGAATCTAGTTCAAGGAGAAAAATTATTCTAATTACCCTATAATAATTATTATTCACAATAAAAATTCTTAAGTTAATTTAAAACAAATTTCTTAACGACTGCCACCTATCGTAATCGACTATTAAATTTATTTGGTGTTTATGTTTACTAGATTATTTATTAAATACACAACTAGATAAAATAACAGACATCGGCATATTATTATATCATAGCAATTTTAATTTATATGGAAAGTATAAGGCTCGACCCGGCTTGACATAAAACTGCATTAATAAATTACAAAGTAATATAAAAGTATTGGTAATAAATATTTAAGTAAAGGTATTTTATATCAAAACCTTAAACTATTTTTAAGTTTTTACGGCTTCTTAAAAAGCGTTGCAGAATCATAAAAGAATTAAAGTTTTAAATACTGCTTATCATGGCACTTTAATACATAATATATGCATACCTTATTTAATGAGCCATTATATAATATATAATATTTTTTGATTTGGAAACACTCTTTCTTTAAGAGGTCTATTTACATTGAGCCGTCATTTTGACTAAATGAAACTTGTTCAGGTTCGACGCTGTTATTTTGTCTCGCACTCTTATCCCACTTCAAATGCCGTGTCTCAAAATCTAGCCTTTTAAAACTAGTCCTAACTCCTAAGCTATTTCACTGCATCAAACCACACTCCACATTATAATATATAACTATATTAGCAATCATGCTTCGTAACATTTTATATAAATATTGAAATCTTTATACAATTATACATACGTTTATGTCTTTCTGTTTGTACTTTTCTAGGTACAAAAATGCGGTCAGGAAAACTTCTCTTAATCATGTGAGAAAATTGTACCTATCCGTATCTATGAAAACTTCAACGGCGTTCGAATTTTGAAAATGAGAGGCATGAATTAATATTAAGTGACTTTTCATTACTTCTCAACTGCCCTTTTTTGATTTTCTGGAAGACTAAGAATTATACTTAGAATTAGAAACTTTTTAATCAAGCTAAAATCTAAGTTAGAAAACCAAACAATTTTACTACCCAAGGCTTTGCAATTTTTTGTTTTTGTTTCCCTATGAGGGAAGAACCTAAATACATTTTTCTCACACGTTTTTAACACTTATATAATCTTTGCTCCTTATTTCTATTATATCACGTTTTTATGAACTTTTAAAGATTTATCATCCTACGATTATCCCGTCTACATATTTCGGCAGTTCGCGCTAGTTCATTTCTCGAAATCTTTTTATTCCCTAACTAACGAGTGCTTTATCTAAATTTAAGTGCATCTATGAGCAATTCAAGTTGGTCATGAAAATTGGACCAATAAGGTAAAAGCGTTGCGCGAAGAGTTCTATATCTACAGTTAGAAGTTTCGCGAATGCTGGCTGACAGTTAATAATTAAAAAGACCTAAAATATTCAAAGAACAAGAGATGCACATTTGATTTATAGAACCGCTAAGTTTTTACATTAAGTTTTAAATTAGTGATACGAATACGATATTTAATCGAAAGCCAAGTCGTTTTTTAGTTAGACAACTAACCTCTTAAAGTGACATGTACCTATTGCACTTAGCACCATATCTGTAATCTGTATAATATTATATAAATGATAATAATTAATAATTATGTATGTTTATACTGTACCTACTTATGGGATATATAAATAAAATATTAATAATATTTCATCGCAAAAATTACACA
Source organism: Polyommatus icarus (assembly GCA_937595015.1). Classification (NCBI taxonomy): domain Eukaryota; kingdom Metazoa; phylum Arthropoda; class Insecta; order Lepidoptera; family Lycaenidae; genus Polyommatus; species Polyommatus icarus. Next base: position 7,134,193 of record OW569324.1, on the reverse strand, counting down.
TACAGGAACAATTTGACTATACGCTAACTATCCGGATAATATAATACAAAAAATATTACAATCATTACAATTTACGACTTTCCACTTCGTTGGCGCCATCTATATTTCGATTCTTGCTTTAAAAGTATTCAAACGGAATGTTCACAAAAAATGGTCTATGATGATCAACGTGTGTTGTGAAAACTAAGCGTCCGAATGTCTATGTCTACGAACTACAATTGGACGAAACGATATCCTCTAGGCTGGATCGTGTTAAATGAATCGACCGATCGTCTACGGTTGACTTTGACTTGTGTCGGTTAGCCATGCGTGCATCATTGAATTATTATTGAGGACACAAATCAAAATTATTGCATTTGACGTGACAAACATTGTCAGTTTAAATATCGATTCATTTTCGTATATTTATTTTCGATTATCGATAAAATCGATTGACACTCACCAGCCATCACTAGCGTCCTACTTCACCTGCAACATGCACATGCTAGCAACATTAGTGCCGTCAACGCCAGCGTTATATTGATAGTCGATGCGCCGTTGCACATGTCTTCCTCGCAGAAACACATGTGACCAGTGCCTGTACTTTCCATCATGCATACGTGGTCCACCATGAATAGATTTATCTGTAGCTGGGAAGTGCAGGTCCGCCTCACAACTTCATATGCTGGAAATAAAAACAAAATTTTCAATGAAATCTTATATATAAAATTCTCGTGTCACAATGTTAGTCCACGAACTCCTCCGAAACGGCTTTACTGATTTTTGCCAAATTTTATATGCATATTCAGTAGGTCTGAGAATCGGCTACTGGGTACTTTATATATTGATAAGTGCATCTGTTGAATAAATAATAGTAAATTATTACAATCTAAGACTGACGGCGACCATTGTTTGTGCGACGGGACGGGACGGGACGTTACCATGGCGACATACTTATTTAGTCACTTCAATAAAATAATAATATGGGCGAAATACTTTATATTATTATAGCAAAGCAACGTTTGCCGGGACAGCTAGTAATACATTAAAATTATCTTAATACTCGTATATATGTATGTATGTATAAGTCTTCTGTGAGTGTGTATGTCACTGAACTTCTCTCAAACGACTGGACCGATTTTGATGAAATTTTTTGTGTGTGTTCAAGGGGATCTGGAAATGGTTTAGATTCACAATTCTGTCCGCTGGACAATGTTTTTTTAATTAATTTTTAATTTATTAGTAGTTGTTGATTTTGGAATGTTTTACATTGGTTCCGACAGACGGCGCTACCATCGCAGTGTCAAATTTTAAATAATATTCGAATTCGAATTTTAATTTTAGTCTGTCTCGACGGTTAGCGCTGCGATCAAATTAAAAAAAAAAACTTTATATACTTAATATGGCAAAGAAACGTTTGCCGGGACAGCTAGTAAAATTATATGAATTTGTTATCAGTTGATTTAAATCTTACCAGTTTTGGAATATCGCACCATCTTCACGCAGCACCCCTTGCAGTTCTGCAAAGGCGGCTGGTCCCTGGGCAGAGCTGTGTAGTTGAACGGGTCCTTACACCGAGGGTCAGTCCAGCTGTCACAGTCGTAACAGAATATGGTGCGAGCTGTGGAATTCACAATTCAACTTCAAGCATTTGAGATTTCATGTCATGGCATAATTTGACTGCTGACCGATATATATATATATATATATATATATATAATCATAATAATAATGGTATTTAAATGGATGGAGATTCGAGGTAGTGCTCTTTCAAGCGTCTTTTAAAAACAGTAATGGTGGGACTATTACGGATGGTGTGAGGGAGCGAGTTCCACAATCTGACAGCATGAACAGTGAACGAGTAGGAGTAGAAGTTGGAACGATGGGAGGGGAGGGAGAGATTAGACCGGACATTGGACCTACAAGGGAGATCAGGAGATCGAGAGAAGTTGAATCTGTCGAGGAGGTATGAAGGAGAGCAAGGATTGTACAGGATGTTGTAAAGTAGGCAGAGGATGTGATATTTACTATTCTTTATTATATTTTTTAAAGACTTTGAACAGTATAGCTTATGTTTTATTGCTTTAGATTTGATTATAAGGTAAAGACTTACCCTCATTAACATTTTATCGTAGGTCATTTAAAATTGTCGGATGTGCCACATCCAATGTTCTTAACCGGTTTTTCAAATGCATGAAATGTCGGTTGTACCACATACGACATTCTTAATCGGTTTTATAAATGGTTAAATTGTCGGTAGTACCACTTCCGACATTGTTATGCGGATTTTTAAATTGGTAAAATGTCGGTAGTACTACATCATAATCATTTCATTTATTTTTCTTATTCATTAAATGGCGCTTGTAGTTTGTACAATATCTGTCGTTGCTTACCAACTTTTAACAATCTTCAGAAGGCTTCAAAATAGGTCATTTTTGTACGAAATTTAAGTTTTTGTTGGCACACATACAAAATGAATGAATATAATTTTTTAATTCAATAATCGTGTTTTGGCGATCTGGTGTCTAATAGCTGATTTCTAGGCATTTTTCTAATACATAACAGTAATAAAACATAAGCTATACTGTTAAAAGTGACTTTTCTCATATTTATTCATAAAATACGGGATACTCCTAATAATATACTAAACGTAAATAACTTATAGAGCACAACCCTGAAATTTCATGATTCTACTTGAAATAAGTAAAAAGTTATTCACAATTTAGACTTTGAATCGCTCTCCTGTAAAATTGCTGTTTTTCACATCCGACATTGTTAATAGTCATGGGCGAAATAACTATTTAATGATTGTAATTAGTAATAACATAAATAACATTTTTGCATATTTTTATTCCGTATTTTTCTTTTTCACATTCTTACATAAACCCTTTATTTTCCACAGTTGAAGGTTTTCTTATTTCGCTAAAAGTGTCGACATTCTATAGCTCGGCTAGATCACGGCGGTACACAATAGGTCGAGCTACGGCATGTTCATTATATATGCACTAGAATCTAGATGACCTAGTCACGCGATATGTGCTATGTTTATGTTTCCACAAAATTAGGGTATGCGATGTCGAGATTACAGCTGACGTTATTGCCGCCACGAAGGTATTTATGAGGGCAGAAGATTTGATATTTGATGCTTATAAAACTACAATATATTGATGAGCTGTAAATAAAATTTGATGTTACCTACTTTTACAACAAAATTGTTAATTTTTTTAATAAATTCAAGTTTTTTAGGTAAAGACTGCAAGTAGGTCACTTGTCTTGCCTGAAAATCATAAACAACGAATTCTTATCTTCAAAAAATACTTTTTGACTATTATATTATTATTTTTTAATCAAAGGAAATTATGACTTCAATACAAATGAGCTGCGTAGGCGATACTCGATTTTATTAATCAGCTTAAAGAAAAACCTTTTTTGCATTAATCTTACGTCGGTCTTGAATATACTTAGGGCAAGCCGTAGAAATGTCACAGTCAATAAATAAACAAGGTAATAAAATACAAATACATAGTTAAACTTAGATTTAAGGCTGAACATGGTTTTAGAAAATAAATTTTACATTACAAAATGTTACAAATTACAATACGTACGTCCCTAACCAAAATTTCACTATTTAACTATATTTCACAACCAGTTTAAAAATACATTAGTATAGGACATGGGTATACAGTAAAACAGGAAATACAGCGCTACCGATAAACATTTACAAGGCCTTTAAGCAGATAGTAATTGATTTACTTACTTTGGCATTCCGCCTGTACAAGAGGAGTGATACTTAGGGCCCACAATGCTGAAAATCCATGCATCGATTAGTTCAAACAAAAAGAGGTACAATCCACACACAATACGTATACCAAACAACTATGGTGATGGAGATGTATAAAAAAGAAAACACATGAAAAGTTCAATTAAAACTTATCGACATAATTTTAATTAATGAATACCTGTTTCACAATAGTTGTTTGATTTTTTCCTGTAAATAACTGAAAAATAGCGTAAGTGATGATAGCCAATATATACGCATAAAAACTTAAATTTTGGTGGTTAAGTTTGGATACAGAGTATTAAAGCGACAGATCAATAGCGTCTAAAAGGAATTCTAAGCTTAACACACAAGAAAACTCTAGAAATTTTGCCTACGTCCATGCTTTGGATCATGCTTTGTATGTTACTGTAGAGGTAGGTCTACATAATTACCTTGAACTTATTTGAAGTACTTTAAATAAAGCTTAATATTATATCGTTTATTTATACAGAGTGTAACAAAACTAAGTGATAATACTTTAGGGTGTGTACGTGCTCCTTGTAGAGAGTTCATTGTGAAAGTAGCAGCGCTGAAAGACAAAAAAAAATCACTTTTGTATGGAGAAACTTGTGACGCTCGGGACCTTACCCATACAAAAGTTAAGAAAAAATTTGGCCTTTCAGCGCTACATTCACAGTGAACTCTCTACAAGGAACTCGTACACAGTCGGTACACACCCTAAAGTATTATCACTTAGTTTTGTTACACCCTGTATATTATCATATCTTTGTTGTAATTGTGAAATTAATTAATATGTTATGAATTACAAAATCTTAATTTTTAATTAGTTTTTGCTTAGGGAAGCATTTTCATGAATACAATAAATTGTGAAGGACGACGTGTGTATTTATGTGTCTTTTATTTCATTTTCTTTATTGGAATAAGAAACATTTACATGTAAAATCTTGAAATACGTTGAATATTATAATAATTATCATAATACGTACATAACATTTTTTTTTACATTTTAAATATCGGGCGTCTTAAGCAGTTATTTACAGGATTACTATGTTTGAGTGTTGTCAAGATATTTGTGCCCTAGAAAGTTCAAAGAAAGAAAATTTCATGCACAAACACATTCACTTTTATACGTTTAACTTACACACGTCTATTGACACTCAAACACGACAAACAGGGAGCATCGATATCCAATACGCAAATGATCACATTACTTAGTCAGGGACCAGTGTAGACCTTAGGTTCTCTCTCAAAAAAATTTATGATTTGGTTTCTACAAATTTCTATGCTAAATATACAGCGCTACCGATAAACATTTACATATTATATGATATAAGATACTGCAACATTATAATCGCTTAAGTTTACAATTATGTACAACTAAAACTACTCATATTTTCATTATACTTTCACTTTAATATGTTATGACGCATTATTCGCATGATTCGTGCTAAATTATCGCACATAATATCGATATCGATGCTCGCAACGGTACAACACTAACATCTGACAGCTAGGAACAGAGTGACAGTTTGACTTGATAAAAATCCATTCTATATTACCAGTCCTGATGCATGAGTTCCCTTTCACTTGCTCCACACCAAACCAAGATATAAGAAGAACTGAAAGTAAAAAAATATTTTTATCATAATACATAATATAGAAATATGTAGTTATACACGGTGCAATTAAACCTTCCTGCCAAATTTTGATATATTGATCCTTGTTAAAAATAAAAATACATGTATTTTTTCTTTTATAATCACTCAGTACTAAAATGTTGAGAAATAGCTTCGGAAAGTTAAAACGATTTTAAATTGGATAAAATATGTCATTAAAAAAATAACACCCAATTTTTTTTGTTAAATGGACTCTCCTAATGATGTTAATAAACATTTTTTAACACAAAATTGAACCCGACTTACAAGGTAAAAACAATGTTCTTAAAATGATCTAAAAAGTATAAAATAATTCTTATTCTATATTAATAGTGCCTTTATCTAAATTCGACTAAATCTCAACGAATTCTGTACTCAATTTTCATTCATTTGAAGTCGGTACCAGCCCAGAACTGAGATACTTGACGTCGAACTTAGCCAGTACCGACTTCAAAAGAATGAAAATTGAGTACAGAATTCGTTGAGATTTAGTCGAATTTAGATAAAGGCACTATTAATCTAGAATAAGAATTATTTTATACTTTTTAGATCATTTTAAGAATATTGTTTTTACCTTGGAAGTCGGGTTCAATTTTTTGTTAAAAAATAATAATTTCACTCTTTTTAGTTATATACAAGAGAAGGCTTTATGCGTAGATAACCAATACAAATATTAACTATCCATATTATATTACTGTAATCGAAATTGTGGTAAATGCTTGCAGTTATCTAAGCGATGCTGCAATTTCCAAACTTTTATCTTTAAAGGTTCAGGAGTTCTGTTCAATGCCTTTGGACCAAGAGACATCTTCGTATGAAATTTCTCTTATTCGTAACATATGTTTAAGTTACTAGAAACAATATTTTAGCCACTATGAGTGTTTTGATAAAATTCAAAGATTTCCCTCGATTGCTCATAGATCCCATCATCAGTTCACCACTTTCATAATTGTTATACCAAATTAAGATTATATCCTATACAAAAACACAAGAATTTTTAAAATCGGTCCACAAACAGCGAAATAATCATCAAAAACATCTGCTTCGATGCAAAATATCACGAAAAGTACCAATAATTGGGTCATAATGTGATGACCCATAGTATAATTATGGTTGTGATGATGATGATCAATCAAATTGATGTGTTGGCTTATGCTTTCAGTTGTTTAAACAACGCCGAAATCCCCGAACCTGTATCTATAAGGATTCAAAAGTTCTGTTCGGTACCTTCGGATCCAGGTTATAACCTGGTGCAAAGTCTTACTTTTTGGTAGCATCTACCTCGAACGCTTCTGAAAAAATCGAAATCCCTATATGTTTCCATACAAATTTCAAGGAGTCCCCTCGATTCCTCATGGATCCCATCATCAGATTCCCACTTTTGTGAACATGGTACCAAATTCGGATTCAACCCTGTACAACGACAAAATAATAATGAAAATCGGTCCACAAACGGCGAAGTTATGGTTGAACATACAAAAAAATATATACAGACGAACATATAACCTCCTCCTTTTTGGAAGTCGGTTAAAAAAATACTGCAATGTCTGTAGAAATCCTATGCTACATACAGAGTTCCGACGCGATCGTTAGGTAAGATTCCATTGTTGCATGTTTAAATTAATTAATACAAGTTATTAAAAACCATTATATTTCATTTCCATGGTGACCACTTTTGTAAACAAACCATATTCAATGACAAATAAAATATCACCGAGCGTTTTTGCGTCAAATTTGCAAAAAAGGGGAATTTTATAATTTAAATACGTGTTAAGTACCTACTTTAAAAATGAGCATAGGTAGTAGGTAGGCGAAATTGAAAACTATAGAAAATAGATAAAAGAATTGTAATTTTCATTTTGATAAGAAGAAAAACTGCATTATTAGATTTTTCGGTAAATCGATTCGCCTAATCTATACTTATTATAAAACAAAGTCGCTTTGTTCCCTCATGTCCCCTTTAATCCCTTTAATCCCTTTAATTTTAATGCAGATTTAGTTTATAACTACTTAGGTATTATAAGTGAGGCTCGCAACTCCTTTCAGCATATTTTGCTATCTAGATTCTAGAATCTAGAGTACCTTTCGCTATATTGAATTCTTATTTGAATTCCATTCGCTATATTCTAATATTCGTTCGGCTATGTCTAAAGATAATAATAAATTATTATTGTCAAGCTATAATTATAATCTAACGTTATTTTTTCAAGTGAATGAACTCGAGATTGTTTACATTGATATTAAAAATATCGTCTATTTACACAGTATTAAAGAAAGTTATATTTATTTCGGTGGAAACATCAATTTAGCGCCGGCGTAATATAAAAAATGTCATTTATAAATGTCTTGTATCTGGGGCACGCGTAGATTTTCCCGTGAAACTGGCAAGTTTTTATGTTTACATCCGCGTCGCTCTCACACTTCAAAAGATCTTTTAATTTCGAAATGGTCAGTGTTATTTTACGCGCAATTTTTTTTTGTTCTATTTAATCGTCCATTTAAGTCCAATATCCTAAATAATATCTCTTTTTAATCTATTAAGTAATTTGCTCCTTTTTCTTCAAACTAAGCATGTAATTCCCAGAGAGCAATTTTCCAAAACAGCGAATACCTACTTATTACAAAAAAATAAAAATTCTTAGGTGCTCCTAGCATTCTTCGCCATCTCCTACATGCAGTTTGTATCTACTTACTACCATGACAATTTAAAAAATCAACTACCATTTTTCTGAAATTAAAAACTATTTTTTGGACGCCGTTTAAGTTTAATGGGTACATTCAATGTCGTTATACGATTGTTTAATGTCTGAAGGTACAGAAACCGTTTTGCACGTAATATTCATGGCACGTAAATAAACACGCGGGATTGCTGAAGCAGTAAATCTATTTTATGGTTTCTAATGTACAGTCACAAACGTAACTAAAAAAATTTAAACCAGATCTACGACATTTTAGTACAACATTAAAAAAATCGGCCAAGTGCGAGTCGGACTCGCGCACTAAGGGTTCCGTTACGTTAAAGAGCGAACAAAATGTGTTTTTTGTATGGGCGCCCCCCTTAATTATTTATTTTATTTCAATTTTATTATCAAATATTAATGTACTTACACATAATATAATTATTAATAATTAAGGATTTTGTAAAAATTTCAAGTGTCTACATGTTGTCATTATTGATTACGAGCCAGTTAAGGGCCAAAAAATCACGTATTTGTTAAATATTAACGTTATTTTGTTTTTAGTATTTGTTGTTATAGCGGCACCAAAAATACACAATCTGTGAAAATTTCAGAAGTCTCTAGTGGTTCTTGAGATACAGCCTGGAGACAGACAGACAGACATCGAAGTCTCAGTAATAGAGTCCCGTTTTTACCCTTTGGGTACAGTCTACGGAACCCTAAAAAAGGTATCTAACTTATAAGTACAGAGTGTTAAATTTTAGGCAAAACGATTAAATCCTTTGAAAAAAACCAGAGGGGTGAATTTGAATTTTTTAATACTTTTCGTTTAACTAATATGTATTCTGTGGTATTGCTCAAAAGACAAAATAGAAGAATTTGAGTAATCGTCTTGTGCGAGTTATTCTGCAAAATATTAAATATGTTTTCAAATACTATTTTCACAAAGAACATAGCGCACGCGACTGTACGAAATAGATACATCATACATATTAATGTGACTTAAAAATTTCGTTTTAACTAAGTAGTTATTTGCAGAATATGTTTGAATTTTTTATCTTCAATAATTTTTAAATAATTAACTACTTATATACCTACTTTTTATCGCAGCAATGTTATGTACCTATAATATTGCTGCGATAAAAAGTATCATGTCTTTCAACCGGGTCCATTTGTTTCGAAACCTAGGTATTCGATTCAAATAAATAAAACCTTTCCTTTCATAATATTATTAGAACTTAGAGTGTAGAGTTGTAGACAAAGGACACAATATGACTGGGTAATTAGTACTTTAGTAGATACTTTCAATTATCGAGTCCCAGCTAACGAATATAGGTAGAGATTGCTCTTAAGCCTTGTATGTGCTACAAGACTATGCATATACATATCGCAATGAAACTTAAAAAGACATCTAGAAAAATACCGAGAGAAAATGACCATAACCTCATTTCTTTTTTCATAAAATTTGTTTAATATTATTTAATTACTATCCAAAAATAATTTATTTTATTTAAAACGAATCCCACACACTGAACTGGCAACTGCTTATAATGCGGTAGGTATTTTGTTGTATAACTTGAGTATCTGAAGTCGAAAAACAAATACTGAGTTCTCACACCAAATCTTTTATATTATTATGCAATTAAGGACATTGAATCTCAAGATAATTAGTTTCTCAGTGTTGTGTTAATCCAAATTAATTTAAAAATTATTTATTTTATGTCCATCTTTGCTATTACATCGTTTGCAAGTTGCAAGGGATTCTGTGAATTTGTTCGAACTTAAATTTAATAAAGCTATAAAGGGCACAGATTACTAAATAGCTAAGGGGTAATACATAATCATTTATCCTGACATCTATACATATTATATATTATTATCCCACCAAAAACATACCTGTTAAAATGGGGCCAAGTTCCTATCAGCAAATTTTGGGTCTAAAAAAAGAGTTGAAATCCAATCCAATGCCAAGTTTAGATGCACTTCGTCGATTGTTATCATTTTCATCAACAGCCTGATCCATAATACTTCTAAATTTGAACGTGGCAGGTTAATTTAATTATATTATCTTATTTTACAATTAATCCAGAGTTACGTAAAGCACGAAAACCTGCCAAGTCCAAATTTAGAAGTATTATGGATCAGGCTGTTGATGAAAATGATAACAATCGACGAAGTGCATCTAAACTTGGCATTGGATTGGATTTCAACTCTTTTTTTAGACCCAAAATTTGCTGATAGGAACTTGGCCCCATTTTAACAGGTATGTTTTTGGTGGGATTTCAGTCCTTTTTTTCAAGAAATTATACCTATTTTTTTTGTGCCACACCCGACTTAAACAATACCTTCGATATATGGCGCTAGTTGTAAACTATCAATAGAAGCGAAATTTTCAACTAAACAGTATTTATTTAACCTAAGTATATCAACTCCCAAGCGGTTGAATTCGACCGCGTAAACAATAGATTTCCAAAAATCCGCAATCGAAGTATTAATAAGCTATACGGTGTGCATTATACATGATGACAATATTTTAAACCAATTCTCGTTGTATCACTGGCGTATAAGAATTTTTACCTATAGTTCGTAGAGGAGCCGATTCACGCTTGACCGATTTCTTCTTAATTTTTTTATTAATCTACATATTATAACACACGACCTGAGTGTCAAATTTCATTACGTTAGGAATATTGGAAGTGGTATCTAAAATTCGTAGATGAACCGATTCACGCTTGACCGATTTCTCAAATTTCTCAAAATTTTTTAATTTACTTATAACACACCACCTGCGTGCCAAAGTTCATAATGCTAGGACAATCGGAAGTGGCCTCTAAGGTTTGTGGGTGAACCGACTCACGCTTGACCGATTTCTTAAATTTCTCAATTTTTTGTTAATCTACTTATAACACACGACCTGTGTGCCAAATTTCATAACGCTAGGACAATCGGAAGTGGCCTCTCAGGTTTGTAGGTGAACCGACTCACGCTTGACCGATTTCTTAAATTTCTCAATTTTTTGTTAATCTACATATAACACACAACCTGTGTGCCAAATTTCATAACCCTAAGTTAATTGGAAGTAGCCTAGAGGTTTTGATTACCGGTCAGTGAGTGAGTGAATGAGTGAGTCAGTGCCAAAATTAGCTATTTTTACAGGGAAATATTTCAGGATCTACCGAAGCTATGTCTATGAAATTGGGTATACTGCTTAAGTACTAGTATATAATTACGTAGGTATAATTTTATCTTTGCACTCGCGATAGGCGCTGAGATACAGGGGGGTCAAAAGTGCGTCGAAACGGTTCGTGTAAATAGTGCACGGCAAGCGCGCGGCTTGCTGGAACTTGGCCGCGCACTTCCGTGCGCTTTGATATTATATATTTATGTATATTATAATAAAACTGTAGAAATGAAAATTCTGTACATTAAAGATATTCAAAAAATAATAAGCGGGGGGTGTTACTACATCGCTATAGAAGCCAAAAATGTGGTTAGTTTTTTTGTCATTCTGTCTGTATGTTTGTTCCACTATCACACGAAAACTACTGATCCGATTTGAATGCGGTTTTCGCAGAAATATTTGTCTTCTTCCAACTTAACATCTGGTGTATAAAAAAATTTCCCCCCACCCCTCTAAAGGCACGAAAGAGGGGGTCAGATTTTGTATAAGACTTTTGCTTTAACACGAAAACTACTGATCCGATTTGCAAACGGTTTTCGCAGATATATTTGTCTTCTTCCAACTCAATATCTGGTGTATAAATTCCCCCCCCCCCCCCCCCATCCCTCTTAGGGGACAAAACAGGGGGTAAGATTTTGTATCAACTGATGAAGTAGAAATACTTTAAATGGCAAAACAACGTTTGCCGGGACAGCTAGTACCTAATATTTTTACCATGTTTACCATTTTTTTAACCAGTTTTGTTACACCCTGTTTACGCCAGAGTACAGACATTGTACTTTATCATAATATTTTGTTATGTAAGCTTGCAGTAAAATAACTGCAATGATAAAATTATATGCAATGCTTTTATAGGCTTTTTTTAAATTGATGCTGAAGAAAATTGTTACACTTATCAGTTATCATGAAAAGGTCATCCATGAAAAAAATAATTGTGGTTATGGCACCACTGCACTGTTTCGTGCCAAGTTTTCTCTAAGCTGCTTGGGCAAAACTTGTCATGAAGAAGTGAGAATACTAATATGTACTTAATATTTAGATTAATGATTGGTCTCCGCGCGCGGCGCTACGAGCGCGTGGAGAGTCAGAGACCAATCATTAATCTAGATGACTTAATTAAAAAAATGTTTTTGAGCATTTCATAAAATTGTCCATCATCCGTTTATTTCTAATCTGAAGCAGTTAGTATTAAAATACTACATTTAACCATAAATCAGAATACGTGCCATTATTCTGATAAAACAACAGCTCTGAATTTTAAACTTTAATGTCGAGCTGGTGTGAATAACGAGTTTTAGAGAAAATGGCCATAACTCCATTATTTTATTATACATAAATAATAAATAATATACACAATCAACCGACAAGACGTATAGTCATTTATCTATTTTTACCAATGACATAATTTACACGCCAATTTTTTTTAAAGTTCTTAAATCTAATTTAATAAATTCCGTACCTATTCTACCTTCCTGAAAACTTAATTACAATATCTACTTCTTTAAATAAAGTTGTAAAGAAGGCTTGGGTGGTTGAAAAATAGCTACTACTTTAGAAATAGCTACTACTTTAGAAATTAGTATTACAAATAATAAACAAGAATTACCTGGTACAGGAAATATCCAACGCATTTTTGTCTTTTCATCCGAGCACTGTTCACACTGAGGGTTTCAGCTCGACTGATCCATCATAATATTATTATCTAACAATTATCGGCACATTATAATATAGTGCTACATCTGCAGTCATAAAATATACTCATGTTATTATCACTTAACCCTAAACTTTTTTTCGAATACAGCACATTTATAACAGGTACAGGATGTGTTTTTTAGTTTGCATATAACTCAATGTATGCGTCTATTGTATAAATAGATTTAGAGTTCATTGTCCAAATTTTATGGTATTTAAAAATACCGTGTGCAGAAATTGTGCCTTTGCGATACTGAAATTGATTACATAAGCAATAAATGCTACCTATACCTTGATATTATGATTTTATAGACACTAATATTATCTAAAAAATTATTTTAAAACAATTTGCGTTACCTAGTTATAACCGTATTATGGAATTAGAGTATACTTTTCGATATTTAACCACCTAAACTAAATGATTTCTTGAAATAATGAAAACACTTTTAAGTCACTTAACCAAAAAATAACAAACTTTAATTCAAATTTCTAGAATTTTAATTATTATCCTATTAGATAATATTTTTGTTAATATTTGCACTGAGCAGATTGGCGGGAATATTGAATTCGCTTTATCCGTGGGTCGCAACAAGAACATATTTTTATTCACAGTAATTGCCAGTTCATTGATTAATATATTAATATAATATAAATCATTATTTAAGAACCTAATTCAAATAATTATTATTGTAAATGAAACGTGATTTTTTATAACCTTTTCTAATTGAATCACAAAAGAAACACTCGACATTGTTACCGCTCGAAGGTATCTCACGATCTTTTATAATAGTTTACGCTGGTTGTGTATAATTTAAAAAAATAATCACTCTGGTTTAGTTTCGCGTGTTTTGGCCATGATTTCCATTTTAATCGTAACATGTGCGGTATTTTACTTCATAGCGTAAACCGCCAAGGGACAAGTATGCGCAGACATTATTGATTTTAGCCACCGATATGTCTATTGCAGAGTAATGTTTACTACTACTGCTGACTCTACAAAGAAAATGTATTAAATACTTTACTCTAAAATAAATAACGTTATTTTTTCATCTATTACGTTTAGTCTCTATCAGATTCATTAATTTTAATAATGTTCTCTTATTTTTTCTCGGAGCTAATTCAGTCGAGGGTTTCGAATTAAATACATTACCGACCGTTTACATGGATCCATAAAACACAAGATATAATGTACGCACCGAAGGTTATAACGCCACTAACATGATTTTGAATTTATTGAGTTATGTGCTTTTCATTATAATTTCCGCATGTTATTCAATTTGAGGTGCATTTTTTTGGTCGAAGTAACCCGCTTCCTCGTCACTCACAGAGCTCACTGAGCCGGTGTTGACATGCTGTTTCTAAATTTACCCCGAGTACAAAAAAACGCCGCGCGTCGCTGTCGCAGATAGAACTAAAATATTTGTCTATAATTCTGTTTAAAATGAATAAAGAATTATGATATTGCGTCAAACTTTTAATTTATAGATTTGTGCCTTCCTGTTTCTAGAGCTTTATGTTATACAGTTTTTTTCGTTTAGTTTTTTGTGAGTCGCGTTATATTTTTTATAGTTGTATACTAAATTTTATAAATAGATTCTAAATGGGCTTAATATTTAGTGCGAAGAAATTACTGCATTTGATACCTGTTAAAAATTGACATAAGGTAAGCAGCGTGCAGGTAAAAACGTAAATGCGTAGACACCCTAAATTTAGGCAAATTTTCCTCCACAGAGGTAACACTGAGCATAAGCCCGCAATGACTGCGCCAAGCTATGCGGATAAGTAACTTCTTTAGTAGCAATTATTATTTACAGGTTCTTAAACGAATTATTATCGTAGGTTTAAAAATCGCTAGTTGCTCTATTATTGCTCGTAGGAAAAAGTGTGGGTACTTAGATAGCTACTTTTACTTTATTTAACTTTTATATGAAACTATGGTTAAATTATTTAATTGCAAGTACACTCCTGATAACAGTGTATCTCTCTCTACTTTTAGATACCCTGCTTTATTTTATCCGACTCGAAGGACCATCACATTCAAAATGTTAAATTAACATCCAGAAGCGAGGAAAATATTAATTAAAGGCAAACACAAACATACTTATTAATAATTATACATGCATGCTACAGCCTATATATGTATACAGGCTGTTACAAAACTAAGTGATAATACTGCAGGGTGTGTAATGTGTATGTGTTCTTTGTCTTCTCTAGAACTAGAAAGTAGCAGCGCTGAACGACCAAAATTTTTTTGGAATTTGTATGGGCAAAGCGCTGAGGCATCACGAGTTTTCCTATACAAAAGTTTGAAAAAAAATCTCTATTAGCGCTGCTACTTTTACAGTGAACTCTTTACACGGGACTCATACACACCCTAAAGTGTTAAAAATTAGTTTTGTTACACCCTGTATAATCAGCGTGACCAAAAAATCGTGGATCAAATGAAATAGGCAGATAGAGAAAGTCATTTCCAACAAAAAATTATGTATGATCATAATAGGGATGACGACAAGGTCAAAGATTAGCAGATTTTTTAAATAAAATAAAAAATAGCGATGGAAAATAGAATTCATAACTTATGTATTTTTTTTTGTTTTGAGCCTTCAAAGTTTTTTCGTCAAGCTAAGTCAAGTCGATTTTTTTATAAAAACTCCTTAATTTTTGTATACCATTCGATAAGTTATGTAATTTATAACATTTTTATGAAACCACTTTCATAAACTCAATATTTAACATAGCTATCGAACAAACTAGCTAGGCGTGACGTCACAGTTAGCTGAAATTTTGTATGGAGCGTTTTGGGAAGGTATATTTTATGTGAGTTTTGAATTGTGATATCTTGGAGAGTTTTTACGCTATCAGAGTCATTTTTTCACAGATATTTCTATTTTTGAATGGTCCTTCACTTACCAACAAGAAAAAAAAATCGTCATGCCTATTCAATTGCCTAAAAAGTTATTATAAGTACTTAAGTACTAATTTTGTATTTTTTTAATGAAACCCCAAGTCCTTGTGCATTTAACCTATTTAATTTATTTTTTGCTAACAAACAATAAAACAAATAATGTTTTTATTCCTTGATAATGTGTCTAGGTACACTAAAAAAATTCGACTGCGGCTCTGCGGTCCAAATTTCAAGAACCATCAACTATTTTTCCAAAAATTTTGTACTTTGTAGTTGTTACCAAAATTATTTCTATCTTTAAGGGCCCACTGTGAAAAAAAATGTACTACGTAAAAGTGACCCTGTATTAGAAAAACTTGCTGATTAAATGTCGATTCAAATGAGGTATAGCATATCAATTATCACCCTTTCTTTCTTAATTTTGGTTTTATGATAGTTTTTTATATCAAGGTAGAAATTTATTAAATTTTTAATATAACAAAAAATAAGATTATTGCTAATAAATAACTTCATATGCCACCATAATATAAAAATAACGATTGTTTTTTCACAGTGGGCCCTTAAAGATAGAAATAATTTTGGTAACCCTACCTCTGATGGTTTTTGAAATTTGGACCGCAGAGCTGCAGTCGAATTTTTTTAGTGTAGACACATTATCAAGGAATAAAAAACATGAAGTATTTGTTTTATTGTTTTATAGCAAAAAATAAATTAAACGTGTTAAATGTAAAAGGACTTGGGGTCTGATTTAAAAAAATACAAAAGTATTCATAACTTTTAGGGTAATTGAGTTATGATCATACTGTAGAATATTTTTTTGTTGGAAATTACTTCCTCTATCTGCCTGTAATCATTTGATCCACGATTTTTTTGTCACGCTGTATAGGCTATAGTATCTTAATATGTACAGTGAAGTGGATGTTTAATAATTCTTTAAATAGGTATTAAAGTTAATATTTTTAGCATAGAAAAAAAATGTTAGGACTCCTTCGGACTTAAATTATAGATACTATTTTTAACTAGAAATAGAGGTACCTATAGGCCCCGACCAATTCGGACTATATATTTCTTTTTTCACTGACTTTTACTAACTCTGACTTATACAGGGTGTTATTTAATTTAAATTTAATGATTATATGTAAAAACTGCCGAAAATAAACTTTAAACGAGTCGTCATCATGAAATCGATGGCATCAAAATTCCTTATAAGAATAAAACAACATATTTTTTAAAATATTTAATATTCGGAGAGGATCAACAGGGAATTTGTCTAAGCACACTATTATGATTTTTAAATTTTCTATTCACTAAGTTACAGAATAAAGACGGCTATGGTCACGGCTCGTGTTTCAATGGGCTTATTACTTTAATAATAGAGTAAGAGCCTGCGACGGCTAGACTTTCCTCATTTTATAAAAGCTAAAATTTACCTGTTTGTGACCTTTACAAAGGTTTAAGAACGCTCACTTTAAATAGTAGGTATTAGACTTTGGTATGTTAGGTGTCTGGCAGTGGGAAGCAACTGTCAAAAATGTCCTGCACTGGGAGACGAGATCCCTCCACTCCACTTACCGCGAAGAATATAAGTTATGAAAGTGAGCTTTACTCTTTCTCGAAGGTCAGGTAGCTCTTCAGAACTGGTTACCTCTTAAAGTAACTGCGACCGAAACTCCATAGTTGCTTACCTCTGTAAAGGTCACAAACAGGTAAACTTTCAGCTTTTATAAAATGAGGAAAGTCTGATCGTAGCAGGCTCTTGGTCCATAAGTCACAATCTACGAATAATAAAAACTATGGAATCGTAACTCCCATACTTCAATCGTTTTGATTTTGGTTCTCAAGGTTCTTTTCACACACTAAAATAATATGGCAATAGCTACGAAACACTACATTCAAATTGATAAAGGAGCCGTTGACAATAAGTGTAACTTCTATAATCAGTAATTACTTTAGTACACAAAATTCTTGCATGTATTCGGGTCTCTTTTTGCATAAAGTATGCATGTATTCGGGTCACATTTTGTAGAATGGGAACAAATTTTTTGACACAGTTACTCTTCCTTAGTTTTTATTATTCGTAGGTCACAATATACATAATAAGTAGATATATTTTAAACATTGAATAAATTCTTATATAGCCAATGATAATTCGTTAGAATATATAAAACACTATTTAGTTAAGAATAAAGTGAAAAAATGAACACATGACGTGGCTTTCTTATTCTAACTGGACGAATGTCATATAAATAAAGAAGTGAAAATTAATGAAATATTTTTTAAGATGAAAGTAGCGCTAGGCGCATTTCTCATATTATTTGAAATTAAAATTTCACTATAATTATTTACTTACACTTTACTTTTGAAAAAAAATTACGATTAAACCATGTTTTTTGAAATGCAACGCTATTACGAAATTAATTTTATTTCGTCGGTGATAAAATATGTAAACATACAGGGATGCTAGGATCTTGTGATACATTTACTTGTGTCTACATTCTGTGATACACACTCACCTCGCGTTGAATATAACGAAATAATCGTGCTAACTGTAATGGAAAAATAATAATAAGCCACGAATGTGTTTCAATTAGTAAAATTTTAAGTGAGATGATTCAAAACTGAATATGAATGGTTAAAAAAACAAAAATCAAAATTAAAAAACATACATTTATTCAATAGTCTTGTTACATCACAATATTAGTATCATTCGCATTCACAGCGTGTTTCTAAGAACTTCGATGCATGAAATTAGAGACACCCTGTAAAATGTCATTTACACCTTACAAAAATGCATGGCGTCCGCCTACTGTCATATTTTGGAATCATATTATGCGCCATGCGACTGGCTTGACATACAACTGTTTAGATAATGTGTCCCGAAACCAGTGTCCGATCCTGTAATATTATCATGATGTATGGTATATTTTATTGACAAATAGGCTCTCATATTTTTTTTTTCAAAAAATCGGACACCGGTGTTGGGACACATTGTATTTCCAGATGTAAATTGTGCAAGTCGCACGTCTCAGTTAATATTTACGATAAATTCATAAGATAATGTATAGCCATAAAGGTATAAACTACGGAGCTTGGGAACATATCATGAAATCACTGGTATATTTTACTTGTTAACACTCCATTGTAGCTGTACAATAGGCTACTTGACCTATATTCAATTTCATTGAACAAATGCATATTTCTAGTAGAACTTGGCCTAGGAAACCGTATTTCACCCTTATCATCAAATAAAAGCTTATGACTGATAAATAAAGTCGATTTGAAAATATGATTTTATGAAAATAGGATTTGTACTGACGAAAACGCTTTTGCGGTACTTCCGATTTGGATGTGACGTCATCCTCATAGTAATTTAATATCTTTTATTTATCGCGCTCGTTATATGTAAGTTTATTTGTACATAGATAATAAGAATAAGTCTAGAAAGATTTGTAAAATATATTTTCTTGAATAATTCACTTAAAACATCAGTTTTATATATTATCTCCATTTATTGTAGACGGGAAATGAAATGGCTAAAACTTTTCTCCAAAAGTTCTTTTATAATTTTTGGGCACTTTTAGACTCGTACATTTAGCACATAAAAATGTTCAATAAAGAGAGTTTAAAATACAAAGCGTATGATGTCACACTATGGCGGACAGTGTTTTCGGCGCCATTTATGAGACATATTTTTCAATAAACATTTTTATGGATTTCTACTGTGTAAAATATTAAAATATTAGTTTTTTTTTTTGTGAAAATGAATGACTAAGAAGCGATTAGCATGAAGAAAAAAAGTAGGTCAAGTAGCCTATTGTGTCACTGTAACATTGTTAATACCGTTATTGTAAAATTGAGTAACCCTCTGTGTAATATTCCCTATTTAACGGTATTAATGTCTAATTTCACGGTGCTTGTCCAATTGTCGCAATTAAGTTCATATTCTGAAAGATGCTGTTGTTGAATTAAAATAGCACATGGTATCGCACTGCGCAGTGTATATTACTATATTACTCCGGTCGATTTAGACCAAAAAATGAGAGTGAAGTTACAAAAAGTCCCAGCAAGCTGAAAATCGGTGAAATTGTTAAAAAAATAATTATAAACAATGTCTAAAAGTTCCCCATCATTCCCGTGTGTGGAATTTTTTTAATTCAAGGTCAAAGGTAAAAAAAATAGTTTTTCGCGATTTTCAGCAAAACGGTAAGTTTTATCATAAAAGTAGCTCAGACAAAACTTGCAGATCATAAAATTACCTATAAATATGTATCAGTACTTTTTTTCTTACGAACCACCGTTTCTGAGATATAACGTTTAAAAGGTTATAAAAGTTGTTATCGTCATAATATGCTTGAGTACGCCACGTATACAGTGTGTTTGGTCAGCAACTAGCGATATTTTAAGCACTTACGTGTATGTACTTCTTATGCAAAAAACACTAACAACAAAGGTCTAGCCCCCTTCGCCTCTGTGTGGCAGGCACTTTATTATTGACTCTACCCGGTTAGCAAAAAACATTCTTAATTTGCGAGGTTTTGTCCTATTGTCATGCAAATAGCCTTAAATGAAAGGTAATTAGATAGTCTACCATTAAAAAACACAAAAAAGAGTATTTTAATTCAAAAAGCTTTGTTGTTAGTGTTTTTTTGCATAACATACACATAAGTGCTTAAAATATCGCTAGTTACTGACCAAACACACTGTATACGTGGCGTACTCAAACATATTATGACGATAACAACTTTTATAACCTTTTAAACGTTATATCTCAGAAACGGTGGCTCGTAAGAAAAAAAGTATTGATACATTTTTATAGATAATTTTATGATCTGCAAGTTTTGTCTGAGCTGCTTTTATGATAAAACTTACCGTTTTGCTGAAAATCACGAAAAACTATTTTTTTTGACCTTGAATACAACAATTTCCACACACGGGAATGATGGGGAACTTTTAGACATTGAGTATAATTATGTTTCTAACAATTTCACCGATTTTCAGCTTGCTGGGACTTTTTGTAACTTCAAATGTCTAAATCGACCGGAGTATATTATATTAATTAAAGACGTGAGTGGGAGAACCAGTTAAGTAACATTTTATAACAGGGACATTAATTATTACTCATTTTTTGATCTCAAATCATTTTCCGGCCCTAAAGCCTACATTTATGCAAAAAAAAAGACGGGTTGCACTCCGGGAGTGCCGGCAGAACTTCAGAAGTGAAAACTTGATTATTAATTGTTGCATATTAGTGCATTTTTTTAACTCATTGTTTATGAAAATCGATTTTTTTAATTAAGTAATCGAAACCCTTACAATCGATTAAATTTTTAACCCATTTTTTATGAAAATCGATTTTTAAAAAATCGTTTTTTTTAATTAATCGAAACCCTTACAATGAATTCGAGTTCGAGTTCGACACAAAACACTACTCTCCAACCGTCTTACGGTTTTTCCAAGGTTTTTCGATCAGCACGAGAATCTGACGCGAGTTTCACAGTTTTTACCCATCCCACAAAAGTGCTCAACGCCGCTAAAGAAGTTTTCACTTCAAAAAAATAACTGTTACTTACCTGCTTCTTCCACTCAAGTCTTCATTATTATAACAACATTTTTAAATAACACTTAATTATATTTGACAAAAGCGGTTTTTTGCTTGCTTCATGACAAAATCTTTTTATAATTAAGTACTGGAGTCGTATATTTTTATGAGTTTTAATTTACGGACTGATGTCGATATTTTTTTTTTTATTTTGATATGCTAATTTACGTATCCTAATTGACAATTATAATAGCTATAGAATATTATATTTTTGCCACTGTTTAATTAAAAGAAATTCCACACTCAATAAAAATATACGGCACCATTTTAGTCGTTTCATACAATGAACTTAAACAAGGACTAATTTTGATGAGCTAACATTATTTGTCTCTTTCACTCGCGCACGTATTTAACGCTTTATTTTTTCCGTAAGGCCAGGCCACAGCCCACAACACTGCGTTGCGACGTCGCATCGCAAAAACTACATCGCTTTTCTAAGGTTATTTTTGCGATGCGACGCCGCAACGCAATGTTGTGGCCTGGCCTATAAGTTCGTGAAGAACGCGATATTTCGAGAGTTACAGAGGACAGCTTCTAGATTTAGGTCCTCATTAAAATTACTGTATGTTCAATGACCGGACAACGGTTATACAAATCACGTCGGCAAAAAATACTAAAGTCACCGCCATCACCTACATTCTAACTTTTGCGGTTAACATCGTCATCATTACAATCGCAATTGAAAGGTAAACAAACGTTATTCAGTCGTTCTGAAATCACAATGTTAGTTTTTTCTACGTAATGCCTAAGTTATTTAGGGAGGTTCACTAGGGGATGATAAACAAAATATCGCTGCTCATTGAAGTTATCGAGTAAGCACTATAATATAATTCTCTATCCTACGTTTAACATTTTAAAGCGTTAACAATTACGTTGGTTCACCGTTCACATTCTAAGACACATTGAAATCCACCCTACCTTACATCTACTGACTGATGATAAAATAATTCTTTGTAGAAAAATATATCATGTCGATCAATTTTGCGATCAAATCGAAACTACAAAATGGCCGACAGACAGCTTATAAGTACAAAATAATAATGGCGGACACTTAACCTTATATCATTCATAAGAAAGAACTAGGTGGACATTTAAATATTTCATAAATGCAATTAAAGGTCCATGTTAGGAGTTAATGTTAGTAATCATTAAAACTACATGCAATGACTACGTAAAGTAACCTAGTTTAGTAGTATGTAAACAAAAGTTAATGATAAAATATTTCGATAAATCGGCCATTTTGTGGAAACAAAAAATATACAATATATTTTGAATCTTGATTCAATAACTGCTAGTCGTTTCGTCTTCTCAAAGAAAATAAAAGCATCATCTACTGCCCCGCTATCACAAGTCATATCATATCACCTTACATAATAATCAATCTAGTAATATTTACCTAGAAAACGTTTAAAACAATGATTAACAGTAAAGTGTTAAGTTTATAAAATAAATGTATAGTTGTATAGCGAGTTGAAATATCTCGTACATCTATGGTTCAAACGCTCAGTCCTGTCTCTAGCGGTTATCGGCATCTCGTCTACCATTGTATTCTAATTTTACAGATGTAGCGATATCTATCGCATCGTTTGTATGACATAATTGTCAAAAAGTTTCTAAATTCAAATGACCGCGAGTTTCGTGGTAGAGCAAGCAGGAGGAAGCGTGACCCCGCCATGTATCACGAACCTTTTTTTCTTACGAAATATTTTTTCGAGAAATTATGAATAGCGCTACTAATATTATAATATAATTTATTTTAAATTACTTATTTTGTTATTTTTTCAAAATTGTTATCAATCAAATCATGCTTTAAGTAGCTCATGTTTTAGAGTAAAAAATAATATGTTATTATTATATTATATTCTATGTCAGCTTCTTATTTGGTGACTGCAGAATGTCGCTTTTTTAAACTAAGTTTATACATGAATCAATATAGATATTGATTCACGGAAGGTAGACCTTAAACAACGGTTGTCAAAATTGAAAAAACATTTAGAACGATACGAGCATGAGCTACCTATTCAATATAAACTAACGGACACAGATTACTAGTATATAATATTGTAGACTAACGGATGAGGTATAACATTTACATAGAAATATAAGACATTTACCC
Organism: Polyommatus icarus; assembly: GCA_937595015.1. Taxonomy (NCBI): domain Eukaryota; kingdom Metazoa; phylum Arthropoda; class Insecta; order Lepidoptera; family Lycaenidae; genus Polyommatus; species Polyommatus icarus. The sequence goes on along the minus strand of OW569324.1, from coordinate 7,110,607 downwards.
CACGACGAAGCATAATTTGCATTTTACAATGGTTATTTTTGTAGGGGCCATTTTATATTTTTAAAATGATGGAGACCTTTTTATTTTGGAGTTTTTTATTTTGTGTGGAGTATGAAAGGGGCTGGGTTATCAGTTATCACTTAATAGGTTCATTGGGAAACGAATATATTTCTATTATTACTATTATTTTATAATTCTCCAGCTAATGATTTGAATAAATACTAGGTTTAATCTACTCCTAGTTTCTAATTTATAAATAACTAAAAGTATACAGTGAAATAAAAAGTCAGCGAAGACGTTTTTTGTGACACAACAAGATTTTGCTACTCGATAAGAAAAACACATTTTCTAATAATTAATTGTAATTAAGTAGATATCAAAATGTAAGTATATGAAATCGGTGAAAAGGCTGCTCCTGCGCGATTACCTTTGCCTGTTTAGAGGATAATATACAAATATAAAACTGACCTTTATTCGAGAGCGGAAGAGAAAATACCTAATGAAGTAGAGCTTTTTATATTTTATTGATATATGAGAGAAATTTCGAAGCAACGTAAAAAACGTGACGTTTTTTATTTACACTAAGTATCTTGTTTTTTTTTTTTGCAAAATATCACCATCTCGTTTAAGTACTCTTTGAAGTTCGTGAAAATAATTATTATTATGGCCTACGCGTATTCGTGAAATCTTCTGCCAACTTGAATCTTGATCTGTAAAATGTTAGAACAAAACATAGGAACAATCCAATAAAGATTTCGTAAGAACTCAATTATAAGACTTTTATTTTTTTTTCTTTATACCTTGGCTACCTAATTTCATTGAAGTTGTAAATATAATATAAAAAAAATGTCATAATGAATTTTCACTTCTTACATATTATTGTATACCACATTCATTTTTTCGGCTATAATTATAGGGATATTTTTAAATTAAAACCACAATAGGTTTACCTCTTTTATCGTACCTAAATTATTAATAGGAACGTATTTTGGCTTATCATGGCATATTAGTACCAAGTACCTACTAACCTGCAAATTAGTACCGACCACGTTTATTATAACTTAGACAATCGTTTCGTTTCGTCGCTCGAAAGATGAAATGGAATCGTTCAGCTTTTACTGAAGAATCAATTTATTTTATAAAACATTTTGTGTATCATAAATTAAGTAATTTCTATAGCGAGCATAAGGAGATAGATTCCGAGCTCAAATGCAAACATAAAAAAGGTGACCAAAAATTATGTACCCCTGTTGTGAAAGGTAAGTTAAAGATACTTGTGACAAAACAAGAGTAACTTAAATTTTTGGATTTATGTAAATGACAGCTGGTGAAAAATATAACTTTTTATTTTCTTGATATTTTTGCGTAATTTTCGTAAAAAAATAATGACTCACTTTTATCTCATGATATTATTTGCAAACTGTTTATTTAACACGCACAAAACTAAGAGAAACTTAATATTTATAACAAAAATTGAAAACCGATTTTTTCAGAAAAATATCAATTCCTATCATAATTGTGATAAAAATAACATGAATTTGCTGACTATTTCGTAATTGAGGAAATCCAACTTCAAAAATTACTAATTTCTCAGTTACAACATTACGTACTTGGATGAGGTATTATGAAACTTCTGTCGCTTCGTTTTCTGTCGCGATTTGATAGAAAACGATAAATTACGTCAAGGTTTTTTGAAACATGGTAGCGGTAGGGTGAATAAACGCTAGAGACAAGATAGGCTGAGAGCACTATAGGTACACCGTACACCTCGAAGTGACCCGGACAAAATCTAGGCGAGTTCACGTCGCGTTACGCGTTAAACTCAAACTATGAAGCCCTACGATAACTTGGTCAGAAGTGATGAAGTCTTCATAGAGTCCTGTGGTTCCGAAAACCGGGTCGTGGTTCCGGGAACCGAGTCGTGGTTCCGGGAACCGGGTCGTGGTTCCGGGAACCGAATCGTGGTTCCGGGAACCGGGTGGTGGTTCCCGCGTGGGGCGAAGCGCGTTCAGATGATGTTGCAGCAGCGGCAGTAGCGCGGCCGCGCCCCGCCCGCCGTCGCGGGGGGCGTCACCGGAGCGAAGTACGCATGCACGCGTATGTTCGGGAGATGATTCTGGAATTAAAAATTTTAATAAGACCTACACTGCACAAGGCGTATACGACAGAAGAGCAATTCGACACACTATGGTCTAATATTTTTGTAACTCGGCCAAGTGCGAGTCGGACTCGCGCACGAAGGGTTCCGTACCGGTATAGAGCGAAGGTAAACAAAAAATTGTTTTTTGTATGGGAGCCCCCCTTAAATATTTACTTTACTTTAATTTTATTATTAATTACTGAATTACAAATATAATTAAGGATTTTGTGACAATTTCATGTGCCTAGCTGTTACCATTATTGATTACGAGCAAAAAAGGCCAAAAATCACTTTTCTTGTATGGAAGCCCCCTTAAATATTAACTTTATTTTATTTTCAGTATTTGTTGTTATAGCGGAAACAGATATGTAACACAATCTGTAAAAATTTCAGAAGTCTAGTAATAGCGGTTCTTGAGTTACAGCCCGGAGACAGACCATGCAGACGGACAGACAACGAAGTCTTAGTAATAGGGTCCCGTTTTTACCCTTTGGGTACGGAACCCTAACAATGGGCGACGGTAGTTGCTTACCATCAGGTGACCCGTTTGCTCGTTTGCCCCCTTATTTAATAAAAAAAGAGGCATCTCATAACTTATAGTTTAAAAGACATAAGTCATATTACTAGGGCCCGGAAAAATATGTATTAAAAAATCCAAAATATGTACTTAAAATATGGACAAAAAAATCGAAAATATGGAAAAATATGGACTATAAAACAGAAATATGGAAAAATATGGACTATAAAATTACAATAATTAAACATTGTTTTAGTGTAGGTAACCCTTAAATATTTATTTATTTTAATTTTTTATCAATTATTTGAGTACCTAATTAAGGATAAGAATAATTAAGGATTTTGTAAAAATTTCAAGTGCCTAGCTGTAGCCATTATTATTGATATCGAGCGAAAAATAGCAAAAAAATTACGTTTGTTGTATGGGAGCCACCCTTAATTTATTTTGCCTTTTTATTTTGTTTTTAGTATTTGTTGTTATAGCGGCAATAGATATACACATTCTGTGAAAATTTCAGAAGTCTAGCTATAGCCGTTCTTGACCTTGAGATACAGCCTGGTGACAGACAGACATCGAAGTCTTAGTAATAGGGTCCCGTTTTTACGCTTTGGATACGGAACCCTAATAATCGGCACAGAATTTTGTTTTTCTTTGTGTATTACGTACTTAAATCCTTTATTTTACCCGAAGACCAAAACATACTTCAGTTTTTGTTTAGCCATGTCAGCAACAGGACCTTTTGCATCTGCAACTTTATTTTCTATTTTTTAATAATCCTTCGATCGCGGATTCTTGGAAATGCTATTGTATTCTATTGTTGTTGCGATCACCGGTGCTCTTATGGGGCTTGAATCCTGAAGGAATAATCTTCTTTGGAAACAATAAACACGACGATAAAACGCGAGAGAAACGAAATACGCAGCCGCATGGTGGCGGGAACGTATTTTTTTTTGTATTTTTGTGAAAATATGGACGATTGTGACATTTCTTGCAAAATATGGACTTATCTTTATAAAACCCTAAAATATGGAAAATAAAACTTGGTTTTTCACGGTCTAAACATGATAATTCGTGTAAAAAACACATTCTAGGCTGAAACTCACGCAAAACAAAAATATTTACATATAAATCCGGGCCCTAGTCATAACACATATTTTATAGGGGCAATCGTAAAAGGTAAAGTAGAAACAGAGAGGGGTAGACAAAATATAAGACATACTTGTAAGAAGCAGACAGTTCTAACAAGAAAGAGAAGAATGGTGAAAGCTCCATCAACAAAGGCTTAGGTTATTATTATTATTTTTAACAAAAAATTAAAACTGACTTCCAAGGTAAAAACAATAATAACATTAATATGAACTAAAAAGTATTAAATAATTTTTACTATTTAATAGTGCCTTTTTCCGAATTCGGCTAAACCTCAACTATTTCTGTACTCAATCTTCATTATTTTGAAGTCGGTAGGTACCAGATAGCTGAATCTTCAGTCCTCTGACAGAATATTTAAAATTTTTGGAACTGGCACCGACTTCAAAATTATGAAGATTGAGTACACACTCACAAAATAATATAATATTATCAGTGAAGTGAACATATTGTGCTAAGTAATTTAACAATTTTAATACTTCAAGCCCGAAGCGGTCCCCGGCGATTGCGATAACAATAGAAAGGCTATTGTGTCTCGTTTTTCCACGATCGAAGGATCTATCAGATAAAAAATTGTACAAACTTGCATAGGATGTAGCGTAGCATAATATTTAATATTATCATAATTATTGACAGCTGTTCTTGTAATCAAGAATTCAAATCGATAGGTACTTAGTGCACCATCTATCGATTAATAAGTATAACTAATTAAAAAGACACTTAATGACTTTGTTTTGTTTGAATGCTCTTTTTAAAATAACTTTATTTTAATTCTATTTGTCTATAAAAATTTTATAAAGTAGTAAAGTATTCGATCTGTATATAAAGTAGTTAGTAAAGTATTCGATATTCTGTCTTCTGCCGCCACGCGCCGCGCGGCGGCGCGGCTAGGCGACGCCGACCGCCGTGTATTAAAAACAAACAGGTGTTGTTATACAGTACATAATTATTATTATTAGTATATCCATACCTATGCCTTGTACTATTGTCTATTCTGTGCCATGAGACATTGGTGGCCTTAACACGACGTGGTAATGATGATGATGACGATGATGATGATGATGAATATGAATTGCATAGTAGTTTATGCTTTCTGTTCTTAAAACAACGCCGAAAATCCCAAACGTGTATCTATAAGGAGTCAGGAGTTCTCTCAGCATCTTCGAAACCATGGTATACCTTGACCCAATATTTGACTTTTTGGTAGCGTATTCTTAGTACATTTCACATAAAACCAAAATCACCATATGTTTCCATATAAATTTCGAGGAGTTCCCTCGATTACTCATGGATCCCATCATCAGGTCACCACTTTTGTGAACATGGTACCAAATTGGAGTGAAACCTAATACAACAAAACAAAAATTTCGAAAATCGCTTCACAAACGGCGGAGTAATCGTTGAACATACAAAAAAAAAATCCACAGCCGAACACATAACCTCCTCGTTTTTTGGAAGTCGGTTAAAAATTAACACCCCTGTTTTGCCTTTTAGTTCGAGAAGAAGCCATGTTTGTATTTAACTTTGTTTGGAAGTCCTTTTTAACGGCCGATCCGTCAATAAATACCGTTACAATGGTACTATCAGAGAAGTTGATTACTAGGCAGATGGAGGACCTAAGTAATTTGGTCGCGTTACGTCAAACCCATCCGACAGATCACAGGTTCAGGATCACACTATCATTGAATTGACATAATAAGTGTCTAAACACACTAGGCCGAAAAAACGCGACCGAAGTTCGGTATGATTACGTCTGCAGTATATCTTAAGGCCGTGTATTCCGAGAAACGGACGATTTTCAAGATTTAAAAGTGACAGGAGACATAGAAATATAGTTATTTAAATTCTGAAAAAAATATATGTGTTAGTTAAGGATCTAACACAGTGGAATGTGTCTAACACATTACACAATATCATGAACTTCACTCGATAGAGAAAAATCCCAAAGTTACCTCCTCTTTTAACGAAATTGCCATACTATGTCCAAATTATTTGGAATTTTCAGATAATTTTTGTACTGAATGAAAGACACAAAATATATCTAGGCACTTTTGGTGTTTTGACTCGATTGAATTATGTATAAAATAACGACGATCAAAAAACTATAAAATTGCAGGCGCAAAGGCTTGGCTCGTGCGCTCAGTCGCGCTCTTTGACGTCGGACGCCCGCAACTTCGTTGCGCCAAAATTTGTTTATCGCGCGGGAACCGTACTTTTTTCCGGGATAAAAAGTATCATATTATGTCCTTTCTCGGGACTCAAAGTATCTCCATGCCAACGTGATTGTGAGAACGTGAATGTGAGATTACGCTGTATCGGCATCGGTGAGCGTAAAAAATAGGACGAAACTAGCACTATCGCGACTGTACATTTTGTCATTAACAAATGACACTAATTTGATTTTACTTTCTTTGTGCGGTAGGACTCAATAAAAATGTTTACCGTGTAAATTATCAAAACGAGCAGATTTGATTGTTTAGGGCGTGTTTTCGTTTCTCTATAGTATCGAACGTACCAGTTTCAATTATGTACGCTGTTTTTTCATAAGTTTATAATAATTTCTGTCGAAAATCACCGTTTCCGTTTATATTTGGACAAATTATTTAATATAAAAAATGTTACAAAAGTCATTTTGTTTACTTTTCCCTACATACAAATGTTGCCAAAAAGATATAATAAAGAAAACATTTCTAGGTATCAGCTGAATAGCCTAATGTATACAGCTGTAAATAATAATTGTATTATTTTAAATGACTCGCATACACAATGTCAGGTTGTAGATATTAATAATTTAGATTTGAAATTATCTACTATGAAAAGAGTACTTCTTATCTCATTTTTATAAAAGACGTATAGCAAAGTTGCTATTTAACTTTTTGTTTATAAAATCAGCCAAGTATTTGGCTTCCTCGACTACTGCTTTTATTGAGCAGAATACTAGTCATATTTTGAACGAATTGGAATGTGTTCCAAATATTTCTTTAAATTAGATAATAAGACAATGGAGGAAATCTTTTGCAGAAATAAATTAACTTTAAATAGTCAAAATCCTACCAATAACTTAATAGATTCAAATAAAGTAAGTGAAAATAATTGTAATTTAATTAATCTGGTGCATCAGAATTTACAAGGTATGGTAGGTAAAGAACTTGAAATTGAGTTATTTTTGAAGGAATTTAACATTGATATTATGTGTATATCTGAACATTGGTTCAGATCACAGAAACTCATTTTCAATTTCAATGATCACCAGATAGCAAGTTTGTTCAGTAGAGAAAATGCCATTAGAGGCGGCTCTTTAATTTTAATCCGAAACAATTTGAAATTTAAGGAACGTAAGGATATTGTGAGTCTCTCTACTGAACGAATAATAAAAGTGGCCTGCATAGAGCTGAGCCATCTAATAATTGTGAGCGTATACAGGCCTCCATCAGGGATACGAATCTTTTGAAGTAACTATGGAACAAATTTTGTCAAAAATATGTGCATCTAACAAAAAGGTTATTATATGTGGCGACTTTAACATTAATTTATTAGATTTAACCTCAACTTCTGTAAGATTCACGTCTTTATTTCAATCGTATAACCTTTACAGTTTGATTCAGGAACCTACAAGAGTCTGTGAGACTACAGCCACTTGTATTGACAACATAATTACTAATCTTATTCCAGACAAAAAAGAAATAATTAGTAAGCTAAGTTCTGATCACTATGGACAAATAGCCTCTTTTAATATCAAATGTGACAGTGATGAGAAGAAAAATCTTGTGTTTATTCCTGTGACCACAAAACGTATTGAGCAATTTAGAAGTAAATTAAATTCAAATATCCATTTATTGGACAGGTCGCATAGCTCTGATGAAGCTTTTAATAAATTATTTAAGGTGATAAGAACTCAATTTGATTCAATATTTACTTCTAAAACGGTTAGAAACAGTAATAAAAAAACTAAATTTATTAATTGGGCAACAAAAGGAATAAAAATAAGTAGGAAAAGATTATATGACTTATATGATGAATGGTGTATTAACAATAGTGAAGTATTTAAAGCATATGTTAAAAACTACTCAAAAACTTTTAGAAAAGTTTGTAAAGCTGCTAAAGCCCTTTATATAAAAAATAAAATTAAAAACTCTAAAAATAAAATCAAAACTACATGGCAGGTAATAGCTGGTGAGACTGGAAATGTCACCTGTCGTAGCTCTGATTTTGAACTGTACTTTGAAAATAAAAAGATTACTAATGATCAAGAAGTTGCGACGGTCTTTGAAAAGTTTTTTGCTGACATTCCGGTCTCAACGACAAAAAATTTAAATTCTTCGCCTGAAGCTGCAGAAAAGCTACTCAGAGACAATGTAAAGGAATGTGATGTCAATTTTAAGTTTAGAGAAATTAACCCCGGAGATATTATTGATACCTTTAAATTGTTGAGTATTAAAAACACTGCTGATCTCTGGGGCATGTCTACAAAAATTATTAAATCAATAATTGACATCGTAGCTCCTCATTTAGCAATGATTTTTAATGACTGCATAAAAAATGGCGTTTTTCCTGATTTAATGAAGCATAGCAAGATTGTTCCTTTATTCAAAGCCGGAACTAAATCGGATCCCACGAATTTCAGGCCTATATCAATTCTACCGACCTTTAGTAAAATATTTGAAAAAATTATTTTAAAACAATTATTAGCACATTTTAATTCAAACAATTTACTACATGATAATCAATACGGATTTACTAAGGGTCGATCCACAACGGATGCTGGTATAGGACTTCTTTGCAGTATTTTTGAAGCTTGGGAGGAGTCGCAGGATGCCTTAGGTGTGTTTTGCGATCTCTCCAAAGCCTTCGATTGTGTTGAGCATACTACATTGATCAGGAAATTGCGCCACTACGAAATTAAGGACTCTGCTCTCAGCCTTTTGACTGCTTACCTTAAAAATAGGACTCAAAGGGTTGAGGTTAATAGTAAAAGGTCCAATGGAACCAAAATAGAATTAGGTGTCCCACAGTTATCTATACTAGGCCCATTTCTTTTTCTCATCTATATAAATGACTTACCTGATCTAGTTAAGGATAATAATAATGAGATAGTGCTTTTTGCTGATGACACTTCACTTATTTTTAAAGTGAAGCGACAACAGTCGAACTACGACGAGGTAAACAGTGCTCTCTCAAAAATAGTACATTGGTTTAATGTTATAACTTACTTTTAAATTCTAGTAAAACAAAATGTATAAAGTTTACTTTGGCTAATGTTAGGCAAGTCCAAACCAATGTAGTATTAAATGATGAGAAGATGAATTTGGTTGACAACACTGTATTCTTAGGTATTACACTTGATAGTAAATTACAGTGGGGTCCTCATATTGTTAATCTTGCAGGTAGGCTCAGTTCTGCAGCATATGCAGTCAGAAAAATTAGGGAAATTTCTGACGAAGACACGGCACGATTAGTATATTTTAGTTATTTTCATAGTAGGATGTCATATGGAATCCTTTTATGGGGAAACGCTGTCGACATTAATACAATATTTGTGCTGCAGAAGCGAGCCATACGTTCTATTTATAAAATGTCTGCTTTAGAATCTCTGAGAGATAAATTTAAAGAAATTAGTATTCTAACTGTTGCCTCTCAATACATTTTGGATAATGTAATATATGTTAGAAAAAATATAACAAAATTTAAAGTTAAAAGTGACATTCACTGTAGGAATACTAGAAATAAGCACAAGCTATATATGCCGGTGATCAGACTTAGTAAAATCAGTAAATCTTTTAAAGGTCAATGTATACGCCTTTACAACAAAATCCCAGTAAACGTTCAAAATCTTTCCATTAATAAATTTAAAAAAGTAGTTAAAGAACGTTTGTGTGCCAAAGCCTATTATAAGGTCAATGATTTCATAAACGATGGCACACCTTGGGAGTAGGATGGCTTCTTGCAAGGCTACTTCTACATTATTATTAATAGGCCTTACAATTATGTCTGTGGATATTGTATATAATATTAAGTTACAAAATTGTAAACTTTATTTTAAAGATTTAGTTTTTTCCCCAACATTAGGGCGCTAATTCGGCTTCAAATAGGCACAATAAACAGCTGTCATTTCAAAGGGTATCATAGGTCCAGCGTACTTGTTTAATGGAGGTCAGTGGTTTAGACACAAAGACCAATTGACGTAGATTCGTCAACTGCCTACGAATTAATTTCTTTGATGGTACGTACACACAATGCCGACATTACACGTTATATTATATGCGTTTGACATTGCTGCCGTAATCATGCCGAACTTCGGCCGCGTATTTTCAGCCTAGTGTGTTTAGACACTAAGACCAATTGACGTAGGTCCGTCAACTGGCTATGAAGTAATTTCTTCGACGGTACGTACCCTGAGCTTCCGAATCGCGTTCCTGGTGACGAGCTGGCAGTCGTACAGCTCTATGAGCTGCAGGTTGTGACACGACGTCAGGTGCTCCAGCGCCTCGTCCGTCACCAACGGACAGTTGTCCAGACCTGCGTGACATCGTTGTATGATTATACAGGGTGCAATTAAATCTTCCCGTCAATTTTTTTCCAGGGCTTAGGAGAGTCCATTTAACAAAAAAAATATTTTTTTTCAATGACATATTTTATCCCATTTAAAATCGTGGCAGAACGGTCACTCGCGGCGCGGGGGAATGAGGGGGTGACGCGGGAGGAGGAGCGCGCGAGCGGGGACACGTCACACGCGGCCGACGCATCGTGTCCATTAATTGTAGTGATTTTTAGGATAACTTTCGGAAGCTATTTCTCAACATTTTAGTACTGAGTGACTATAAAAGAAAAAATACGTGTATTTTTATTTTTAACAAGGATCAATATATCAAAATTTGCCAGGATGGTTTAATTGCACCCTGTATTTATACTCTAAAGTCTAAGCAATAATGACATCGAATGCAGGGTGGGTTTGCTATTTTAATGCATTATAATATAGCTTTTATATTGAATTCAGGAGAACGGATATTGATAAAACAACGAACGACCGATATACGTATAATCGTATATCTGTATAGTGTATTGTGATACAGTGATACTCGACCGCTATTGTATGCTTAGCATTACCGCAGTAAAAATGGGAATTTAGTAAAGATAAAAAAGGAGTAGACGTACTGACACTAGAAACAAACCTTTTCAATGATGACCATGCTAACAATATTAACTAAAATTATGATTTACTTGGAATTGAAAAATATTGTTAAGTACCTAAAACAGTGAGGTGTTCCGCCGCACAGGGTGACATCGAAAGTTGTTTGATTCCAAAGTCGGTTATAAGCTCGCAGTGGGACAGCGTCTGAAATGTGGGAAGTACAGTTATAAAAGTTATGGCGACTAATGAGATACGAGAAATAATGATTTACCAGTTTTTCTATCCTAGGGCAGCCCATTGCTAAATGCACCAGCGTCGAGTCAGTGATCAGAACACATTCTTCTAGGTCCATACGCTCTAACATTCTGCAGCTCTGCAAATAAAAATTTAACATTATCGGTGGGCCAAGTATGGATACAGTTGGAGTATTATGCAACTACCATCAGCAAATAATTATACGATTCCATGTTAATCATTATTAGAAATGGTTAGTCATTTATATAATTTAGAAAAAGAAAGGGTCCTAAAAAGACCCCTGTAGGACCCCCATTTTAATTTTTAATACGAGCAGATCGCTTCTCATTTATCTCAACCCTCTTTGTCCTATTCGTTGAGTACAATTCAAGGAGGGCAAGTGCTGTTCCATTTATCCTATATTGGTATAGTTTTTTGTGCTGCACGCAAACAAAAACCTTTGAGAGATCATAAAAAACTCCTATAGCATCCTGAGACATCTCCAATTATCCCTCCACTTTGGGCAATGCGCCAGAGTGCTCATTTAGCGTGACTCCTCTGCAATATCTGATGTGTAATATCTCACCCGAGCTAGCGCCTGGAAGCCAACGTCGGTTAGATGCGCGCACTGCGCCAACTCCAGCGTGACGAGGTCCGGGCAGCGCGCCGCCAGCGCCGCGAGCGTCGCGTCCGTCAACCGCGAGCACCCCGATACGCACAGCCGTCGCATTGACCCGCCTAGCTGTGATATTGACTCGTCCGTCAGCGTCTGGAAGAGAATGCGAGTGTCACGTGACAACTGATAGGCATAAACTGGCCAAATTTAAAAATTCCGCCGAAATTCCGCCCGCCGATGTTCAAATTTTTGTTGAATAAACGTTTATTTATTTATTTAAATTCCTTATATTTTCCGCAACAAACAGTGTCCCATATTGTTTCCCAACTCCCACAGTATCTCAGTATCCAATGAAATCTAAATTGCTTATGCCGTTTAAGGGAGAAGTGGTAACAGACATACTGACATACTTTTGCATTTAAAATATTAGTAAGTACTGTCTTTAAGATTACGAGGTAATTAGAGAGTAAACTAAGATTGAGTTATCATCGTCTTATCAGAAACCACCTTTAAACGTGGTTTCTTGCTATGTAATCAACAAAACAAATATTTTGTTTCAAGAATAATAACAAAAACATCGTAAAACTGTGATGCTGTGAGTCACAGTAACTTCTTACTACGCCTCTAGTTATTCAAATGACATGTACAAATGTTGAATTTAGAGATTAGAAAATATCAAATATTTACATTATTTTGTAAGCAAAGTATAAGTATTTGACACACAACCGAGTATACTCACATACAACAGTGTATACTTACACAATATAACAAAGTATACTCACATACAACAGAGTATATACTCAACAAAGTATACTCAAACACAACATTATATACTCACATCACATCCCTGCACGTTGAGCACCTCCAGATCGGGGCAGTATGTGGCGAGGCACGACACCGCTCTATCGTTAACGTTTTTACAACCTGAAACAAAATTTTGCATTTAATGATGATGTTTTTAAAAACAAATGTTTTTAAAAAAATAGTGTTTTGTGTCGAACTCGAACTCGACTCGAACTCGGTTGTCTGTAAAGTCGGTTTACTGACGATAGTTGAACGTGACAACGTCATAGCCTTAAATGGAACGCCTCAGAGCGAGGTAACGCCGCATACTACGTCATGTTTTTTTGTGCGCGCAGCCCATATCGAATTATAAGACGTTGTCACGTCAATATGATACTTTTAGAGTACATATTAGTATATACCACTGTACGCGTGTCACGGGCGTATATATAGCTCTGATAAGGGGGGGGGGTGTCCCTAATGTAAAAAAGCGGCCAAGTGCGAGTTGGCTCCGCCCATGAAGGGTTCCGCAGCAGCAAATAGGTAATGTGTTTAGGAAAACAAAAGTATTTTTAGGGTTTCGTACCCAAAGGGTAAAAACGGAACCCTATTACTAAGACTTACATGTCTGTCCACCTGTCTCCAAGCTGTATCTCAAGAACAGCGGTTCTTGAGATACAGCTAGTTAGCTAGACATCTAAAATTTTCACAGATTGTGTATTTCTGTTGCCGCTATAACGACAAATACTAAAAACTTGTTTGTTTGTTTGAACGCGCTAATCTCAGAAACTACTGGTCCGATTTGAAAAATTCTTTCAGTGTTAGATAGCCCATTTATCGAGGAAGGCTATAGGGCATAGGCTATATAACATCACGCTGTGACTTTTAGGAGCGAAAAAACAGAGGAAAGTGTTGAAAAAACGGGGGAAATTATTTGAAAAGGCTTATTTGAACGCGCTAATCTCAGGAACTACTGGTCCGATTTGAAAAATTCTTACATTGTTAGATAGCCCATTTATCGAGGAAGGTTAGAGGCTATATTTTATCACGGTATAACTAATAGTAGCGACGATATAGAGGAAAGTGTGGAAAAAAACGGGAGAAATTATTTGGAAGGGCTTATTTGAACGCGCTAATCTCAGGAACTATTGGTCCGATTTGAAAAATTCTTTTATTGTTGAATAGCCCATTTATCGGGGAAGGCTATAGGCTGTTTTTTATCACGCTTAGACTAATAGGAGAGAAGAAATAGAGAAAAATGTGTAAAAAACGGGAGAAATTATTTGAAAGGACTTATCTCGCGACTACTGGCGCAATTTTTATGTTATTTGCCACAGATAAGAAGTAGACTACGTGCAGGATCACAGGCTATTTTTTGTGGACTAATTTGTCTATGAAATATCTAATTTACGTGGGCGAAGCCGCGCGGAACGTCTAGTAATATTATATTGTCGATTGGACAAGTAAGATGGATGGGGGGTCCGGACCCCCAGGTACCCCCCCTTATATACGCCCATGACGCGTGTTATTCGGTCGAAATGCAGTTTGCGAGATCTAATACATACTATCTATGCTCACATCGGCTTGTTGTTATACATTATACTGTAAGGACGCTGCCTCGACTTCCGCGATCAGCGGGATGTCGGTGACGCAGTCTAGAACTTACAAAGATGGTTTCTGGGCGTACTTTCGGATAAAATAAAAAAAGGCGACGTTAGTTTTAATTTTGGCCTCGCAACATCCTCTTACTGTCGCACTCACAGACAAATATTAAATACTCAACTGAGATTAAATGAAGATTTTGTCATAAGGCTCATACATTAACTGTCAGACTCATCAAATTGTAGCTTAATCACCATTAAATGTCTCTCGAGTGCGACAGTTAGTGCATTGGCCGCGTTTCCACTGAAGCGGAGCGGAGCTAAGCGGTGCCCGAATTGAGCAATCATGCTATTCCAGCGGAATGACAGCGAAGATTTTGGTCAAATCGGGCACCGCTAAGCTCCGCTCTGCTTCAGTAGAAACGCAGCCTTACGTACACCAGTCAATATGGCGGTCTTCTGAGCGCTTTATCACCGCACTATCGCCCCGATCACTGTGAAATTTTAAACAAAAATCGAAAAATAAGAAGAGGGTAAGATTACCTCTGCAGATGAAGCTCTTCAGTTTGGGACAGCCCCTCGCCAGCGCCTCCACGCCATTCTCCGTGATCGACTGACACCATGACACGTTCACGTGGGTTAGAAGCTGAAAACATTACATTTGTTGTCGTCAATATTCAATTGATAAATAAGGGCCAAAACGTACAAATTTCTGGTATATACAAAAACTTTTTTTACAGTTCATGATTTCTTCTTTTTCAAATAACTACTTTGAAAAAAATCCTTGACAGTTGACACAGACAACAACTTTGTATAACTATATCTAGTAGCTAGTATAAATAATTAAGTATGTCTTGCATAATGCATTAATATTTTAGATGCAACTTAATTTTCAAAATTTATACATTATCGAACTATGTATATTATATATTATAATCTATATTATAGTAACTATGTTACATCTTGTATATTATTTATTTTTATGAGACAATACATACTGGACATCCATCTGACAATGCCTTCAGCGATATATCTGATATGCTCGGACAGGAATCCAAATTGATTCTGAAAATTATTACAAATGTATAATTTACAATCCATACTAATATTATAAATGCGAAAGTATCTCTGTCTGTCTGTCTCGCTTTCACGCCAAAACTACTGAAGCGATTGTAATGAAATTTTGTACACAGATAGTCTAAAGCCTGAGAAAGAACATAGGCTACTTTTTAACTGAAAAAGGGGTTGTAAGGGGGTGATTATGCGTATATTTGTTCAAATTAGGTTAGTTCCAAAAACTTATAACAGATGGCGCCAAGAGTCGCCTAGATCGCGCTATACCTTGCTCATACGTATTTCTATCAGAGATAGTACCATGTTGAGTTAGGTTTTTCGATTCTTTCGATTGTTATACCTACAGTCCTACACGTTATTAAATAACTCTCCTACCAAGATAGATATCAGAAACAACAGCCAACCAATGATAAATACTAAATAGTTTATGGGTAAAGCTAAAGTTGTGTAATAGGGGGCTAATAAGCTTTAAAATTTGGTATAAAAAAGTTTTATTAAAAAAAATTAAATATTAAGTGCACCCTGGGGGAGGCCTTTGCCCAGCAGTGGGACAACTTAGGCTAATTAGAAAAAAATATGTGCACACTGCACAGCTGTTATGGGTATTTTGATTTGACCAGGGTTTTAGAAAAGCTTTTAAATTTGACACCAATTTTGTTGACACCGCGCGCTATAAACTCAAGTCCACGCGGACGAAGTCGCGGGCAACAGCTAGTAATTAATAAAGGTTATTATTAATATTGTTTGTTTTAATATGTTAAGCATAATCTGTTGCTTTCCTAAATAAAGAAATAAAATGTAATTAATTTAGTTTTACCCTTTTATTAACTTACTTTTGCAATTTGCTACATCTTCTTCCTAGGGCTTGGCAAGACTGGTCTGTGAGTTTCTTGCACTTGTTTAAATTCAGATCTTCAATATTCGGACAAGACTGTAAACACAAATCTATATCTATATAATATCTAAAACAAATAAAACTCAAAGGTGACTGACTGACATGGTGATTTATCAACTCACTGCCCAAACCACTGATCGGATCGGGCTGAAATTTGGCATGCAGGTAGATGTTATGACGTAGGCATCCGCTAAGAAAGGATTTTAATAAATTCCAACCCCAAGGGGTTAAATCAGGGGATGAAAGTTTGTATATAATAATACTTCTTAACGCGAGCGAAGCCGCGGGCAAAAGTTCGTAATTTAATAATTTTAAGAGTATGTACCTCAATGTTAAGACTTTATCGCGCGATTCCATTTATTTTGAAGGAAAGGATATTAAGCTAAGTTGCAGAGCCCATTGAAATTCATACACTGAACCACCGCTTTTTGTGTCTGTAGAGTCTAGCGAAATAAACTGCTATTTCTGGATAAGATGCCAATTTATGTTGAGGTTAAGCGCGCGACTTACAACTCTTACAAGTGAGACAGGTAAATAGCGAAGGGTCAATTGTACCATCAGGAAATTGATTCCCAGACAGTTGACGGACCTACGTCATGTGGTCGGCTTATGTCAATTCAATATTAGCTGTGATCGGTTGGATGGGTGTGACTTAACGCGACCAAATTACTGAGGTCCGCCATCTGCCTAGGAATCAACTTGTTTAATAGTACGAAAAACTACCTCAGCTACCGCACTTTGATAGGAAGTACAAACCTGCGCCAAAGTCTTGATGGAGCCATCCGCGATACTCTCGCACCCGCGTAGAGACAGCTCTCGCAAAAATCCACCGCATCGCTGAGATATGTTTTCTATTACTGGACCCTAGACATACACCCAGTTTATCAAAATGGCCCTTTTTTACATTTTTTTACATAATATATTAATAAACTTTATAGTAAGTATATGTATTAATAAAAAATCGGTGTTTAGAAACTAATCTTATTTACCTAATATAATATAGAAAATACCTCTACATCTCTCTGGAAGTCAAATAAGTCTATTCGCTGCCAGTTGGAGCCATCAAGAGCGAGGATATTCCATAATTTTGAAACCTGAAAACAAAGCAGTTTTTGTTGAAAAATTGTTCGTAAGTATATGCTTTTGTAGGTTCTGTATAAATTACGATTAGTGAGTCTTCAATCTTTAAACATAATAGTTTTAACCTATATTATAATGCAGGGGTCAGAAGTTATCATTTATCAAGACAAAGTAACTGTAATCTACATCATGTGACTAGTGAAAGTGATCATATAGTATCAGTAAGTTGATTCCACTAACTCAGTGTTTTCAACCATATTTTCAAAAAGATATGTTATCAATAATTATTTGAACCGTATGAATGTAATATGTCTTGAACTGCCCAGGTTTTAATAATAATAACGTTTATTCGACAATAAGACAACACATTGCACTACAATAATAAATTACACATTACAACACAATATCTAAAGAAAATTAAAACATCCCATATGCAAAAGACACAAAATTATTAAAAAAAAAAAAAAAGAAATCAAAGAGGAATAATTATTCATGAGACAGTATGCATAACAATATAAGGACGTAAACTATGGGGACATCCCCATAGTTCAAGGTTCAGCTGTACGAGTAGTGTATTGTTATACAGTATATTGTAGAAAAGGATACCACTCAGGCTTATTACCGTGGTGTACACCACAGTGACGTGGTGTTGTGGTTCCTAATAACATTTTGTTTTGTATATTAAGTTCTATTTATAATGTAATAAATGTGAAAAATATTTGGTGTGAAAAATAATTCACTTCACCCTTTGTTTACTTGAATCTTGGTATAGAAGTACACTTCTATAGCAACATTTGAGACCATTTTTTTATATGTAATGTAACATATTTCAATTAAAATTATTTCAACAACATTTATTTATACAATTGAGGTTCTGTGGATTTCATGTAAACTGTAATAAAAAAAAACACAAATATATTTTTACCTGAGCACATCGGCATAGAGACACAACATCCAGGTAGGAGAGTATACGAAGTATCAGTTCTTTTGGCAGCTTTTTGTTTATATGGTTGTCGTCATCGCCCGTAAATCGAGAAATCTGAAAAAAAATTGTATTACACAAAACTGCATAAGTACTGTAGTACTGTAGTAGTGATATTCACTTGTTTACAAAGTCGGTCCTACCCCAAAAATTCAAGTTTTTGTCACAGAATTATTTAAAATTAATTTATACACTAGTGTTTTCTTATAAGAAAACACTTTTTTTATTATTTCACATATAATTCTAGTGATGTATAAAAATGAGTATATGAATAAAGTAGCACACTGATAATTTTAAGATCATATCCTGTTCAAATGTAAATTGTTTTAATCAAATCCAGTTATTGCCAGTTGAATAAGTATCAAAAGACTACTAGAAGTCTGATTCTATGAGTGGATTGCACGAACTAACTTTAACTGTAACTGTAACTTTAACTTTAACTCTAACCTTAACTTTGACAACAGTGCAAAATGTCAAATCTCTGGTTAAAGTTAAATATGACGTCCAAACACCCCATACGACATCTGTCAAATTTTCCGGTTAAAGTTAAATGTGGCGTCAGCTAAAAGGACGCCATATTTAACTTTAACCTTAACTTTAACTTTAACCACGCCTCTGGTGCAACGCAGCCTATAATTCAATCTATACTAATATTATAAAGAGGTAAACTTTGTTTGTATGATTGTAATGAAAAGGCTCAAAAACTACTGGACCGATTTTAAAAATTCTTTCACTATTCGAAAGCTTCATTATCCACGAGTAACATAGGCTAAATTTTATTTTGGAAATCGTAAGATATTTTATTTTTTCGGACACAAGGTGTAAAAAATCAACCAGAAAAGTTAAACTTTTTGCGTACGCTGCCTAAACTCTAAAATATAGAACCATAAAATATTCTAATTAGTTGTAGATCTTATAAATATCTACAAAAAAGTCCGCGACACACTATACCTATCTATGTCGAGTGAGGCACACCAACCATTTTTTTTATATAAAAAATCTTAAATTTTTTTGGGACTACATTTAAACGCGTTTATTTTACTCATGCTATTAATCCATATTTGACGACCTCCGTAGCTCAATGGTTAGAGTGTGTGGCAGCTCAAGCCGGGGGTCGCGGGTTCGAATCCCGCCGACGGAACAAAAAGTTTTTCAATGTTCCTGGGTCATGGATGTGTATTAAATATGTGTATGATATAATAAAAACCTTAAATATATGTATAGTATAAAAGCATTAAATATATTTCCGTAGTCTGGTACCTGTAACACGAGTCCTTCAGGTACTTAGCACGGGGCCAGACTGACGTGGTGTGAAGCGTCTATAGATATTATTATTATTATATCAAAATAAATAAATATGTCACTAAGTACAGTTAATGTAGATAATATATGGTCTTTGAATGACTAAAATTGGAGGTTTGGTTTTGAAGTTATGGCGAAATTAAAATATTACGATTTATACTGCACGGCCCGTTGCGAAGTGGGCGTCAATTTTCATCATTTTCTTTCATTCAACTGTCGCATGCATTCAATTAATTGCTTTAATTTTTGAAAATGCCTAAGAGAGCCAGGTCGGCCGACTATCATGGCACCATACTTATATTTTAGTCACTTCAATAAAATAATATGGGCAAAACAATGTTTGCCGGGACAGCTAGTAGATTATATAGACATAACACATTTAAGGTGAATAAATATATACGGAGATTGGGAAGGAAGGGAAGGCAAATTGATAGTGTGTTTTTGGTTCAATGATACTTCACATAATTTATCAAGTACATTAATTAATCAAGTCACATTAATAATAATTGAAGACATGAGTGGAAGAATCGAACTAGTAATATAGACAATAACTCATTTTTTCCCTTATTGTTTTCATAAGACTTGTAACTTACCTACTTCATAACCTAGCTAATATATCTGGCTACACATGTAATCCACAGTTTTTCTTTTTCAAATAAATTTTTCTGGTCCTAAAGGTTGCATTTAAGCAAAAAAACGGCAAGTTTTTTCATGTTACTTACCTTATTCTTCCACTCACATCTTGAATTATGAAACTATAATTAATGTGTTATCTCTCAAGTCCCAAACGGTTGCATGCGACCGCGATAACAAGAGATTTCCAAGAATCCGAGATCGAGGGATTAATTTATTGTATAGCAAGTAAAAGGATCTTTTTATTGTTGATTTATTTGTAATATTATTCTGTATTTTATTATAAGTATCAATGATGGTATGAGAACTGCTTAGGATTTCTAATTGTTCACAAACACAATAGTATTCCGTATCAATGACTGATAGTACTAATCCATATCTTTGTATAATTTGTTTGTCTGAAACATCAATGAAAATAGACATTTGTAAAGTTAGTTTAAACGAGCAAATTGCTATTTCTATGACTATAATACCCAACATTATAAGCATAGCTGTTATTAACAGTTTAAAATAATGTTACACATGACGTAAATACTGCGAACGCGCTGTAGACGACGAAATGCGCGTCTTTGTAACGGTATTCATTTTCAGAGTTGATTGTACGCCAAGAGGTCAATTATCTTTATGTGTGACGGAAAACGTATCAGAAATAGCTTATTATGTCGCTGTTTGCTGGCTAAGCAAAATAATTTTAAAAATAAAGTGCGCATTTCTATCGTCAGACCATTTGTAATATAAATGTAAATCCTACTCTAACAATGCAATTTTAACGCATATTAGTACTCATATTCGAATGGGATTGTCTATTAAGACGTACATTCGAGAGATGTGTAGTTTAATTAATGTTTTCCATAACAAAAAGGACTTAAAACGTGAATATTTCAGAACAAAGGACAGCGTGTAGGTATATTATAATGTCAGCTGTTTTTGATTATACAAAAATAAACAATGCACCGACGCAGTGGATCGATTTACCTTACCTCGAATTTATTCCTTCCGGAATAACTCATATTCGGGAACGGTGTCACCTTCGCCACAGTGTTAAATTTTGTTAATACTCACAAATAAAATAAAGAGATCTAACAGAAATTAAACACACAAACAAATATGGAGTCGTTCTATGTTTTTCGCCGACCGACACAGTTGAAAACTAGCTGCAACGAGCGATCGCTTCAACAATCACAATTCGAATTTTTATTTTTCAATTTTCATCGCCAGAAGCGAAGCTGTCAAATTGACAATGCCAATGTCTGCTGTCAAAGTTTGACGTTGAAGTAATGTTTTTTTTCAGTTTTTTTTTTATCAAATGCAAATACATCGCTACCCATTTGATATTTCTTAGGTACCTTTTTTTTTCGGGTTGGATTTTATAACGAGTCGCTTGAATTTGAGAGTAATGGTGGTTTAGGGGGCTTCAGCTGCTGCTGCACGGGGATTGTCGATCTCGAAGACATAGATAAAGACAAGAAATAACTATAGTTTCTTAGATAATAGTTCCTGTTTTAAAGCAAATAAGGTCGCAGATTCATCGACAACAGAAATAATTTTTAATGCATTTTTAATCTAAGTTTTACGAGCAACTTTTACGACCTATTGTTTTGCGAGCTCGGATTTTATAAAATGTTATGCCCGCTGTACACTCTCGCCGAGAGCTCTCGGGCGAGAGTCTCGTGCGAGAGCCCCTTGCCCGAGTGAGATCATGTACATTCTCGCTTAGTTCAATCGCAGTGTAGAACTCAGACAAGATGGACGAAAACGACCATTCACCATTCAGCATGCATCGAAAGATATCATTGTAATCCAAAGATTTATAATCATATTTAATTTTATTTCTCACAGATAATGACTCATAATGTCGTTTAATATTGTTATTTTTCTGTTCTACACTGTCCAACGGCGGGACTAGTACTGAAAGACGCGAGAGTGTATAGTAGTGCGCTCGTTTTCCTCGCGAGACCCTTTGTCTCGGGCGCAAAATACCGACAACGGACCGAGAGGGTCCGAGACAGGCGAGACGAGGCGAGCGCACCCATTTACACTCTCGCACTCGGGCCGCCTCGCTGTGTCTCGGCGAGAGTGTACAGCCGGCTTTACAAAATTTGTCTAGCACTTTGGCGATGTAGATTCATTGAGGGTGGAATTATCAATTTTCCCACGCTAAACAATGGGTAATAAAAACACTTCACAAAATGCACTTAAAAATAAAATAACATTGACAATGAATTTACGACCTTATTTATTTTAGACGTAGAATCTTTTATCAAAAAACTATAGTTATATTTTGTCTACGAAGATCGGAAATAAATTTCAATCCCCGTGCTAGCGCAGCTGGGAGTTAGTCTTAATCCCCCCAAAGAAATTTTGGCTGCCGGAGTTGAGTCTAAATATTTTTAAACAATTTTCAAAAAATCTTAAACGTTATTGAAATTGTGCAAAACGGAACGTGATCTTTAAGCTACAGTTTTTATATCGTAAAGCCGGCTGTACACTCTCGCCGAGACACAGCGAGGCGGCCCGAGTGCGAGAGTGTAAATGGGTGCGCTCGCCTCGTATCGCCTGTCTCGGACCCTCTCAGTCCGTTGTCGGTATTTTGCGCCCGAGACAAAGGGTCTCGCGAGGAAAACGAGCGCACTACTTACTGTACACTCTCGCGTCTTTCAGTACTAGTCCCGCCGTTAGACAGTGTAGAACAGAAAAATAACAATAATAAACGACATTATCAGTCATTAACTGTGAGAAATAAAATTAATTATGATTATAAATCTTTGAATTACAAATTACAATGATATCTTTCGATGCATGGTGAATGGTTATTTTCGTCCATCTTGTCTGAGTTCTTAACTGCGATTGAACTAAGCGAGAATGTACATGATCCCACTCGGGCAAGGGGCTCTCGCACGAGACTCTCGCCCGAGATATCTCGGCGAGAGTGTACAGCGCCTATTTATATATTATATTTTTTCCCATACTGCCCCGTTTCCTTCAGGCCAACCAAGCCAGCCATAATTAATATGGCCCTTAATATGGCGACCTATAACAAAAAAAAAAAAAAAATTATATATAATATATATAAGTATATTTTTTTTTTTTTGTTATAGGTCGCCATATTAAGGGGCCATTGGGTTCTAGGTATAATTGAGGATGGATCTGAAGATCTGAGGTTGGAAGTGTGTCCAGACAATATTCGCTCTGCTGAGGTTTTGGTGCCACTTATATTAAAGAATGTGGAAGTTGGCACCACCATCCACACTGACTTTTGGAAAGCATACGATTGCTTATCAGAACATATACACAAAAAAGTCAACCACTCGGATCGTGACAATCCGTTTATAGCTGAAGATGGGACTCATACTCAACGAATTGAGTCCCAGTGGAGGGTTGTTAAAAGATTTTTTAAGAAGGACAATTTTAATAATGCAGACAATTTTCCAGATCTTCTTTTTGAATATTTGTGGCGGCGAAATAACATGAAATACAGAAAAGATCCATTCGTGGAATTGATAAAAGCTATAAAACATGTTTATAAAGTCGAATAAACAATTTTTGTACAAATTTGGTTTTTTTTTTCTAAGAAAATCAAGTATTTCCGGCGGGTGAAAATGGTGAGGGGGAATCTGACCCCTCCCCCCCCCCCTCCCCAAAATCATTCGCAACCCCTTAAAATAGCGACGTATTTTAAAAATTTTACCTTTTTTTCTATTGATAATTGACATTGATATTGCAAAAAAGTCTCTTCAACGTCCTCACTCTTATTCTATTTTTCCTCTAATTCCCGATTACTGAGGTGTTGTGACAGGAAACCATTATCTAATCAATAGTGTCTTTAGTCGGTCATATTTATTTTGCCGTCGCGTTGGCCAATCAAAAGCGATAGTGAATATTGAAATTCACAAGGATACTTACGCATTGAGATGTACTTACGAGACTTTTTTACCTCAGACCTCATACAAGTGTACGTTAGTATAATGCATGAACCATTTGTATTCGTATCATTCGTAATTTTCGTATTTTTACTGGCAAATCCACAGAACAATATTTTTGTAACAGAACAATATTATTGTGGGCAAATCAACTTGTGAAACAAACTGGTGAAAACAATCCATACTAATATTATAAATGCGAAAGTGCGTCTGTCTGTCTGTTACCTCTTCATGCCCAAACTGCTGAACCGATTTCGCTGAAATTTGGTATGGAGATACTTTGAGTTCCGGGAAAGGACATAGGATATACTTTTATCCCGGAAAAATGTACGGTTCCCGCGCGATAAACAAATTTTGGCGCAACGGAGTTGCGGGCGTCATCTAGCAGTTAGTAACACAAAGTATTCTCCAATTTTTATTTACTTTTTAATATTTTATAATATTAATGTTAAAATAGAAATTTCACTTATTTTATTATTGTCACATCAATAGAATTTAAAATCTAACTATAATTCGTTACTTACTTACCTATCTTAAAATTATTTTATATGTTATTTTAATTTATAAATGGGCTCGGTAAAAGTTTCGGAATCTTTTTGAAGGGGTAATGAGGATGGTCTTGCCAAAACGATGGTAAAGTGTATTTTGTATCGTTATCAAAGCTTCCTAATATCTTCATTTCTTCGTCAGTAAGGTTGAAGTCAAAAATTTCCATATTGGATTTTAATCTTGAGGGATTTAGAGTTTTGAATACTGGTACGATGTTTCTTTGAACCTGAAAATAATATAAAAAATAATATCTATTAACCCATTATTAACCGAGTATTAATAATACTCCGATCAATTTAGACATCCAAGGTTACATTAATTCTGACAAGGCTGAATATTGGTAGGATTGTTCAATACACTATAATAAAGGAAATGTGAAAAGTCTTCATCGATCCGGCACGTGCAAAAAAATTTACTCGGGGTCAAAGGTCTTTTTTGCAATTTTCAGCAAAACCGTAAGTTTTTTCATAAAATCAGCTCAGACAAAATTTGTAGATCAGTTAATTATCTGTAAAAATGTCTAAATTCTTTTTTTTCCCAAGAGCCACCATTTTTGAGATATAACGATTCAAAAAGTTGAAAGAGTTTGAGGTATACGTGTGTAATGTCTACGACGATGTATCGCATACATCAGACTAGATACACCGCTAGTCAGTTTTGTCGTTGATGTACACTTAAAAGGTGTAACTTGAAAAAAAAACGCGCTAAGTACACATACACCTCAAACTCATTCAACTTTTTGAATCGTTATATCTCAAAAATTGTGGCTCTTAGAAAAAAATGTATAAAGACATTTTTATAGATAATTATCTGATCTACAAATTTTGTCTGAGCTGATTTTATGATAAAACTTACCGTTTTGCTGAAAATCCAAAGATCTTTAAACAGTAGTGGATTCGAAGTAATTGTCTATGTATAGAATTGATTACGTCAATTCGTCGAGAAAATTATAATCATATATCTATCTCCCTTTTGCCTATGCTTTTTTACGTAAGTGAAAAAAGATAACTGTAAGTTTGAGTGTTTACCATTTTGAAAGATGCCTCTTTGCGACCAAATCGCCATTTTTGTTTTTCAATTTGAGTGGTAGTTACCCTGTCAACGTATATAAACAAACGGGGTTTATTTAAAATTTTTCGACATTATTCCAGTTCTTTTCGGTAAAAATTATTTGAGGAAGTGAGATTTGGAGTGCCGAAATATGACCATGTGCAGCATAATTGGATGCCGTATTTATATCCGAAAGAAACAACCAGATTTGTCTTTACATAAGTAAGTTTAGTATTTTACTTCGAAATACATCAGATTTTCAAATCCAGACGACTGTGTTTTCTAGAAATGATCTATTACAAAAGGTTCTATTAATTTCACCGCCTGGTTCCTTATATTTTTGATGTTTTCCGTATAAAATACGTGGTAGTACTATTGTATGAACAATAGTGATGTGGCTTTATCGATAACTTATATTTAAAGTTTTTTTTTACCTAATAATTTCATCGCTTTTAGAATGTACGTGTTTATTTATACTTTTAGATTACCTAATGATAAAGAAAAAAGAAAATCATGGTTAAATATTATTGGTGAACAAAATATTGACATGACAAAAACAAGGACATTTGTCTGCTCAGTCCATTTTGAAGATTGGTGCTTCAATAAAACAATGGACCAAATGAGACTTAAAGATGATGCTGTACCATCAAAAATGTTATTGGTGAAGTTATTTTACTTCAGGCAAATTGTGCAAATTGCATGAAATTACATAGATTAAGCGAAAGTTAACAAAAAATTTAGTTTTTTGTATGGAAGCCCTTCTTAAACATTTAGTTTTATTTTATTTTATAATTAATTATCAAAGTACTTATGAAGTCTTTTCTCTTTATATATTTTTTCTTTAGTGGTAGTGTAATGTTTAACATTTGAAAATTTGAATAAAGATTTTATTTATTTATTTATTTTATTTACTTACTTACAAATGCACCCCTTGGGAATCTCGGGATCAACAGGAGTTATTGAAATAAAAAGCAGTATGTTGGAAGCCGTCCCAAGATAGTTCGCAATGTTTCGGCACTAAATTAAGTATAATATTCTGTTGACGTAAGTAGACAGTCACCGTTGTTCGTAAAAAGTAAAAAGAAAATAAAGAAAACTAAAATCTGCACCCCTTGGAAATTATTTCTGCCGATGCCCATGCCTGGAGACATAGATAGACAGACGGACAGACATAGAAGTCTCAGTAATAGGGTCCCATTTTTACCCTATGGGTTTGACGGAACCCTAATAAATCATCTACTATATTTTTATGCGAGTCTTTACTTTTATAAAAATGAGCAGAGATCACCAGATTTATGTATGTTATGTCTACTATTATTTGGAAAAGTATCGATATCGATATTTTTTATTATTCAGTGACATCTCTAGTAAAATCCGCCATTTTTGTTTTGCAAATTTTGAAGGCAGGCTCGTTTCTTTTGTGGTCATTTCGTGTCCTATTATTTTCTTATGTCAATGTGAAAATCGCGGAAAACCCGTTTTTGTAACCTTTGATCCCGAGTAATTTTTTTTTTTGCACGTGCCGGATCGATGAGGACTTTTCACATTTCCTTTATTATAGTGTATCGAATAATCCTACCAATATTCAGCCTTGTCGGAATTAATGTAACCTCACCCCTATTTTTTAGTCTAATTAGACCGGACTGTAACAATAGTACTGTACTACTATTAGGGCGAAGCCAAACGAGCGTAATTTTGTGAGTCGTGAGCCGCAGAATTTCTGCTGGGCGGAATTTTTTTTATACAAATGACAACTCATTTTGAGTCGCCGTGTAAATCAAATATGACTTTTGTATGAAACTGAATGCAGCAGAATTCTGCCTGACAGAAATTCTGCGACTTACAACTCACAAATTACGCTCGTTGGGCTTCGCCCTTATACTTTGTGCAATACTGTTAATACTCTTAGCTCTTAACATACTGGTTACTGGTTAGGTAAACCAAGCAAATGCACTGTCGTACTCGTACTGTATACAGTACGACAAGGCTGTTTATAAACGTGGCGAGAAAAGGAACTAACGCTTCTTAGATCATATCAAAAAGGGAGTGCCTCCGCTGCCGGCGCCGGCTCCCAAAAATATCAGTAATGGGAACCGGCGGTAAGTATACTGCCGGCAGCCGAGATATAAAACAACGGCTGTCGGCGTAAAGCACTAGGTTCCAGTGCCGATACACAAATTTTAAAAAGAAATAATTATAATCTCAAATATATTCGACTTCCAAAGGTGAAGGTTAGGTACCTATTTGTTCGGCTGTGGATATTTTAGTTTTTTGTTATGCATTTTCCTTACCTACCTTAGCTACCTTTTTTCAGTTACCAAAAAGTAAGATTTTGCATCACACTTATATACCCTGTAGTATACTTCCGAAGGTACTGAACAGAACTTCAGATTCCTTATACATGTTAGAGAGTTTCAGCGTTGTTTAAAGAAGCAAAGATATTGTATTTAAATGTTACTAACTATGCAGATCACATTTATCAGCATCATCATCACCACCATTAACCCAACAAGCCCCATAGGAGTACCGGTGATCACGACAACAATAGAATACAATAGCATTTCCAAGAATCCCTGATCGAAGGATTCAAATATGCATCCTTATAATATGACTATTTATTTGTACTTTTCATAGTCCTTTAGCTCAAGACTGATGTTTTTGATCATTATTCTGTCATATGACAAGCGATGTTTGCCGAATAGGCGCCGACAGCCTATTCTTCTAAGGGCTAACTTCAGATCAAATTTTTAATAAATTTTTATTTAATAAACAAATGACGACCAAACGATTATTTAAAACGAACAATCACGAACAAACGACGAACAAACGATATACGAGTATAAAAATCAACAAATTAGAAAAAAATAATTGTTGGGGGACTATCTTCCAGGAGCTCACTTTATTATGTTGCGACTTGCGACAAAAGATGACATACAGTTTAAAAAAATATTTATAGTCCGGTCACAGACGACGTAAATATTTGGCCGGTCACAGAAGACGTATGTAAATATTAAGTCTCTTTAAATCGCACATACCTACGTCTCTTTTCCACAAGTATGCAATCTGCCCTTAGATGTCATTTTAGCATGGGAGTGAAAGAGACAACTAGCAATAAGTCAACGGCCAAATTTCTAAATAAAAGATGTAACTAAACGTTACTTCTTACTATTCATGCAAACAAAAGTATTTAAGTACTCACAAGCCATCTTAGGACAACTTGTGGCACAGTCTTGTCATATTTATTAGCTATGGGTAGGAGCGCAGGATCGTCGCATTTTGGTCCTGGGAACATCTGACCGAACCTCTTGACTAGGGAACCAAATGGACTGTAAGCCATTACCGTGATACCGTGGGACTGGGCAAACGACACCAATTCCGACTCCACGTTTAGAAGGTGTATCTGAAATACATTAAAGTATTAGTAATATGAAGTACCTAATGATGGCAACATTCAACTCTACATTCAGGCCCGTATTTTTGGTCAGGACTCAAGATGCATCTCGGCCTCAAGACACGGCTCCGTGATTGGTTGGCTGTCAAAATTTGGACCAATCACAGAGCCGAACCGCGTCTTGAGACCGGATCGCATCTCAAGTACTGACCAAAAATACGAGCCAAGAATAGTAATTTGAAGATGTTTTTCTCAAGTTAAGAAAGCACTAAAAATATCATCAAGATAGACAAACCCACGGAGATATAGCTCCGTAGACAAACCTCAATCTGTAATGCCGCGGGTTTGACGTAACCTTCGGCAAGTAGCCTTGCGAGTTGCTCCTTGTTGAAATTAGAGACACCTATTGACTTGGTGAGGCCCAGCATCTTTGCATTTTCTAGGCCTTTCCACGTTTCCATGTAGTCTACTTCACTGTACGTGTTATTACTCTGTAAGAGGAATATGCAAGTTTAACACCTCCATCATGGGTATCGCAGACACAATAGATTTTTAATTATTGTTATGCGGCAGCCGGTTGCCGCTTGGGGGTTGATGGGTTAAGGGCCTGTTCCTTCCTTCCTGATAGGCAACAAAATTTGACAGATAGAGTATGTTATAGATAAGTTGTCGATGGCCTATCCGGCACAAACTTATCATTGAAGTGGTGATATAGGTCCTTATTGTAAATAGAAAATAAAGACATATTTAGGATCTATACGGATTCTATAAATTATTGTTGCGTGACTTTTTAGTTAAAATATTATCCGATTCGATACCAATGTATCGGTTGCCGACCGTTGTAGTTATTAAGGCGAAGACAGCTGCCAATTCGACATCTTTGTGCAGTTTTCTAGGTATGTATTTCATTGATTGGCACAAAAAATATATGTGATTTTTGATTATATTTGTAAAAGCTTGTCTAATTTAAATTAAGTTCTAACTTAAGTAATAATACAATCTATGCTTTAAAAATGTGTTTATTTGATACCTTTTACAAAAATCCAAAGATTGCCCGATTTAATTTTCGGTTCTGACTTCCCATGATATTTATTTTTTCGAATGAAAATCGACAGTGGTGCGAGAGTGATGCGAGATCAAGGTCATTGGCAGTTGTCAGCGCCTTAATCGGTCCGATATCGGATCTTATATAATGTAAAAACGCTCTAGTTATTTGATGAATAATACTGCATACGTGAAATCCCATTGGCCAATGCATGAGGTAGAGATCCACGTAAGTGATGCCGAGAGTGTTGAGCTGCGAACGAAGCGCTTCCACCACCTCGTCGCACTGGTGATGAGTGTTCCAGAGCTGAAACAATTCAAATACATACATAGACTACTACTCCTCGACCAAGTCATTAGTCAACTAGACGAATGTCAAAGCTTGCTCTCCCGCACTTACGCACGTCGCTAGCAATGCATAAGTGTGAGAGAGCATGGTTTGACATTCGTCTAGTTGGCTTGGTCGAGTAGTAAGTTTTATAAGAGCTGAATATTGTTTATCCAAATCCTACAAAATATGATACAGAATAGGGCTAGGGCCTAGCAAGGGTTTTCCATTGAAGAGGCAGCCTTATCTATCACTATCGCAAATATGGCTAAGGTGAATAAGGAGAAGTTGAAAATATTTACCTTGGTCGTAACAAACACATCTTCTCTCTTTATCGCACCCTTGTCGAATACTGTACTCAAAGCTTTGCCAACTTCCGCCTCGGTGTTGTATATGTAGGCTGTGTCGATGTGCCGATACCCGATGTCGATCGCTTCAACTATAACGTTAACCAAATCATTTTCCTTTGATACGATCACTCCGTTCTGTAAATGTGTAATCTTTTGCTTACTCTTATCAACATAGACCATAGTTGTTATAGCTGGTATTTTTTCCACATAAATGTCACGGATCCAATCGATATCGATTCGATCGTTAACGATTTGTCGGTACCGATCGATTTTGCAGTATACGATATCGTCATTAATGTCAATGATTAGGTTACTTATTGTGTACCTGTTTTGGCATACATACTACAAAGTTACATTCTGTCGATTCGATATCGATGTCGTAAGCGGACGGACCGTATCGTATGTAGGTAAATAAGTAATAACTGATTATTGTAATTTTAAGTAGCCAATAAAATAGGAATAGGCTGTACAGGCCGCTGCCTAGAAGCAGCAACGTCTTAGGGCGCATTTTCATTAGTCGTTAACTCGTACGGTATACAGCATGCGGGGAATCTTTGACAACTAATAAGGGAGATTTCTGAAATGCTTGTCACGAGTCACGACCAATGACAATGCACCATTAGTTGTCAATTAGTTGTCAAAGACTCCCCGCATGCTGTATACCGTACGAGTTAACGACTAATGAAAATGCGCTCTTAGAGGGGCGGCAGTATCCTAGGGTGTTATTCCTACATTCGTAAAAAATATAAATCCGGCACTGCTTTTAAATACGTACAAGAAATATGAATACATAGTATAAATAGTAATTTATAATAATAACTATTCAATAATTATCAACTATAATATCTATCACATATAATATTATTATATCCTTGGATATTATACCAAATTCGATTTAAATTAAAGTACTCACTTCCATTCCTAGGAATGTTCCTAGAGCCAGCGCAGGCATTTCATTTCCATCGTTCAATTTTATTTTTGGCGCTTCTCCAGACGTCTTCGCCATCTTAAGCACGAACACAATAATAATTCAGTTGAAGACTTTTAATGAACTTGGAAACTTTACACTAAAGGATACAGATTAAAGACTAAAATAATTAGTGAAATAATGGACACTAAATAAGAGAAATATTACAAAAAGATCACTTCCTCGCACAAAATATTTAGTCATAAATTAATTGAGAAAAAAATTACAAAATTAAATTTACTTAGAGCAAACGTTACAAAAATGGCCAAGCAACAGTCGAGAGCTTTGTTCTTATCGCTACTAAAATGTTGAACCTCCAAACACTTGCAAGATTGCGCTACTAAAATAACTACCTAGTGTAAACATTTTTATCACTTACGAGAGCCAAGAACATGAGTACAAAAACGCGAGTGGACATCTCAAGTATGTAATCGACACTGGAATATATTTTAAGCGAATAGACATAACATAACTTAATAGTTAATAGGCATGATATAATTTATTTATCAGCTTTGGAGGAAGTATTTTATTAGCAATAAAAAATCTAAACAAACTGAACCCAGGTCCTTAGGAATAGCTGCAACTCTCTCATAATTTTGTTAAATTTTATGGAAGATGCTTAATCCGACGGCAAGACGCAAGTACCTCAAGAATGTAATCAAAAGCTGGCCATATTATAATAAGTTCTGATCGTTGATTTTGAAACCAGAAAACGAAGTACTTACTGAATAAATTAATAGATACCTGCTGGCAAGTAGCGTAGTTAGTATGTAAGCAGTGGTTTCGAATTCGAAGAGTGATGACAGGTGCGTCACAGCAGTTTATTACAGGCAACAGGAATTCTCAGCAGAACTCGTAAGACGATAATGAATTAACCTTCAAAAAAGAATGACCACGACAAATTAAAACAACCAAAAACATGCGGCGCCCGCAACTAGTTACATAAAGGTTTTGCGTCAAGAATCAAGATGGAGTTTTATACCTTAGCTCACACGGCTATATATTTTAACTTTATTTGTACTTAGTTATAATGAGCTTACCTTATGAGTGTGATACCTGATACCTCTAAAATTACACCTTCAATTAGCGTCCACTGCTTACTAGTCACTGTACCAATGACAATCTTTGAGATATAAATAACAAAACACTCAAATCGTATTGTTAATTTAAACGAACAATTCTTGGTATCAACAGGTAATTAACAGTTGAAAAACACAAGTCATTTCTAGGTACCTTTATTTACCTACTCAAAATCGTTTCGTATGCGTCGCATCACGCATGCTTATTAGGTGCCATTAAATTTTTTGCATGATATTATTGGTCTACCGCGAATAATTTTAAAACCTTGCACACCTTATGACAATCCACTTTTACTGATAGCAATGCGGTTTATTTTTAGAGATCCATCGAACTCATACTATGTCCGACATGACGTTCTTCACTTGTTTTTCTGACTACCCGCATTTAAACAATATTTGAAAAGTAAGTTTTTTTTTTAAGTGAAAACTTCTTTAGCGGCTTTGAGCACTTTTGTGGGATGGGTAAAAACTGTGAAACTCGCGTCAGATTCTCGTGCTGATCGAAAAACCTTTGAAAAACCGTAAGACGGTTGGAGAGTAGTGTTTTGTGTCGAACTCGAACTAACTCGAAATCGAACTCGAACTCGAAATCGAACTCGAACTCGTACTCGAACTCGTACTCGAACTCGTACTCGAACTCGAACTCAAACTCGAATTGAATGTAAGGGTTTCGATTAATTAAAAAAATCGATTTTATAAAAATCGATTTTCATAAAAAATGGGTTAAAAATTTAATCGATTGTAAGGGTTTCGATTAATTAAAAAAAAAATTTAAAAATCGATTTTCATAAAAAAAATGGGTCAAGTTTTCACTTCTGGCGGCACTCCCGGAGTGCAACCCGTCTTTTTTTTTTAAATACGCATTGAATTATAATTTTCATACCTAACATGATATTTTTCATATTTTTTTTACTTACTAAAATTTATAAGACTTAATTAAATAATTTATAACCTGTATAAGCCTTGAACTTGTATCAGAGAATCAGACGAGTTTGTTACTCGGGGTTATTTCCTCCGGACTCTGATAACTAAGTGTCATTGCTTTGTATGTTTGTAGATAATTATTCCTTTGGTAATAATTATCAACATATTTTTTTTTTGGTGTATTATTAAAGTAACTAGATACTTACATAATTAGTAAAGACTACCGATATTTTTTTTATAAAAAAGAAAAAAGGTAATAGTTATTAGGTTTTTTATTCTCCAAGCATCGATTAGATCGAATGTTTCCTTATTTCCTACTTTGTTCACAACTGATAAATATTTGGTTTGTTTTTAAACGTTCTAAATCACGTTTTCTTCGTACAGTCAACAAAAGAATTTCGTCATAATATGTCCAACTTTAAATTCGTTTTCAACAGCTTAAACATAAAACTTAAGGCCGTCCCCCGAGCAAACTACCTTGGCCATACATTTGCCGCGTTGCCGAGAGCGCACCAAAACCCTATTTTTTTTACTTATCTTAGTTCAAAATTGACCTAAAAAAAAATTAAAACGGGGAATATGTAGTTTATGATATTGCCGATCTATTGGCGTGTGTTTCAAATAAAAGTAATTTGTAAATCCTAAGGAGAAGTTGAATATATGTTTGAATTTTAATAAATTGGTTTTACTTTGGAAGCTGATATCATGAGTATAATAAATAAATATAGAAAATTTAAAACGGGGAAAGGAATGTCGATATACTGAAGATTATTGTTGTATTTTTATTATAACTTTGTAGCTTTCAAATTATGAGTTTATAGGGCTTGAAATACGGTAAATTACGCTATCTCCGGAAGGAACGCTCTTAAGTCAACACAACATTGACCTGAGGGCCGAGACCACCTACAACCTAGTACCTACAAGACATATCACCACTCGATCAGGTCGCAGTAAAAATTCCCAAAAATAAGTCTCAATATCGACTGTTCTAATATAATTTGTGTATCTACCTAATACTTGACAGTACTTAGTATCTACATAAATAATATTATTCATTGAAACGTTATGTTAGCACTGGCCTTTCCTTTCTTAGATTTCACTGCCAAAATTATCTTCGGAGGTTGAGTCCGAAATGAAATTAAAAATTTAGTTTACCAGAGAATTTTATATATCAGCTATACATACAATATTATACATACACAACACAGACATAGATCAAAATATAATAAGCCATAGTAGTAGAGTGCTATTGGTTTTCGTTTCTAATTTGTCGTAGAGTGTACCTCTCCAATGATGAATTAAAGTCGAGAGGTTTACGGTTTTACCGCAGTAGCTACAAATAAGTCAGATGTTTTGGTATACTTTTCTAAGCTATTTGGCTTTTGCTTTCGGTCAATTAAATGAGAATAAGGACCAATGTAAGTGTGAAAAATCTAATTTATTTTAAAAAACAAGTTAAGAGTAGTTATAGTTCTTGCAATCTACGAGTGCGCGTCGCCCTTAGTTGTGTGAGTGACCATATCTATACATGCGTACATGGCTCGCTCACTACTGACTGCTCCGTCGGGTACGCACACTAACGAAAATGTCTATTCACATTTCCAACTACAAATAAAGGCGACGCGCAAACTCGTAGATTGCAAGAACTATAAGACAGATTGATCATGTCCTCTTTTTCCGTTGGGGAAATGATCTTACGCATCCCCGACAGTCTGGGGAGGGCCATCGGTATGTGGCAGTGGAATTCCCCGGGGTAGAGGCAGCGCCCGGGCACTTTTTATGGAAGGTGGCAGAGGAATAAATGTCTTAAATTGATTCAACAGATTGCGTAGATCCTCGGACTTTTAAGAAGCATGCAGCCAACACGGAATGGGCTGATGCTTATTCCTGTACGAGACACAAGTGCCAGCTTAGTGGCAGAAAACTGGCTATGTATACAGTGGGGTGAGTTACCAACTGAGATTCACGTAATTTCTATTCAATTCAAAGACTCATATATGGCCCAGAACCAGTCTTTGGCATAACTCCCAGTTCCACAAAGCAAGTGCTCAAGGAATGGGGTCACAGACTATGCAGGAAGCAATGGGCTGAGACCCCTGGCCTTGAACACTCCAAGGCACTAATTCCTGGCTTCAACAAGAAACTATCAGAATTAGTGCTCACCTTGGATAGGAACCAATTAAGAATCCTTACCAGAAGCCTAACTGGGCACTGCAAGCTCAACAAACACCTAAACAGAATGGGTATTTGTAGCATAACGACTTGCAGATTCTGTGAGGAGGAGGATGAAACACCTATTCACCTTCTCCTCGACTGTCCTGCTCTACTACAGAGCAGGAACAGGCAACTTGGTCGCCACGAATACTCATCCACAGAGGAAATTCGTGGCACCAACCACAACCATATAAAATAGAAGTAATCTGCGAATTCAACAGAAATAAATATGAGAATGGACTTCAAATTAATACCAGAGACAGAACAAGAAATAAACCCTTATTCCTATACGGTTTTCTTTAGATGTAAGCGAGTGGAGAAACCAGAGTCTGCCATCGAGTGTGAGGAGGTAGTGGAGGACACCAACATGCAGTTCCCATATTGCTGTACGAGATTACGGTAGGTTTTAACGTAGCACGAATAGTTTACACCTCTTTAGCATGTGGTCAGATTAATCTGACTATTCTGACCACGAAGTCTCTAAGTCCTAGATTTTCTTGGTAAATTCTCACAAAAGATTCAATGCTAGATACATTTCGATTACAAAATATAATAATAAACAACTTTTCAGATGCCTCGTTGTCGTACAAGGCGAAGTGTGGACGAAAGTTCTAGGGCAGCCGTGGGAGACCCTACCAACTGCACCCTGGAGTCACATGTATAAGAAGAAACGACCTCCTCCAATTGACGACAAATTGCCAAAGTAAGCTCATAAACAACATCGATATATATAAAATGTTTAAATAGATCTACATAATATGTATGATGTAGAGAAAATAATCAAAAACTTTTCAGACCTAAGGATGAACAAGGACCAATATTTGAACTCCATACAGATCTCATGGATGAACCGAAAAGAGATCCGAAGATAAACATCTTGAGGATGCAAAGTTTTAAAAATACTGTCAGCAAACCAAAACCTACTTCGGATGCTGATATTGTGGTAGTAGCGTTTTATTTTTATCAATTCCTACATCTACAAATTCTAAATAGCAAATAGAAGATATCCCAGCCGCCGTAGGAAAAATCAAAGCCTAAGTGCCTTTTCACACGTGCCGGTTACCGACTAGCCGATACCACAATTGCCGATACCGACTACTGACCGGTATCACATTTAGCTTTCACACGACCCGACAGTAGCGTCTTTATATCCGGCAAGAGTACAGTCTCATTCTTCAAAGATGGACCGTGAACAAATAACTGGGCGACTGACCGACCGGCGCGTCTGAAAGCTAGTTGCCTGTACCATACACCACTGTCAGTTCGGCCGCCGGCTAACCGATGCCCGGCGACCGGATGCACAGTGGTGGATCCGGCGCGCACCCGGCGACCGCCTGCCAGATTAATTACGCTGGTACATGACTGAAAGCTACGGTACATGCCCAAACACTTCATCACCGGGTACCCGGCGCCGACTAACCGGCAACTTACCCGGTATTTTTAAATGTTAATTGATTTTTTAAAAATTTCAAGTGACTTTGATCTTTAATGATATTATTTTATTAATGAAACGTGTTTCAGATAGCTTTGACGTCGGATAATGAACAAAATATCAAAGAACATAGATCTTCAGGGTAAGTGCAATTCTTGCTCCTTTATCTTGAAAATATTTTGCTGTTATGTAGAACTTATAGTATTTTATTATTTTGATTTTAGTTCTAAAAGAATTAATCAGGCCAACCACTTCGACAGTCAATATGATTTTGATAAAGAACGCGATACTGATGACAATGAAGTTAATGAAAAGGTAAGCTTTAAAGTAATCTAACATTGGCCCTCAGTCCTCACAATTACATATTATACTAGCTGTTGCCCGCGACTTCGTCCGCGTTAGCATAGTATAATAAATGTCAACCCCTATTTTACCCCCTTGGGGGGTAAAGTATCCAGAAACGCTTAAACACGTATCTAATAATTTTTAATTATTAGCCCAAAAAGAAAGTTTCATGTTTCTAGCTCAAGAAATAACGGACTTTCATTCATACTTTCAACCCCAATTTCACCCCCTTGAGGGTATAATTTCCAAAAACGCTTAAATACGTATTTATTTATTTTAATCAGTAATCCAAAAACAAAGTTTCATGTTCCTAATGTGTTCCAAACTTAAGAAATGACGGACTTTCATTCAAACTTTCAACCCCTATTTCACCCCCTTCGGGGTAAAATTTTCAAAATTCCTTCCTTAGTGTCTACTTAATAAAACAACCCTACCCACCAAATTTCCTGGCTGTAACTTTAACAGTATTTGCTCAGCGATGATGAATCAGTCAGTCAGTCAGTCAGGACATGTAATTTTATAAGTATAGATGGCGAGACTGCACTAAAGCGACACTACGCAGCAACGACGCGACGCGACACGTCATCATCACGGTCGCATAATAATTAATAATTATATTATTCGCTGTATGAAACCGATAACCATATTGAGGTAAGCCGCACTCGGCACTACACGTTTTGTGTCGCGAGTATAGCGACGGTACGCGATACAAAACGTCAGTTCTAACTTCTAGACGTAAAGTGACGCGTGTAAGCAGTCGTAGCTGCCGCGTAGTGTCGCTAAGTGCGTTCTTTCCTTTACTCTCTATCTTTTTTGTAAAAAATGAATTAATTGAAAAACTTATGTATCTATTTAATTATTGCAGAAGCGACACCCGTGGTCCCGAATACCGCAAAAACAGTGGAGCGAACAAGAAGCATTTGACGAAAATGATACGGAATTGGTAAAACTATTTTTTAACAAAAAAATAATGGTTTGAACTGTATTAATAATTATTAAAAATATGTAATAGCAAAAATTAAAACTTTTGCTTCTGTTACTACCTACTTGTAATTAAAATTCGTCTCAAGTGTACGTTGGGAGTACGTTGTACCGTGTACGGCCGGCAGTTCAGTAAATTTTAAAGGGAAATAATAAAACGAGCGAATAAAAAATTACTTAGAGACTGATGATGAACATAGTGTTTTAATAACTTGAGCGGTATGAATTTGAGTAAGCGAAAAATAAACTAAACTAACGACTAATATTGATTTATAATAAAATCCAGAACGAGCTTACAAAAAGTGGATTATGATTAATCTATTTCAGATATTAAAATTCTATCCGAGCGACTGTATTACTAAATGAGCGACTGGAAATACATAGCGGGCAACTTCAATATTAAAGATATATTCAATTTTTCTAAGTGAGATTATACATTACGAACTACTAAAAAGTTCACTTTGAGCAAACTTTTGTGAGCTGCTTTATTAATATATGATATTGACTGTACCGTAACTTCTTGGTGGAAATTCATGTTTCACAGTAATAATATACACTTTTCATGCACAATTTCCACATTTATTAATTTATTTTATTAAAATTAAGCTTCACACGACCGGTTTCGATAAAATCATCATCAGGTGTAGCGCAGGTAATTTTAAATTTTTTTATAAAAAAAAATAATTAAAAAGCAGGGGGCCTCCGCAGCCCTAACTAAACAACGCAGCCTAAACAAAAACAACCCAGAAAGTCTAAAAGTAGGTTAGGTTAGAACTTAGACCACAACACAGAGGGAGCCGAGCGAGCGCAGCGAGCGTGCTGCGGCAGCAGCCGGCGACCGTCATAAAATAAAAGGGGGGCATAATTCTGGAGTAGGTTTCCGAACCTTTACCGTTATTCCTCTTATCCAAATTAAGCTACTCACAAAAAATTTGCTTGATAGTAATAAAACAAATTGTTTTAGGGATCCCTGATTAATAGTGTTTTATCAAATAGTTATTTCATATTCATTTTTTTTGTTTTAATATGAGCTCATTATACTGCACTGCGGGGCTGCAGAGCCAAATTGCGCCCTGTGCGAGGCCGCTGGCAGGGCAGAAAGGGGGCAAGAAATCCGACCGCCCGAGAAGAGAAGGCCCCGGACCAAGAAGGCTCGGCAAAAGCCGAAGCCTAAGGGCGTGCGGGGTCCGCCTGTCTCTGCCGATATGGAGACGGAGGATATGGGTTCCCCGCCCGCATAAAGGGTCCCGAGGTGAAAGCCCGGGGGGCTCTCGGTGAGGTCAGAGGTCGAAGCCGCTGGGAGAAGATGCCCAAACTTATACAACTTACAGTGTTTCCCATTCCTTTTTTTAGGGTTCCGTATTTATTCATATATATATTTTTTTGTATTTTTTTAATATCTTAACAGCATTTAATTTATTGATTTTGATTTTAAAATAATTATTTCTGCAGCCACCCGAAAAGAAAGTTGAAGGTTCGGACCTGCAATCTCTGGTAGATGCTATAGAAACCCGCATGCGAGACATAGAGGATGTGGTGCAGCGTATGAACCAAAACATTGTCAGTAAAAACCCAGAGAATATAGAACGAAGATACGAAAGCGAAAGCAATGAAAAAAGGTTATTTTTGCGATGTAGTAAAAAGTAAAAACTTCCAAAACTAAAATTTTACAAACATGGGCGTACCCAAAATTTCAGCTAGACTAGAGTATTAATTTTGTGAGCATACCCTGTTTCGAGAAGATGGTCGGTCTGGTATATTGAAACAAAAAATCATCAAAATTGACTTTTATATGTTTAATTGACTGAAAAGTTATTTTGTTTCCATCACTTAATTTTTCGCTGAGTAGGTAACACGTTTTTAATTCCCACTTGCCTGGAGAATCGTCATTTTTTATCTTATACGCCCATGTTTACAAACCTTTTATTATACCTAATTTACATAAGATTTGTTTTTCTTTGGGCTTAAGCTCTAACTTTCTTTATTTTTATCATGAAGCTTCAATAACTTCATAGAATTAAATGTAACATTTCATTAGAACCTATTGTTTATTTTCAGAGAACACATTTTAATGGGCCAAAATTATCACGACGAAGAAAATAATAAAACCGACTTCGATTTTTATGGCCGGTAGGTTAATAATTAATTTGTACAATAGAACAAATTCATTACTTCTAACGGTAATGGGCGTTTTCACACTGCGACGATAACGACACGACACGATATCACAGAATAGATGGCCACCGCACATATTATACAATTTCAAGTTGGCCGACTATCGTACAAACTGACCATCATACTAATTCTAATATTCTGTCACTTAGTAAATAGTAGTTAGTATTGAATGCACCCAAAATATTCTCCTTTCTTTGCGCCTTCGTTTTATTAGTGCCACAATAAAAGCGTGCTTTTTACGTATTTTAACTTGATTTTGACACGCACTTTGCTAGGGTAGCAACACTGTTACCAACTAAATCTAAAAGTCTGCGGCTGGCAGCATACACGATGAAGTTGTCCAATTAAATTGTGACACTACGCAATTTAGTTTGTACGATAGTAGGCCAACTTGAAATTGTATTATATTATGTGCGGTGGCCCTTATCTATTCTGTGGTATCGTGTCGTGTCGTTAGTCGTTACCGTCGCAGTGAGAAAACACCCAATATCGTTTTATTTACATTTAGGGCCTGTTTCACCACTTCCTGATAAGTGCCGAATAGGCTATCCACCAATTAATTTGACAGATCGAGTATGGAGAATCTGTCAAAAAAGTTGTGAATAGCCTATTCGGCACTTTATCAGGAAGTGTTGAAACAGGCCCTTAGAATTATTTTTTTGTACAGGCATAAAACAAAAAATAAAGATGCTGAATACCTACGCATCGCTGAAGATATAGCTACGGAAGCTGACCTTAGTAACAGCATCTTCAAAAAGTTATACACAGAAAAGTATGAGGACAAGGTAAGACAACAAATACTTAGGCCCGTATTTTTTGGTCAGTACTCAAGATGCATCTCAGTCTCAAGACACGGTTCCGCGTCTTGAGACCGTGTTGTACTGACCAAAAATTCGGGCCTAAGTTGTCTTGTGAGTTGTGGATAAGATTTTAAGTATATACATTTTTTCTTCTTTTAGGAACCAATGCTAACATATATTATGGCACCAGTAGATAATAGCCGAAAATCAAATAAAATGTCTTCGTTTGAAAAATCAAAACACATGAAGCATACTCGTAGAACCAAAGGAAAGGTAAATATTTTTTTGATAAAAACATATACATTACATTTTGATACTTACCTCAGGTTTTCTACATGTCCTATTGCCACAATAATAATGTAAACATGTTATATTTTAGAGTAAAAAACACAAGAAGCATCACAATAAAAAGGAAATGAAGAAGCATTCCCATAAACACTCTACAGAGTCTGAAAAGGATATTTTGTCTTTTGAAGATAGTATTGAGACTCCAATATATTGATATTTCAATAAATATTTTTCAATGTATTTTTTTAATATCTTTCATCCTTTTAATTAATTATTCAAATAAAAATTATTCAAGTAACATTTATATCTAGCTACCTATCTTATATTAGAAAAGCAACTCTTGAATTATTATTAATCCTTCAAGCCCCCTAAGGACACCGGTGACCGTGGCAACAATAGAATACAATAGCATTTCCAAGAATCCCCGTTAAAAAGATTAATAAGGGCATAATAAATGTGAACTAAATAGAAAATAAACACTTACATGTTGATTACAAAACATAATATATTTTTCAACAATCACAAAATACAACTACTGACATTTATGTCTAAATATTTTTTAAACTAAAAATGGACTCATGGGCATTAATTTAAAAAGAATACTGTTCATTTAATGATATCCAAAAACATAACATTTGTTCATTTCAGATTCTATTGCACTACAAATAAAAATGTCTAAGTCACTTACTTGCTCATAAACATTTCTTGTTAAATATTAAATGCAACCCACTTGAGTAACTGGCATTTTGAGTTTGCCATATTACATTAGTCAATACGAAATCATTATAACATTATTGTGATTAACGTAAAACTATTAAAAAGTATTGCTAATTTACTGAATTTTCGATTACTAGTTTCTCTGTTTTGAACATGTCTCCAATTACAACCTGAAAATTTACAAAAAATTATAGCTTACATACAGTTCAGTGTTTCCTAAATTTCTGTCAGAAGTATCTTTAGTTTCTAATTTAAAATTTATTTTATAGCATAGATTAGTAATTATTAAAGTTATTAATATGAAATACACACCTGTCTTTTTATAATTTCCAAATTCTGTTTTCCATATTCATATTCCTTGAGAATTTGTTTATTATCACTGATTGTTCTGTTACTTTTAAAAGCATCTCTAATTCTTCTCACAGCATATGACCTAGAAAGAAGTATAATGTTATTTTTAATATTAAATTAGTAGGTACTTTAAAAGCTGCACACAAGTAACATAGGCCTACAAAGTTTTTTTGACATTTAGGTTATATTCGTACACACTACATAATAAATAATATTAAGTATATTATATGCTCCGAATGCTCACTTACTATTGCCTACTACTTAAGAGTTAGTGAGCAAAAATATTTGAGCAAATAAAAGGTCGACAACTCGACACTAATTTTGGAATTTGGTATGTTTGCCCGAACCAAACTACGGAGTTTGGTATGTTTATTGTTTTTTTCCTAATTCTTTTCTTTCTTTACTCTTATGATCTAATTTTGGAATTTGGTATGTTTGCCCCTAACCGAACTACGGAGTTGGGTATGTTTATTGTTTTTTTCCTAATTCTTTACTCTTCTGATACATACATGGATTTAAAAAATATTACAAAAAATGATAAAACATGCAACAATAATGATTTGAAAAGGTAAATAGAGGTTATATAATTTAATGTACAAAAATGTTGTGAATTAAAACACAAACCTGAAGTTATAGTTTGGAAACTTTTGGGATTCTTTTACAAGCGATTTATATAAAACTAGCACTTGGCTCTTTGTAACACTCGCCGACATTTTGTTAGTTAAACAGTTTTTTTTACGTATTGTAAATTGTTTCTTAGCACAGATTACTAGTATATTGTTTCTTAGTTTCTTCACTTTTTCCGTCTTCGCCCAAAAATTAGAATTTGATACAAAGAATAAGGATTATTTGATAGGTAGTTGATACTTCAAATGAAAATTGTAAATAAAACAAATTCCATTATACGCATAAAATGCCGGTGAACATTTATGAGTTATAAAATACGAACTTAGTGTCATTCCCTATAAAAAATAAATATTTTTATTTTCTTATCTAACTTAAATCAAAACATATGAAATTATTAATTTGTGTTTTTATTTCAATAAAATATGTATTTAAATCAAATTTTTAAATAAATGTGAAGTATCAAGTAAGCAATAAGAAACCATGAAATGAAACGAACTTTAAAAACAAACAAAAAAGTAAAAATTTTGCGAATACCACCGAATATATCCAATACGGTAAAAATCATGGAGATTGGTATAAATAATTTATATTCCAGTAATAATTTATATTATGTCACCAACGGCTACATTCATTCCTACACTCCATTACCCTTTGGCTGCGGCTAGCGCCACTCGTGGAGGATTTTTCAACTGTTATTTACTGCGTACAGCTGGACAATTTTTCCAATATCCCTCATATTAAGCCGGCTGTACACTCTCGCCGCTCGCTTTTTTTTTACATAGAGAAATGCTGTGACGCATTCCGCAGGGGATGGGGACTCCCTCTGCGTATATGTGGGGCTCGCCGCGGGCGGAGATGGTGTGTGCCGCGGCCCTACCCACTAAAACTCTACGGTGCTCCTAGCCACCGCTTCCTGACGAAGTCGCGGGAACTGTACGACACCACAACTTCATCAGCGGACGTTTGCTTAGTGGGCTGCAGACTCCTCTCGATGGGAGCGTTTTACTCGCTCCCCAGGCCGAGCAGAGGCCCCACTGGGGCAAAACGCTAACGCTAAC
This sequence comes from Polyommatus icarus, assembly GCA_937595015.1. Lineage (NCBI taxonomy): Eukaryota > Metazoa > Arthropoda > Insecta > Lepidoptera > Lycaenidae > Polyommatus > Polyommatus icarus. The sequence goes on along the minus strand of OW569324.1, from coordinate 7,065,885 downwards.
GCTAGCGCTACAAAATGTATGGATTTGGCATTAGTATTCGCTAGCGAAGCGATAGCTTATGTCAAATCGCATACATTTTGTAGCGTTAGCGTTAGCGTTTTGCCAGTTGTCTAGGGGGGCTGAGTCCACTTTTAGCGTTTTGCGTAATCACAAAGTTTAATACTTTTTTTTTATATTAAAACGAATAATAAACCAGTTTGAACTATTGATGGTGCTTATAAAGCAAATTATAGGGGGTTCTTTAAAGAACCCCCTATAATTTGCTTTATTCACACTTATCCTAGCTAGGTCCCTACCTAGGGACCTAGCTAGGATAAGTGGAATAAGCGCTTAAGCCGCCGCGCCGTGCAGTCCGCCGGCTTAAGCGCTTAAGCGCTAATTCCATTTCACTAAATTTAGATATCTAAATGATTTAGTGACTAAATTTAGTAACTTTCTAAATGTTATTCCACTTGACTAAATTTAGTCACTAAATCATTTAGATATCTAAATTTAGTGAAATGGAATAAGCGCTTTATGCAGGATAGTAAATGTTGTAAAGCCGGCTGTACACTCTCGCCGAGACACAGCGAGGCGGCCCGAGTGCGAGAGTGTAAATGGGTGCGCTCGCCTCGTCTCGCCTGCCTCGGACCCTCTCGGTCCGTTGTCGGTATTTTGCGCCCGAGACAAAGGGTCTCGCGAGGAAAACGAGCGCACTACTGTACACTCTCGCGTCTTTCAGTACTAGTCCCGCCGTTGGACAGTGTAGAACAGAAAAATACAATATTAAACGACATTACGAGTCATTATCTGTGAGAAATAAAATTAAATATGATTATAAATCTTTGGATTACAATGATATCTTTCGATGCATGGTGAATGGTGAATGGTCGTTTTCCTCCATCTTGTCTGAGTTTTTTACTGCGATTGAACTAAGCGAGAATGTACATGATCCCACTCGGGCAAGGGGCTCTCGCACGAGACACTCGCCCGAGAGCTCTCGGCGAGAGTGTACAGCGGGCATAAGGTGTTGCAGGCTGCAGCCTGCACGGCGTCGGCGGACTGCAATCAGGATAGTGAAAGGACCGCTGTAATCTGTGTGCATGACATTAAAAAACTTTGACGTGTGACAACTTTGACATTTGAGTTTTGCCGGGTATACGAAAGAGTGACGTTTTGTTTTTGTATTATTTTCCTAAAATTGTGTTATTTCGGTTTTTAATGTGTAATGTTGGTAGAATATTAACCATTAAATATTCGTTGTCGTGCACAAGTGTGGGCAAGTGATACAACTTCAAGAAACGTGCCATTTTGTGTTCCCTCCAAAACTCCATCGAAAGTTTTAGTAAAGGGTCTACCACTTTACTAAAACAACTGACTTGACTCGTTGACTTTACCGACTACTTTTTAGACTTTGACTAGACTTTCGACTTGACGATAATCTGGAAAAACAACTTGAAAATTTTGTAAATTTTTTACGAAATTTTTTTTCTCCCGCCAAAACTTTACTTGACACTGGCCATGGTTTACAAGCCGAGAGCCATAACAAGAAAAAAAAAAAAAAAAAAACTTTGACATTTGTTAACGTCAAATCATGAAATTTACGTCAAATGTATGAAATTTGAACGAATTGTAAATTTGTAACTTCGTTTGTGTTGTAAATATACGTAATACATTAGAGATATTGTAATATAATCAATTTAATGTAAAATTTTGTAAAGAAAAGTTTAGTGTTAGTAATGAAATAAGGTGCTTTATTTGTGACGTAAAAATATTTTAGTTGTTTCCGTTATTGTAAGTATGGAATTTCTTTTATGATATTTTACTTTACAGTGAGTTTAATACGATTTAATATACATGCTTGTTAATGAACTTTTCAACTGTGTATCGATAACAAAATTTACAAAAACTACTATTTTTAATGCACATATTACATTGTACACAAAACTATCCAAAATTGTTTACTTTATATCCCCATACAAGCAGTAATTAAATCCTTACATACCGCGCAAACAGCATATTGTGTAAGAAGTCATATATACTTTCGCATGTAGGCTAGCAATTACTTAGACAAGTATTGTTTGAGTAAGTAAGTAAAAAACTCAAAAGAACACCTCACGTAATTTGTGGACGCCCTCCACAAATTACGTGAGGTGTTCTTTTGAGTTTTTTAACCCCCCCTCCCCCTGGTGAGATTTCGTGAGATTTTATTCAACCCCTCCTCCCCCCCACAAATCTCACTTGAGATTTTCAAAATGTGGGCTTCTTACGTAAATGTTTGGTTTGACAGTCAGTATATTTTCTTGCAAATGAATTTGTGAATGATCTTAATCGTAAAACAATAATTATGCTTACGATTAATTAATCTTAAGCATACTACTGGATGAAATGGACTAAAATAGTATCATTTTATTGAGAAAAATCGTATTTTTGAAATTACGTGAGATTTGCCGAGACCCCCCCTCTCCCCAACGTGAGATCAGGTGAGATTTGACTCGACTCCCTCCCCCCCCTAAACACCTCACGTAATTTGTGGACGTCCCCTAATAAGAAGTACATATTGTTACATACTAGTAACACAGGTTTGTAGTGTCCTTGAACAAGATCACTTTTTTAAATGTTAAACTTTGTCTTAAACCTGCTCAAATCATTCTTTAAAAAATAACTAAGTACCAATGAATGTAGTTTACAAATAATAAATATTAACACACACACACACATTAACTTTTTTATTATTTTAAAACTATGCATGTTACAAAATTGTTAACAGTTTAAATAAATAACTTTTGGTCATTAATCAAGGTAACAAATTAATAATGAAATGTACAACAACAGATATAATATGTAGAGCAAAATTCAATAATGATTCACTCACTTGCAATATAAATTTTAAACATTAAATAAAAATTGAATAAACTTTTTGGCACTTTGTGTAAAATAAAGTGTAGCAAAATTTTATTTTATATAATACTAGCTGTTGCCCACGACTTCGTCCAAGTTAGCATAGTAGATCACATCCCAAGTATTATTTATTGTACAAAAATGTTCATTGTACAGAATTGACTTTCCTACGATTTTATTATAATTATAAATAATATATACTAGCTGTTGCCCGCGACTTCGTCCAAGTTAGCATAGTAGATCACATCCCAAGTATTATTTATTGTACAAAAATGTTTATTGTACAGAATTGACTTTCCTACGATTTGATTATAATTATAAATAATATATATATATATATATATACTAGCTGTTGCCTGCGACTTCGTCCGCGTTAGCATAGTAGATCACATCCCAAGTATTATTTATTGTACAAAAATATTCAATGTACAGAATTGACTTTCCTACGATGTATATAGATTTTCCGCGCGGCTTTGCTTGCGTAACTTAGGAATTTCACGCAACCGTACATTTCTCCGCAAAAAATAGCCTATGTTCCTTCACGTGGTCTATTCTTCATGTTTGCCAAACAACATAAAAATGACTCCAGTAGTTCTTAAGATTTCATATAATTTCCCCCCGTTTTTTCCACATTTTCCTCTATTTCTTCGCTCCTATTAGTCTTAGCGTGATAAAATATAGCCTATAGCCTTCCTCGATAAATGGGCTATCCAACAGTAAAAGAATTTTTTAAATCGGACCAGTAGTTCCTGAGATTAGCGTGTTCAAAAAAACAAACAAACTCTTCCCAATTATAATATTAGTATAGATATGCTCCGAGTGCCTTCGCTTGCGTAATTTAGGAATTTCACGCAACCGTAAATTTTTCCGCAAAAAATTGCTTATGTCCCTTCACGTGGTCTATTCTTCATGTTTGCCAAATAACATAAAAATTGCTCCAGATAGTATTTCTTAAGATAATAAGCAATTTCATATAATTTCCTCCGTTTTTTCCACATTTTTATCTATTTCTTCGCTCCTATTAGTCTTAGCGTGATAAAATATAGCCTATAGCCATCCTAGATAAATGGGCTATCTAATGCTGAAAGAATTTTCAAATCGGATCAGTAGTTCCTGAGATTAGCGCGTTTAAATAAGCCCTTTCATATAATTTCCCCCATTTTCTCCACATTACCTCTATTTCTTCGCTCCTATTAGTCTTAGCGTGATAAAATATAGGCTATAGACTTCCTCAATTAATGGAGTATCTAACACTGAAAGAATTTTTCAAATCGGACCAGTAGTTCCTGAGATTAGCGCGTTCAAAAAAGCCCTTTCAAATAATTTCCTCCCGTTTTTCCACATTTTCCTCTATTTCTTCGCTCCTATTAGTCTTAGCGTGATACAATATAGCCTATAGCTTTCCTCGATAAATGGGCTATCCAACAGATCATTTTTCAAATCGGACCAGTAGTTCCTGAGATTAGCGCGTTCAAACAAACAAACAAACAAACTCTACTGAATTATAATATTAGTATAGATGTGTATTCTGAGGCTGCTCATTCAGCAAGGTGAAACTAATAATATAAGCGGCCTTGAAACATACCACATAAATGCTACACATAACATTAGCCTATTGTTACTCTGAAATGTTGTGAGGTTGTGCTAGTGTGTTCCCTGTATAATGCCTTGCTTTAGGGCAAAGCCCAAGGCTTAAAAAAATTTAATCTGGTTTTTGTTCTGCTTTGTAATTAAAATAAATGGAAGTAGGAAACTTTATCAACTGCTATACATAGGCTAAAAAAACACACACAACATAATACGAGGGCTGCTATTTATGTATCCGGAACTGGCCACTTACAAGAACAATATTTAAAAAGTAATTACAACATTTGAAAATAGAACTCTTTGGTTGAAGAATACATTTTGTTTCATGTGACTGTCAATTATTTTTCCATTGTGGCGTCATTTTGAAAATTGCGTGTCTTCATTTGCCATGGATTTAACGCGTGAACATTTTCGTGCAATGATTTACTACGATTTTCGGCGTGGGCTAAATCAACAACAGTGCCATGCGCGTGCGGTCTTTATAGGCAAAAAGGCAGTGCCTGCCATTCACAGATAACAGATATTTTAATTTAACTTTCGTACTTTTTAAATGACTCATGACGTTAATTTTTTAATAATACATAATAGTAAAAAATATAGTAAAAAAATAAATATACACATTTAAAACGCCTCAATTTATAAAATTGCAACATGTAATCAGGTACACGCGCGAACGGGTTCACGAGAGGTCAAGATAGGCTCAGTGTTGAGGTGCCTGCCTTGCGCGTGTGTGTGAGTGTGTCCATGCACAGCCGAAAACGCACACAACCATGAATATCGAATGCGATTATGTACTCCAAGCTCTGCCGCAGACACCAGCAGTGTTGCCAACTATGGGGATATCCCACTTTTAATAGGGAAAAATTAAATATATAGTGCGTATTTTAGGGAGTAAAAATATTATATTATATTCATGGGCGTGAAATTTTTAAAGCAAAAATGTATATTTATTTGGTTTTTATTACTGTTTTTATATAAATAATGACATTATGAGTGACGTTTTTGCCGCAAACACAATAATTGCGGTCGGCTGAAGTAGTATTTTCAGCGTTTTGATCTCTCAGTGGAAAGTACCCCAAGTAATAAATAATATATTTAAATAATAGTTGGGGAGTTCTGGTTGAAATTCAATGTGTTTTCAAGTTAATTTAAGGGGGAAATTTTTGAACAGTTGGCATCACTGGAACCGCGGCCGGCGCGGGCGCCCGCGCCTTCGGATCGGATCGGAACTACTCGTGAATAGTCGTGAGCAATCGGATATAATCCGAGTAAAATGAATGGACGCAATTAATCTAACTAATTACGTATAATATTGTACATTATGCATTTTTGTTTTGTGAGGTTTATAATATTTGTTTACATTTTACATAGCTGAAATTTTTAGTGTTTTGGGAGGCCATTTGCTTTTTTCATGTGATCGAGAACTGTTACTATATTATATTATTATTTTTGGTTTTATAGTTTTCTAAGAGTATTTTAGATTTTAATATTCGAAAGTTTGTATAATATTTAACAGTTTAACTTTAATAATTGCGTACATTCATAAAGTATCACTCACTTGGATAAGATAATTTGTGGTGGCCGAAATTTTGCATTTATTTACATCGTATTATGGATCGGATCTCAAGTAACCGGAACCTTGATTATGTGAAAAGACAAAAGTTAAGCTGATTAGGTGAGTACTTAAAATATACTAGATATAAAAATGAAAAAGTTGTAAAAGAAAAAGTTTTTGTTTTGTTTTGTTTCACGCCAAAACTAATGAACCGATTGTAATAAAATTTTGAACACAGTTAGTCTACAGCCTGAGAGAGCCATAGGCTACATTTTGATGAGGCAAAGATATATTATCTAATTTCCATGGAAATATCGATGAAAATAAATTCACATTGTATTTCTAATATGTAACAATAGATGGCGTTTTTATTTATTTAAGCTTAGCGCACAGTATTATGTTGTATGGTAATTGGTATAATTCCATGGAAACATCGATGAAATAAACTCTCATTGTAGTTCCAACACGTGACAACAGATGGTGTTTTTTTATTTCTTCATAACAGAACGTAATTATACTAATTAGTTTAGAAAACAGTTTTCAATGTATATCCACACTATTATTATTAATTTATGCGAAAATATCTCTTTTTGTCCGTTTGTCTGTCTGTTTTGCTTTCACACCAAAACTACTGAACCGATATCGCTGCATTACCAGTGTCAAAATCTTGTGCACGCCCCTGAACAGTGCTTTATTCAACTCACCGCAACTTTTGGAGATGAAGCACCATCAAAAACCACTGTTTATCACTGGTACAGTGAGTTTAATCGTGGGCGGTCTATGCTCACGGATGAAAATAAAGAAGGTCGCCCAAAAACAACTGTTGTCCCACAAAATATAGATGCTGTGCGGGAACTAATAATGCGTGATCGTCATGTTACATATCGCTAGATAGAGGCGTCCTTAGGCATAAGTATGACGAGCATACATAAGATATTACACGAACATTTGGCTGTAAAAAAAATATGTTCGCGTTGGATTCCGCACAACTTGACAATCGATCAAAAACGGGCTCGTGTCGATTGGTGCAAAAAAATGATAAAAAAATACAACCGTGGTACGTCAAAAGCCGTTTATAATATCTACACAGGTGATAAATCTTGGATCTAAGCATATGACCCCGAAACTAAACAACAGTCAACGGTGTGGGTGTTCCAAGATGAGCCGAAACCAACAAAAGTTACTCGTGCAAAAAGTACTTTGAAGCAAATGGTCGCCTGTTTTTTTGGAATTAATGGACATGTGGCTACAGTGCCATTAGAGAATCGTAAAACGGTTAATTCTGAATGGTATACGACCATTTGTTTACCAGAAGTCTTTGAAGAAATAAGAAAGGACAACCGACAACGCAGAATCATATTACATCACGACAATGCTAGTTGTCACACCTCAGCTGAAACAACTCAGTTTTTGGAGGGTGAAAAGATCGAATTGACTGGTCATCCGCCGTACAGCCCTGATTTGGCACCAAAAGATTTCTTTTTATTTCCATACGCGAAGAACAAATTACGTGGTCAACGTTTTTCGAGCCGCGAAGAGGCTGTTGATGCGTTCAAAATGCACGTTTTGGAGATACCTCAAATTGGTTCCAGCGTATGCAAAAGTGTGTCGATCATCGCGGCGAATATTTTGAAAAGCAATAAAACCATATTAAATGATTTATGATATATGTTTGTTTCTTTTTTTAATTCCGGATACATAAATAGCAGCCCTCGTAATGTTGCAACAACAAGTGAGCATGAAATATTATTTTTGGTTAAAAGGCTGAGAATACTTGTCTGTAGATTAAGAAGACTAGCAACAGCACTGATTGTTTGATGTTACGTCAAGTGGCCTAGCATTTTAAAAAAATTGTTAAACCCATCAAGCCTTGTACGAGCACCGGTGATCGCGACATCAATAGAAAGGCTATTGTGTCTCGTTTTTCCATGATCGAGGGATTTATGCTACCCACAAATTCTTGTGCCAAAATATATCACATAAAAACTATGTTTTTCCCGCATAAAATTTATCCTACTCCTCTTCTGGAACTCAAAGTATCTATCCACAGTCCACACCCATCTAAATGTGTACAATAATAATTTTAGCTGAAATTGGTAATAGACATACAGACATGTATTATATTATTGGCCTTTATCTCAGTGTCAGATGATTTACAGCATATTGGTCTGTGTAACAGCTCTTTTCAAGGCTGCGCAAGCATACGTGAGCGACATAGACGACCACAGTGACGACAAGAGAAATTAGAGGTGGATGGTACAGAACATAGATTTTGATCTTTTCTGTTTTTTTGTCTTTGAGGGTTTAGAATCAGGCATCATCACAGAGTTTGCTGCACTTCATTATCCGTTTGCGCCAATCTGCTCTGTTTTCCGCGAGCCTCTCCCAGTCGCGATGGTAAATTCCGAAAGCCATATCATGACGCGCTTTGCACAATCGCCCTTCCCACATTTCTTTTCGCATTCCCTGTCTCGCTTAGCATAACGCGTCGTGGTAAGCGAGAGGGTTCTATTCTGTACACATGTCCAAGCCATCGTAGACGTCGCTGTTCCAGCAGTGCTGACAAGCTAGGTAGCTGTGTTATTTCTAGAACCCTCTCGTTGAAGAAACTGTCTTGCCATATCAAGCCCAAGATTTTGCGTTAAGAGGCCGGGTACCCTTGGAATTTCTCATACAAACGTAATACCAAAATCATTTTCTCATACGAAAATATTTAACATGTTTGATTTATTTTTCAGCTTAAAATAGTAATTATCTAGGTTCCTGCACAAAAATTTACTTCAAAATATTTAAACACAAAATATTTTTTTTGTTTAAAATTTTTTTTTAGTAAATTTACCACCAAATATTTAAACACTAAAAAATAGAGTAAAACACAAAAAATATATATAAATAAATAGTAAAGTTACTATAAAATATTTAAACTCTAAAAATATTTTTTAGTATTTAAATATTTTGTAGTAGGAACCTAGGTAATTACTATTTTAAACTGAAAAATAACTCAAACATGTTAAATATTTTCGTATGAGAAAATGATTTTGGTATTACGTTTGTATGAGAAATTCCAAGGGTACCCGGCCCCTTAAGGCCGTCCCCCGAGCAAACGACCTTGGCCATACATTTGCCGCGTTGCTGAGATCGCGCCAAAACCCTATTATTTTTACTTATCTTAGTTCAAAATTGTCCTAAAAAAAATTTAAAACGGCGAATATGTAGTTTATGATATTTTCGATCTATTGGCGTGAGTTTCAAATAAAAGTAATTTGTAAATCCTAAGGAGATGCTGAATGTATGCTTGAATTTTAACCAATTGGTATTACTTTGGAAGCTGATATCATGAGTATAAGAAACAAAAATAGAAAATTTAAAACGACAAAAGGAATGTTGATATACTGAAGATTATTGCTGTATTTTTATTATAACTTTGTAGCTTTCGGATTATGAGTTTATAAGGTTTTAAATACGGTCAATTACGGAATCTCCGGACGGAACGCCCTTAAGACGACGCTCTAGTTTTGCACAGACATGTACAAATATTATAATAATTGTATGAATAACAGAGTTCTTTAATTAATCTCATTATTTGTTAACTAATGAACCATGATTATACAGCTAATTTAAATTCCTACTAATGAGCTTTTCTAATGATTAAGCATGACTCACATGGTTCACAATAAGGAGTGTTATCATGTTGTGTGCCGGTAAACAAGGAATGTTCCGCCGTAATTTCATCTCGCATAGGAAAATATTCTTTTCATAATAAAAATTTAAAACTTTCACGGATCTTGTCTTCTAATATTCGCCTGTGGCCTTAATTAAAGATTTTGGTGAAAATTGTCTTTTTTCCTTTAGCTTTATTAACCCCCGACAAAAAAGAGGGGTGTTATAAGTTTGACGTGTCTGTCTGTCTGTCTGTCTGTCTGTTTGTCTGTTTGTCTGTTTGTCTATCTGTCCGTGGCATCGTAGCATCCAAACGGGTGGACCGATTTTGATCTAGTTTTTTTGTTTGAAAGCTGACATGATCGAGAGTGTTCTTAGCTATAGTTCATCATCATCAGCCTGCTCAGTGCTGGACAATCAGGGTTTATCTGGTTCATGTTTGTGGCATCGTAGCATCCAAAGTCCAAACGGGTGGACCGATTTTGATCTAGTTTTTTTTATTGAGAGCTGACATGTTTGAGAGTGTTCTTAGCTATGGTTCATCATCATCAGCCTGCTCAGTGCTGGACAGTCAGGGTTTATCTGGTTCATGAAAGGCCTTTAGCAACTTGTAGTCATTTGATGGGTTTTATATTTCATTCTAGTTCTTGACATTTGTGAATATACAATATACGTATTACACATAATAATGAAAAGTTGGCCTGGTGATGCACCATCACCTGATAATCAATAGGATATCCAACTCCTCGTCAACTTAGAGTAGATGGTTTCGTGTTTAGGCTCATTTTAATTGCGACAACTAGTAAGAAGTAGATAAAAAGTAAATATATTTTATATGCTGCTGCTTAGCATCACCTGGATTCTATAGGAACCGAGCTTCGTATGAACCCAAAGGGGAGGTTTCATGTTTGGGCTCATATTGACAGCCTCATCGAAAAGGACATTTATAGATGGTAATCATGAGAATACTTAAGATTCTGTTGATAGGAATTATTCTGCACTTTAACCAACATAAGTTTAAAAAGTATGAAATAAAATTAAATTAAGAAATTTAAAAAAACCCCCGCCAAATAATTTTAAAAAGTAATAAAATAATATTTACTGCCTTTAAGTCCAAATAATTCCTAACTTTTGTAAAGTAATACTTTAGTCCATAATTGTTGTCAAGGTGTGTCGGGGGACCGCTAATGTAGATGTTTGATTTCCAGTGACTTGGCGGTTAAGTTGTATGTTGTAGTTTACTTGGCGGCGCGGTCCCCCGACACACCTTGACAACAATTATGGACTAAAGTATTACTTTACACAAGTTAGGAATTATTTGGACTTAAAGGCAGTAAATATTATTTTATTACTTTTTGAAGTTGTTTGGCGGGGGTTTTTTTATTGAACTAAAAGTTTACCTTGACTAGACTCTGACTGTTCTATAAACGTTCTTAATTCTTAAAAATTCTTATGTTACATAATTATTTTAAGTGTCACTCACTTCACACTTGACTCATAAAGATGTATGTCACATAATATTTAAATTGACTGCAATTATGTAATTAGGCTTCACTTGTGCTAGGAATATTTAATAATCTAATGCATCCATTATCCAAATAATAATTTAAATACTTTTAAACTTATATAAATGGTAGGCAACATGTAGTTCAACGTTCTGTAAACATTTGATTCAAAGTTATTCAGAAATAAAACAATTTTTATTTATTTATACTAGGGATTCTGTGCGCTCATGCTTTGCAAGCTTGAAACTCGTATATCTCATGGGGATGGGAACCGTACATTTTGTCGGGAAATAAACAATCATTTAAATGTCCTATTCAGGTATTATTATTTACAAATTTCTTAGGCGTAAAGAAGTAACAGAAAGAGTACAGACCGACAGACTACTATCAATTGCTGGCAGTAAAATCGTTTGTTTTATCAACAATTATGTATGGTGTAGAAAATGAGATAACATGAGATAGTCTCAATGTTTTCATTGTATTGTTGTGTGAAGTTAACGCTTAGGTGCTTAGACAGTTTTACATAGTAATTTATATTCCCACAGTGTCGTGATCTCGAATAATTAAAAACAATCACATCTTATTAACTCACCCATTAAGTATATAACTACGTTTATTAATTTTTACGGCGACTCCGGATTTTATTCTATGTAACATCTGAATAATAACAAAGCTATAGCTTGGTTGTCCAAACACATAAAAATTCGGCCATTGACCTATCGCTGCGTGTCTCTCACTCGCTCACAAAATATATATCTAAGCATTTTAGTGTGACAAGAAAGTAATAAATCTTATATCTATACTTAATATAATATTATAAAGCGGAAGAGTTTGTTTGTTTGTTTGAACGCGCTAATCTCAGGAACTGCTGGTCCGATTTGAAAAATTCTTTCAATGTTAGATAGCCCATTTATCGAGGAAGGCTATAAGCTATATTTTATCACGCTAAGACCAATAGGAGCGAAGAATATGAAATTGCTTATTATCTTAAGAATGGGGATTGTCCATTTTTTTTTAATTTTGCTCATTACAAAAACATTTCGAGGAATAAGGTCAGTGATCGTTTTTCTGTATATAAACGAAAAAAATACCCATTAGTTACTTATATTTTTGAACAAATATGTTTAACCTTAGTTTGACCTTCAATGGCATTAAATTAGCAATAAATTCGACCAACGTTACGTTTCGAACTTTTGGTAAGCTTCTCGTATCAGCTTTCACATAATGAAAATTTGCATTTGACGAACCAGCTATTATAAATAAGATTGAAAGGAAAAAAAACATACTGCAGAGGTCAATTGGCCGCCGATGATGACGTCACAGCGAAACTTTAAAAATTTACTGAGAAAAAACTAGCCAATGAATTTCAAAATTATTTAATTTATATTCTTAAAATACCCTATTTTAACGAAAAAAAATATAAAAAGTACATGTGATTTTTTTTGGACAATGCCCATTATTATCACACTTGAAGAATAGACCACGTGAAGGGCTATTACCGTGAAATTACGCGGGCGAAGCCGCGTGGAACATCTAGTACTTCATATGGCAAAACAACGTTGCCGGGACAGCTAGTAGTACAATATTTTATCGTGGGAACAAAAGGGACAAGTCGCGATAGGTCAACGGTCGAAATCCTATATTATGTTCGGTGTCCGGGCTATAATAATAATCATTCACTACAAGGTGTAATACCTCGATCGTGGGAATCGCAGACACAATAGTTTTCAATTGTTAGGGCAGCGCCGCAGCGGCATTTTACTCTACCTCTAGCTCTAGTTAAGAAAACATTTACATTCCACACGATCGCGTAGTTGCATAGAGCCGCATACAATCGTCATACTTACACAGCCAAAAATCATAACCCAGCTTTTTTCGCCACAGTCGGGTAAATAAGTTTTTGTTTCAGCACCAATACATGGCACGCGATGTCCACCAGCAATGGGACGATGATGATGATGAAAGGTACTCAGAGGAGGATGCCGACGACACTCCCATATTGTCATACAGGTATGTATAGCTTTTTAAAAACGCAATCGAGTTCCTGATCACATGGAGATGCCCAATTGCCCATACAATTATCTATTATATATTTAAAAAAAGTGTGCACAAGTGACACAATCGACTGAAATGTCCCTGGCCCCCACCATATAAAACATTCTGATGTTTTGGCACAAGTATTATAAAATTTATAAAACCTGCAAACTATTTGTTTTATAGAGAAAGAAAATACAACCTTCCCTTTTTTGGAGGCCCTTATTATATGTACTCTAGTCTCTACCTAGCGTACATATTATATTAATACTTCGATCGGAGGTTCTAGGAATTCCTATTCTTTCCCATTCTTTTGTTGTCGCGATCACCGGTGCTCGCGCGGGGCCTGCAGGATTATAGAATGGTCGATAACCAGAAATTCAATGGTTAGCGGAAGACATTTCTGTTTACTGTGCACGCGTGGTTTACACAACAGCAACCAAACTAAGAGATGTTGGTAAATGATTCATTGTTTAGTGTTTACTATAGATGTAAAATTTTGCAACCGAAAATTACGTTGTTTACGTTATATTCATGTGTAACGTAATGTCTTTGTGGGCCAGAGGTAAGAGCTTAACTCTTCAGAGGTCGTCGGTTTGATTTCCGCGCTGGAACTCCAATTAGGCTGGTCATCTAATAAGAGAGATATGCGCCGGATCAGCCGGATGATCAGACGGCCATAAGTTACCCTGGATTACGAGTGTAAAAAGAGAGATTGCTGTTGTAAACTGTACACTTAAAATATGGTTCACGAATCATGATGTACTATGTTCGTGCTTGTGCATGAAATTAAATTGGGTCAGTCGCATATACGCATATTATATAATATGTTCGCTTGAAAATTTTAGCGAACTGCGCTGTTATAAGGCCGTTTGTCCACAGCCGCTGGGCCGGCCTAACTCTACATTTATGAGTCTGAAAAGTTTATTTAAAACGTTTTTCATTGATTAGTCACGGGCAGGCGTATTTGTGTTCAATTAGCATGCTTTATCGAGACCTAGCCATGTATTGTGTTCTTCATTCTTAACATACGTTAAAACCTAATATCGAGTTGAATCGCGAAGTCAAATAAAACAAGTCCAAGAGGACGGAATTTTAGTAAAGTTTTGTTAAGCTTTTTACAATAATTATTGTTTCTATGGCACTGTGACTGACGCAGAACCCTTGTATGTTTTGATTTCTTTTTAATTTCAAAATAAGAATTAGTTAAGAACAAAATTGTTGTTTTCTGATTCATGTCTAGGTCTTATTTATATGTATAGAGAAGTAACCTTACCTTCCTGAGTCAATAGTCATCCATTCAAGCAGTGATAATAATCAAATAATTTTCAGGTACGACAAGCAAAAGAGATGTACATATACGCGCGATGGGAGACCAGAGCGAGAGAGGAGATGGGCGGTGACGCTGGTGGCCAAGTGCTCTCTGTTCAGCACCGCCATGATACTGTTCTGCGTGCTCATGTACATACCTGTTTATAATAGAGCCAACGAACAGTTGCCTAAAGGTGAGATGGTTGAAACGAGCCAATAGCAATCTGTTATCTGACATTCAAACATGTGTGTGTTTGTGTCCCTTATCTAGAGTTAACTGTGAAAGGGGCATCGCTGAAAGGGCAAATTTTTTAAACAAAAGTAAAAGAAAGATACTCTTTCATCGCTGCTACTTTGCACAGTGTATTCTTATATTAGAAGGTCACGACATTTTTGGTAACGATATCCAAAATGACTTATTTTAGACTGACAAGATAAAGAGCAACTCTCTGATGCCAAATATGTCGGTCTGCCTGCTTAAAGTAGTTGCGTTCTCTGTATAGGGCGCCTGAAAACCCAGTTATCATGACCGAAAAAAATGATAAGGTAAATGGCTGAGTAAGTTATATTAGGTAAGTACTAGTTGTTCTCATATCAGTAGCGTAAAAACTGACCAAATATTCGGTTGCGTTATGAAGCAACGAGCGTTCAAACGTGATTTATCGGTACCAAAAAAAAATCAGTTAAATGGCTGAAAACAACATACATATTACATAGTGTAAAGTATCAGTATGTGCTAGCGTGACACCAAAACTGACCAAATATTTTGTTGCAATTCTTGGGTATAAGGTTGTTTAGGTTACAGTTATTTTTTTATCTTTTTCTACTACCGTTTCGTAGTCTAACAAATAAGAACAAGCTAAGTTTGAAAACACAGACAAGATTACGTGTCATTGTAAGTAATCTAATGGCGTCAGAGGGTTAGCTGCAAAGTTGTGCGTACTGGTGCCTATTTTAGTAGGTATAGATAGGTAACTAGCGATATCAAAATTTACGGTTCAGCCTTTTTACATCTTAATGCTGGGATGACCTAAAGTTGATACATGCAGATTTTCGTCACGGTGCTTTCCTCCACCGTAAGAGCGTCGGTTACTATGACAAGAATGAATGTGACTTCTGAAAAACTCATCACGATTATTGGGATCATGATAATATAAAATAAAAAGGCTGACGATGATGATGATGTTTATAAGAGTCCGTTGATAGTTGCAATTGCTACCATCGAGCTGATCGATGATGGTGTCGTGGTGGGCAATATAACTCTTCCATGGCTGTTGCGAAACCCCTTGAGCTTGGGCTCATTTGTTTTCTACTGTCTACTGATGACCTAATTCGCTACACTTCGTTGGTGGTGAGAGTCTGAATGAATGAATGAATGAATAAATACTTTATTGTGCACAATCACGGTTACAATAACAACATATAAAATAAAATAAAAATACTTAAAATGGCGAGAGCACACCAAGGCGGCCTTATTACTACGAGTACATAGCAATTTCTTCCAGGCAACCTTTGTAAGAAAGAATGATGTCTGATGACGGAGCAGGGTGAGATTTCAGATTTTTTAGCGATTAGATAAATTTAATCATCGATGAAAAGTTTCCTCACCGGTCATAAAAGCGTTTGTTTTTCGTTTTTAAACCAAGCACTTTACTAGTAAAATACTAACCGATAACTATGAATTGTAACCAAATATTAGGTCAGTTTTAGTGCCAATAAGCTAGTACGTACTGACAGTTTATGATTTGTAATTTTCCGCCATTTACCTGATAATTTTTTTTGTCACAATAAGTCACGTTTTCGAACGCTCGTTGCTTCATTACGCAACCGAATATTTGGTCAGTTTATACGCTACTGATATGAGAACAACTAGTACTTACCTAATAAAGGATTTTCCAATAAGAGGTGTTATTTTGATATTCAAAGAAAAATGCCATTTTTTATTATAAATCATCAGATGTTTATTTCATTACAAAGAGGAAGGTATGCCGTTAATAGTGGAAAATAACATCAGGCAAATGACCACCACGGCCACGCTTACAGGACAAAATCCTTTTCATGAAATTTTCCATAACTAAATCGCAAAGTGGCTGCTCTATGTCCTCGATAGCCTCACGAATTCCATCTTTGAGGTCTTGAATCGATACTGGGCTGTTGGCGTAGACCTTCTCCTTCACGTGGCCCCAAAGAAAGAAGTCGCAAGGTGTTAAATCACAAGATCTCGGTGGCCAATTGTGATCACCTCTTCGAGAGATAACACGGTCCGGAAACTTTTCCCTTAAAAGATCAATGGTTTCGTTGCTTGTGTGGCACGTAGCGCCGTCTTGTTGAAAGTGAACGTTGTCCAGATCAATACCATCCAATTCCGGCCATAAAAAATCGTTAATCATCTCTTGATAGCGCAATCCATTCACCGTAACTGTTGCGCCAGCCTCATTTTCGAAAAAGTAAGGTCCAATGACTCCGCCGGATCATAAACCGCACCAAACAGTCACACGTTGAGGATAGAGAGGCTTTTCAACAATAACTCTTGGGTTTTCTGAGCCCCAGATGCGACAATTTTGCTTGTTGACGAAGCCACCGAGGTGGAAATGGGCCTCATCACTGAAGTGATTTTTCGATGGAATTCCGGATCATTTTCATGCATTTCAACGACCCAATCAGCAAAGTCACGACGTTGTTGATGATCGGCCGGCTTGAGTTCTTGTGTTAACTGGACTTTATAAGTCTTAAGACCCAAATCTTTATGCAAAATACGGTGTAATGACGTTTGTGGAATACCTAATTCCAAAGAACGACGAGGAATGGACAAACCTGGGTTTTCTTCAACACTTTCGGCTACAGCAGCAATATTCTCGGCTGTTCTTGAGCGACGTGCACGGGTTTTATTCTTCTTATCACTAACTTGTCCCAACAGCTCGAATTTTTCCACCAATTTCTGTATTGCGGTCCGACAAGGTGCTTCACGACGACCCAAAAATGTTCGAGTTTTACGAACCGTCTCTGCCAAATTTTCACCATTTTTATAGTGAATTTTAATAATTTCAATGCGTTGTTGAAACGTGTATCGTACCATTTTTATTAATCGCGTAGTTTCTACTTGTCAAATGCCAAGAAATGACAGCTTCAAAAGTGACATCTACCGAAATAGCGGGCTATTCAAAATAACACCTCTTATTGGAAAACCCTTTATAACTTACTCAGCCATTTACCTTATCAATTTTTTTTTGGTCATGATAACTGGGTTTTCAGGCGCCCTAAACAGAGAACGCAACTACTTTACGCAGGCAGACCGACTTATTCGGCATCAGAGAGTTGCTCTTTATCTTGTCAATGCAATGTAAGTCATATTGGATATCGTTACCAAAAATGTCGTGACCTCCCGTAATATCTATACAGGGGACCGATACACATCATAAGGTATTATATTATTTTCTTACACCCTGTCGATGAAAGAAAGAAAGTCGCTCCGATTCAGCGTAGTGTCGCCTTAAGAGGCCGGGTACCCTTGGAATTTCTCATACATACGTAATACCAAAATCATTTTCTCATACGATAATATTTAACATGTTTGAGTTGTTTTTCAGTTTAAAATAGTAATTACCTAGGTTCCTGCACAAAAATTTACTTCAAAATATTTAAACACTAAAATTTTTTTTTTGTTTAAAATTTTTTTTAGTAAATTTACTACTAAATATTTAAACACTAAAAAGTAGAGTAAAACAGTCAAAAATATATAAATAAATAGTAAATTTAGTACAAAATATTTAAACTCAAAAAAATATTTTTTAGTATTTAAATATTCTGTAGTAAATTTACTATTTATTTATATATTTTTTAGTGTTTTACTCTATTTTTTAGTGTTTAAATATTTAGTAGTAAATTTACTAAAAAAAAATTTAAACAAAAAAAAAAATTTTTAGTGTTTAAATATTTTGAAGTAAATTTTGGTGCAGGAACCTAGGTAATTACTATTTTAAACTGAAAAACAACTCAAACATGTTAAATATTTTCTTATGAGAAAATGATTTTGGTATTACGTATGTATGAGAATTTCGAGGATACCCGGCCCCTTAACTAATTCTAGCTAAAAGCCGAGCTTTTTGAGGGCTCGCGTCGTTTTTCTGCGTGTAATAATCTTAAAGATAGTTTTTTAAACTAGCTGAACCCAAAAAAAAAACAGACCGATAATAACACATCTACATATAAATAAAAATTACCCTTTTAAAGCACTAATCAATAGGCGTGCCGCGTGATAGTTTTTCCGTAAAGTGTAGGCACCGCAAAAGTGCTTAGGCTGTGGGATATAGTAGGGCTAGCTTCGCTCGCTCTGATAACAAAATAGCATTTCCTGCTTTCTTTTTGAGTTTTTAGTAAAATATATTAGCTAGCTATCATAGTTCAACAATAACTATTTAAGGCTGCTCTCTGGAAAAAAGCGTGCAGATGAAACCACTTTTCATCGGCATTAACAGAGAAATTATATCTGAAAAAAATAATTAGTAATCTACATGATATGATACGTAATTTGGTTTTGACATATTTTTTCTATCGGTATAACATAATAAAGAAATAAAAAACCAAATCACCTCCAAATCGTTGAATGAAACCACTTTACTTCTTCATTATTTATCAAAAGAATATATAAAAAATATCTACTGCTTTGCAATACATAAGTTAATAATTTGGTTTTGTTACTTTTTTGAAATATGTATTATATTAAGTCTTAAAAAGATTTTTTCTCCTATTTCGCCCTATCATGGACGCGGCGAGCGTCGTAACCGCCACCGTACAAGGCGCGCTGTTATGAATGTTATTTTAAGGCCTCTATATCCGCCAATGGCCTTGATCATTGTCTGTCAGTGCGAATATCGACGTAAATGACATTAAAATAACATTCATAACAGCGCGCCTTGTACGGTGGCGGTTACAACGCTCGCCGCGTCCATGATAGGGCGAAATAGGAGAAAAAACCTTTTTAAGGCTTAATATAATACATATTTCATAAAAGTAAAAAAACCAAATCATCAACTTGTGTATTGCAAAGCAGTAGATATTTTTATATATTCTTTTGATAAATAATGAAGGAGTAAAGTGGTTTCATTCAACGATTTGGAGGTGATTTGGTTTTTTATTTCTTTATTATGTGATACCGATAGAAAAAATATGGCAAAACCACGTTACGTATATATACGTATATACGTATATACGTCATATCATGTAGATTACTAATTATTTTTTTCAGATATAATTTCTCTGTTAATGCCGATGAAAAGTGGTTTCATCTGCACGCTTTTTTCGCGAGAGGAGCCTTAATGTCATTTACGTCGATATTCGCACTGACAGACAATCGACCTGCTAATTTAGGGAGAGAGGGCCCTTAAGTAATTAGAACAAAACATAACGAGACCAGGGTTGACTCCTATCGTTAAAAATATAAAATGACATAAATTATTACCCGTATCTGTGTGCTAAGCCGCTTACAGTGTTCAGAGCGAGTTGTATCATGTATGTAATTGGATTGGATCGGATTTGTTGTTACGTGGTCCGCGCTTTAGCGTAGGTAGCACTTTAAGAGGATCACTTAGATTTAGACCTATTACGTCGGTTCGCCTCAACTGCTTTGCAGATTTGAACTCTATAAGATTTATATTCATATACAGCAATATATATTACTAGATGTTCCGGCAAACGTTGTTTTTCCATATAAAGTACTGCGCCCATTTTAATTTATTGAAGTGACTAAATAAGTATGTCACCATGGTAACGTCCATCGCTATCCCGTCGCACAAACTATGGTCGCCATCAGTCTCGAGTTGTAATAATTTACTATTATTTTTATTGAACGAATGCACTTATCAATATAAAAAGTAGCCAGTAGCCGATTCTCAGACCTACTGAATATGCATATAAAATTTGGTAAAAATCTGTAAAGCCGTTTCGGAGGAGTAAGGTAACTATAGTCCGCGCGCAACTAGTTGGCCGCTCTGCCCGTATACTCACATACCGGCAGAGCGGCCAACTAGTTCCGCACGGACTATAACATTGTGACACGAGAAAATATATAAGATAAGATGTATTTATGAAACCAGCAGTCCAACGACTTTCTTGATTAGAAGACTTACTCAGAGACATTTAATCATTACTTAACTTTAATTCCATATTACTTTTTCTACCAAATTTTTCATTCAATTAAAATCTAACTTCATAGTCCACACGCGAGCACTCGTGCGTCTGAAAATTAAAAAAAAAGTATTGTGTTTTTATTATTTTAGGAGAAAGTATAGTGGCAATTATATATAATTTCACTAGCTGTCCCGGCAAACGTTTCTTTGACGTATTAAGTATATAAAGTATTTTTTTTAATTTGATCGCAGCGCTTACTGTCGGGACAGACTAAAATTAAAATTCGAATTCGAATATTTTTTAAAATTTGACACTGCGATGGTAGCGCCGTCTGTCGGATCCAATGTAAAACATTCCAAAATCAACAACTACTAATAAATTAAAAATTAAATAAAAAAACATTGTCCAGCGGACAAAATTGTGAATCTAAACCATTCCCAGATCCCCTTGAACACACACAAAAAATTTCATCAAAATCGGTCCAGTCGTTTGAGAGAAGTTCAGTGACATACACACTCACAGAAGAATTATATACATTAAGATATAACATCTCTCGTCGTCGTCCACAAAGCACACTTTCCGCACTTTCGAATGCCATTGTACTGTTATGGTCATGGGTATCTAAATTTAATGATATCGTAATTTCAGTTGCCGTAGCGGGGTGGTCGATACACACAAATAGAGATACGAGGATATACGTTCAGCCGGAGAACGTCACGGCTATACACGAGCCGAAGGACGTGTGCTCGAGAAGCGATAAAAGTAAAAAGAACAAGCAGCTCCTCCTCATAGTGGTCTGCTCCGCGACCGACAACTTCGAGCAGCGAACGGCGATCCGCGAGACGTGGGGGAACTACGACCACTACCTCCGCAGCGGGAAAATCTTCAACGACACCCGCGACAAATACAAAAACTACAACTACACGTACGATCTGTACAATGAATCTCATAGGAATTTAAGCGTAGCTAGGTACAGAAGAGACATATCGGGCATAGGCGGTCTGCTACCGGAGCTGGCGCGGGCGCTCTCGAACAATTTAGTTAAGGACGAGCAGCCCGAGCAGCGGTTCGACGACAAAGACGAGAAGGACGACATGCTGGCCGAGTTCGACATGAACAAGGAGTTGGGCGACGAAGCCGAAGAAGCCGCCACCGACTTCGATTACGACTACGAGTCCAATATCATGAAGATCCCACCCAAGGGCTACGAGGATAATCCAAACTTGGACAGCGTGTTGAACTTACTGAGAAATGCCAAGGATTTCCCCAAGAAAGAACTTCTAGAGGAGGAGGCGGTCAGCAATCATAATGTAGACTTCAAACTGGTGTTCCTTCTCGGGCAGCCGACCCAGGACAATGACACGGACGTCCAGGGCAAAATTGAGGAGGAGGTGGAGAAGTACGGGGACGTCATACAGGAGGGCTTCCTAGACTCCTACAACAACTTGACCCTGAAGTCCATCATGATGCTGAAGTGGGTCACCAACAACTGCGATCAGAGCGGTGAGTACGTAACGTCCGTGCACTACTATAGGTCTACCAGAATCTGATGGCAATTTTTGACAGCAAATTTTCAAAAAATATCCTAAATCATTGGATAAATTTTTATATTTGCATGTTTAATACACAGATTAGCTGCTAAAAGAAAAGGATCAAAATGTTTTATTTCAATTACCCCGGTATTGCTAGAGACTAGAGTCAATTTATTTTCTCACTTTTTGCCATCAGATTCTGGTACACCTATACTTACGGGAAGGGTTGTCAGCTCGACAAACGTTGCATCCGGAATTGATAAGTTTTGGCCCGACACGGTTGGTAATTAAGGGTCAATTCAGACCGCAATGCGACGCGTTGATGCATTTCTAATGTATGGATTTGATAGACTTCAATTGCGTGAGACGTCATGCAAATCTGTCAATTCAATACTTTAGAAATGCATCTACGCGTCGCGTTGCGGTCTGAATTGACCCCAAGACTGGGCAGTACATAATTCAGGACTTGCTCATTTGTGTCTCTTATATTCATAACTACTGCTCAGTCAATAGGCTACTTGACCTCTATATTCAATTTCATTGAACATATGCATATTTCTAGTAGAACTTGGCCTAGGAAACCGTATTTCACTCTTATCATCAAATAAAAGCTTATGATTGATAAATAAAGTCGATTTGAAAATATGATTTTATGAAAATAGGATTTGTACTGACGAAAACGCTTTTGCGGTACTTCCGATTTTGATGTGACATCATCCTCATAGTAATTTAATATCTTTTATTTATCGCGCTTGTTATATGTAAGTTTATTTGTACATAAATAATAAGAATAAGCCTAGAAAGATTTGTAAAATATATTTTCTTGAATAATTCACTTAAAGCATCAGTTTTATATATTGTCTCCATTTATTGTGGACGGGAAATGAAATGGCCAAAACTTTTCTCCAAAAGTTTTCAACATTACAAATGATTTGTAATTTCTTATTTAATTCTTTTATAATTTTTGGCACTTTTAGACTCGTACATTTAGCACATAAAAAAATTTTCAATAAAGAGAGTTTAAAATACAAAGCCGAACGACGTCACACTATGGCGGACAATGTTTTCGGCGCCATTTATGAGGCATATTTTTCAATAAACATTTTTTGGGTTTCTACTGTGTAAAATATTAAAATATTAGTTTTTTTTTTGTGAAAATGAATGATTAAGAAGCGATTAGCATGAAGAAAAAAAGTAGGTCGAGTAGCCTATTGTATATTGAAAATTGTTGTTGTTGTTGTTGTATCCAGCATGTAAATTTTCACCTTCTTTTGACTATTGCTAAGCTAACAAGCTGCATAATGTAGAAAATGTTCCGAAAAAAAAAATGGCTCGTTTTTATAAATTTTAAATACGTTATCCATAAAACCTAACTGTGGCAACCCTAACTAGTTAGCTATAGTTATATCGCCTGGCAGCCCTACACATGGAAAACTGTTTCATGCGTTAATCGTTCCAGTTCGATACATATTGAAGACGGATGACGACATGTACATAAACATTCCCCAACTGGTGGTGAACCTGCGCAACCGGTCGAGGGTCCACGACGCGACCAGGCCCGGCGAGAGGGAGTACCTGCTCATCGGGGACCTCATATGCGGCGCTAAGCCCGTGCAAGACGCGAACAATAAGTGGTAAAATAGTATTTTAAAAAGGGAACTAATTTTTTGAGCCGTTATTTAAATATTCGAGATCTTATTATGATCAGTTGAAATAATTATTGAGCAGTTATTTAATTTAATGGCGGTTGATTAATTATTGCGACAGTAAAACATGGGCAGTAATAAAATATCAATTGGACGGTTATTTTCTCATACAATGTCAATTCTAAAAATAATCGATCAGTTCAATTACTGAACGAGCGGTAATAATGATGGAATGGTCAGTAAAAAAGATGGAATGAGCGGTTCGATAAACAGTTCGGCAGATCATAGCGAGCGGTGCAATCGCACAACGCACAAACGTCATGTCGTGGGAATCTACGACGCGCGTCGCGACACGACATCGTACGCCGCCACGTCGTAGAAACTCATCTTTGAATTTCTACGTGAGTTTCTACGACGCGACGTCGTACGATGCCGCACGATGCCGTGTAGCTTCTTACGACGCGCGTCGTAGATTCCCACGTCGTATCGTGTTTTTCCCGGCCCTTAGGCTGGCTTGGTTCGGTGATTGGTCCAAATTTTGACAGCCAACCAATCACAGAGCCTGAACTGAGTCTTGAGACCGAGATGCATCTTGAGTACTGACTATTTATACCAGCCTTATTTTCGCTTTATAACGGTACGGAACCCTCCATGGGCGAGTTCGACTCGCACTTTGCCGATTTTATTTGATTTTACCACCTCATTGTTTAAGACGTCGCCTTGATAATTTGGCTGTAGCAATATCGATTTTTCTCGCAATGACTAAAGCTAAGAAATTAAAGTTCATTGTCAGTATTCATATTTCATCATGTCTTTGTCTTTGATTTACCCATTGCATAACACGATTGGTCAACTTTTATAACACAGAATAATCAATCAAAAAGACCTCTGTAAAAAAATGGATTCCTATTTTGCCAACAGAGGAGAGTGATTTAAGCTTCCAAAATTTGTACATAAATTGGTTCAAGCATACACTCTCATTTGCCCATAGCTTATATGAAATATATTTATGGTTTTTAAATTACGCGACAGAAATCATTTGGTCGCTTACGCCCTTTTCATTTTTTGCAAGCAATCTAAACGAGACGGTCAAACGGTTATCAACGGCACAAAAACATTCCAACACGGTTTTTTACTTTAGCGCGGAGAACTGCTTCGAATGAGATTTCTTACTAACAAATTCCGATTTGTTACTACCCAGACGTAACCGCTCATTCATTAATTTTTACCGCTCGTTTAATTTTTTACTGTTCAATAATGTTTTCAATGATCCATTTCATTATTTTTTACGACTCATTTTTGTTTAATTTACTGCTTAATTTTAACTGCTAAAGTAGTTATTGAACGTGCCATCTTATAGTTTTTAACTTACCAAAACTGCTATTTACAACATAAAGTTAATATACCTAGCGGAATAGAGAAACAAAGGCCTGAGCAAGCGAGATGCCACTATCAGTAACACCGCGTGGTAAAAAGAGACGTGTGATACATGACAGCAGCACTCTTTTTTTGACGTCCAGTCGGCACGTGCCGCACGTTGTCAATATAATCTCATAGAATTCATGTTCAATCATGCTTGTGTAAGTGTATACGTACACATATTTTTCACACAGATGAAAACCAATTTTGGTTACGTTTGACAGCTCGAGATTGTTGCTCTATTCCGATAGGTATATTAACTTTATGATTTACAACTGCCCCTTTAAATCAGTGCCTTTTAAAAATATAGACTTCAAAATTATTTTTGTATTTTTTTTTGTTAGCCTATACTATCCCACTGCTGGGCCTTTCCCCCAGGTTCTTCCACTTGTCTCGCTCCAGCGCCACCGTTGGCCAGCCCGGCTGGTACGCCTCCAGCTCATCGCGCTATCTTTTCCTAGGCCGGCCACGGTTGCGTCTTCCATCTTCATTTTTGTAATTAAGACTTAAAATTCCCTATCTCAAAAACTACTGAACCGATTATGAAAAAAAATAATTACCAAAATCGGACCTGTAGTTCGGGAGATATGCGATCACAAACATAAAAACACACATACATACACTTTTGAAATTTGGCACATTCATACAGACTAATATTTACGAAAACTGGGCAGTTCTGGAAATATTACATACCTACCGTATGTAATATTTCCAGAACTGCCCAGTTTTGGCCGTATGGGTCGAATTTATAACCTCTTTTTTTGGAGGTCAAAAACCACCCACTCTTAAAGTTGTCTAGCTCATTCTTGGCGGTTTTATAATTATTATATTGACTCAATATTTCGTATTTCAGGTACAGTCCCCGCTACATGTACAACGGGCGCGTGTACCCGCACTACCTGTCCGGCACGGGCTACGTCATGTCCGCCGATACCGCGCACGCGCTCTACGATGCCGCGCTGAGAACACACTACTTCCATTTGGAGGATATCTATATCACTGGTAAACTATAATAATAGCTCCCACACCGGTTTCGGTGACGGTGGCCGGTTTCATTGAAACCAGGCCAGCTACGCAGGAGTAATTTTATAGTGCCCAAGTGTGTGCGCAGTACACAAGAGCACTCTCTATTCCTTTACTCTCATAACCCAGTGGGACGGCAGACCGACACGACTGGCGAGAGATCAGGCGCAGGACCGACTTTTTACATGCCCATCCGACGCTTGGATCATCTTACTTGTCAGACAATCAGGTGATCAGCCTGCATTATCCTAACCAAACTTGGAAATGACATGTTTCCAACGCGGGAATCTGACCCATGACCTCCGAGTCAAGAGCCGAGCTCTGAACCACTGGACCACGGAGGTGTTATAATGTAAATCGTACAAGTACTAGGAATCTTTGCTATGTATATTGTATGTAATGTAAAACTTGA
Source organism: Polyommatus icarus (assembly GCA_937595015.1). Classification (NCBI taxonomy): domain Eukaryota; kingdom Metazoa; phylum Arthropoda; class Insecta; order Lepidoptera; family Lycaenidae; genus Polyommatus; species Polyommatus icarus. The sequence continues at coordinate 7,039,195 of OW569324.1, read as the reverse complement.
CTTATGTGTATGTACTGTTTCTGTTGTGCAGACAGCAGACGGCAGGCTCTGAATACATTTATTAACTTCATTTCTTCTTAGAACTAACGTTTATTTAGGAAATGTGTCTATCTGTATAATATATCTCCGTCAGACTTTTTCCATGTTTAATCTGTTTAACCGACTTTTATAAGCGTGAACAAAAGGTCCTGGAAGGAAACAAGATAGTTTCATCCCCAAAAATGTACGCTTCGACGGAAATACAGAATCTGCAGGCAATCGCGATATACTACTCGACCAAGCCAACTAGACGAATGTCAAAGCTTGCTCTCTCGCACTTACGCACGTCGCTAGCAATGCATAAGTGCGAGAGAGCATGGTTTGACAGTCGTCTAGTTGGCTTGGTCGAGTAGTAAGTAAAACAATTTTATTTTCTACCCTCAGGTTTGTGCGCGGGTCGGGCGTCACCGCGCATCACGCCGCGCGACGAGCCCGCGTTCTCGTACTCGGTGTCGAGCGACGAGTGCGCCCCGCACGCGCACATCTCCACGCACCGCGTCGCGCCGCCGCGCATGCGCGAGATACAGCGCCGCCTGCTCACAGACAAGTTCGTCGATAGGTGCGTTCAGTGTTTACAAAATATTATAGCCAATGTCGAGTGACTCTTAGAGCTTTAATTATAGTCGCAATTTTATTTAATTGCAAATTATTTGTCTATAAAGAGCGACCATTGTTTATGCGACGCGGGTCACGGGATAGCGATGGACGTTGCCATGGTGACATACTTATTTAGTCACTAATTCAATAAAATAATACGGGCGATATACTTTATACAATATGGCAAAGAAACGTTTGCCGGGACAGCTAGTATTTTATAAATGTGTATGGATTTGACTGATTTGCATTTTTATGCATTTTGTTGTATTTTTATACTAATTGTTTTAATATATTTGTTCACAGATGTGAAAGGATACGATTAACTCAGGTAAGGAAGGACAGACTGCGACCGAAATCGAAGAAGAAAAAAATTAAGTTCAGGTCATAGCTATGGAATTTAGGGACCTATATTTACATACATATTATTGTAGATAGTGATTTTAGAAAAATTCAAGCTCAGATATATGCTAGCTTGGTAGGATAAATGGAACAAAATTTAAATTCTTTAAAAAGGTCTTTTGTTACAGGCCACAATTATTTATCTTGTGTACCGTCCATTCTAAAAATAAATAGTTTTTAATAAAATAAAGATGGTGGATAGCTGCCAAAATTTTAGGCGCGAAAAAATTTAAAATTCCTTTTTTTAAATTTCTGACTCATGGTCACGGCATCCAAATTCAAAATAATGTTTTTATTGATTTCGTAATTTCAAAATATTTGTAATAGGTAGGTAGGTAGGTAATAATATAATTTATTAGGATAACAAACAAAGAATTTGAAATGAATCTCTTTTTTGAACTTTTAATTACTTTGTACGTAGATACTCGGTAGCTAGTAGTGTAACACTTTAATGTGTCGTTTTATGGCTTAAGAATAATTTTAATCATTCGCATTAATTTTTGTCGGTTAAATTTTCGTCTTCCGTAGACATTAATCATTTTTCGCTTCATAATAATATTATGAGTAGGTATCTAGTTTGTCTTTAACTCTGAATACAATTTTTTATTGATATAAAATATATGGGGCCCAATATGAGCTGATAGTTACATCGAATAGTTGTATCATATCGTACCTTCGGTAATACAAGGGCAGGAATGCTTTTAAAAATGTTTAGCACTCATGTCTTTACCTTCCCGAAAGCGCGATAAATAAAGAGATTTTTTTAAGCGTCTTAGCTTTTTTTAGACTTTAAAAACTAAGACGCAGTAGCCATTTACAATTATTCAATTTTTATGAGCCATTCGCCATTAATGGTTACTTTGGGCAAGCTAGTTAAATATCAATCGATCATAAACTAGTATTTTTAATAACTAAAATAATTTCTCATAGGTCAGTGAAATTATCACTTTAAAAAATTAAAATAAAAATAGCAGCTCGTCCATGGTAGTCTAATCTCTTTTAGTAATATTTTATACGTTTAAAGAACAAAATCGATACGTTCAACATAGTGAGTATGCTATTATTTTGGGTAAGGGCTAGTCGCTAAGGTTTTGTCGTAGACTTAGAAAAATGGACGTAGCGTTCCCTATCCAACTAGAAGTAAATATGAACAGGAAAGAGATGAAACGAGCTGCGGCCAATAGTTGTCTTTGTCTTTAATTTCAACAGACCTACAAGACGGAGTATTGGCCACTCGGTCGCTTTCTATAGCGTGTGGTCAATTTCATACGAGTATTCGCTTAATCCATTTCTCTAAGTCTATGGGTTTCTCGAACGGTGTGATATTTGTGCCATGGGCGTGGTGAGAGAAAAATACATTGACTTACGATCGAAAACTTAATTAAGAATTTTATCGCTTGTTAGTGTTGAATCATTTTATATTTATGGTAAGTTAAAGTTAAATAAGCTTTAAGCTTTGTTAGTTAAATATCAATGAATTACTGATTTCAATTTTAAAGTAAGCAATTCTTATTATCAGTTTATTATTTAGGGCGTCTTAGGGTCAATTCAGACCGCAACGCGACGCGTAGATGCATTTGTAAATTTGTATGAATTGAAGAGACTTGCAAGACGTCTCACGCAATTGAAATCTGTTAATTCAGTACTTTGAAATGTAATTAGGCATTGCGTCGCTTTGAGGTCTGAAATAACCCTAATGCATGTTTATGGTTGTTATAGATGACTCGAATTAAATCAATGAGTAATTAGAATCAAACATTATATGATTTTTTTACATTTCATTACATAAATTTTTCTTGTTCAGAAATATAATTAATATCATAGACAATAGTTTAAGTGTCCGAATTTTTTATTAAGGAGTCTGTGATGTGTATTGTATGCAAAAATTAGGAGAAAAATGCTATGTTGTAGTCACTTTTTATTCAGTGACATATTTCATAAAAGTATCTAGGTAATTGGCACAAATGTCAAAATTCTTGGTGCTTCATAAACGTATGACATTTTGCTTCGATAGATTTTTAGTACGGGTAGGAATATTTTTGAACTTTGGTTCAATACGACGAATGTTACAAATATTCGTCGCGCAACGCACCTGCAGCTCTTCTGATGTTGCGAGTGTCCATAGGCGACGGTAGTTGCTTACCATCAGGTGACCCGTTTGCTCGTTTGCCCCTTTATTTAATAAAAAAAATATCAAAACTTGAACAAAGTCGGTGTCACCAATATTATTTAAAAATATACATATGTATAATGTATATATCTACATACTTAATTTATAATAATTATTGATCTGTTATTTTTCAATAGTTGGGAATATGACGTGCACATAATAATATACAGTGCGTACGTCGTGCGTGCAAATGCGTGCAGTACGCAATTTGTTTTGCGTTCTCACATGCATAAACTTTTGGTTATGGCAAATCCAATATTTCCCTGATTTAATTTAGTTAAGTAATGAAATAACGTGATATTAGTATTTAGTACCTTTTATGATCTTTTTTCCGTTATTTTTTATGATAGTTGTATCTATATCAAGTTTTTCTATTTTAATAATGTAGTGGAACAATGTAGTCGGGTGATATCGGCATGATTTTTTTACAAATAAATTGATCTGATTTTTTTTTAAATATTCGGCAGCTATTTGCCTACTGCATGTCGCGTTAAGTTTGTTGTTTACTTGTTAATGCGCTTAATTTTTTCACAGAATATTATTGTTTACCCATTTTGTTTGTTTTGTCTTTTTGTATTGTGTTGTTTCAGAATAAAGTAATATTGTATATAATTTACTCTCTTATTTTACCTTTCATCTATATCATTTCAGTTTGTTCTTTGCCATATTATAAAAATAATAAAAAATATTTTTAATTTTTACAAATTTTACAAAATACAAATGAAATCATACAACAGTAGGCTATATTAAAAAGACGTAAAGAGTTTTTCTGCATGCTTTGCTGATCATGTTATAGTTGATACATTTACAATGACATTAATTACATTGCAAATAATATTTTTTAATGCTCAATCTTTATTTTATCACTACGAATTCCATAGCTATACGATGCGAGTACATAATAATATTAAATAGTAGGGTCATCACATAAAGCATAACCAAGGAACTAAAATCCTTGCCATGTTGTAAATATGTTTTAATACAGCTGTTCATTTTTTTATTTAAAAATAGCAATTAGCAAGTCATAAAACTTTAAATAGCACAAACATAGTGACTTCTTATATAGTTTTTTGCAATGTTATAATATTAGCTTTGTTTTGTAGGTCTCGATACGTAGTCCTTAAACATTTATTTTGCTTGTTTTTTTCATTTGCTTTTTTCTGCATTATTTTCAGATAAAACAAGGTCAGAGTCGAACGTTCATAGTGTACAAGTACCTGCGCTTGTTCATTTCAAACCAATGCTAAGGACACGAGGTAACTGCACGCGTAGAGGCAGGTACCACAGATCATAGGACATAGAATTTTATTTTATTGTACCATCGAGGAAATCGACTCCTTGGCAGTTGACGGAGCTACGTCGGCTAATGTCAATGCAATGTAATAGCTATGATCGGTTCAAATTACTTAGGTCCGCCATCTGCCTAGTAATCAAGTTCTCTGATAGTACAATCAAACAAATTTAAGCTCGATCAGGTGTTAAAAAATGCTTGTGTTCACGCTTGAAAACTGAACCTAAATGGCCAAACCAATAGTAAACTGGTCGAACAGAAACGTTGCTGGTTGTACAAATAACCTCATGTAAATATTTCAAATATTATTTTTGTAGTGTAGCCCCAGCTCATACACAGCGGGAACCGCACAGCTGAGCCTTCTGCGGTTCAATACAAATGCTTAAAAATCAGTGTTAAATAAGCACGAGAATAATAAATAAGAGAGAAAACGAGAAATACGAGATCGCAATTCAAGCACGGGAACCGCGCGATTTAAGCACGGCACCCGCTCGGTTTCTGCTGTGTCTCAACTAGCCCCTAGTATTCGATGTGCCCACCGCCCTGTATGTATCGTGTCGCATCGGATCGTGCTCAATAATTATTAATAATCTGTCATTTTATGTGTGACTACACCGATTTTGTAACGTCTACTATAAGTACTTGTTGTATTTTTTTTATTTACATTTCCTTTTATTATTCGGTATTTTGTTATAGTTTTTAAATTTATGAAATGTTTTTTGATCTTTTTATTGCTTCTTTGTGATCTAAAAATTGTACTTATTCAAAGATATATTTTTATGAAAATATTTAGTAAAAAATAAATGTTGTTCCTTATAGCCATAATATGAGTTATCGCCAAGTAAAAAACATTATTTGAATGCAAGTTTCACAAATAGTCACTATATTTTGTGCCAACCGTCAATGTGATTAAATGGTTGAAAAAGTCCAGATGTTGATGAAATTTCAAAATTTGAACAAATCTATAGCTGTAGTCAAAGAATGAAAGAAATTATTATTAAAAAATATGTAAAAAAAAATATTAATTATTACGAGCCTAAATACAGCTTTATCTAATAAGTATAACTCGTTTTCTGAAACTAGTTTTTACTATAACTTGCCTAATGCCTATGTTTTTAAATTGCTCAAATTATTATTTTTTATTCGTAGACAATATTTTTTGACTTGTGATATCATTTTGTGTGTAATTTTAAATAAGAACAGAAGTCAGGTGACATATAGGTACTATATACGTTTAACTAAAAACTAGTTTACTCTGTAAAAAAGTTTTAAATTATAATTAATATTGTCATTATATTTTTAAATTGACAATATATATATTTTATATATATTATAGTTTAAACAGTTTTATATCGGTACTTATATTCCAAATTAGAGTATATCTGTCGCAGCCTACTGGTTATAATAGCCGTTCAATCCAACAGTTAGCCCTTCGACTGAACAACGTCATTCAATCACACAACCTATATATTGTATCATCATAGAGAAAATATTTAAAAATAGTACAGTAAATGAAGGCAAAAATCAGGTGCAACCTCCGATTTCGTTGAACCTCCATCGATTTGGATGAAAATTTGGGATTAAGTACATTAAGCCCTCTACCTTAAAAGTGACATACGTTCGTATTGAGCTTATTTTATTTTAGGGGTGAAATCCACCCCTTTTCTTGAAAATAGAAAAAATGCAGATTTAACCATTCTGGCAGTGTCTATTAGACTATTGAGTGCGTTAGACGTGTACTGCTTATTGCAATTCCTGCGTTTATCGTAACTTGCTATCGTTCGACCGGCGAGCGCGTGCCGCTGCGCGCCGGTCCGTTTCGGGTGACAGATACTATTGCATTATGAGTGAACAAGAATCGATGATGTTGGAAGACGAGAATGAGTTGGAGGGAAGATTTGTGGAGCAGGAAGTTTTTAGTGGTGAATATTTAACACAAAATTTTGATGAGAACTTACACAATATTACAGAATTGGGAGAGGAAAATGATGAAGCAGACTGGACATTAGTAGGAAGAGAGAAACGACGGAAGGTAGAAAAAATTGATGTATGTGTCTCTAGTACAGAGCAATTACCGAAACAATTTGCGCTGGCCAAGTTACTACACGGTGAAAATATATTGGGAATTAATCGTGTTAAATATATAAATCCCTTTAAAGTTGTAATAACTTTTGATGATATTTCGAGGGCTGAAACATTATTATCCTGTAAAAACTTTATAGACAAAGGATGGCGTATTCAGAAAACATGGGAAGTCAACTCATCGTTCGGCATTATTAAAAATATTGAGATGGATTTGTCGGAGGAAGAACTTTTAAAATGTATTCAAGAGTGTAATGAGTCATCGGAAATTATCGGAGTTAAAAGATTGAAGCGTAGAAGTTCTGAGTCAGGATGGACACAAAGCGAAACTATTCGTATATGTTTTAAAGGAAATAGTTTACCTACATTTATTAAAATTTTTAATCTACGTGTTGCTGTTGAACCATTCTACTTCCCCGTGACGCAATGTTCCAGGTGTTGGCGATTCGGTCACACGATTAAGTTATGTCCTTCTATTAAAGTCGTCTGTCCTAAGTGCGGGAATAACCACAACAATTGTGAAAGCACTTCCTACAAATGTGTGAATTGCAAGGGGCCCCATATGGCTTTAGTAAAATCTTGTCCCACATATATAAAAGAGAAGAAGATAAGATCTCTCATGGCCGAATTTAATTGTACATATCGCCGGGCATTAACGATGTACGTACCTCCATTTTCGCCACAACATAATATACCTAGATTACCTAGTAGTACTATACGGCCTTCGAACTCGATGACTTATGCTATGGTCGCTAGTCAGAAAGTGCGCGCAGAAAATACAAGTCAGGACCAGGATACTATCCAGGAGCGCGCTAAGCGAAAATATGATAACAACGAAAATAATATTATTATCGCCCCCGAGACTGTACCACGTGTGGATCAGAATTTATCGTTATCTCTCGAGTCTGTAAGCCCGCCTACTATGCACACCGAGACCGTCGTCGCCGAGGTGAACGTAATCAGGGAACAGCAGCAGGTATCGAGCGAGCGGCGCGGGCGCAGTGGAGACGAGTTACATAAGACGTCACCTACAACAGTAGCTGATAACGCAAGTTATTCGAATGCAACTTCGACTTCGAGGAACGATTTTGATAGCCATACTCGAGTTTTACGTTCGAATGTAAATACTGAGTTAAAGACATTTAAGGATTTAATCAGTGAAATCTTAATTATTATTTTTTCTAAGCAATTTACTTTAGCAGAGAAGACTCAACAAATTATTAGTTCATTTTTAGGCTGGTGTATATCGAAGATTTCGAATAGCTTATCAGATAGTTCTACATTAATTAATAAAATATTCGACTTATTCTCCTCGAGTAATGGCTAATTATAACAATGACATTACTGAGATCGTCGTACTTAACATTCTCCAGTGGAATGCACAAAGCCTGAGGCCCAAATTATCTTTGTTTAAGGATTTACTTAATTTAAATAAAATTCATATAGCTGTGATAAGTGAAACCTGGTTGGATTCCGGTAGCCATCTAAAGGTAAGTGATTATAATGTGTTCCGAAACGATCGGCAGGATAACTATGGCGGCGTTTGCATTTTGACTCATAAATCTATTAAAGCTCAACAATGCAATATTAACCACTCGAACGAGGACATTCAAGTTTTAAATTTAAAAATTTTCAATTGTTGTCGAATCGAAAATATAGTTGGAGTCTACTGTCCACAGTGGGTTCGTACCCGTAAAACTGATTGGGAGTCAATATTTTGTAAATTTAACGGTAAATGTTTAATTTTAGGAGATTTTAACGGGCATCATATAACATGGTCTTACAAAACTGATACTCGAGGGGCACAGATTTATGATGCTATTAGCGATTGTAATTTTATTTCTTTAAATGATTGTAGCCATACGCGCATTAAATTAGTATCCGGTAATATTCAGCAGAGTTCTCCAGATATTTCATTCTCCACGACTGATGTTTCATGTTTTTTCAATTGGAAAGTCACAAATGAGTCCCTGGGTAGTGACCACATGATAATTAATATTTCCTCTGAAATTTCCTATAAACCTAATAATATTAAAAGGCGTAATTTTAAATTAGCGGACTGGGACGCGTACAGAGTTTCTCTTGCGAATACGTTATCTAATTTAGATTTAAATAAGGCCCCCCAAGTTTTATATGACGAGTTCATAAGTAAAATTAACGAAGCAGCAGACCTACATATTCCGTTGTGTAAAGTCAATCAAAATCCTACTAAAAAATTTGTCCCTAAACCATATTGGAGTCCTAGTTTGTCTCACTCAGTCGCAAAACGTAGATTAGCTTTGTCTAACTTCCGTAAAAATCCCACCCCGTCTAATTTAGTAATATTAAAATCATGTATTAAGGAATCGCAAAAATTAATACGAAAGGCATCATCTGAAAATTGGCACAAGTTTTGCGACTCTTTGAATGCTGCTTCTTCCTCGCGCGAGGTATGGACAAAAATGAAGTGGTTAAAAGGTAATAAGACGCAAAATTCCTACCTAGACAAAAATAAATGTGATTTATTATTAAATAATTTGTGCCCACCGTTTGTTACCCCTTTTAAACCTTACTTTTGTTCTTTTAACTCAAAATTAGAATCCCCAATAACTTTGCATGAATTAGTTAAATCAATAAAGACTAGTGATACGGCCCCAGGCACTGATAACATTTCATTTTCAATGATCAAGCATTTACCAGAAAATGGATTTAAAATTTTAATAGTTATTTTTAATATAATTTTAGCGACGAACTTTGTTCCGAGGCAGTGGCGAGACATTTCTATAGTCCCTATCCCTAAGCCTGGTCGGGACCCATCTTTAGTTTCGTCTTTTCGTCCAATTAGTTTGTTATCTTGCGTTTGCAAGATATTTCACACAATTATTTCTAGGAGACTTGAATGGTTTTTTGAACGAAATGATATTTTTTCAAATAAAATGGTCGGCTTTAGAAGATCAAAATCTTGTTACGATGGTTTGGCTAGATTGGTTACTACAATTCAATCAGGTTTCTCACAAAATTTAATTACTGCAGCTTGTTTCCTGGACATAGATAACGCTTATAACAATATAGATATCAGGTCTTTAATTTTGATGTTAGACAGAACCGGAATCGGACGTAGTATCTGTAATTATTTATGGAATTTTCTTCACTTGAGAATTTTAAGAGTTCGAGGGGATCATGATGTTACCCGCTGCTCAGGTCTTGGCTTGGCTCAGGGGGACCCCCTGGCCCCACTATTGTTTAATTTTTCGACAAAAGAAATTTGCAATATTGTGCGAAATGTTCTTTTATCCCAATATGCTGACGATTTCGTTCTGTATAAGTTGGAGAAAAATATTGAAAGTGCTTGTATTTCTATTCAGGAGGCCTTAGAAATTGTAGTTAGGTTACTACTTGATTTAGGTTTAACTGTATCCCCTGCCAAAAGTAAGGTATGTATATTTAGGAAAGGTACCAGTAGAAATAACAATATATTATTAAGACCTATTCATATTGATAACGCGCCGTTGCAGGTTGTTTCTGACGTAAAATATTTAGGTATGTGGCTAGACCACTCATTACGCTGGAACAAACACATTAATGAATTATATACGAGAACTCTTAGTTTACTTAATATTTTTAAAGTTTTGGCGGGTTCTGGCTGGGGAGTGCATCCCAAAAATTTACGAAGACTTTATATTGCCCTTATTCGAAGTCGACTTGATTTTGCTAGTTTTTTATACGATAACAGTAGTCCTTGTAACTTGATAAAACTTGATAAAATACAAAACCAAGCTATGCGAGTGGTAGGAGGTTTTATAAAAAGCACGCCCATTCATGTAATGGAGTCTGAACTTTGTTTACAGCCTTTACATGTCCGACGTTTATATCTTGCAGGTAAATTTTGGTTGAGATCGTTATCTATCGCTGACAATGAGACAGTAGAGGCTGTAAATAATCTTCATGCTCTTTCATCTCGTAGATACTGGAGGCGGAAACGAGTCCCCCTGCTTGTCCAAATGCATGACAAATTTCGAAACATTGATTTACATGTATCCGAGCGGCTCGATATGTACGGATTAGAATACTGGACGAGTTGGTACGATTTAAATGATGTGTTAAATTATAAAATTATTGGCATAGATGAAGCAAAAAGAAATTATAATACTTCTTTTCTAAAAAATGTCTGTTCTATCTATATTGATGATAAATTTTCTTTCCATTATAAAATTTTTACAGATGGTTCAAAAGAACTAATTCATAATAATACGTACCGTATGGGAGCTGCTATATATGACCCTCAATGTGATAAATCTTTTAAATGGTCAATTACTGCTAACATGTCAATTATGTATATTGAACTTATTGCTATTTTTAAGGCGTTGTCTTACATTAAATTAATTAATTTTAATAAATTTGTTATTCTGTCTGACTCTAAAAGTGCCCTACAACACTTGGCTCGGTGTACCTCTTGTGTGAGAGGAACACCGATTGCCTACAGTATTCTAAGAATTTTATTTGAGTTGAAAGCTTGTTCTAAAGAGGTGTTTCTCCAGTGGATCCCTTCACATACTGGGTTAGTAGGGAACGATATTGTCGACAGATTGGCAAAAGAAGCTTCTTGTGACGGCGCCCCTACCGATGTGAGACCTTTTTTTAGTGATTTCATTCCCATAGTAAAAGAAAATTGTTTTAAGTTGTGGCGAGAACATTTTGATGTGAGATCAGTAGAAAAAGGTATCTGGTACAGGACGATGCAGCTCGAGCCATGGAAAATTCCGTGGTTTGACAATTTCATATCCAGTCGGAATACACTCGTCACAGCTTTTAGACTTCGTTCTGGTCACATTCCACTAAATAAGTTTGCACATATGATGAGAAAAGCCCCATCACCTCTCTGTTCGCAGTGTGATGTAGTTGAGGATGTAATTCATATTTTGTTGGAGTGTGACCGAAACGCGGACTGTCGTTTTGAGATGATGAGTGTATTATCTGATTTGAAATGCACTGGCACCATTAATACGATTTTGTCTTACCCTTTGTCGGAATTATCCATGGCTCTTTACCGATTAGTTGAAGTTGGCATACGACGACGGGGATGTTCTCAGTAATGTTATAATACATAATTATATGTTATATTTATAGTTAATTTTTAATATCAGTTTTTGTAGTGGACATTTTTGTAATATCTATAGATTAGTGATTAGTCCAATGAAGCGACATCGTCATGTTTGACAAAGCTTCTAAATAAAGAAAAAAAAAAAAAAAAAAAAAAACCATTCTGGCTTAACTAATTTAACTTTTATTTCTGGTTTAACTCGATAAAATAAATGTTTTAATGGTTTTTTAATGATATTTCATGATTATTTAATTAATTTATCAACCCATATGGCAACCATCCCTTTAATCGTGAAAAAAAATTTTTGTATTTCTGAACTTTAAAATCGCATATTCACATTTTATTTAAAACAGTTTGTTTAATATTTCTGATATAATTTTTGGATAAGACTAAAATAATCCCCCAAAAGTACCCCTTTATTGCGGAATCACGGTAAAAATTGGGTTCAAAAACTTAATAGGTTTATGTTTTTGAACCCAATTTTTTCAGTTTATTTACTTAGTATTAATTTCTTATTCTGGCTTCTGGCTATTTGATTGAACGGCGATTTTAACGAGTTGACTGCGACATATCTATCGCTTCCATTTATTTTGTGGCTATAAAGTTTATGAAAGGTTTTTGTTGGCATTATAATAAAAAATATATATTGTTAAGTTAGGTATAAGTATGCGGGTATATTGAACCGTATTAAAAAATCTATTCGATCTGGTAACATTTGTTTACAAGCACCTACAAGTGAAACATTATCAATTAATTTGTAATTACTACTATTTTGTATATGAAATTAAAAAGTATACCGAGATGTATGAAATATAAAAGATAATAAATACGAGATATCTTACTATTATAAGTAGGAAATAGGTATGTTAGGCCATGCTAGCGTCCATATTGTGATTTTTATGTGAGATATAATATCTTTCGTCTCAGATTTATAACAATATTATGTTCAAAATAAAATGGTGTCGTTGACTCGGGCTTAAAGTCCCAAGTATAATATGTATATTGTATATTTAAGGAATGTCTTAAAAGATTATTCAAATTCGGTATTCATGTCTTCTACTGAAAAAGCTTATACTTCAGTATTATACGTCTTACCTTGTACCTTTTCCTAGAGGACTTAAAATTCTAAGATTTTTTAATTATAATTTAGAACCTTATGTAAACGTAGAAAATTTATCAAATCATTATTATCAATGTAGTTTCTTTATAGTGAATACTCAGAGATGGTTTGTATGTAAATCATTCCTAAATTCGTTAAAGGCTGTGTGATGGCCTTAAAACCATAAATAAATTATTGTATGAAATAACAACAGTCAGGTATGTTTAATGGGTCTCGACCCTCAGCCCTCGGCCTAGGCCACATTTCTGCGTTGCGTTGCTTTGTCGAAATGGTACGCATTGTAATTTACATAGTTGCGTTGCGCACGTCAATTCAACACAAGACATAATAGTTGTGTATAGCCCGGTCACATTAACTTGACGCATGGCTAGGATGCAAAATGCATTCCAGCGATGCGTTAAGTTGATGTGACCGTGTTATAATATCTTATTACAATTTGTTATGAGACACACTAACAAATATCAGGTAGATAATTTTGTTATTTAACATACCGGCTCCATAATAACGTCATGAATGATCAAGCCATGCGTCGAGTTAATTTGACCGCGTTATAGTGTCACATGTCAAAATGGCATAGGTAACGCTGCGGTGACTTGACATGACGGTTTTGACATGCGCAATAAAAGATTAACGCAATGAAAAATTAGACGAACACGATTGGTAATACTGTTTATACATTTCAACATTCACCCTCCCACTTCATCTGTATGTCATTCCGTAAAAACACGCGTCTGAAGACTACTCATCATTGTGACGTCATATATAATTTGTATTTATTATTATTATTATTATTAAATAATTTGTTACTCTTACAATAGAATATATAATAGAGTTTGCAGAATATTGTAATAACTAATAATATTGTCGCGTGATTGGGAATTATTTTCTTTATCAAATAGCATTATCAATTTACGAACAAACATTACTTTTACATAAAAATTTAGATTTATTATAGTTAAGTTCTACCATGATGTCTTGAAGACTTTAGGTACTGTAAGATGTTATCTTAATAATCATTAATTATTGAAATAAAATATACCTGACTGTTAAATATACGTAGAGAAAGCCATATTAGACTATAGATATTTTTTCATGTTGGTAAATTAAAGTTGCCATTTTAAAAATGTTATGTGTACTTCGTATATGATCATGGCGCTTATTTATGTAACGGAGTTTAAAGGAATCTTTTTGCAAAGATCTGTTAAGAATTTAAATAAAAATAATTATGCTAGTAAAATGGCATTTAAAGTTGTAACTTTCTTAGAACTTCTTGACTATTTCTACTAAAGTAGTTAAATTCCTTATTCGGTACTCGGTAGTACACAAAATTGTTAGTATAATGTAATCATATACGAAGTACATACATTGATTTAAAATTTTAATAATAGCTTTGCCTTTAACGATGTCATTAAATGCATAGTGAGCGGAGTTATTAATGTATTTTATATATAAAACAATGAAATTTATATACTTTGTTTTATTAAAGACTATTTTCCTATCTCTAAAATTCTTTAAAACACCTAAGTAGGTTTTATGGATGATAATAGGCAAAGATTTTGCGAAGAGATTATAAAGTTTATAAAAAATCATACAACTTTAATTCTACCTAAATTATCTTTTAATTATATGTTTAAAAATATATTGAATATTATGTTAATAATGGATTTTTTAATCCATTTTAAATGAAAAAAAGAAAGTTTTATTAATAATATTGTACCAGCAACTTGATTGCAGCCTGCAACATGATATTATGTTAAATGGCTTTATGTTATGGCTTCTTAATTAAATTATTAATTGCAACCAAAATCACAAAGTACCGAATTGATATAGTATCTAGCGAGCTGGTTCGCTCGCCAGAAGAAAGTTTCGATCTCGTAGATATTCAGCAGGGTGAGGTCTCGCGTTAGAAAGTTTGCCGTTTTGATATCTGAAAAACAAAAGCAGTTCAAGTACTTTCTAAGTAAGATGTTTATCTCGCAATATTTAATTTCTGCTCATCTCAAATGTTTGTAAACGTATGTTTCAACAAAAATATTATGATGCACACACACACACACACACACACACACCTAATTTATAACAAATATCTAAACAGGGTGTAACAAAACTAATCAAACTTTAGGTTGTGTATGGGTCGTTTAGTTATAATAATAATATCTAATAATAATATCGCTTCACACCACGTCAATCTGGCCCCGTGCTAAGTACCTGAAGGGCTTGTGTTACGGGTTACCAGACAACGGAAATATATTTAATACTTGTATACTATACATATAATATATTTAAGATTTTTATTAAATCATACACATATTTAATACACATCCATGACTCAGGATTCAGGAACATTGAAAAACTTTTTGTTCCGTCGGCTTGAGCTGCCACACACTCTACCCATTGAGCCA
Source organism: Polyommatus icarus (assembly GCA_937595015.1). NCBI lineage: Eukaryota > Metazoa > Arthropoda > Insecta > Lepidoptera > Lycaenidae > Polyommatus > Polyommatus icarus. The sequence goes on along the minus strand of OW569324.1, from coordinate 7,024,015 downwards.
CAGAGGTCGTCTATCTATATAGAGTTCGTTGTAAAAGTAGCAGCGCTCTAAAAGCAAATATTTTTGTAGCCAGTGCTATTTTGTCAGACTTCATGACGTACTAGCCAATGTTACTGGTATAGTTTAGGAACGCACACAACTCATATTTAAATCAGTAATAAATTACCATTAGGGTTGATGTTGAACGTGGGCAGGGCTGTGACCTCGGCGAAGGCGGTACAGGTGCACACGTCCAGCTGGTCCGCGTTAGGGATGTTCACAGTGATACGAGTCAGGGCTGGAACATTTTGCAATTATTAAAAGCTCTATAAATTGAATAGTTTTGGATAAAACGGAATAGCGACGAATATAAAAAATAAACCTATTATTATTATTTTATTACCTATCACTCATCTCGTTATCAGTTGCTTCAAATCAATGAGTTTCTATCCATCGGCATCTATCAGATTCATATTATTATAATTTATAATCTTCCTTTTATTTTGTTATTTCTGTGGCATACATATATTATGTTGTATTTTATCGATTATTATAATTAATAATTAACATTCTATTTTTGACCGACTATAAAAATATCTCAAAAAAAAAGTGTAAAAGGATGTTCTAGAAAGGACTCAAATTACGGTACTTACGGTAAATTCCGTCGATGTTGTAGCTGTACGAGGTATCCTCCTGCAGCGAGCGATGCTGGATGAGAGTTCTGTTCGATTTGAAGCCCAGCATCGGGCAGTCGATAGCCAGGACCGCCGTGTCCGATTTCACATTGAAACTAGAAACAAAGCAGAATTATTAATAGGCAAGTACTTGTAACATTGAATAATAACAGCGTTACTCAATTCGGAACAGCGTAGGTAAGTTAGATCATGGGGCCACCCTACAGTCTCTTGGGCGGCAGCGACTGCGCTGGCGAGGGAACCGCCATGGGAGCTCACGGCGAGGGTGCTCGCCGAGTTGAATCTCCTCATCACTGAGGGGAGGTCGAGTGGCGAAGCTCCTTCGTGGGATGAGATAAGGCGGTTCCGGAGACTCGGAGCGCAGCGGCTGCTGAGGAGGTGGGAAGAGGATCTGGCGAGTGGCGCAGACCCGGTACGGTAAACGTACCGCTGAGGCACTGCGTCCAGTTCTTGTGGCGTGGATGCGCCGCAAGAAGAAACCCCTCACCTTCCGCCTTACGCAGGTACTAACCGGGCACGGGTGGTTCGGTGAGTACCTGTGTAGGGTTGCCAGGAGAGACCCAACGCCAGCCTGCCATGAATGTGGCGCTGCGGAGGACACGGCCCAGCATACCCTTGAGGTGTGCGATCGTTGGGCCGTGCAGCGCCACGATCTCGTGGCGGTGCTAGGTGGAGACCTCTCATTCCCGAGCATGGTGCGCTGCATGCTCGAGAGTGATGAGGCATGGCAGGCGGCGGTCTCTTTCTGCGAAATTGTTATGTCGCAGAAAGAGGCCGCGGAGCGAGACAGACAGGACGATCCCACCTCTCTGCCGCTCCGTCGGCGTAGGACGGGAGTGCGGAGGCGTCGCTACGCGAACCTCTTAACTCTTGTCTAACGGGGCTCCGGGTCAGGATGGGAACCTGTCTGGCTTTGTAAGTCCCGACGCCGAGGGGAACGCTTTAAGGTGAACGCAGATTTGACCGAACCGCACGTACCGAAGTCGCCGCATTTCGAATTCTTCATATATAGAATGTAGAAGTTGCGAAGACTGCGGCGCGGGTAGGTTAGGTTAGGTTAGCTAGAGCTTGCCTATAACTTCATATTAAAGAATTCGAAATGCGGCGACTACGGTGCGTGCGGTGCGTCCAAATCTGCGTTCACCTTTAGTTTGCCTAAGCGTTCCCTTACTTTGGTGGAAGTCCGGTCCGAGGTAGACCGGCCAGTCGTGGAGGGAGTCCTGTGTTTGTTAGATCCGGGATATCCCTCATCTATACGGCTGAAGGCGAACCGCAGGTGGTTTTAGTGAGTAGGAGTCTCACATACCCCCGTGGTACCCAACCCGGGGCACAAAAAAAAGGTAAGTTATATCATAAAACTTAGAACATTTATAGAGAGAGTGAGAAATTGGTACGTAAAAATAAAACGAGATAGTAATATATACTTTTTTGACGTGATAACGTCTTATAATTCGATATGGGGTGCGCGCCCGAGAAACATGACAGTTCATGCGGCGTTACCTCGCTGACAGCTCTCAGTAAGGCTCACCTGGGCCGCGCTCTTTGTTTCGATTATATTACGTATTTCGATGACTTAGAGAATACTTTTGTATGAAGAAGTTTGGTTAGTTATGACCTTTGATACATTGACCACACTCTGAATGAAAAATAAATAAACAATCTGTGAGCTATTAGTAGTATTTCGGCTATTCAAAATTGTGCTCTATTTCCTACGTATCAAGGTTTGCCTTGTGCTTTTTTCGAAGATTTTACTGGATTTCACGAATTTATGTAGCGTTTTGTATTGCGAATAGTTATTTTACTCATTATAAATACAATCGATTTTTTAAATCTATTTAATATACTTATTTGAGAGTGTGAGAGAAACGTAGCTACATACTCATACAGGGTACAATTAAACCTTCCTGCCAAATTTTTTCCAGGGCTTAGGTATCATTAGTCCATTTAACCAAAAAAAAATTGGGTGTTATTTTTTTTAATGACATATTTTATCCCATTTAAAATCGTTGCAGAACGGTCACTCGCGGCGCGGGGGAATGAGCGGGGGTGACGCGGGGGGAGGCGCGCGCGCGGGTGCACGTCACGCGCGGGCGACGCGTCTAATAATTACTAATCTAATTGCAAACTAATTAGAATACATTTTAATACAAATACAAATATTTATTTACCAAAAGATGTTAACATAATATGCGATAACGGATCCCCACAGGCCACACTAGGCGATGCCTGTCCTGTGGGGACGAAACGAAGTTACTATAATTACATTTTTTAAAAATAACTAGCAATATAATTACACTAAATTCAAAGTTGTGTGTGTGTGTGTGTGTGTGTGTGTGTGTGTGTGTGCATGACTTTATTCCGTAATTTTGAACATATTTTCAGTTTCCTCGTACGAAATTTCAAGAAGATTTTCAAAAAGAACAGTCTTAGCTTTCATAAAAGATAACTTATCAATTTGGCATAATTTAATAAGGTTATTGTATATGTAAGGCAGGAGAAACATGCCAAATTTTTGAGCGAACGCAGTTTTGACGGTGACTGCGGGAACCCTAAAAGACCGTTGTTTCAGTATATACTGGGAGGAGCTAAGAATATGCTTGTGCATAGCCACTCCTGCTCTTAGAATGTAGAGTTTCCTAATACTTAATACACGAAATTCTTGATACAGAGCAGAAGTGGGATATCTTCTCCTCTTGTTCAGAGCAACTTTAAGTAAAGCACGCTGAGCTCTTTCGGCAGCGATAAGGACGCCGCACCTCCCCATACAGGTATGCAGTAGTTTATGATAGACTGACAGAGTGCTAGGTATATAGTTCTTAGCAAGTGAGGGTCCGCTGCGTTGCGTAGATTTTTCAGAACTGGTATTATTTTTCGAATACGAGAGGTCAGTAGGCAGATATGTTCCCTAAAGGACAGCTTCTCATCCAAAATTATGCCAAGATATTTCACGTTTGGTACTCTTTGAATTTGGGGACAATTACAGGACTCTCGTTCATTGGCAGAACAGCTATGTATACTCAAGTAGAGTAAAGATTTGCAGTTTGATGCAGCGGTTTTATGAAAAAACACAAATTCTGTTTTCGAGGCATTTATTGTTAACAGATTTGCTCTAAGGCAATCTGAAACAAGGGCTAATCCTTCTTCAGCAATTCGACGGACATCGCTTACAGTTTTAGCGTGGAAAATGAGTGCAGTATCATCCGCGTAGCAGTAGATGTCTGCAGAGGATAAGGGCAAGGAGGCAATCTCGTTGATGTAGAGTAAGAAAAGTGATGGGCCTAATACGCTTCCCTGATGGACACCGTAAGTAATTGGTTTAGTATCACTTAGGACATTACCTAGTTTAACTCGTTGAAGTCTGTCTTATAAATAGCTGGAAAACCAATTTAAGGCAATACCCCTAACGCCACAGTATTCTAGTTTTCCCAAGAGTATGGATATTGAGACTGTGTCGAATGCCTTAGCCAGATTAAGAAATACACTACTTTATTTACAAGAGAAGAAACAGTGTCCTCCGTAGACTTTTCCCTTTGAAATCCAAACTGTTGCTTGTTAATTATCTGATTTGAGTCTAGAAACGAAATTAATCTCCGGTGTACGATACGTTCAAGGAGTTTGGACAGAGTACTTAAGAGAGAAATTGGTCGGTAGTTACTGGGGTCATCCTTAGGACCGCCTTTGTGGATAGGAGTGACAACGGCGGTTTTCCAAGATTTGGGAAAAACTCCAGTTTCTATGCTCTTGTTGATAATTAATGTGATTGAAGGCGCTATAATTTCCACTAAACTTTTTAATACTCTGTTATTTATGCCGTCAAGTCCAGGGGAGCTAGAGTTATTTAGGTTTCGGAATAAGCTCTTAACCTCGATTAGGTTTGTCGGTGAAATAAAGAACGAGTTAGTTGCTGCAAATCTTCTGTTTTGTGGTATAGCTGATGTTCTGCTTGTTTTTGTAGATATGGAGTGTGCAAGTGTCTGACCTATTGAAGCAAAATAAGTGTTGCATTCATTAAGGGATTCTGCTACAGAATTTTTAATTTTTGTTAATTCAGGTTGAGACCGGTCGTTTGAGCAGCGGTCTCACCGCTGCTCAAACGACCATATTTTGTTGATGGAATTCCAAAGTTTTCTAGGGCAATCCTTATTTTTATAAAGCTCTGTTTTTTCATACTCGGTTTTAAGTTTTCGGATCAATGAGTTGTAAAAATTACGGTACCGGGTAAAGATAAGTCTTTTTATATCGTCCTGAGGAATTTTTTTTGAGACGGCGTGAAGTTTATCTTTTTGTTTGGAACATCGAATCAATCCAGGTGTCATCCAGGGCTGAATTATAAATTTTGAGTGACTAAGCGTAATCTTACGTGGTTACTAGTTCCGAAAGGGTAGAGGTAAACTTGTCAGCAATATCGTCTACAGATCCTTTCACTGGTTAATGTATCCCAATTTATTTGAGCCGCTTCCAGTTTTAAATTTGTGTAATCGATTTTAGTTACCATTCTGTTGATTTTAGTACTTTTAGTTGGCTTGGCATTAGTACCTAGCATAATAAAGTCGTGGTCAATTAGTGCCGCAGAACATATAACTGATTCTGAGAGATTTTTATCAGATACAAAAATATGGTCTATTAAGGAAGTGCCATGGGTAGGAAGATTTATTGCTGAGACCAGACCATACTCCGCAAGTAAATTTAAGTATGATGATGCATGTTCATCTACGGTATTAAAGTTGAGTACATTGTAGTTGAATTACTTCATAATTATTGTGGTTATAGAGATTACAAAGCAATCGATTCCTATGTAATCTAATTTCAAATAAATCTAATTAGTTTTTGTAAATACAATTACTTTTGTAATTGGTTTCGACTTTCGACTCATGTAATATTTTTTTACAGTGTCAGGAGTTAAAAACAAATAAATTGATAAAATTTATCGTCGGCAAAGCAATGGCGACTTCATAGTAGCATCCTTACTGATTAATGGTTATTATTATCCATACTTACGTTAAATTTCGAAAGTGTGTCTGTCTGTCTTTTTTATCTATCTAGGCTGTCTCTTTGTTAACTATTCACGCCTAAACCACAGAACCGATTATACTGAATTTTGGTATAGAGATAGGTAGATACTTTGAGTCCCGGAAAAGGACATTGGTCAAAAGGTTTTATTGAAGTCGGCCTCCGCAACCGAAACCGGTGTGGAAGCTTTTTATTTATTAAAATTACCAGCATTGGACATTGTAATTGGGCATAATTAAAATACTCGTTAATCTAATTAACTTTAATCTAATTGCAAACTAATTAGAATACATTTGAGTCTAAATACATCCTAATCAACTTACACGTAATTTCAGGTGCACAATTCTTGCGCATCAAGCGGATTAATTTGTAATCTGATTAACAATAACAAAGTATTTGTAATTCTGTAATTGCTAATCTGATTACTTTTTGCCCATCTCTGGCGTCTATCGTGTCCATAGTTTTTAGGATAACTTTCGGAAGCTATATCTCAATATTTTAGTACTGAGTGATTATAAAAGAAAAAATACGTGTATTTTTATTTTTAACAAGGATCAATATATCAAAATTTGGCAGGAAGATTTAATTGCACCCTGTATTGCCCTTGCACATTATTAACTAGAACTCACAAGAACTCGGAGATCCTGCACTTGTCGTGGTTACGTATGTGCAGGTCTTTCTCGACATAGGTGGAGTTGAAGTAGGGGGTATGGTATTCGAAGCGCGGGATGACGTACTCGGCGGGCAGGCCGGGCACGTTGCGGTCGCAGAGAGAATTCGCCTGCAGGTTGTCAGCGATACACTTCAGGTTGTTGAAGTGACACGGACGGACGATGCCAGGAGCTGGAAATATTAATCTAATTAATTCGAGCCAATGACAATACGATAATTTGGTAAATAAAAAAACGTGTTTATAAATTATTTATTTTAAATAATAATTATTATTGTTTGTATTCTGTACATGCGAGCTACCGTGAAGAAAACTGAAGAGGTTGAAGAGTATTGCATCAAATTAGTTACAATTTTTGCCATAAGAGGCACTGTTTCGATGGCATACTGAATTCGGTGCATTAAAAAATATTATGTCACTCTTAACTATTCAGCAATCTGATTAGAAATAAATAATTGCTCATTTTTATTGGCAATGAAGTAATTAAATATCAATAATCCTATACTTACTGTAGATTTGGGGACGGTTTTTGATGATTTAATACAAAGGTGGGTGGGTATATTAATGATTCAACTCCCAAGCGGTCGAATCCGACCGCGTAAACAATAGATTTCCAAGAATTCTCTTGTCTTTTAGCTAGGCCACTTATGTGACGTAAGTTAAACTCGGCTTAAGCTTTAAGGTCTTTACACACCCCAGGATAATTTTTCTTTTTGTATCTTTGATAATATAGGTAGGCTATACTCACCAGCAGCATAGCACACTCCAGCCACAAGGAACAGTATCAGTACTCGCGTCATGATCGTCCAACTAACGAGACAACACTGACGGAGACAATGCCGACAATTTGTTCAAAACTGATCAATAGGACTTAATCACTGTTTGTACAGTTGGCATTAAATTTTTAGGCACCAAAACAGTTTTGCTAATTTTAATTTCTTCGAGATCATTCCTACTGATTCATTCGGAATTTGCAATCAAAATAAACACCTTGCTCAAAAGTTACGAATACATATTAATAAAACCTTACATTGCTTAACGTTGTGCTCTTATAATATTTAATTAAAACATTAATTGTATTCTATTTGTCTTATTAACAAAATTTATGTTCTTATTAAAAATATCAAAGCCATTTAAAACATATTTGAAATAAAATCAGAATTGCATACAATATTGTACATACAAATGTACAAAACAATATTAAATTGTATACATATTGTAATAGTTATACGCAATTAGTTAAAATATCAAATTGTACAAATATTATCGGTTTCATTAAACCGTAATTGTTTTGCGACTGACGACTACCACAGTTCATACAATCGTCATTGATTGTTTTATAAATAAAATAATTATTATTTACGTCACCATAATCCTTCATATTTTACAATAGAACCAGTCAACAAATAACTAAAATGGCCTTATTTCTTATTTTCTGTGTTATTCGGTAGGAAGAAAAAGAGATGTAGCTTTAAAAATCATTTTTTATTAACTATCATACATTAATAATTCAATAATAATTAATAGTTAATAATTAAATACAGTTACTGATACTTGACACTGCGGACACACACACGCACCAAGCGCTATAATAAATGCAATAACGTATAGCACTTCTCACCTAACTGATCACAAGTAAATATATATTATTAAGTAGACAATTTAATATTAAGTAATGAAAATGAATTATTATGTATAAGTCTACCAGAATCTGATGGCAAATTTTGACGGCAGATTTTCAAAAAATATTCATGATCATTGGATAATTTATATATTTGCATGTTTCACACACAGAATCAACCGCTATGAGGAAAAAAAGGATCCAAATATTTTATTCCAATTACCCCGGTATTGCTAGAGTCAATTTATTTTCTCACTTTTTGCTATCAGATTCTGGTAGACCTATAATAATTATTGTTTTCAATCAATCATAGATAATGTCAGACTAGCTGTAAATCAATACTATTGATTTTTTAAATATTTTTTGTACTTGTCATACTTGATACCGCATAGAAACTACAATGGGATACCTTTGGGTCTTCTCTGTCAAACAAGTCCTAGTTGTTTAATATTAAATCAACAATAATCAATATTCATATTAAGTAGAAACTATGCTCCAGAAACTTCATGGAAAGTAAATGTCAAAAGCATAACACAATCAGTTATGTGAAAAGTATTATACTCGTATACTACAGCGTACCATAATGATTCGATATAACATAATAGCTATTAACTACGATAAAATAATTATGGAAGCATGTCATAATACTTTCGTTAGACACTGGTGAATTTGCAACTCATGAAATATTCTAAAATAAAACATCACAAGTTTTAAGATTTAGAAAAAAAAAGTTTTGTACGTAAAATCAATTGCAAAATTTATCTTACTCGACAGTCTATTATGATACGCTGCGAGACTAAATTTCAATAACCATTCCGATGACGTCACTTCAAACTACCCTCAAAACAATATACAAAACAGACAATAGTTTGAAACGAATCTTTCAATATATAAAAAGCGTACATAAATACAAAAGTTGTGAGATTCCGTACATGTTCATTGAAATCCGCCTACCGACTTTTAAATTATACATTTTCGTTAAAAACATTAAGATTAAAGCGTTAAAAAGAAATGTTATTAGTCTACATTACTGTTTACATTGTGTTTGTATACAACTTATTGGAACGTTCAAAGTCTATCACGTTTTACTGTCGTACAAAATTCGAGACAAGTAGTCGAGAAAAAAAAACTCTTAAGCGCTAATACTTTTAGTCAGGTTACTGTCATGTGACAACATAAACCTGGCATGGCGTAATATTCATGAGAATTAACAATATTTTTATAACCGATTTCCGTGTCCTGTTTCTGTAGTCCGTCTTTTTGTAGATTCAATAAAATTTTCTTCGGATATCGAGCATAAATACGATAATAATAATACGTATGTATGTAAATATGCGTACCACGCAACGCTCTATCGAGTGACGCACACGTGAACATGATTTTATAATAAATACCTTCCTAAAACCTTGTTGTTAAAACATGATAGAATTCCAACGCGATTTTTACAATGAAAATATTCTCAACAAACAAAATAAGTTTGCCTCACACAAAACAACGTAACTATATAAAAATTGTTAAACATTTTGAACCAACATTTGGTTGAACATCACAACTGTCGCGACACGGCCACCGCGAGAATTCTAACGAAATACAACACCTAAGGGGGGTTCATACGGGGTAGTTTTAGACCCCAGCCTTTAGGGCCTTATCACACTGGCGATTAGCGAGCGGTTTGAAAGCGACGCGATTGCGCAGCGTGGCGTGGACGCCATTTTGTACACTCGTCTAGGAAATTCTCTATTAAACGTGGATGCCATTTTGTACACTTGTCTAGGAAATTCCCTAGACGAGTGTATAAAATGGAGTCCACGCGACGCCGCGACGACGCTGCGCTGTCGTCGTCGCTTTCAAATCGCTCGCTAATCGCCAGTGTGATAAGACCCTTAGTATCTCAACAAGTAAATTGGTCAAGCTAACCGGATTTCGCCTCGCCGAAACCCCCCCCTTACACACAAAGGGCTAATGCAGACTTACAGACCATCAGATGAACTTTTCAAATCAAATACCAGAACATAATAATTGTGTTTTGGTATGCAACTGAAAATACCTTGAACAATTATTTATCATCACCTCGGGGCTCGAGCCCCGCCCAGTCAATCTCTCTAGCCCTAAACACGGACGCGTAAGCTTGTGAGTGCGACTTATAGTCCAACATAGATTTGTGTCAGTACAGTAATACGTCGGCGAGTAAAATATCATGTCAACACAATCCCGTAACTAACATTATACATTCCAAACACAATATTTTATCGCTCACTAAAGCAAAGGTGCACACTAAGGAGTATTAACGCAACCGAGTAACAAATGGAAAGGCACACCGCTCCCAACGCTATCGTAGAACAAATATCCCATTGACGGATCGCGTCTCCTAGCTCTTTGAACACAACGTTAACAAGCTAAAGCTTAGTACACCTAAAATAGTTCTAATATTATGTTAATAAATAGGTAAAATCTACGAAAATATCCAGTAGACTTCTAGGTTGATATTGAAATCTTCTAGAACTGTCATGTTTTACATGCTCTACGGGTAATATCGTCGACTATACAATATGCAATTTTAGGCGCGTTTAGACTTGATCCGTCACTGGTCGAGGCTTGTTAGTGTCGTTAAGAAATTATAGTTTTAAAAAGTGTTGAAACAACGATCGTTAAATGTTTCAACACTCAAAATCAATCACATCGCCAATAGTATATGAACAACGATATAAGGCATGTGTTTGTGTCCAACTAGATACTCTGTAACTCAATTCCAAAATGTACTAGTAGCGATGACATTGATCACCGCAAAAGAGAATCAGCCAGTTTTTGAGTCTAAACGATATCTAAAACTATTCTAATACCTCACTCGTATTTTGTATATTTCGATAACTTATATTTCTGGTGAATATCGTAGTAGCATAGTATCCAAATGTATATTGTTTAACATATTACGCTATTATTGTACTGATTTATTAGAGTATGAAATGTAAACCGTGATCATATAAAGATTATGTACTAGTCATTCTCTTTTGCGTGTAAATGGCTTATTGAAATATACTTTTGGGAATCCACGAATTGGCAACATCTATCGACAGAAAGCTACACCTAGCTCTTACGAAATGAATAAGACGTCCTAAACTAGAGTTCATACAGAAATACACCTTACAATTTAAACATAGGTATGATTTTCTCGTGCATTTAGATTTTTACACTTTTAAATACAAAACATACATCGATTCAATTAGTTCAAAAATGTCTTTATTTTCATCACGTTTATACATAATCATTGTAAAGCATACTATTCAAGTAAGCATTCGTCCCGAGTCGGGCGCCATCTACGAATTGGCGCCCAAATGTGAACAAATTTTCAGACTACCCACATTTTGGACGCCCATTTTTATTTAAGCCTTTGGATGTGGAGGCTAGCGTCTAGTTATATACGATACATTGTGGTACCATTCGAAGGAATATTTAATGAGATTGGGCGTGAAATTCACAATCATACTGCTTCTTATCCAAATGCGAGTATTGCGTTGTATTTTTTCGATTTATCTAAAGTGACTCTGTGAAGTCTTCAATGTTCTCCTACAGTTGCCCAGTACTAGTCATGTTATCTATTTGTAACTGTGATATTAAAGTCTACAAACGCCTCCTAGCCCTCGCCTACGCCGATCGCATCCGATATCTATCCACATCCCAAAACTAGCGTTCCTAGTTCCTACTGTCAACTAAATTAGCATAGGCAAATATTGCAGCTTCAAGCGACCGTTTAAAATATATCTTTGCAAATAAAATGCAGAGAACTGAACTAAGGCTTAGTTATAATAGCTTACTGGTTTTAATCCTGTATTATTTTTCAAGTAGAATTAACTTTAGCATACATATCATGTTGATAGATAACACACGAGAAAATGAAGGTAAATAAAGAAGAGAAAGTAAAAAAATAATAAACAAAGTAGAAGTAAAATTGTAGATTGATGATATTAGAATAGGAAAGATATTTCCGACCGTATTTCTACTACATTTAGGATTATTCTGTATGATGTGACGTAAAATTTGTCTTTTTATGCAGTCAACAAATGTTCCAGCTGAAATTTAAATATCTAATATGTAATAATATATTATTTTGTCGCTTACTTAGACATCTGCTAGCAATATTTTCAAGGCGATATCGACGAACCAAAGCTTACTATTTGTTGCCTTTGATTTAGACCAGCCAATTTGCTAACGGTTTTGTCGATTTTTGAGATTTGCAGATGTAAAACGTCGAATATTATCAACTGCTACCAACCAATCTGCTAACGGTTTTTTTCCACATATTTTTTTCAAATGTATAATAGAATGTTTTGAAAAACCGTTAACATCACTACAATGCCTGTGCTAGTGTAGTTGACATGTCCCATGTGAGGGTGTGCGCTAGTCGGTCTGCGTGGCGCGCGAGGTGAGGCGGGAGGGGCGCCGCTACGTGGCCGGTCCGCCGCCTTTAGCCGCCTCCTCGCGCTGCTTGCTGATGTATACCTGTAAACGACAATAAAAAAATAAAGTATTTTTGAGGTGACAACGTCTTATAATTCGATATGGGCTGCGCGCACGAAGAAACATGACGCAATATGCGGCGTTACCTCGCTCTGAGGCGTTCCATTTAGGCTATGACGTTGTCACGATCAACTTTCGTCAGTAAACCGACATTACAGACAACCGAGTTCGAGTCGAGTTCGAGTTCGACACAAAACACTACTCTCCAAACGTCTTTTTTTATTTCTGACTAAAGAATCAAATGCTTTCAAAATGTCGGACTACATGATGGCTAGCACCGGTTCGGGAATATGATTATAATATGATTACATACATGAGTCGATCACTGGCTGGACGTAATAGCAAATATATTTACAGTTTACTTTATTTTACGGCTGTAAAGTTACAGAACATAATAAAATACGGAATACCATTCACAAATAAATAAGAATCTGATCCCATGCCTAAAAATATTTTTTTTTCACTACTACCTATCCAATGTTTTTATCTTTGTGTCATAGAAAAGAAGATTTAATTAATTATGTATCAACAGAATAGAGTTCAGTTAATTCAAGCATAATATAAATAACAAAATGAAACGCACATCCGATTAAATTTCAGAGTACTAAACAAAATTACATATCTTCATAAATTATCAACTTTTTCAACATAGCAAAGTTGAATATATTACCTGAAGTAATCGGTACTTGCTGACGGAGAGGTGTTTGAGGTGGGGCTGCATGCGCTCCTCGCCGAGCGCGAACGTGAACGCCACCATACAGAACACCGCCGCCTTGCGCACCGCAGAGTTCTGGTGGTCCGCTAGCTGCAAGTTTATATATTTTAAAGCATAATAACATTGATAATAACATAGCCAGTTTTTACTTTATTACTTTAAATAATTACATAATATGAAGCTTCGATTCAGTCAGTTTCCAAACAAACAGCTAAATAGCATTCACAAATATTATGATTTAAAAGTTAACTTATCGGAGTTTTGACCAATCAGATCGCGTTAAACATCGGTTTAAGATTTCATGAAAATACTATTTTGTAGTTTTATAGAAAACAGATGAGGAATCTGTATCCTTTGATTGACTAACGTGAAAATCTTAACCAATCAAAAGAGCTAGTGGATAGATAAGCTCCTGTCAAAATAAATATTACTAATAAACAAATAAAAACACATAATATACGGTCGAATTCAGTAACCACCTCCTTTTTTGAAGTCAGACACCGGATAATCGGGTTTACGTGAAATGCGTACCTGTCCAACGCCCTCCATGAGCTGCGCTACGATGTCGTCGGTGAGCTCGGGGCCGCGCGCCTTCGCCACCTCCGCGGCCAGCTTGAGCGCGCACAGCGACGTCGGGTAGCCGCGCGTGCGGATCACAGGCTTCAGTAGCGCTAGCACCTGACATAACGTTGCGTTGTTTATAGGTATAAACTTACTGATAGAAAATTCGAAACTGTGTTTATGTCGCAGCCAAATCGTTAAAATAGTCGTTCAATCCAACTGCAGCCTAGCCATTTGACTGAACAACGGCATTCAATCACACGGCTATACGTCGTTTAGCGGACTTGTTGACTGCAACATTCAACACTACAGCTAGCCAACTGGTGAAATAGAAAATTAACTAAGGTGACCATTAGTTTGTTTAAAAAAATCGGTTGTCTGTAAAGTCGGTTCACTGACGATAGTTGAACGTGACAACGTCATAGCCTTAACCCCTCAGTCCCGAAAAAATTAAAAATATTTATAATGAGTAAAATAAACTATTCGCAATACAAAACGCTACATAAATTCGTGAAATCCAGTAAAATCTTCGAACAAAGCACAAGGCAAACCTTGACACGTAGGAAATAGAGCACAATTTTGAATAGCCGAAATAATACTAATAGCTCACAGATTGTTTATTTATTTTTCATTCAGAGTGTGGTCAATGTATCAAAGGTCATAACTAACCAAACTTCTTCATACAAAAGTATTCTCTAAGTCATCGAAATACGTAATATAATCGAAACAAAGAGCGCGGCCCAGGTGAGCCTTACTGAGAGCTGTCAGCGAGGTAACGCCGCATGAACTCATGTTTTTCGGGCGCGCACCCCATATCGAATTATAAGACGTTATCACGTCAAAAAAACATTTTTTTTATTTTTGTTCTATCGTATCACTCGTATGTGCCCCCATAATTTCTGTTTCTATAATTACTATTAGATGTTGGCTAGAAGATACCAAACCCACCTGATGGGCGGGCAGCGCAGCGGCGATATGCGGCATGCCGGCGTCGACGGCGCGCATCACCTCCTTGCTGACGGCGCCGTACGCGTTGATGAGCTTCAGCAGTATGAGGTCAAAGTAGTCCAGCCACTGCGCGCGCGTCTCCGGCCGCCGGCACAGCCACACCAGCACGCGCACGCCCTCCGCCGCCGCGCGCTCTGCAGCTGTGCCCCAACCTGATAAAAGAAAAAAAATATTCATATTGATGGTAACTCTCAGGCAATCGACAGACTTTTCGCCATAAATTGACATGGATAAAAAGGTGGTGTGCATTAAGAATACGTCCATAGACCAAACGAAGTGGGTCGTCGATCTCAGTTAAAGTTAAACCTGTTCAAAACATAGAATAAATAATCGGCCAAGTGCGAGTAGGACCCGCGCACGAAGGGTTCCGTACCATTATTGAGTTAAAATAGGGCAAAAATTGTGTTTTTTGTATGAGCCCTTTAATTTTTATATTATTTAAATATTATTATTAATTATTTAATTACACATATATTTAAGGCCTTTGTGAAAATTTCAAGTGCCTACCTGTTGCCATTATTGATATCGAGAAAAAAAGGTAAAAAAATCACGTTTGTTGTATGGCAACCCCCCTTAAATATTAATATTATTTTGTTTTTAGTATTTGTTGTCATAGCGGCAATAGATATACACAATCTGTGAAAATTTCAGAAGTCTAGCTATAGCGGTTCTTGAGATACAACCTGGCGACAGACAGACAGACAGACAGACGGACAGACGGACAGACAACGAAATCTTAGTAGTGGTAAAAACGAAAGAAATAACGAGTTGTGCCTCGACGAGTAACGAGTGAGCCTATTACTTTTTAAATGGTGTTTTACCTGAGGATTGCTGCGCGTTTTCCGAATTTTCTTTGTCTCCGGCGTTCTCCTCCACGGACAAGGCTGCCAACGCCACGCGCACTATGTTTCTGCAATAAAAACGGTATAAACGGTAATAACGGAGTAAATACTTTACAAAATAGCGGAAGGATATTATGACGCAATGCGATGCACCGCGAAATGAGATATTAAAAATATATTATAATAATTTTTTCATAAAAAGATACACACTGAATTACAGTGTAACCGCTCGCGGTTTTGGAATGCCTGTTCGAAATTTGAATGGCTCAATTCAGATGAATCGAAACGCCTCGCGACGCTTCAATGTGAATTACTCTTTGCTCTTCTATCTTTGTAGGACACACAATGTTAATATTTTTACTAGTAAACAGGTAAACAATAATACAAACTTGAAGTACTGCTGCGGCTGGCGGCAGTCGCCGTACTTGAGCAGCTCGTGCGTGGCCAGCAGCAGCCGCTCGCAGCGCTCCGGCGGCGCCGTGCTCACGTCCAGCTCGCTCAGCGCCTCTAACACCTCCGTCTCGCGGAGACCGCCTAAAGGTTACAGGTTAATAATACGCATACTGCACTGTAAGCTGTAAGCGCCAGTATGGATAGTACAGCGGGGCTAAAATGGTCGCTTTGAAGAATCATGATATGAATCATAAGACGAGGGCGGGATGAGAAGTAACTAGCCTCTGCTATTTAAAAAGTTAAAATAAAAAAAATATATTTATGTCATTTTTAAATTCGTGTCTCTGGAAACCTGTGTTCTAAATTTGAATTTCATGGCGTGAAAATTTTATTATTTTTTTAATCATTTGAAAAAAAAATCGTCAACTGTTTTCAAAATGGATAAAATTGAACAAAGAGCGCCGATAAAGTTTCCTCATATGAAGGGGATAAAGGGGAGATATATCTGTGACAAATTAAAAAATGTTTTGGGTGAATCTGCTTCTTCTCATGCCACAGTAAAAAACCGAATGGCTGAGTTTCAACGCGGTCGTTCATGGGTCAAAGATGAAGCCCGCCGCGAACGTCCAAAAAGCGTCACAACTCCGGAAATGGTTGTGAAAGTATATGATATGGTTTTAGTAGACCGACGATTGAAGTTATCTGAAATAGCAGACACTATAGGTATCTCAAAAGAACGGGTAGATCATATCCTAAGTGAGGAACCAAATATGAAAAAATTATCGGCCGGTTGGCTGCCGCGATTGCTTACGCACGATCAAAAAAGAATTAAAGAAAATCAATGAATTAAAGTATTATTTGTTGCCCCACCCACCTTATTCGCCTGATCTAGCGCCATCAGACTTCCATTTATTCCCTAAGCTCAAAACTTTTTTGGGTGGACAGAAATTTGCCACAAATGATGAAGTCATATCACTCATAGCCGCTGTAAAGGAGTATTTTGCAGACCTTGAAAGAAATCATTTTATGGAAGGCATTACTGCTTTAGAACAAAGATGGAGTAAGTGCATAGAAGTTCACAGAGACTCTATCGAAAAATGAAATTAATGTTATCACGAAAAGTTAAGTTTTCTACTATTAGGCTAGTTACTTATCATCCCACCCTCGTATGATTAATTTTTCTAAAATCGCAAAATGCAACTCTGCTTGCAATTCATTTCTGTATTTTTGTACTGATTTGACATTTGTCAGTTTGACAGTTTTGACAATTCATTTGCTGAATTGATTGAGAGAATTTGCTAAATGTGACCATTTTAGCCTTGCAGTATCATGTAAACATATCCAACGATTCAAATAGTCAGCATCTAGTATTAGGATGTACATACCATCGAGGAAATTATATACATGCAATTGATAGACCAACGTTATTTGGTCGAATATGTCAATTCAATGTTAATTGTGATATGTCGGCTGGGTTTGACGTAACGCAACCAAACTACTTAGGTCCCCGATCTGCATAGGAATCAACTTAATAGTACATATTATCTGTTATCGCTACTGTATCGATATAAACTACGAAATAATGTTTGTAATAGCAGGCCTGTCCCACTCGCGCGTATAGGCATCGAACTGTAAGTACCACCCGCGGGAGGCAAATCATAAGGGACTCACAAGCGAGCGGTGACGCACGCGCAAGATTTTTCGTCGCGTATCTACTGTATACTGATCATAGAGGAATTTAATACAATATAATACTGAATTTAACCGCTGTGACAAAATCGTTATAAATCTTATAAAAATGAACAATTAAAAAAGCCAATGAAATATGTACCTATTATATTTGAATAAGGTATTTAAATACAAATAGTAGATAAAAACTATACAAACATAGCAAATAAACCAATTTCATACAAAGAAACACACAAACTACACAGAAATAAACACAAGTTACCATGTTTAAATTGTAAAAGTTTCCTGCAATATTATAATCCAATATAGAACTACTATAAAATATAGGTTGTTTTACTGAAATTTGATATTACTATAAAAAGGTTTGCTATTCATACCAATAGTAATTTAAAAAATAAATTGTTTTCTAAAAGGCGAAAACCTTGATTTCTTAAGAAAAGGTACGCGTTATGCGATAGAAAGAGAGCGGAGATGTAGGCAAATATAATTGTAGGCACCTAGCACTGCGCGGTCGGAATTTGAACTTTATAGTATCGTAGCATGAGTCGTTAATTCTTTAAACGGGTTTCGTTAGTGGGAATTCTGTTGGTACAATTAATATATATTCTGTGGTAATAGTAAATTGAATAATCAATCTAAATTAAAAAATAAAATTTACAAAAAATTTAAAAAATATGTACCACTTACATTTTGTAATAATAAAACCGTTCTCGTCCATTTCGTAAGGTTTCACTTTATCTCGACCCGCGTAGTCACTAGAAACAAGTTAAAATTAATAAAACAAACTTTAAATTCGTCAAAAAAAGGAATAGTTTCATATATTTTAACGCCAATGCACTATAAAAATTAATTGAAAATATTCACCCAGTCCCGTGTCCGTAGTCAGGCCTGCTGTGCGGTATAGGTGACGACTCTTTCGTGCTGCTCGCTTCCTCCGAACTGTCCGCAGACGCAGCGCGGGCTATCATATCGCTAAAAATATTATGAAATATTATTGCTACAAAATCTAATATATATAAATCTCCTGTCACGATGTTTGTCCGCGATGGATTCCTAAGCTACTTAACCGATTTTAATGTTTGTTTTTTTTAAATGTGTGCTTTTTTCCAACTTGAGAGATAGGATAGCTTAGATCTTTAATTATAGTCGCAATTTTATTTTATTGCAAATTATTTGTCTATAAAGAGCGACCATTGTTTATGCGACGCGGGTCACGGGATAGCGAAGGACGTTGCCATGGTGACATACTTATTTATAGTCACTAATTCAATAAAATAATGTGGGCGATATACTTTATATAATATGGCAAAGAAACGTTTGCCGGGACAGCTAGTAGAATATAATTGTTAGAAACCATGGTCCCTTAATCCTATCGCGCTTTATTGCTTAGTCTTACCTTATAGTTGCGATAGCGGTATATTCGTGCGCGAGGGAAAACGACATGTAGCGTGAAGTAATAACGAACTTACGCATTATAATGTCCGTTGGGTACACCGTTTTGTCCTCTAGACAACGTCACGTCGGACATTTGACTGATGCCGGAGTCTTTGCTCGATGTGTGGTTACCGCATTCAGCTGAAATAATTTAATATGTTGACTCTAAAGTAATACATTTATTGATTTTTTGACAACGATACGATATTTATTTAGACATTTTTATCACACGTATCGGACGGGGATAAAAAATTGACAACCATAACATGTAAACACAGTGTGTACCTTTCTATTATTGAAGAAGTTAATAAATAAATTAGTCTGTCAAGTGAAAAATTAAAAAGTGGCAACATCGTAGTGTCATCCCTTTTTTCTTAGATTGATTTGAAAGGGGACTACGATGTTGCTACGCTTTAATTTCTTCACTTTCTTGACAGACTGTAGTTACCGTTGGAGTGTTGTGCGGTGTATGTGTGTATCTCGGATGTGGTCTTGCGTATCCTCGAGTACACGTCCTCGGCCGTCGCGGCGTTGGGCGTCGCGCTCGATCCGCGCTGCGGACTGTCACTGCCGGCTGTAACAAAAGTGTCATATGTCATCTGGCACTCTACAGCTTATACAGGGTGCAATAAAACTATGTGATAAGTGACACAGTGAGCTCTATATAAGGGGCACAATGCACATAGAAACCCTAAAGTCGTATCAATTACTTTTTTACACCTTGTATAATAGTTACCAACGATCAATATGGCGATACAGGATAACAATTAATAGAAACATGGTAAAACTATAACTTACTGCTTGAGGTTCTCCGGACATGCTGCTGGACCACACCATTGACTATGCTCTGTGTCTCTACCGGTAGCTCGCTCATCAGCGCTGTAAACTAAAGATTTTTTTTTAAATATTATGCTTACTCTTTCACTTATACGATAAGGAAATATATTACACACTGCTAATAAATTAGCGTAAGTGACATAAAATATGAATATTGCTGTCTCACTCACACAATTTCCAAGTTAACAATAAAATATACTTACAGGCGCTGGTGCGCAGTCGTAGAGGCAAGCAAGCGCACGCCGCGCCGCCGAGCGTACATCATGCGCACGCGCGTCGCCCGCCAGCGCCGCCACACGCACCATAGCACGTCCCGCCGCACCGTTGGCACCGCCTACATTATATTCAATATTGGTTTATAATTCAACGGGTATTATTATGATAATAATAATATTATGGCGCATTTTCACTGGTCGATAGGGCCCGCATGCGGGCGTGGTGCGGGGTGCGGGAGATTTCTGAAACGCATGCCTCGACAAATCAAAATGCGCCATTAGTTGTCATAGACTCCCCATATGCTGTATACCGCACGAGTTAACGACTAATGAAAATGCGCCCTTAGATGGTTATACAGTTAGGTACGCAGAAAATTTAGAACGTTACCTTGTAATGCAGCAGCCAAATTGGCGGGCGTGCAGTAGTCGTGAGCCAGATCAGCCAGGAAGCGTAGTGCGGCCGCGCGCGTCCGGGACGTTGGAGCCGCCGCACCGTCCGCTAAGAACCTGATGATTAAATGAATGAAATTAAACGAATTGTAAGTTACACGTTCATTCCACGCGAGTCCAAGAAATAGGGGGCTGAGGAGTGGACGGACGCTTATAACTATCGCAAAATGTTCGCAATTTTTCCATCTCTTTTAATTCTTTAGAGCCGACCATATTACATAGTCTACTATTATAGAATGTTGGTTTGCGATTAATTTGTTTTTTTTATTGTATATACTAGCAACAAATGTGATTTTAAGACACTTACCTAAATATATTGTGCAGTTGAAGCTCTGCAGTAAAGCACTCGTGTATAACGTCCAATGTCTTCATTATCTTGCTCTGCACTGATCCGAGGATATCCGTGCCGAGTTTCATTAGTAACCTGTCAAAAAATTAACACCTTCTTCAATCTGAAAGAGCTTTACACGCTGTACATAATTCATTATTAATTATTGATATGTTAAATTGCAACTTCTAATATAGCGTTAGCTGATCGCAATTAGTTTAAAGTTAATCTGGTTTCTTTTTTCTTTCTCTCGTTTTTATCTAATTTTTCTTTACATTGTTCAATTTCTTCTAAGGCACCCAAAATCTACGTCATACAAAGCACTAACCTAAACATAAGCTGGTACAGCCAGTCCTTGAGTTGCTGCCAGTGCACGAGCAACAGCTCGCAGACAGCATCCAGCAGCAACGAGAACACTTTGGTGTGCGCGTCCACGAACATCTTGTTCAGGAGCTCCGTCAGCCGCCGCAGCTGGTCATCTGTTAGCAGCCGACCGCTGTTCAGGTAGTTTGTCTGAAAATATATTACTTGTTAATAAGTTACATAGTAATAGAAATTATAAAAAACAACATGGAAAAGTGTGTGTTGTCATCCCGGAAAAATGTACGGTTCCCGTGCGATAAACTAATGTTGGTTCGTTGAACGCGTCATCTGGTACTTTATTAAAACTTTTCGCTAGTCACATCACAAATCACAACTTCTTTAGCGGAAGCGGGCGCGAGACTGCCCGAGTCGCCGCGGAGCACGCCTACGCCATTCCGTTGGGCTTCGTCGGAACACGAATGGCACCGATACGACATTCACACCCGCTCGGCTCGCATTGTCGGTGTTACCATCTTACAATATGGGCCTAAACTAGTTAATAGCACGGATCACAGGTGTGTTAGTAAACAATATTTTAAAACACCGGTATGAAACTTGGCAGTGGTCAGTTTCATCGCGGTAGCAGGTCAAAATATCTCGTTAAATTGCACTGCCACATGGCAGAATTAAGGACCACATACTCATTATATCTTTATCGTCATCTTGTAATAACATCGATAACTCTAGGCTGTACGCGAGGTGGTCCGATCTCATTACAGATAATGTGTGGTAGCAAGGTGCGGCAGATGTCATACTCGTAAATATGGTTATCGCTTCCTATAGACTTGATAACACTTTATAAAGTTTTGATTTTTGAATTAATTCGTTGTATGAAATGAAGTGAAACCTCGCACATTCGTCCGCACCGTACACATTTTGTAAATTATGCGGTGCGTTCGGCGCGTACGGTGCTGACAAATGTGCGATCAGCTTTAGTGGGAGCATCACACAAACCCGCCACCAGGCCGCGTTCCATTTGATGTTAAAAACGACCAAAACGCTCAAAACGCGTTTTGATTTTATTTAACATCAAATGGAACGCAAGGAAGTTATACGTGGGCGGTACTTACGAGATGCGTGAGTCCGTCCTTTCGCTCGGTCCAGTGTGTGCACGCGCACAGCGCGATGATGTCGTCGGGCGGCGGCGGGGGAGGGGGCGACGCCTCCCACCCGCGCCCCGAGCCCCATGATAGGCTCTGAAACATTTAAAGTTTTATTTTTCATACTAGTTTTTGCCTGCGTCACCACCCGCGCGAGATCAGTATTGAGGAAACAGTGTATGGTTTTTCGGAATAAAAATTATAGATAAACACTAATTTAAGTGTCCGTCTAGTCTTGTTGCAAGTTCAGGTCTAGACTAACAAATCTAGACCCGAACTTGCAACAAGACTAAAATATACTTACTTTAAATTACTACGGTTTCAAATTATTTATGTTAAGCAGTATCTGCGTGACAGACATTTTTATAAACATTCACATTTATAACAATAATAGTTGTATAATAAATGGCATTTTAGTTATATGTATTAGACACACCGTGTACTACTAACACAAGAACTTACATCATGTCGTCGGTAGGAGTCCAGACTCCTCTCGGAGCAAACGCTGGACGCTTCAGAATCGTCATCGCGCCGCGCCTCGTACGCGGAACTGTCTTCCGGGCTCTGTGAAATTTTCATTATTAATATGAATTCAAAGTTAAAAATTTTATATCAACTAATTTTTAAACAGTTTTACACATTTCTATTTAAAAACATAGTTATACTCAATACAGATATATTGGATATCATATCACTTGATAGAAAAATACAACGGTTGTTAATAGGGTAATTGTTTATTATTTCCATATTGCGTATGATTTATGTATATCTGGTCGTTTCTTACAGTTGCGTGCATATTTTTAGTAAGGGGGAAAGAGTACGACATACCCTTAGGGCGTGCTCAGCATCTCTGCTCTGCTGCAGCAAACGTAACGTCGCAGATGGGGTTTTTTGCGGCCTCTCCATGGACTCTCGTCGCCGTATACCGCCCGCTACACTGCTAGACCGACCAGTCCTGTGTAAAAAATATAAAGTATAGTTTTCACAGAGCCAGTACTGGCTGCCAATAGGACTGGCAGCCAGTATTGGCTTGGTATATGCCACGTGTGAACAGTTTAGCCTGGCTTGAAAAACTGTTCACACGCGGCATATACCAAGCCAATACTGGCTGCCAGTCTTATTGGCAGCCAGTACTGGCTCTGTGAAAGCTATACTTGACTGTTCATAAATCTTGTATTTGTTGTGCGCTGTATTAACTTTAAATGTCAAATTTAATGACGTATTATATCAGTGTATTGTCCCTCTTCACATGATGCCACGATGGACAACCAAGATTGCCATCATGTTTGGGCAGCTGTTGTTTCCCCATTTCACCATGAGGAAACATAGATGAAAAGCCCCTCAACGGGTTGTAATCGCCCTAAACTTGTATGGTTCAACGTCAACCTGCTCAAGAATTCTCTTATAGTATTTATGAACTGACCTTGTAGGGCTAGTCTCTCTAGAGCCAGCGAGCGAGCGCGGTATGCCCGAGGGGCGACGTCGCGCGCTCGACAGCGACATCGGACCGCTGCGGGACGACGGCGACGACGAACGCGACGTCGCTGGTAATTACAAAAAATAATGATACTTAAGTTAGTCTAATGGCGGCTGTGCACACTCGTCGAGACACCCTGAGACAGGCCGAGCGGGAGTGTGTACAGGGCGCTCTCGTTCACGTCTCGTTAGTTCTCACGAGAAAAACCAGAGCAAGCATGTACGGCCGAGGATCTCGGTGAGAGGCTACCGTCGAGTGTGTACAGCCGCCATTACATTTTTAATGACTTCTGTTATTTTTCATTTTATATATTGCGCAGTCCTTCTTTAAGACTTTAATCATACTAATTACTAGACTCGATTGCGTTTATATGATTTAAAACTTACATAAGAGTAAGTTAAGATATATTTTTCTTTCATCAAAGAAGAATGTAAAAATAACATTACTTACATTTAACTCAGGGTTGATATTACCCAGATATGCGCAAGTTGGCCTTACAGGTAGACAAGTAGGTCTTTAGCATATTACAGACAAATTAGATGTATAATCTTACGTTGTGACTGTGAAACTCCGGGTCGCGATCGCGAGCGACTGACCACTCGCTCGGGACTGGGCGGCACGCCGGCTGCGACGGGCGAACGTTTCGTCCGAGCTGAAAGTATGTCTAACCTAAGCTATGGTCTATAATAGTGTTATCAGTAGTTTTACTGATATTTAAAAACTACGTAGATAATAGTTATAGTCCGCGCGGAACTAGTTGGCCTCGCCTTAGGTATGTGAGCGGTGGGACGGAGAGCTTGATTGTGGCAGTTCTGGCTAGTTTGGACAAAACGCACACGAGATTGCAAAAGCAAGATAAGTCAGCCGATAAAAAGACAATCTAAGGGAATACTATTTAAAGTGCATAGGTTTTTAAAAAACGGAAAGCCGATGTCAATAGTTTAGAATATAAAACTGATCAATTGTCTTTAATTTATTCTTTTCAATAATTAAATAATATTATTGTTCACAATATCGCGAGATTTGTCCCCCCCCCCCCCCCCCCCCCCACCGTCCCTACCTAAGGCGCGGCCAACTAGTTCCGCGCGGACTATAATAATAATTTATTTATATTTTTGAGGTTATGTTTCTTGTGTGCTGATTTGTTTTCAGTGCATTTTATGACAATGTGATGCATACCTTGTTGTGCGACCTCTCCCTCTTTGGTGAGCAAAAACATAACACAACATTTAGTTAAACCAGGCCTGTCCCACTCGCGCGTGTAGGCATCGAACTGTAAGTACCACCCGCGGGTGGCAAATCATAAGGGACTCACAAGCGAGCGGTGACGCACGCGCAAGATTTTTGTCGCGTATCTACTGTATACTGATCATAGAGGAATTTAATACAATATGATACTGATTTAACCGCTGTGACAAATTCGTTATAAATCTTATAAAAATGAACAATTAAAAAAGCCAATGAAATATGTACCTATTATATTTAAATAAGGTATTTAAATACAAATAGTAGATAAAAACTATACAAACATAGCAATTAAACCAATTTCATACAAAGAAACACAAACTACACAGAAATAAACACAAGTTACCATGTTTAAATTGTAAAAGTTTCCTGCAATATTATAATCCAATATAGAACTACTATAAAATATAGGTTGTTTTACTGAAATTTGATATTACTATAAAAAGGTTTGCTATTCATACCAATAGAAATTTAAAAAATATATTTAGTTTTCTAAAAGGCGAAAACCATGATTTCTTAAGAAAAGGTACGCGTTATGCGATAGAAAGGGAGCGGAGATGTAGGCAAATATAATTGTAGGCACCTAGCACTGCGCGGTCGGAATTTGAACTTTATAGTATCGTAGCATAAGTCATTAATTCTTTAAACGGGTTTCGTTAGTGGGAATTCTGTTGGTACAACTAATATATATTCTGTGGTTAAACTTGAAATTGGCCTGGCGTCGAAATCAACAATGATTGTTAATCATTTTATGGAATATTCATAGTGCTTTTCCATTTGTATACTTACGCAAGCTGGCGGTACCGGCGGCCATTTTGTTGCGTCCGAGGTGCGAGTACAACGCACGCGCGCGCGCTCGCTGCGCCGCGGCTGCGTCCAGCGCCGACACAGAGCGGGCCGCACCGCTCGCGGCACGGTCTGTGATGAAATGGTGATGACTGATGAGTGATAGGAGCTGGATACTACATTGCTCTTTAAGTGATGGAAGGGGTACAACTATTTCAAGGTGCTGAGGCGTTCTTAAAACAACTAATGGTAGGTGACCATTACCTAATTGGCAATGTGATAAAATGATTTTTTAAACACTCGATATAGAAATAAAAGGGTCTAAGATGTATCATGTTAAAGGTGCCTAGTGAAATAAATCATAAAACTGGTTTTTGCAATGTAGAAATATACGCATGCAAAACAAAAAATGCTTAGTAGGTGCGCGTGTAAAATTGTAATCCTTCTTTTATCAAAAATGCAATTCACAATAATACAAAACTAACTTATACTTAAGTAGTACAGGTACCTAGTCTAATTTAGCCGATATGATAGGTACCAGTATAGTAAAAATATAAAAAAAAAACACCTCTCATAGCAACAGGTATATGTGATATTGGCGGTCTCTCTTGTGATGCACGTCGTCTTCTCAAAGAATTTGTTCTACTAACACCGGAGACTAAGTTTTCAGTAGATGCTACATTAATGTTACATAGAAGAATATTCACCATATCCCAGAGAAGCATGAAAACAATTTTGTATGATATAAAATTTAATAATTTAAATAAATTAAGAATTCATTACTATTAGTTATTACATAAGCTAAAAACAAGTACAATATTATTTTGAACAGTACCAAATGTACCATATTTTATTATTATATTACACCATTATGAATATAAATTGGTCCCTTAGTACATACTAAATAATTACAAATGACAACTAGATAATATAATTCTTTTTCAATATTAGTTTTAAGTTGCCGAGTGCATTGCAATGCGTCAGTAGAGTTGCTGTAAGTGTATCGAATGTCATTTTAATAATATTCTGACATTACTCACCGGACACACTTGCAGATGGGCTTCTTGGACTAGTCAACATTTTTCGTTCTGAAAACAAAATATACAATTAGATATTGCTTGAAAATCCTAATGATACAGGGCTTCTAGCCAAATTAGTAACGCGTTGCTCATAATTTATTAATTGGTAACATTGATGAAGATCGAAAACGCTAGGATTAGGGAATAACTGTGCCGCGGATGACATTGTCAAAGGGGCGTATTGTGAGATGCAAAACAGCTATCACTTGAAAATAATGGTAACATTTAAATTTT
Organism: Polyommatus icarus; assembly: GCA_937595015.1. Taxonomy (NCBI): domain Eukaryota; kingdom Metazoa; phylum Arthropoda; class Insecta; order Lepidoptera; family Lycaenidae; genus Polyommatus; species Polyommatus icarus. Next base: position 6,996,769 of record OW569324.1, on the reverse strand, counting down.
ACTTTCATGGTATCGCGAGAAGAGAATATGAAACGGCTCTCTAAAATGTAGTCGCGTTTACATCAAATCCCATACATCGATTTAGCTTCGACGTCGTTATAAGCGATGACAATTAGGGTTGTTGAGGATTCCTCTTCCGCTTCCTCATAATGAGGAAGTTCCGCAATATTTTGGGTCCCTCAACCGTTACCTCATAAATAAAAATAAAAAAATCCTCTTCCGCTATCGCTTCCTCAAAATTTAAGAGGAATTTATGAGGAATTTCACTGCGCTTACGCGTCGTGTATCTAATCATGGCAACGCACACGCCAGAGCGCGAGAATTGTATTATTTGCTCATCTTTTTTGTGTGCGTGTGTTGTGTATGTTACTGTTTGCCGAGTGTGAGTTTTTTGTTTCACATTCGATCGTGAACGCGTTTGGCGTTTACTAAGATTTTGTATGGGATTACTCACTGGACTGGGCTCACTCCCGTGAGCATCGCTAGGTGGCGCTGTACAAATCCCATACAAAATGTTAGTAAACGCCAAACGCGTTCACGATCGAATGTGAAACACAAAAAATTCACACTAGTCACACGAACTCCTCCTTAACTGCTGGACCGATTTTTAATGATTCTATATTGTGTGTGTGTTTCGAGAATGGTTTAGATTCATAGTTTGGTCCACTGGAAAATGCCCTTTTAATATTTTTTTTGTGAATTGTTATGTACAGACTAGACATGACAAATTCTTATGGGTTGGGCCCGCTAGTATTTATAATTTCCTATCATCATATTCCTCATCCGCTTCCTCATCCGCATCCTCTTCCTCATAAAATATCCTCTTCCTCATCCGCATCCTCTAAATTTGCGCGTGACAATTCCTCTTCCTCCTCCTCTTCCTCATAATCACTTCCTCAACAACCCTAATGACAATTCGTGGCAACTGGACTAAAGTCTTCGTTTAAGCTTACATTACACACTCATCACACCTCTATACATTTTCCCCATTAATTATCTGCCCTATAAAAATTCCACCACATACTATCAGAGAAGTTGATTCCTAGGCAGATGGCGGACCTAAGTAATTTGGTCGCGTTACGTCAAACCCACCGACCGATCACAGCTAACATTGAAGTGACATAGGGTGACATGACAATATTACATTATCATTTATATTGAATCATTTATAGGATCATATATAGGATCCAATAAAAATGATCATTTGATCATATCTGCATATTACATTATCATTTAACATTGATCCCATTTTACGTCATATGTGGTTTCAATAGCCAATGGGGAGCGCTAACGCTGACAGGTATTGACATCAGTGTTACTAGATCTCAGAGAATTGGATTTGTCAAAATATATCGTCATTTTTAATATAGCTTGTTTTATGTTATTTCAGCAAGATTATTCAAGTATATAATTAGAAAAAGAATTACATTACACTATTTGAAATATATTAACGAACAAGAAATTAAAAACTCTTTTTTATATTAAATAACTGGCAACACCAATTTCTATGACCGTATTGGATCCAATCTCTCAGCAAACGTCAAAAATCTATGATCAAGGGAGAAATGAATCATTTATCTATATTATATTATCCAATATAAATGACTCAATGATCCAATCTCTCAGCAAACGTCAAAAATCTATGATCAAGGGAGAAATGAATCATTTATCTATATTACATTATCCAATATAAATAACTCAATGATCTAGGATCCATTATAAATGATAATCTAATACCCCCCATAAGCCAGAGATGGGCAAAAACTAATCAGATTAGCAATTATAGAATTACAAATACTTTGTAATTGTTAATCAGATTACAAATTAATCCAATTGATGAAGAATTGTGCACCTGAAATTACTCGTAAGTTGATTAGGATGTATTTAGACTCAAATGTATTCTAATTAGTTTGCAATTAGATTAACTTTAATCAGATTAATGAGTATTTTAATTATGCCCAATTACAATGTCCAATGCTGGTAATTATTATAATAAATAAAAAGCTTTCAATAAAACCAGGCCAGTTACGCAGGAGTAATTTTATGGCGCCCAAGTGTGTGCGCAATACACTAGAGCACCACTGGAGAAGTAATTTCATAGTGCCCAAGTGTGTGCGCAATACAAAAGAGCACTCCAGGAGTAATTTCATAGCGTGCTTCCCCCCTGGAAGAACGCCCCACGGCTCATAACTCGGCCATTTTTAGTCCTGGACCCCCCGAGTCATTTTTTTCAGGACCATTTTAATCAGGACGATGAGATCTACAACTTGGCCCCAACAGAATTTTCCGATTTTTTTTCTCAATTCTTAGACCAGGATCGGATAGAGGAGAAAAATCCAGGAAGAACAAGCCGAAGAACCACATATCCAGGACAAATAGTTGCCGAGTTACAAGCATTCAAACTTTGACATTGACAGCTCGGCAACTGTCAAACGTCTTACAAAAGTAGCCATAACTCCGCTCCCAATAGGCCTAGAGGAACGGGGTTTCCTCCAACATCAAAGGCAACACCTCGGCAATCCCCTCCCCGAATTTGAACTAAATCGGAGACCTCAAATTTTTCTTGCGCACACACTTGGGCACTATGAAATTACTTCTGCTCAACTGGCCTGGTTTCATTGAAACCAGGGTGCTCTTGTGTATTGCGCACACACTTAGGCACTATAAAATTACTCCTGCGTAATTGGCCTAGTTTCAATGAAACCAGGCCAGTTACGCAATGTCCTTTTCCGGGACTCAAAGTATCTACCTATCTCTATACCAAAATTCAGTATAATCGGTTCTGTGGTTTAGGCGTGAAGAGTTAACAAAGAGACAGATAGCTGATAAAAGACAGACAGACACACTTTCGAAATTTAACGTATGTATGGATAATTATAATAATATATCATTAATCAGTAAGGATGCTACTATATTATGAAGTCGCCATTGCTTTTGCCGACGATAAATTTTATCAATTCATGTGTTTTTAACTCCTGACACTGTAAAAAAATATTACATGAGTCGAAAGACGAAACCAATTACAAAAGTAATTGAATTTACAAAAATTAATTAGATTTATTTGAAACTAGCGACCCGCCCCGGCGCACAGTGGTCCGAAATCGCTAAATAGTGGACATTCGCAAAAAAGTTGGATTTTGGTATGGAAAAAAATACCATTTGATAGAGTTTAAGAAGAGTAACAATAAATCCTTAATAAGTTTTTTACAAAAATGTGTTTTTTAAGGTGAAAAAAAATAATTACGAAAATGTTGTATGGGAAAGAATCTATAAATAGATTTTTTGCAAAAACTACTAGGGCATTCAGGTTCATTCTTGAAACAAGTAAAGTTCTAGTGGTATTTAAGGTTTAGAAAAAAAAATTACGCAAATTTACGTGCAGCCTTTTGCAGTAAAGGGGTTCAAAATTTTGAAATAATTTTACTAACTTTTTAGGTATGGAAAAAATACCATTCGATAGATTTCTTAAATAGTAACAATAAATTCCTGATAAATTTTTTACAAAAATATATGTTTAAGGAGAAAAAAAAATATTACGAAAAATTCTGAATGGAAAAGAATCTACAAATCAATTTTTTGCAAAAACTACTAAGCCATACTGGATCATTTTTGAAACAGGTGAAGTTCTAATGGTATATAAGGTTTAGAAAAAAAATACGCAAAATTTACGTGCAGCCTTTTGCAGTAGCAGGAGTTCAAAATTTTGAAAAAATAGTACTTACTTTTTAGGTGTGGAAAAAAATATCATTCGATAGATTTATAAAAAAGTAACAATAAATAGACAATAAGTTTTTTACAAAAATGTATTTTCAAGGTGAAAAAAAATAATTACGAAAATTTTGCGTAGAAAAGAATATATAAATAGATTTTTTATAAAAACTACTGGACCATACTGGATCATTTTTTAAACGAGTAAAGTTCTAGTGCTATATAAGGCTTAGAAAAAAAAAGTGCGCAAATTTACGTGCAGCCTTCTGCAGTAGGGGGGTTCAAAATATTGAAATGTTTGTACTAACATTTTAACGATTTTTTGCTATTTCTTTAATGGCTGTTGTGTTCATTGCTTAGGTTTTTAATAATTTACTTATATCATTTTTGTACAGATTTACAAACCAACTTCTGGGTCTTGGGTCAACCCGAATATTTTTCAGGCTATCATGAACACATTGGTGAATAGGCAGATCCCTACAACCCCTAATTGAAATCCCCTAGGGAAATAGCAGAGCTGTATGTAAAGCTTTATCCATGGTACATGCTTTATCAATTGGCTATTTAAGTGAAGAAGCTTTAGAGGCAAGCAATAAAGAATTTAGAAATACTAGTGATACATACTAGGAATATGAGTCGAGCAAAAACTAATGAAGATTTGTTGCACAACTTTTTAATAAGCTTTGAATTTTGATCCATATTTGTCTTACATTCGACCAAAGTTGTCTAAAAATAAACACCAAGAATTTCATCCAGGCACAGTCGACCTGTTGCTTGAAAGACTTTATAAGGTCTCGTTTTATATAATATTATACCCCAATTAGTAACATAAAATATCATTGTTATACCCATACAGTTCTGTGAATGCATTCTATAGCGGTACACAAAACTCAAGAGAGGTAGGTATTATATAATTTTTGGATTTTCTGTTTAATTTTCAATTAGGGGTTATAGGGATCTCTGACTATTCACCAATGTGTTCATGATAGCCTGAAAAATATCCGGGTTGACCCAAGACCCAGAAGTTGGTTTGTAAATCTGTACAAAAATGATATAAGTAAATTATTAAAAACCTAAACAATTCACGCAACAGCCATTAGAGAAATAGAAAAAAAATCGTTAAAATGTTAGTACAAACATTTCAATATTTTGAGCCCCAAAATTTTATATAATATTTAATACCACTGCAGAAGGCTGCACGTAAATTTGCGCACTTTTTTTTTCTAAGCCTTATATAGCACTAGAACTTTACTCGTTTAAAAAATGATCCAGTATGGTCCAGTAGTTTTTATAAAAAATCTATTTATATATTCTTTTCTACGCAAAATTTTCGTAATTATTTTTTTTCACCTTGAAAATACATTTTTGTAAAAAACTTATTGTCTATTTATTGTTACTTTTTTATAAATCTATCGAATGATATTTTTTTCCACACCTAAAAAGTAAGTACCATTTTTTCAAAATTTTGAACTCCTGCTACTGCAAAAGGCTGCACGTAAATTTTGCGTATTTTTTTTCTAAACCTTATATACCATTAGAACTTCACCTGTTTCAAAAATGATCCAGTATGGCTTAGTAGTTTTTGCAAAAAATTGATTTGTAGATTCTTTTCCATTCAGAATTTTTCGTAATATTTTTTTTTCACCTTAAACATATATTTTTGTAAAAAATTTATCAGGAATTTATTGTTACTATTTAAGAAATCTATCGAATGGTATTTTTTCCATACCTAAAAAGTTAGTAAAATTATTTCAAAATTTTGAACCCCTCTACTGCAAAAGGCTGCACGTAAATTTGCGTAATTTTTTTTTCTAAACCTTAAATACCACTAGAACTTTACTTGTTTCAAGAATGAACCTGAATGCCCTAGTAGTTTTTGCAAAAAATCTATTTATAGATTCTTTCCCATACAACATTTTCGTAATTATTTTTTTTCACCTTAAAAAACACATTTTTGTAAAAAACTTATTAAGGATTTATTGTTACTCTTCTTAAACTCTATCAAATGGTATTTTTTTCCATACCAAAATCCAACTTTTTTGCGAATGTCCACTATTTAGCGATTTCGGACCACTGTGCGGCGGCGCACGGGTATAAAATATATAGCCACTAAAAAAAATTATGCCTATAGCCTTCCTCAATAAATGGGCTATCTAACACTGAAACAATTTTTCAAATCGGACCAGTAGTTCCTGAGATTAGCGCATTCAAGTTAGCCCTTTCAAATAATTTCCCCCGTCTTTTCCACATTTTCCTCTATTTCTTCGCTCCTATCCTATTCCTAAGCGTGATAAAATATAGCCTATAACCTTCCTCGATAAATGGGCTATCTAACACTGAAAGAATCATTAAAATCCGTTGCGTAGTTTTAAAGATTAAAGGGAACAAAGGGACATGAGGGAAAAAAAAGCGACTTTGTTTTATAATAAGTATAGACTAGAATACTTAGGAATCGATTGCTTTGTAATCTCTATAACCACAATTATGAAGTAATTCAACTACAATGTACTCAGATTAAAATTAGATTAACGATTAGATTAGATTAGTAATTAGATTAACGAGTATTTCAATTATGCCCAACTCTGCCATAAGCCGACCAAATGACGTAGAATCCCGCCTATCCCGTGGCTCTGCCTAAGGCTTCGTTCAAACCTACGTGACCAAGCGACTGCGAAGCGGAAGCGTCAAGTTACGTTAAGTTGTCAAATGTGTGTTTTGTATTGACGCTCCCGCTTCGCAGTCCCTTGGTCGCGTAGGTTTGAACGAAGCATAAAGCGGAAAGTAGGAACACTCGTTGGGGTTTTAGTGGGTATGCCCGGGCGCGGCCTTCGCTGCCCTGGGGAGTCCCACATACCCCAGTAGCTATCCCCAGACCGCCGGGGATGCGTAATTGCATTTAACCAACGATTAAAAAAAAGGTCCGCCAATTTCCTGGGAATCAATTTCTTTGATGGTACTATCAGAGAAGTTGATTCCTATGCAGATGGGGGGCCTACGTAATTATATTAGCTATACAAGTGTTATCTAGTAATATAAGAATGATGGCTGTTGTTGTTCCAAATAAATAAATAAATACGTGGTTTGGTCGCGTCATGTCAAACCCAGCCGACAGAGGCCCGATTGCGAGTTTTTATTTGACATTCGATCGTGAACGCGTTTGGCGTTTACTAATATTTTGTATGGAATTTGTACAGCGCCACCTAGAGATGCTCATAGGAGTGAGCCCAGCTCCCATAGAAAATCTTAATTCTTAGTAAACGCCAAACGCGTTCACGATCGAATGTGAAACAAAAAACTCACACTCGGCACACAGATCACAAATAACATTGAATTGACATAAGCCGACCAAATGACGTAGGTTCTCCAACTGCCTAGACATGTACTCGATGGTACAATATCATACCGGTGCCAACATGTTGCAGGCTGTCGACGCTGCCGATCCGCTCCCGCTCTAGCTGCTTCTGTGCGGCCGCGTCCAGACCCGCGAACAGCTGCTCCGCGTGCTCGGGGAAGTGACGCTTGTACGCCCAGTATGCTCTACAAATAATAATACCTTGTGCGTTTTAAGATGATATGCGTGACACATAATAATTGACAATAATAGGGAAGTTACCCAAAAAAATTATTCGATAATTTAAAAATATCGAATCACTTCGTAAAGGAATTGCAATCGAAATTATCGATTTCGCACTGACGTTTCAGAGTGGCGCCGGCGATTTAAAATGGCCGCCCTTTTTATCGATTTGATTTCGATTCAACAGTGGCAATCTCTATTAACATAAGTTCCGTTTCATGCATCTGACATTTTTCAAATGTTTTCGTAACAATAATTTTATACTCCTATTTCATTTCACAGTTAATATTTATAATTTTATATTAATAAGTTAGTATTTAGCAACTTTTCGTTTTTAATTTACAATTATAAGAAACATTTATTTTTGTAGATGGAATACAATTTATTACATTTTGGTTTTTTTTGTTTCCTTGTAAAAAAAATCCGTACCAAGGAATATGAGAACTGTCACCCATATCATCTTAAAACGCACAAACTATAACAATGATGTCAACAGTTCAAAAGCTATAACTCATCGGGACGCCCTCGCGACGTAGCCAGTGGCACTACCATGTTACCACTACGTCGCTGCAAAGCGCTGTTTTTAAACTTAACTTTAAGAAAAACACCGCTTTGCGGCGACGTAGAGACGCCAGACGTTGCTTGGATGTTGCCATGGTAACATAACTGGCTACGCCGCGTGGGCTTCCCGGTGAGTTATAGCCCCAAAAGATTAGTTGCATTGCTTTTTAATATTAAATCTTTGATGCTATTACTCTATGATATTTTATTGGTTCTATTTACGATGACATTCTAATATGATAAAAATATGAGACGATAAACAATCAGCTTGAGTTTTACTCAGCCCGGAGCGAGTAAGCCTTAGCAAGTCAAAATAAAGCGACACATACTTGCGCGCGTGATTCCTCGCGGCGGAGTCGGCGTCGACGCACGCTCGTTTGATCGCATCCCGTATCACCGTCTGCTGCTTCTCCAGTGACGACGAGCTCCAGCGTTCCAGCACTAACACTAGCACCTCACTGGAATATAACAAAGCGAAGCAAATTAAATCTATACTAATATTCTAAAGCGTCTCCCAGACAGACGCGGCCTGCGGTGGCGGTCAGCTGGATGACTTGAGAGTTCTAGGAACGACACAGACACACGCGGCCAAGTCATCCCACTGACCGCCACCGCCACCGCAGGCCGCGTCTGTCTGGGAGACGCTTTAAGCGGAAGAGATGTTTGAACGCGCTAATCTCAGGAACTACTGGTGCGATTTGAAAAATTCTTTCAATGTTAGCCCATTTATCGAGGAAAGCTATAGGCTATATTTTATCACGTTAAGACTAATATGAGCGAAGAATACATAGAAGTCACCAAGCATCGCCCTAGCTTACAGTCCATACTTCTTCATCATGATATTAAAGATAGCAAAAACACATCCGGAAAGACACATGTTGAAATCGTTTATGGCTTTAATATCCTTAAAAGCCAGTTGACATAGCATCGTAGCGAACATTCTTGAATACCGCTATCGAATATCGATGTCTCTGAAAGCGACCCCACACAGTCTGAATAATTTTTTATTTACTAATTCAAATCAGGCCATGTACTCTACATAGGTCTGATTTAAATATGACAGTGTCCACCCCGCAACCCGCGAACTTGGAGGATCTTTTTTTGGGGCTTTCAACACATGTCCCCAGCATCATAAGTAGCGTAAGTAAACTATATTTTGTTTTGGTTTATAAATAAAATCAGTTTAAAGTACACCAGACTTACCTCAATGTAGATCTGATCTCTTTGGACTTGTGCGTTGTCAGGTTAGTCGCCAGCACGGGTATGAGTCGCGGCGAGTGTACGTACGTCACGATGTATTTCACACACACTGTTCCAGCAGACGACACCACCTTTATGAGTAAATAAAGTGTTATGAATTAAATAACAGTCAACTTTATCAACAAACAAAAAAATATCGTGGATCCGGCGAAACATGAGCTCTATTTCACGTAAGTTTTTTAAGGAAGATATTGATGTGCTTTGTGTGAAAGATGAAGTATTCTCCGGTCAAGCCAAAGCATCGATTTGCACGGTACAGTTAACCATGCACGGTAATTAAACATTTACCGAGTAACATGTAGCGAAAGTTAGCTTTTAAACATTTAATTACCTTGGCGGCGTTCTGTATGAGGTTGATGAGTTCTTGTAGTATGTACAGGCTGAATTGTTCCAGTTTGTTCTTCAACACTTTGGCCATATGTGCAATAGTGATACACGCTTCGCGAACCACCTGTAGAAATAAAAAAAAACTTAATTTTCTTCTATACACAAAAACATTCAAAATGGAAAGTTTTTTTTTGGATTTTGCTGCCTGGAGCATTTTATGACTTTTCACCAGTTACCAATGACGAAATATTTACTTCCAATTAAAAACTTAATTTTCTTCTATACACAAAAACATTCAAAATAGAAAGTATTTTTTTTGGATTTTGCTGCCTGGATCATTTAATAACTTTTTCACAAGTTACCTATGGCGAATTATTTACTTCCAATTAAGGAATTATTGTAGTTAAAATTTAGTTCATACCTGACTCCGTAGATCCTTGATTACGACTAGAAATGGCACGGAGAAATCCTTGAGATGGGCGGCGAATTCGTAGGTGTACTGCACATGCGCGTTCGCTATTAACAGCGATCTTATTTTTTTAAGCTGAAACAAAAACAAATGTTATTTATTTCAATAAGTAAAAATGTTTGTTTCTGTTCGTCCTGTAAATCGAAGATATTGCAATTTGCCATATCAAAATATCGTTGTTGATTGTTAATATTTGATTTTAGCCAATCAAAAGCGCTAATGAATAGAACTCCATCAAAAAACCTCAGTAACTGGACATTACAGTTACAGGTGTGCGCTTTTGCGCAAGCCTTATTTTTAACTTCCAAATGTAGGTCAACTGGCATTTCTAATGCTCTAAGTCAGTGTTCTGCAAGCTTTTTCTGTTCAAGGTACAGCTAGAAAAATGAAAATTTTTGGAGGTACAGAAATTAATCAGCGTGTACGGTGATGCAGGTGCACTGTTCCCAATTCCCATTCCCTTCGTAGATCCACCTGAGATGTTGGCTTATCAACTAGGAGTATGTAGGTAAAAACATGTAAAATATAATTTTTGTGGCACACCAACTACTGGCCACGGTACACCACTTTTGCGGAACACTGATCTAAGTAACAATCGACTTACCGCATCAACTCGCTTCTCCCAGTCGGCGGCGCGGTCGCCGAGCAGCGCGGCGGAGTGCCGGCACATGTCGTCGAGTCCGCGCGCGCCGTACACCGCGGCCGGCCCGACGGACGTGAACGCCGCCTCGAACGCCTCGCAAGATACCGCCCCCGCCTCGCCCGCCCCACCCCCACCACCGCCCCCACCGCCGCCAGACACTGGAATTTTTTACGTTTAGTTTATTATCTGATATAATAAAGTTAGTTTTAACTTATTGAGCGGAGAGAGAATGGACTGAAAAAAATACAGCGTCTTGTTGATTTAATACAGTTTAATGTAGTAGGATTTATAAGGCTTTTTGGCAGGTGGACAAAATCAGAACTAAAGGTACTGGTAAAGTTAGAAGCCGGCTACATGAAGCGGCAGGAGACGACGTGTCGTCGCAACACTACTGGTTTCTATGCATTTCTATGAAATACCCTCCGCAGCTAGCGACACGAAGCTAGCGACACTTATCTATAAAAATATATTATAGAAACCAATAGTATCGCGACGACACGTCGTCTCCTGCCGCTTTATGTAGCCGGCTTCCAACTTGTACCTTAAAGCGGTCATATTATTGTTCTGTCAATGTCATCAAATTATAATTTTACACATTACAAACGAAGAGTAACATCATCAAATATTTGTTTGTTTACGCATTCTAAGTGTAAATAAAAATGTATCATATTTCACTTTATCAACCTCATGAAATTGGACTATCAAATCTTTTAAATACCTTTCTTATCTTTAAGTATCAAAATACATCCTTATACGTATATGTGTCTAAGTCATGAAATTTTATTCTGTTAATATGAAATATTTTGTTACTAATAAAACAAGATTATGACATTGAAGACACACCCACATAGAGGCAAAATAATATTCATTTGGTAATACTACTCTTTTTACGATAGGAATTCAACACTTCGAATCAACTATTCTAAACTTACAAGTTAAATCCAGCCTGGAACTTTTAAACAGCAAAATAGTATTCGCGAAAAAACAAAGAAATAACTTCAACAAAACTAAGGCTGCGTTTCCACTGAAGCGGAGCGGAGCGGAGCTTAGCGGTGCGCGGATTGACCAATCAAATCTTCGCTCCGCTTCGCTGTCATTCCACTGGAATAGCACGATTGGTCAATTCGGGCACCGCTAAGCTCCGCTCCTTTTCAGTGGAAACACAGCCTTAGACCTCCCCAAATAGATGTGTTAACGTTGGTTTAATATTTTATGCGAACACAATTTTGTAGTTTACTTATACCGAGGCTGCATTAAAACCATATCATAACTTTGTGAGATTAAACTAGCAAAATCGGGATTTTTATTTAGCTATATATGGCGAAAACCTTTATTGGGGTGTGTGCTCGAATAAGGCAAACCAAGCGATCACTTACCACTACTCGCGCTTGCTAATTTGGCGGGCGGCGGCGGCTTCCTACTTGCTGACGGCAGACTGTACAAGCCCGCCACTGTTTTCTTTGGTATTTCACATGCTGATTTTGTCAATTGTCAGCAATTTCGGAGACGACACGTCAGTGTTTTATGAGGAAGAAAAGTATTATTTTGCGAGGTGAGTATTAATAATGTTTGCGATATTTTGTTAGCGGCACCAGCGTCGATCCCGATGATGGCACATGGTGGAAGAAAAATAATGAGAGTTAGATTATCATTATATTATTAAGAGACTACTATTTAGGTACTTAAAAAGTTACGAAATGCATGATTAGATAGGAAAAAAATGTTTTTAAAATATGAAAGTGATATTTCCGTCACCGTGGTCGATTCGACAAAGTACTCAATTACTTTATTTTTGTTAATCAAGATTTCGACATGAAATCCATACGTTTTCTGTCAAACTCTTCATTAAATTTAAGTTATCATTAAGTCTCTGAAAAGGTGAAATATTCGCATTTACTGACCTGGGGTGGAAGCACCGGAGCTGTCTCCGTCGCGGCTGCGCGCGGACGTCGGTATCGTCATAGTGCGCTTCGCCGTACGCACCGCGAAGTCCGCCTCGTCTGTACCCACGGCTGCAATTAAGTTATTATTTTTTATTGTAAGTACACCATCAATACGCTATACAATGTTTTGTCTTCGTCTAATACATTGGAAAAGCCGTTAGACAAGGACAGACATAATATTAAAGTGCTTTATTTACGTTTGTCTTGCGGGACATAGCTTCAGAGCTATCGACGTTCCCGTGAGTATCATGTTTTTTTTTGAGAATTATTGTGTAGATCATTATAAATTTTCTTGGTAGAATTTGTATATTTAGGCAATAAATGGGATCTAAGCATCTGCACGATTGCTTCATTAGTATGTATTATACTACATTATAACAAAGTGCGACCATACCTGAAGGTAGCAGTAGTCCCGCCTCCTTCGCCTCGTCAAACTTCTGGTCGAGCAGCACCAACTTGTTACCGGGCACCAGTTCCTTCTTCTTCAAGTCTTGTCTTAATCGTTCACCTACAACAAATAAAAAAAATTAGTTCTCAACCAGGGCTTCAAATAACGTTATTTTTTCATAACGTTACTGCTTCAAGGGCATAGATAACGTTATGAAAATTTACCCGATATTAAAAATAACGTTAAAAATTGATATTAATAACGGTTAATGTTATAACGTTATATAGGATTTATAACGGTAAATATATGTTCTTTGATAACGTTATAGTCCGTCCCATTTTTAGTCCAAAACAATAACTATTATTTTTATTATTTCTTTATGTATTAAACTCCTAAAAGTAGGTAAGCACAAATCTTGCAAAAAAAGTGGGCTGCGAGTGAGATTTAGTGCACCGTGCATGATAGCATACCTGATACCAGAAAATAACGTTATATTTACCGTTATTATTATAACGATATTTGTTCGTTTATACATAACGAAAAAATATCGTTATAATAATAACGGTAAATATAACGTTATTTTACTAGATATCGTTATAAAAAATAACGTTATCTGGCTACCATTATGAAAATAACGTTACGTAACGATATTTTTTCTGTTATTCAATAACGTTATGAAGCCCTGTTCTCAACCATCCTTACTTTATTGGGGTAGGATTTACAAGTAATAAATACACCTTTGTCTTAAACCACCAAGGTAATCTGCTATTTGCCAGATTTAAAAATCAATAATTCAGCGGCATTACTACAGCTGGTCCATAGACCTAATTTCTAGAATATAGACTCTAGTCCTGTTTTACTGTGGTCCAACAGTATTAAGGGGCAGCGTGATACACTAATGCTAATTTCCGCGCGAACGAAGTATCAGGCAACATCTAGTAATATCACGAGCCGCACCGCGCCGCGCCTTTGAAGTTACCGACTTCAATCGGACGCGCCTGCCCGCCCCACCTCGAGCTCTTTCACACGGAGCGTAGGCTCGATTTGGCACGGCGCGGCTCGTGATATTACGCACCGTGAGAAGCCAGCATAACAATATAATAGCGTGTACTGACCGACATGTCTGTATATGTCGACGAACAGCTGGACGGCGGCGTCGCGCACCGCGCCGCTCGGGTCCGACAGCAGCGCCGCCAGGCTCGGCACCGCCGACCGCAGCTGCAGCTCCGCCGCGCCGTAACTGCACACACATTTACAGCGTTACATAAAATTTAATAACCTCCTCCTTTTTGGAAGTTGGTTAAAAACAGTAACAGTACAGCTAAGTACTCACATACGGTTTTGCTCGATTGAGCAATAACGTCAAGCAAAACCCGCGGCTCGGACTGTCGTCCACACATTCAGCATTGCTCGATAGTTTTACTCTAAATCGATACATTTAATTCCATCAAGCTGGCTCGAAGCGAGCCTCCGAGCTATCAGTTTTACGGTCCACACAGTAATTATTACTCGATTTGGAGTAAAACTATCGAGCAAAACCGTATGCCAGTACTTAGCATTACATTACATAAAACACATTTTAAAAAGTTATGGTGACGTATTCTGAATTCTCCATCATAGATACCGCCAAGAGTGTCTTCTTATGCTTTGGGTAATGTTTGTATATTTTGTAGTTTGCAGTTTCATTGAAGAATAAATCGGTCTGCTTGACCTTTGACTTGAAGAACAAGCATAATACTTAACCAATTAGTATTTCTTAACCAGCGCCCAATTTCACCAACGACTGTTTTTAATGCTCGAATTAGTACCACATTACCTCTTTTGTTTTTCACATGAATGAATGAGAAGACACAAACAACAAGCTGCTAGCGGACGTTGGTGAAATCGGAAGTGTGTTTAAAAGCCAAAGCTCTTACGTGTGCAACAAAGCAGCGATACACTTGAGCGTCTCCTCTCTCGCGTGTGCAGCCTTATGGTTGAGTGCGGGCGTGAGTCGCGCGAGAATGGCGCGGGGCTGCGCGGCGCGGCTGTCGCTGAGCGACGACAGGCACGCGCGGGCCGCCGCGCGCACTCCCTCCTTCGTGTCCGCTAACCTGGTGGAAGAAAGACAGAGGTTAAGAGCGAGCTGCCAAATTTTGCTGTTTTCTAATAAGTATTACGATCCCGGAAGACGATTGACTTAAATGAAATTGATATTTATTTAATCATTGTATATTTATCTGATATTAGCCTAACGGAAAACACGATTCACTTATTTTGACTCGATAGTTATATTTTTCGATATTATGACTATGGGCTTTTCAACAAATATCTGTTACACTTATTCAGTTATCATCAATAAATAACTTGCACTACTACAATCATGTACACTTTGTAAAATAATAGCTAAAGGAAATATTAGTATTGTATTTAGTTTATAAGTAATCATCAAAAACAGTTTTGGGACTTACGACCTTTACTTTGGTGCTATAATGCGGGAACCCTTGGTACTCGATATTGTTCACTATTAGCTGTGACGCAAAGTACAATTCATGCGGCCACGATTCATGGAATCATTATAATATCACGATTGGAGCATAGCGGGATGTGTAGGCGGGGCTAGCGTGTTTTGATATTTTTTGAAGCCCGGTCGTAAGTTTCTTACAGGAGACATGCAGGATATTCGCAATTCCCGTTTGACTTAGATACTTAACGAGTGGCGATTGGTCAATATTGACTTGCGATTTGACGTTCACCAATTATAGCATGACTAGGTTTTTGAGTTTAAACCTTTTATCATAATATTACGCGGCTTTATAAGGGTGGGTTAGAAGTCTGGACAGAATGAAGTCCAAATGGTTAATTGTCATTTCTGTGTTATTTATAAATATTAATTAAATTAGATAGTTACGTCTATTATGTTGCAATGTGAGGTACATTATGTAGATTATGTAGATGTAATGTATAAACACAATAGTTGTATCAAAGTAAGAAGCCTAATTTGCAAAAAATCCTATAAAAAACTGTTGACAGAAACTAGTAGGAAGTGGCTAAACTGTACGCATATTAGAATATGATCTTAAAAATGATGTCACAATAATTCATTCATGTGTGTCAGAATAGCTGTTGCGTGAACAAGGTCGACCCATTGTTTTAACCGACATGCCAAATAAGATAATGCAACATTAAAGTTCTACATTTTCACATCATGGTCAATGGAAACTAGTTTCAAATTGGTGCATCATTGCAGAAGAATTTCAAAACAATAACAACATTTGTTAAGTAATTTGATAAAACTTACTGTTAAGATGAAATAATGCTGCTCTATAAATGAAACTGCGTTTTGTGTGTGTCTGAGTATACATGTAGAAATGCTAAACAATATTATTGACTATTTATGTTGCCCGCACCTACGTTTCGCCGACAATCATAATATATGGAGTAGGAACTGAAAGTTTTTCGAGGACAAAAAATAAGCTATGACATTTCCTGGAACTTTATAGAAAAAATCCTTAAAACAGTGTAGTGCTTTTAGCGTAAAGAAGTAATAGTAAAGAGACATACATCCTTTTGCATTTATAATATTATTTGAAATACAATAAGTAATATTTTAAATATGGAATGTGTGCGTCATAAAATGATACACGTAGAAATTATACAACTCATAACAATATTATGGATGTAAACTACCAACTAGTTTTTGCTCGCTATGTTTACAACTTTTCACGCCTCTCTCTTGCAATCTATTACAATATCTACTCGTCAATAATTTTGCCAGTGTAAGATGGACCCTTAAAACCCCATGATTACAAAAATCTCAACGTTTCCAATTTCCATCCACTCTAACATCTTTTTACCCGACAATGACAATGGTGAAAGCAAAAGAAACTGAGATTTTAAAAATCTAGTTAGCGCCTAAACTACTGATCCGATTTGATACATTTGTGTATTTGTATTAATAATGATGTGAGTAGCATAATGAAACTATCTTTATATATATAATTCTTCTGTGAGTGTGTATGTCACTGAACTTCTCTCAACCGATTTTGATGAAATTTTTTGTGTGTGTTCAAGGGGATCTGGGAATGGTTTAGATTCACAATTTTGTCCGCTGGACAATGTTTTTTAAATTAATTTTTAATTTATTAGTAGTTGTTGATTTTGGAATGTTTTACATTGGACCCGACAGACGGCGCTACCATCGCAGTGTCAAATTTTAAATAATATTCGAATTTTAATTTTAGTCTGTCCCGACAGTTAGGGCTGCGATCAAATTTAAAAAAAATACTTTATATACTTAATATGGCAAAGAAACGTTTGCCGGGACAGCTAGTGATAATATAATACTTTATCTATGCCCTTTTCCTCAGTTTTAAAGGTTTCGACAAGAGCTTATATCTTTAATAGGTTGATTAGTGACAGTGAATTAGCAAACATTTTGTCGTTAGCCAATCAAACGCGCTAGGAAATAGACAATCTCCTGGCAGAAAACTTCTGAAGATATCGAGCACTTGTTAGGATTCTTGTTTTAATTTTGCGTTCATAATAACAGAGTAGACAGAACTAAGAGGACCTCGACTTCAACCAAACGGGCGAATATACGCGAGTTTGGCGCAAGTGTCAATTTGATGTTTCACCATGCTGGGTTATGTAAGGGAGATCGCACACGTCACACTTTTTGTGTGATCGAGTCTGCGGCTTACATACAGTCTGATGGCGCGCGCCATGCAGATTGTATGTAAGCCGCAGACTCGATCGCACAAAAAGTGTGATGTGTGCGATCTCCCTTATGGGTAACGCAATAGTATGGCGCTCGCCGGCCGATATGACATATGCTACGTCAAACGTATCGAGATCTCTTCTGAGTCAGCCTACTCGTTAGTTCTGTTCACTCTGATAATAATATGAGCAGTATGTTACCTGTCAATAATATGTGGCAGTACGGTGGGCACGTAGTGTGAGAACTCGTGTCCCATGCGCTCCGCTACTGCCGACAACACCTCCAGACCATTTTGAGCCACCTGGAAATAAAAAATATTATATCAAATCATGTAAACAATAGGGCGATTCCATTATCGCGGGTGCAACATTTTGACGCACTTAAAGCGTCCTACTGACAAAATAAAACACATTTATTAATAAATTATCTTTTGAAGGGATACATTGTAACTAGTTCAATCATAAATTGTGAATGAAAACTAAAATTAAATCCAAGAAAAGCCACAAAACATGTTTGGAGTACTATCGCGGGTGCAACCAAATTGGTCCTCTATTAAGAACTCGGACGAGTTCATTTGAGAATACTGCTAATTGTGGAACTTTTAGTAATTTATTAACCCATATTTGAAAAGTGTATAAGACAAAGAAATGATTTAACTAGATACAATTAATTTAAGTAATTAGTACTAGGAATTATTATCGATTTTCACGATCGCGGGTGCAACATCAGAAATCGCGGGCGCAACGAGTCTAAAGAAATTGAATTTATTCATAAGTCTGCGACTAATTTCTACATTTTTGATATGCAATACAAAATATTATTAGTAAATTGTAATAATACTATTTAAAATTTTATTATTTTTTAATTATCAGTCATTTATCGATCTGAGAAAAGAAATCGTCTAAATGACTAAAAACAATTAATAATGTAACTTAAGCAAACTTTTTTCAATGTATTGTTATAAAACCGAACTACAGCAAACCTTTCATTCAAAATTAATATTTATAATTTAAAAGAATATGGGAGAATTATTTAGTAAAAATATTTTTTCAAAGAAAAATATTAAATATTTATGATTTTTCCTGTCATTTGTAGAATTTCTTCTAAAATATAAAAAAAAAGAATATAAATCATCATTTTGAAACATCTGTTAAGTAATACATGAAATATTTCGAAAAATATAAAACACGATGTGACTCCATTCAAATTTTTATAAATCTTGTAATAACATGTAAAGTATTGATAACAAATATAATTTAACGTTATTGTTTACCTTAATAATATGAAATAAGATGAAAATCACTAGAATAGTCAAAAAATAATTTGTTGCATTTCCAATTGTACTGCTTCGATCGCGGGCGCAACCATTTTAAAGGTTCTGTTTTTTTATTAAAAATAATAAAATTGTTTGTTCCAATGATTAATTCTAATTTCCCTCACATTTCTCCTTACTTCCACAAAGTTTTAAATTATTAACAACATATTTTAGCGAGAAAACTAAACTTTTGTACCTTTTTTATCGCGGGCGCAACCATGGCAATTTTCCTTTAATAAGTTTGAAAACTATTTCAAAATTGTTGTTTTTTTTGCACCGAAATAGAAACTTATGTTATACAGTCAATATTATGTAATGAAATTCAACTTCGAGCTAGTGATTTAAAGTAAAAATGATCATGTGTGGCATAAGCAGTTTTTCTCGCGCCGTTAGATGATATCACTTCAAAATGCTCTAAATCATTCAAATTACAATTATTACCCATAAAAGTTCTTTTGCTACTAAATATACATATTTTTATTTATAATTCAATAAAAAATGTAACAAATGCTATACTTTAAAAATTCGTGTTAAGGGTCGTCTCTGGCGGAATCGCCCAATAGTAAACTATATAAATACTTTTATTTAGAGACAATATCTGCAACTTTGTTGGGCTAAAATTCTTTAACCGCGCGGAAAGGCCCTTTCTAAAGAGCAGGGACACATTTTCTGTATTTATGGATTTAAGCGTGAAGATGTAACATACACGAATAGAGATGAGCAAAATTAGTCTTGGTCTTGCAGTCTTGGTCTTGGTCTTGCAAAAATTGCAAGACCAAGACCAAGACCAAGACTACCCTAAGACTAGCAAGACCAAGACTAGGTGTGCAAGAACAAGACCAAGACCAAGACCGACTATGCAAGAGTCTTGCTCCATGCAAGACTCTTGCTAAAAAAATTTACTTAGTCGCACTGACTATAATATATATGAGATCAAAATATAATTATAACAATATAATAAAACATTAATTTCAAGTTCCAAGATACAGTCTGGAAACAGGCAGACGAACAGGCAGTGATGTGTAAGTAATTGGGTCCATTTTGATTATGTAACCATGCATTTAAACAAAAAATTTGGGAATATCTATTCTAATATTATAAATGCGAAAGTATCTCTGTCTGTCTGTCTGTCTCGCTTTCACGCCAAAACTACCGAACCGATTATAATGAAATTTTGTACACAGATAGTGACATACGGACGGACAGACAGACAGACAGACATGATGAATCTATAAGGGTTCCGTTTTTTGCCATTTGGCTACGGAACCTTAAAAATAAAAAAGTTCTTATTTTTAAAAATTTTAATTTTTCTTAAGGACATTATTGCCTCTAAAAGATCAGCCTATGCTGAGTTGACTCTTGACCTTTCATTAGTATTTTCAATTCTAGAACCATTCTCATATCAAGTTAAGATAAGATCATGTAGCTAGTCTGATAATTTAGGTTTGAAAATGTTTTTTCGAGAAAATTAAAACGTTTACAAAAAGTTTTGAAAAATATTTGCAAGAGCTTTTTGCAAGACCAAGACCAAGACTAGGCGTGCAAGACCAAAACCAAGACCAAGACCAGACAGATTAGAGCAAGACCAAGACCAGACAGATTAGAGCAAGACCAAGACCAAGACTGCACAAGCAAGAACAAGACCAAGACCAAGACTGGTCGAGTCTTGGTCTTGGTCTTGCTTTGCTCATCACTATACACGAATAAACAGATATATGTAATGGTTTAAATAACAAACCGACGGGCTGGCTGGTGATTATTATAGATATCGGTTGCCTAAGCGTACCTTCACACCGGTTTTTGGCAAGACCGTCTCGTTTTTCGATTTCTCTTCACAAGCATAGGTTTTTCGTAAAATTGGCTCCAAATATCTAAATCTCAAAAGTGTCTGACTGACATGGTGATCTATCAACGCACAGCCCAAACCACTGGACGGATCGGGCTGAATTTTGGTATGCAGGTAGATGATAATATGACGTTGGCATCCGCTAAGAAAGGATTTAATCTACCCCCAAGGTGTTAAAATAGGGGATGAAAGTTGTATAATATATAATAATACTTCTTAACGCGAGCGATGCCGCGGGCAATAGCTCGTACTATTATATTTTTATTATATTGTAACGGTATAAAACTTATTTATGTAATTGTATTAGGAAGGATAACGAGCGTAATAAAATTATATTAATCACCAAAAAGCACAAGGTCAATTTGTTAATCACATTACGGATCCTAAAGTGTGTCAATATCAACAAAATATTGGCAACTCACTTATTAGAATGTCCCATGAAGTGGAAAATCCTTATTCGTGTAATCGTGTCACAAAAATTACGCGACCGTAACACAAGTACCGAGTTGAAAATTACGTTTGGTTCAAAATATAGAGCAAAAGTGAGCTATTTTAAAAGATCCGAGCCCATTACTTCACGGAGTTCTATAAGTAACTGAGAGATTGTTGCATGCTTGTAACTGGATCCCTATTCTGATTGCCGTATTACTTTTATTTTTATTCATATGTGACTTATTTAGTTTGTGTTACACTATTAGAATTGAGAATGGTTATAGAAAAAATCTTGTTATAATTTATGACTAGGTAATATCTGCGCCTCTACCTCATTTATATTCTGAATATATCTGAATATATTAACATAACATTATGTATAACTAATAATTATTAATTATGCAATTTACAATTAATTATTATTGCCTGCAACTTCATTGTGCCAGAATCCGTACTGGGAACCGTACATTTTTCCAGGATAAACACAATCCTTCGTCCACTGCTAGGAATCGAATATCTTTATACCCAATTTTCATCATAATTGGTTCAGTGGTTTAAGCGTGAGAAGGGTTACTGACGGAAATACAAACAAATTGACAGACAGAGAAACAAACACTTTCACATTTGTAATAATATTGATATAGAGTATTGCATAGTGCATACTGAACATTTTTATGTTTGTGAATAATAGAAAGTGAACTGCAAAGCTCGATATCGCATCGAGATCGCCGGCGCGTTCCAGAATACCGTCGATCGGGGGCGATGGAGCCTGTCGCGAGATAATCAGAGTGTGTATGATGCATCGAGAACGCCACAGTGAATCACACACGACGAGACTTTCATTGTTTAAACCAGGCTTAAGATATTTTTTGCTTAAAAACTTACGGCTAGAAGAAAAAGTAAGTTTTATTTCTTTTATATGTTTGTTTTAAGGCGCATAGAGTCGTCGATGACCTTGGACGTTTGGGCGTGGCTTAGGTCCCCCTGCTCTGCACTCCCCGCACGAAAACATCGTACATAGATTAAGCGCGCGTATGACGAACAGAAGCACTCCTGACTTATCACTGCCTATTTTACTCGAATCCACTACCTACCTACTACTTGCTTTAAAATGTGCAATTTATATGAAAATGAATTACTATTGTGAATAAATAGATGTTTGACGAATGACTTTAATACTTTTAATGCTACACGAATTACGATTTACGCTTAGTATCAAGTATGATATTTATGTCTAATTTATTAAGAGGCACTGAAAAAAAATGAAAAATTAATCAGTAGGTATCTAGATAATTTTTCAAGTCTTGGCTGTCTTAGTTAGGTCCGTGCTTGTCTTGCCTAAGCTAGGGCATCGCAACACGGGCCCAATTTTTAAAACCCGGGTTTTCAGGTTTTTGTTGATTGGAAACTGGGTACCCGATTTTTTTTCTTTTTTAACATTAATTATATTTCTTCGCTTCATTCTTCGATATATTAATTAACCAGGTAGTCCTTTGTTTATTTGCTAGGCAATCGCGTTTTTTTAAAGACGTATGTAACGACGTATTTCTATCGACGGTCCCTACGTATAAAAGGTCATGTCCATAATAGCAATTTTTTTATTGCATCATGCACTTCCATAATATTATAATGAGACGCATATTTCTACATTTTTTTTTTCTATCACAAGTAATTCCGAAGATAAAAAGACGTAAACGACGACAAGTTGGGAGTTTTATTAGATTTTACTGTGGTAGATGCGGACATCTATACTTACCTTCTTGTACCGCGTTGGAAATTACGCGCCGTTCCGCGTCATGTCGTACTTGTCCGTTTCTACCTCTAAGGTAGAGAATTATTTATAGACTTGTTATCATTTACGTTCAGTTATTATAAGATTTTTGTTCGTTTTTAGTGGGACTAGTGCCACACATTCAATCAAATTTGAACTAATATGAATATTTAAGTGTATATATGTAATATATACACTTAAATATTCATATTAGTCCAGTATATATGTAATAAATAATCTGCGACGTGATATAATAGCTGCGACGGAGGCTGAGGCCTGAGGCTTCTTTGCATGATGAATTAATAATTATTCTAAACTTTGCATACGTATTATGATTTATGAGCCAATGGAAATACAAAATAAATACATCAGGATTCATCAGCTAAAACTTTATACTTCTATTTTTTATAACGACATAGGCATGTAATACTGGGAACTACAAAAAAAGGGTGCGCCTTTTATTATTCAACTCTATCTTTACGTCAATGATGCGGCATGTGTCATTGACGTATAATACGAATCAATCAATACTCCATAATACGAATTTTGCGGACATAAGTTGTCGACTCGAAATCAATATTTTCTATTATTCACATAAGGTTTCGATCGAGTCTATCGTACCCCTGCACGAAATCAACAAAAATTTCGAAAATCGGTTCACAAACGGCGGAGTAATCGTTGAACATACAAAAATAAAAAATAAAAAAAATATCCACAGTCAAACATAATATAACCTCCTCGTTTTTTGGAAGTCGGTTAAAATTATGACCTTCATAAATTCTTAAGAGTCAGTAAAAATTTACCTTACTCAAGACGTATCCGAAAAGATCAATAAGAAGAAAAAGGCAACTTCAACATTATGATGTTTAGTTTTACCCTTTAGTGAAAACAGAATAATTAGTGAATACATATTTTATACTAAAATTTGTAGACTTTTGAAAACTATACAGTTTAACTTATCAAACAATCACATTTTATTAGAATTTTTCACTATGGACCTATAGTTATTGATGACGTGTCTTTTTATTCGTTCATTATAACATAGAAAAAATTTCTTAAATTAGCAGCGTATAGAAAGATATGTCTGTGTTTTTAGTTTTTCTTACTGAAGAGCCAAAATTTCTATTACATAAATATTATAAACTATGACAATAAGATTAATTTTATAAAGTGTTGAATGAATTTAGGACCTAATATAATATTTTTATTCTTACAACGTAAAAACGAACACGTACGACTTACCCGTTTTTACGCTGACGATTCAAGACTCGTCTTGAATTGACAGAGTCTTGAATTGACAGAGCGTAAAAACGGTCATCTTGTAATTTTGGCGAAAAATTGAAAATATTTAAAATTGTGTTATATCATCCAAACGGTAGGCCGTTTGGATGATATAACACAATTTTAAATTTACATTAGGCTTTACAAATCAACCAATAACTGTGTTCATGTTTAATGATAATCTACAGTAACAGTTTGAATCTTAAAAACGCGAATTGCAAAAATCATGAAGTAAATAACAATTTAGGTACTGTTCATAAGAGCGTCCATACACCTATACACTTGTTTTATTTAAATACTTAAAATATTAATACTATAACGTCTATACGCGTGGAACAATCAACTTATAACTTATAACTTTGACGACCTCCGTGGCTCAATGGTTAGAGTGTGTGGCAACTCAAGCCGGGGGTCGCGGGTTCGAAACCCGCCGACGGAACAAAAAGTTTTCCAATGTTCCTGGGTCATGGATGTGTATTAAATATGTGTATGATATAATAAAAATCTTAAATATATTATTGTTACGGATACGGACACGTGGTGCCATCTAGCGTCAGGCCAGCGAACCTACCAAGGGAACACAGGCAACGTAAATCCCCTACTCGCTACTAGATGACGCTAGGTGTATGTACCTACGAGTACTTTCTAGAAATATCTGATACTTGTTTACGCATATCGGGTTTATTCTGGGATGTTCCGGAATTTTCTGAGATTCGATTCGACCCGTATAAATAGTCGCAGACAGTCGAGCCGGCAATTCAGTTTGATCTGAGCTATCTTCGAGGTGACTTCGGAGCGAAAACAAGTGATCAATAGTGAGTGATTGTGATTGTGATAGTGACTCGGCTACGACCTAGGACAGTGATAGTGCTCAGTGATTTGGATCTAGTGCTTAGTGTTTGGACTCAGTGATTAGTGTGAGCTAGTGTTTGTGAATAAAGTCTTCAAGAGAGTCACCAGGTCTTTCTCTCCGAATCATCGAACCCTAGCACGTAACAACTGGTGTCAGAAGTGGGATTTGGAGATGCCATTGACTCCGAGAGAGGACTTCAAGGGGAGTGTCAGGACAAGGGCGCAGCGAGCTGCTGCCATTGACTTCGAGAGAGGAGTTGGCGGTGGAGCTGCGGAGGCCATACCCACTGGGGACCAAGCTCCGCCCACTGCGGGGCAGGCCCTACCCGCTGGCCCCGCCCACCAGGCTCCGCCCACTGACCACGCCCCCAGGCTCCACCCACTTCGGGTGAAGCCACGCCCACTGGCTCCGCCCACCGGGACCCGCCCACTGACCACGCCCCCCAGGCCCCGCCCACTCTGGACATGGCCACGCCCACCGGCTCCGCCCACCAGGCCACGCCCACTCAGGCCACGCCCACTGGCCCCGCCCACTGGGCCCTGCCTGCTCAGGCTCCGTCGACTAGCTCCATCCATCCTGCCACGTCCGTAGTTTCTACGGCCCCTCAAATGGCTCTTCAATTGGAAAGTTTAATTAAATTAATGGAGCTGCAAAGAGCTGATATTCAGGCTTTGCAAGAGGCGCAAGACCACAAGCTCGGCGCGTTGCAAGAGTCACAAGACCGCAAGCTCGGCGCGTTGCAAGAGTCACAAGACCGCAAGCTCGGCGCGTTGCAAGAGTCACAAGAGCAACAAAAGGACCTCCAAGAGAAAGCGCTTCTGGCCATAAAGGATGTCAGTGACACGGTAACTAAGCTTCGTAAAGATGTCGATGTAATGAAAGAACGAGTTACCGGGTTAGAATCGGTTGTGGAAAATTTGAAAACCGGATTCACTGAACTGCAGAAGAGAGTAGTGCACCTTGAAACTACGGGAGTTACAGTGTCTAGTGGAGCCACTGGAGTGATGCAAGGGCCAAGAGTAAAGGTGCCGCCGTACGATGGCACTACTTCTTGGAACGCTTATCGTCGGCAATTTCAGACTGTTGCTACCGTAAACGGATGGACGGAAGAGCAATGCCTGACCGCTCTCATTGTGGCACTCAGAGGGCAAGCTTTGTCGGTCCTGGAGGCACTGCCACATACGGGAAATGGGTTCCAAGACCTGATGGAGGCACTGGAATCCAGATACGGGGAGCGACACCTGGAGCACGTGTTTCGTGCCCAACTGCGTGATAGAGTCCAACGCTCAGAAGAAGGGCTTCAACAATGGGCGTTGGAAATTGAAAAACTCGTCAGGAAGGCGTACCCCGGAGCTGATACCAAGATGGTCGACTCAAATATTGTTCAAGGATTTGTCGACGGAATCAAAGACCTGGAGGTCAGAGCTGCAGTAAGACTTGGTCACCATGCCTCGCTAAAGGAAGCATTGGCGCATGCTTTGGAGGTCGAGGCTGTTCGCCATGACATACGGCAGACCCATAAGATCCACAGGGTCTCTGAGGAAATCAAGGAAGTTAAGGCTCCTACGAGGAAAATATTTGAAGCTATATGCTATAAGTGCGGTGAGAGGGGCCATCTTCAGCTCAACTGCCCGCAGAAGAAGACCCAGATGGCAAGGATGGAAAGGATCGAGGAACAGATAGAGGAGCTGAGGAAGCAAGCAGTTTCGTCCCCTGCCCGGGATAAGGGGAAACGAATAGAATCCAGGACTAGGTGGCGAGTATTGGACAATGTGGAGAGAGCCCCAATAACTGTTACTTCCCAGGCACGGAGCGGAAGAACAAAGACAAATACTTTGGGTCTCTTGGAAAATGATGCTATGAGGAAGGCTCAAGAAAGAGATGACGACCTTCAGCACATCATCACATGGAAGAAACGCGGTGACGTAAAACCAAACTGGAGTGAGGTTGCACCCACTGGCGCTGTCACTAAGGCGTACTGGGAGCAATGGGACAGTCTGATACTTCAAAACGGAATACTCTACCGGAAATGGGCTAACGGTAGAGAGTTCTATTTCCAGATAATTGTCCCAAGGGCGAGAGTACCAGATGTTCTCTGCGAGATACATGAGGGTGTATCAGGGAGTCATCTAGGTGTCAAGAGGATGCTGAGGAAAGTGCGAGAACGATTCTTCTGGTTGCATTGGCGAGATGATGTGCAGAATTGGTGCCACGAATGTACTTCTTGCGCTGACGTGAAGGGGCCGCAGACCAGGACAGCGTGGCGCGGCAGTAACAATGATGCTCGGGACGAGCATCTCTAAGAGGGGAGTAGTGTTACGGATACGGACACGTGGTGCCATCTAGCGTCAGGCCAGCGAACCTACCAAGGGAACACAGGCAACGTAAATCCCCTACTCGCTACTAGATGACGCTAGGTGTATGTACCTACGAGTACTTTCTAGAAATATCTGATACTTGTTTACGCATATCGGGTTTATTCTGGGATGTTCCGGAATTTTCTGAGATTCGATTCGACCCGTATAAATAGTCGCAGACAGTCGAGCCGGCAATTCAGTTTGATCTGAGCTATCTTCGAGGTGACTTCGGAGCGAAAACAAGTGATCAATAGTGAGTGATTGTGATTGTGATAGTGACTCGGCTACGACCTAGGACAGTGATAGTGCTCAGTGATTTGGATCTAGTGCTTAGTGTTTGGACTCAGTGATTAGTGTGAGCTAGTGTTTGTGAATAAAGTCTTCAAGAGAGTCACCAGGTCTTTCTCTCCGAATCATCGAACCCTAGCACGTAACATTATGTATAGTATAAAAGTATTAAATATATTTCCGTTGTCTGGTACCCGTAACACAAGTCCTTCAGGTACTTAGCACGGGGCCAGACTGACGTGATGTGAGCGTACATAGATATTATATTAGATATTATATTATTTAACTAAAAATAATCATGAAGTAAATAACAATTTAGGTACTCTTCATAAGAGCGTCCATGCGCGAACCACATTACAACCTTTTTACGTTGATTGTACTCTAAGTCTAACTACTCTACATAAACACTCATGCAAATATTGTAGTGATCTAATGCACACAAACAGACGCTCGATAGCACACACACAGGCGCAAGATTTAGCAACGAGTGACACAGCCTCCCCGTCTGAATGCTAGCGGACGACTGCCGCCCGCGCCCGCGCAGACCACCTTTGAACCAAATCGTTCGGAAATACTGTTTTTCGATATCTTTTCAAAGAAAATATTGTTTGATTTTTATAAAAAATGCTGATATTCAAGAAAAACAGATTCTAAATATATCTACGCAAAAAAAAATACCGTATATCACAGCCGTTTAGGAGGAGTCCCGATTTCAAATCGAAAATCGATGTCACGTATTATTTTTTTATTGAAGCAAGGGTAAGACATGAAGCAGAAAAAAAATGTTGATATATTAGTTGTTGAACTGATCTTTCACATATATTTTTTTCAACTTTTTCCTGCCAGAAATGAATGAGTAGTTACAAAAACAAAATGACCATTTCACGACTCTATACGCCTTAAATAAAACCTTTTAAATCAAAAATGACCAAAGGAAAATATGAGAGATTGCAAGGGTTACTTCAACCTTTTGACTTATTTTCCAGTTCCCTTTTAACTTGTTACTCTTCTTTGAATTAAAAATTGATTTAATGTGAAGCCTAAAGAAGTAAAGTCGAGGTAAGGACACACAGACACACTTCGCTTGTATAAACGTGTCTTTTTAACCTGTTACTTTATGAAGCCCACCATCAGAATGTGTTGTGTATCATATGCCGAGAAAGGTGCGGTGATTCACACACTAGAGACTTTCATTGTTCAAACTAAAACGACATTCAATATCTAATGACAGTATTGATAACAATATATTGTTATTTGCCGCAATAAGCCGTATGTTCTTTTCCGGGATATAAATTATATATTTATAATTAATTGGCAATAGAAGTAACAGCTAGACATTTTCGCATTTATAATGCTACAGTATAGTATGGATCAGCGTTGCCAGACGTCCCGATTTTTGAATCCCGCTATTTTCACTCAAAAAGTTCCAAAGTCCTAACTTGGCACCAAAGTGCCAAAAGCGAGACAGTACTTCAGTCCGGACCAACGCCTACAACTCTACAAGGCGCAGGTTCGGCCTCATATGGAATATTGTTCTCATCTCTGGGCAGGGGCGCCAAAATACCAACGAAGGGCCGCTCGAATTGTTGACTGCCATAGTGTTTCAAACAGCTTGGACCCTTTGGAATTACGCCGAGATGTAGCTTCACTCTGCATCCTCTATCGGTTGTATCACGGGGAGTGCTCTGAGGAATTGTTCGGAATCATACCACCTGCAACTTTTCGCCATCGACCCACGCGAAAAACATACCATCCTCATCACCTTGATGAGTGGCAGTCTTCCACAGTGCGTTTTTCGCGTAACTTTCTGCCGCGCACTGTAAAACTCTGGAACGAACTGTCACCAGCAGTTTTTCCGGACCTATACGACCTGCAAACCTTCAAGAAAAGAGCGTATTTCCTCTTAAAAGGCCGGCAACGCACCTGCAGCTCTTCTGATGTTGCGAGTGAACATGGGCTACGGTAGTTGCTTTCCATCAGGTCCCGTTTGCTCGTTTGCCCCCTTATTCAATAAAAAAATCTGGCATCGCTGGTATGGATAGCATTGTAAATTCCCCACAATCACAAGCAATGCCTTCCTGAAATAATAAGGTATGATTTTATTCCCAGGAACAGTTATGGTCAGTGGTTACTCGAAGGGGAAAACCCATAACCCTGTACTGTCTCTGTATGTGTCGTATGGCGTTACTCGTTACTCATACACACAATAAAATTCATTCACAGAACGATTACGCATAAACCTAACACATTGTCGTCTAAATAAAGCAGTTTGTTTGCGCATTGCATATTATGCTTTGCTACAACTGGGCCGATTTTAATACATGAGCTACATTAGAGCTAAATGTGAGAGATTCTATCTCGAAACAGCTTCTTTTGGCTATGGGCTCCTAAAACCCTAAAACCCAACACTATGGCAGTAAAAAGACTGGTATCACTTGGGCGGGGGCTCCGCTCCCAGCGTGCTCTTTGGTAAAGGGTCTATTTCAAGAACAAACCCTTTTTGAAATGGGTAGTGTTACTTCAACTGCATTTCCACCAGAGTCGCTTTGCGAAGAGGAAGAATGTGTCTAAGATCCATTTTGATCACTGCGCTTAGCGAGGTCACAAACTCTATTGTTTCTCAAAACAAAAATACTTAGCAACGCAGCTCCGGTAGAAAGCATCAGGATAGCTCACCTTAAAATTGCCTCCATTGAGCCACGTGACCATTGCATCGAGCAGGGGTCCGGCGAGGTCGTGCGTGAGCTCCTCCCGGCGGACAAGCGTTACCAGCCGCTCGCCCAGCTGCTGCCGGAGCCGCAGGTCGGGCCGCGACAGCAGCGGCAGCGCCGCCTCCAACGTGGCCGGCTGAGGGTAGTGGGCCATCTGGGGAACATCGTAAGATTAGTTAGGAGTTACCAGTACAGCTTGACAAGGCTTTAAATGAACGTGATGAGAAAAGGAACTAACGATTCTAGGATACAAAAACGTCATTTTTGATAGTTCTTTACCAGCAGCGCCCCGTCCACGTTCATTTAAAGCCTTGGAGCACTATATTTAGTGGTGACTGGTGGACAGTTCTTTTTTTCGGAAAATATAGACATGTGGCTGAGACCAAGTACGAAGACAAAATATCAGGGTGGAATAGGAATATAGTTAACTTTCATACTACACCCCTCATCTTTTTAATTGATTATCTTTTCTTAACTTTCACACCCTTCAACTTTTCAATTGATAATCATATGTATACTTTTTTTAACAGAGATATTCATAGTATTGTTGCTTTTAATTTTCTTACTCTTACGATAATATATTCCTGCCACTTTGTGTCATGCATAATATATTGTATTAAGCCAGCTAGGACCTTCTTTTATGATAGTAGGATAGGCAGACTCCACTTTAGTACAGCACATTACACATATATACAGGGGGTAACAAAACTAAGTGATAATACTTTAGGGTGTGTACGTGTTCATTGTAGAGAGTTCACTGTGAAAGTAGCAGCGCTGAAAGTCTAAATTTTTTTTCACTTTTGTAATTGGGAAACTCGTGACGCCCATACAAATGTGAAAAAAAGGCCTTTCAGCACTGCTACTTTCACAGTGAACTCTCTACATTCTACAAGGAACACGTACACACCCTAAAGTATTATCACTTAGTTTTGTTACACAATGTATATATAGAAAGGATAGGTCGGATAGGACAATGTATTTCAACTTACTTTTTATGATAAATTCAGTGTATGTTCAACACCCAGATCACTTATGGTCCTGACCCACTGAACTGTCATTGCACAAGCACAGCCACTACACTAGCACTTGCACCAAATCACACTGAAATACTGACACTTGATCCTGTTTTTTGTTGGACTATGGTCATATTTGAGAGACACATATCTGAAAAAGAAATGATTTAACATAAAGTATTTTTGTATTTTATTTATTTGAAAATTTACAAAAGGAACAAAATACAATATGAATTTACTAAAAGTTTGTGTGTATGAAGTTATTGGTACATATAACAATTCAAAGGTTTTAATTATTTTCATCTGGAATGATTATCTTCACAATCATAGTCTCAAGACTACATAATAATCTGTACTATGAGATATTGTAGAGTAGACCTATAATAGGTACTGTCTGTATAGTCACTTTTCTACTAACTATGATACCTCCTCAGTGCCTTCTGTTTGTTTATTTTATTAACAACTACACCCATGCAAGGGTAATGAGCGTCAACCGCGTTTTAAGTTTGTACTTTGTAGAGAAAATGGAAACCTCTCATTACTTTTTATGGTGCGATAGCGCGCACTCGAAACAAAACAAGAAAAGACGCGGGCGGAGACAATATTTAGCAATTATTACGATTGAGTCGTAAGCCGTAACCTTGAGGAAGAGGTCGATTTAGTTTACGAGACCTCTGATAGCAACATGAGATCACGACGGTAAATACTAAATAGCTGGACTGTTTTATGACCCGTTCCAGCCTGAACCGCTTTTGTTTTAATGCTGTATGGCTGGCTATATAACTTTATTTGGAAGGCTCAGACTTTCAAAATATCTTCAATATTGTATGTCCTCACTCATGTAACATGTTGCATTATACTTATGTACTATAATATTAGTTTGGACACAGAATATATATTAGTTGTACCAATTTGGATTCACTGTACATTATTCCGGGGTAAAAACTGTCCTATGTCCATATGACATACTTTTGAGTCCCGGGAAAGAACATAGGATAGTTTTCATTGCGGAAAAATTTACGGTTACTACGCAAAACGGAGTTGAGGGCATCAACTAGTCTAATATACCCGACACCGGTGTCCGATCCTTTAATGTCATGATCTATGGCATATTTTATCGACAAATTGGCCCTCAATTTTTTTTTTCTCTCTCAAGGTTGTAAAGTGGCAGCCATTTTAGTTTTTCTCGGGCTTTCACACTAATCTGACCAGAACTGCTCTTGTGAATATCCTATGAAGATAAAAAAGGTGTCATTTGATAGCTTAATTTGTGGACTACACTTACACAGGCAATATGTTATAAACTTCGTGGAATTAAACATAGAAAAACCCAAGTTTTAGAAAAAAATTGTGTATTTTTTATTAATGGCTTTTTGTAAAAAATCTAGCCGATTATATTGGTTCTTTTTTATTTTAAAAAGATAGAGGAAGTTTTCATCTTCTAAAATTCTTTTACTTCAATGCTGTAAGTCAGATAGTTCAGAAGTAAAAACGATTTTTAACCGACTTCCATTAAGGAGGAGGTTATACGTTCGTCTGTTTATATATATATATATATATATATATATATATATATATTTTGTATGTTCAACCATAACTTCGCCGTTTATGGACCGATTTTCATGATTCTTTTGTTGTTGTACAGGGTTGAATCCGAAGTTGGTATCATGTTCACAAAAGTGGTGATCTGATGATGGCATCCATGAGGAATCGAGGGGACTCCTTGACATTTATATGGGAACATATGGTGATTTCGATTTTTTCTAAAGTATTTAAGTATTTCATATATACTACCAAAAAGTAAGAATTTGCACCAGGATATACCCTGGTTCTGAAGGTACCCAACAGAACTTTTGAATCCTTATAGATACAAGTTTGAGGATTTTGGCTTTATTTAAACTACTCCAAGCAAATCCTACATTATTTGTGCTGAACAAAGGCTAAATTTTATTTTGGGAAAAATAGGGTTTCGTAAGATATTTGGGTTTTTCGGACGCCAGGTGAAAAAATCAACCAGAAAAGTTACTTATTTTGCGTACGCTGCCGAAACTATAATGCCCGCTGTACACTCTCGCCGAGAGCTCTCGGGCGAGAGTCTCGTGCGAGAGCCCCTTGCCCGAGTGCGATCATGTACATTCTCGCTTAGTTCAATCGCAGTTAAGTACTCAGACAAGATGGACGAAAACGACCATTCACCATTCACCATGCATCGAAAGATATCATTGTAATCCAAAGATTTATAATCATATTTAATTTTATTTCTCACAGATAATGACTGATAATGTCGTTTATTATTGTTATTTTTCTGTTCTACACTGTCCAACTGCGAAACTAGTACTGAAAGACGCGAGAGTGTACAGTAGTGCGCTCGTTTTCCTCGCGAGACCCTTTGTCTCGGGCGCAATATACCGACAACGGACCGAGAGGGTCCGAGACAGGCGAGACGAGGCGAGCGCACCCATTTACACTCTCGCACTCGGGCCGCCTCGCTGTGTCTCGGCGAGAGTGTACAGCCGGCTTTAAAGATAGAACCATAAAATGTTCTAAGTATTGTAGATCTTATAAATATCTACAAAAAAAGTCCGCGACACACTATACTTATCTATGTCGAGTGAGGCACAATAACCATATTTTTATTTAAAAATCTTGAATTTTTTTTGACAACATTTAAACGCGTTTATTTTACTCATGCCATTAATCCTTATCAAAATAAATTATTTCATCACTAAGTACAGTTTATGTAGATAAAATTTGGTCTTTGAATGATTAAAATTGGACGTTTGGTTTTGAAATTATCGCGAAATTAAAATATTACGATAGTAGGCGTCACCAAGCGGGATGCGCTTGCGGTAAGAAGACAATCTGTGCAGTGTGCACTGTACACTGATAATGACTGCGTCCTCGTCGTCGATGTCAGTGTCAGAGTCTGTGAATTGACCTGGGAATCATTTTGCTGACCGAGTCTTTCCTGGGTAGGCTTTTTGCAGCCGTAACCGACATCCACGCGGGCAGAGCCGCAGGCGACCGCTAGTAATATGTACAACTCTAAGACAACAAGCTATAATACGAGTATTATAGCCTTGTCGTCTCATATTATGTAACTAAAAAGGGTAAAATTATTATTTTTTAACAAAATATTAAAACCGACTTCCAAGGTAAAAACAAAAGTAATACTTATTCTTAATCTAAAAAGAATCAAATAATTCTTGTTCCTTATTATAGTGGCGTCTTCAGACTTCGCCTAAACCTCAACTATTTCTGTACTCAATCTTCATGCTTTTGAAGTCGGTACCAGCTTACCTTAGCGCAATTGCTATGTCAAGGATTTCAGAACTTTTCCGGGCTGGTACCGACTTCAAAAGTATGAAGATTAAGTACAGAAATAGTTGAGGTTTAGGCGAAGTCTAAAGACGCCACTATAATAAGGAATAAGAATTATTTGATTCTTTTTAGATTAAGAATAAGTATTATTTTTGTTTTTACCTTGGAAGTCGGTTTTAATTTTTTATTAAAAAATAAACTTATGATGAGGTGGTCAGATTAGTATGAAGCCAGAGAAAAAAATATTTTTTCAAAAGTTGGAGAAAAAAAATAATTTGAAAGCCAATTTGTCACTAATATAAGCCATACATCATGAGTTCAAATTTTCACAAAAAGCATAATTTTTTTTTCTTAAACTTGGGTTTTTCTATTTTTAATTCCACGAAGTTTATAACATATTGTCTGAGTAAGTGTAGTCCACAAATTTAGCTATCAAATGACACCTTTTTTATCTTCATAGGATAAAAAAGGTGTCATTTGCGAGAGCAAGAGCAGTTCTGGTCAGATTAGTGTGAAAGCCCGAGAAAAACTAAAATGGCTGCCATTTTACAACCTTGAGAAAAAAAAATTAGGGCTAATTTGTCGATAAAATATGCCATAGATCATGACATTAAAGGATCGGACACCGGTGTCGGGACACATTGTATATAAATCTCCTGTCACGATGTTTGTCCGCAATGGATTCCTAAACTACTTAACCGATTTTAATGTTTTTTGTTTTATTAAATGTGTGCTTTTTTCCAACTTGAGATAGGATAGCTTAGATCTTTAATTATAGTCGCAATTTTATTTTATTGCAAATTATTTGTCTATAATTAATTGACAGTCACAATTATCTGTTAACTCCAAAAGATTCCAACAGATGTCGATACTTTTCGACTGGATTGAGTAAGTAACGGCTACTGGGTACTTTATATATTGATAGGTGCATTTGTGAATAAATAATAGTAAATTATTACAACCTGAGACTGACGGCGACCATTGTTTGTGCGACGGGATAGCGATCGACGTTGCCATGGTAACATACCTACATATTTAGTCACTTCAATAAAATAATATGGCAAATACATAATATATTATGGCAAAGCAACGTTTGCCAGGACAGCTAGTATAATTATATAAATGATGTAAATTTGTTTTAAGTTTTTTTAATCAATCATGCATAGAAATTAATCTTTCCATACCACTCACAGATTATATTATTGCTTACATAACAGTTACAATTTTTAGATTCATGTGTTATTACAAATTAAGCTATAATACTTATTTAATTATCATAAGCCAAATGATCAATGCATACAACTATGGCAAGATATCCATAACACACTTGATTGTGGGTGTGAGTCACCTGGTGCAACCTTATTTGTTTAATGTTTTTAATTTTATGATTCGTGCCGACACTATGTAGGTGAGAATGTCATTTTTTACATTCAATATCTTATAAAATATATAATCATGCATATGTATTACAAATTAAAAAAAAATAAACAGTCGAAGAAGCAAGCATCCCTATGCATAAATTATTGTAACTGTTAACCCATCTGTGTCTGTTCACTGTTGTGTCTGCGATACCCACAATGGACGTGTTAACTGGAATTCTACTAGTAGTCTTATAGTATGGGGATAATAATCTGGGGGCACGGCAGTGCCCCAGCCAAGCTTTTTAGCAAAGGCACAGCTGTACCATATGTTTCTCGAAGCGGTTTGCAGCTATTTCACACCCTCCTTATCTTCGATGTTAACAAAGCTAGAGATTCAGAATTTCGATTACTAGGAGCAAGTATTAAAACTAGCTTAACCTCCAAATTACATTATATTCTGATTAATAGTTTACTAGTTACGGATGGTCAATGTTACTATATTTTGTCGCTGACTGACAGATCATCAAAATTCTAAGGTACTTCTAGCAGACTTAGAACCTTGAAATTTGGCACCCGGATAGGTCTTTATTCCCAATGAAAGGTAAAATTATGAAACCGGCCAAGTTCGAGTCGGACTGGCGTAGATATGGTTCTGTACCGTAAATTCGTATGGGGGCCCCCCTTAAATAAAAGATTTATTTAATTTTTATTATTTATTATTAAAGTTGAAATACCATTGAGTTAATTTTCTGAAATTTCCAAAAACCTTACTGTTACCATTATGAAGATATAGCAAAAAAAGCAAAAAATCGTGTTTGTTGTACGAGACCCGCCATTCCTAAATTTTTTTTTAATAGGACTATTCTATTTTATAGCGACAACAATACATAATTTGTGAAAAAATCAACTATCTAGCTATTGCGGTTCTTGAGATCTAGCCTGGTGACAGACAGACAGCGAAGTCTTAAGACTTTGTTAATATGGTAGAATAGTTATAACGTGACCTAACATGAAAAGAAAAAAACCTTTAAAAAAAAAAGAAATGAAAACCCACCAAAACATTAAATGTAAAAGGAGCCAAGCAAAATATTGCATAGCTATGCAATACTTCTGTGATCTGTCGTAAAAAGTTTTCAGATCACATTCAAGCCAAGCCTTTAACTTATTTTGTAATTGAAATCAACATTTATAGTTTTCTTTATTTTAAAATTATTATATTGGCTTGGCAATGAGCACTAGAGAAATAATCAGCGACTAATAGGATTTATATGGGTACCTGCATCGACCAGATGCGTTGTTACGATAAACTAAAAAAACACTTTACGCTTGCCGTCTGTATAAGTATGAACTCCTCCAAATATGCAGTTTTATATTTGTTTCTTAATAATTATGTGCTCATTGCCAAGCCACTATAATAATTTTAAAATAAAGAAAACTATGGAAACATTCACTGAATGTTGATTTCAATTACAAAATAAGATAAGGCTTGGCTTGAATGTGATCTGAAAACTTTTTACGACAGATCACAGAAGTATTAGAAGCTATGCAATATTTTGCTTGGCTCCTTTTACATTTAATGTTTTGGTGGGATATGACTTTACTAATTTACATCTGATAATTCTTATTTGATAAATTGAACATCCTGGAGGTAAATTTTTACAAAAAAGCATTAGGTAGTTATTACAGCTATAATTTAAATTTAATTAATATAATTTTTATGTTTTATGGAATCAAATGCCTTGTTATAATCAATAAAAGCCAAGTAATATATTTTGTTATACTCATTATACTTCTGTACAACTTGTCTTATTGTGTGTATATGATCTAGTGTAGAGAAGTCTCTTCTGAAACCGGCCTGTTCTTTCGGTTGGTTCTCCTCTAACGTGTTGCTTATTCTATTCAGAATTACTTTGGAAAATATTTTGTACAAGTTAGGTATTAAACTCACTGGTCTATAATTGTTTATTTGATCCTTGTCTCCTTTCTTGTGCAGCAGTACAATAGTGGATTTTGACCATTGTTCTGGTATCTCTTCCTTTTCTAAGATTTCGTTAAACAAGTTTGTGGTGAATTTGATTATTGATTCCAAACACCCTTTTATTATTTCGTTTGATATTTGGTCGTCTCCTGGTGCTTTACAATTCTTTTGTGACATGATTGCTTTCCGAACCTCGCTTTCCAATATGGCTGGAGTTTTTTCTTGTTCCGTTATATATTTATTACATAAATATATATGGGAAGCTTTGGAAAAACAGGGTGTCCCAAAAAAGTATATAGAGATCATAAGAAATATTTATAAAAACGCCATAGCTAAGATACAAACAGAAAGAGTAGGAAACGAATTCAGAATTGAAAAAGGAGTAAGACAGGGAGACCCACTATCACCTAAGCTCTTCTCAGCCGTGCTGGAACAGCTATTTAGAAAGTTAGACTGGGATAAATATGGAATAAATATAAATGGAGAAAAACTTAACCATTTGAGATTTGCAGATGACTTAATTATTATTGAAGAAACACCTGAAAATCTACAAATTATGATTCAGCAGCTAGCAGACGAGAGCGAAATAGTGGGTCTTTCAATGAATACAGAAAAAACTAAACTGATGACCAACGGAGCACATAAGGAGATAAAAGTAAATAACAACACCATAGCATATGTAAATGAATATACATATTTGGGTCAAATAATTTCACCGGAAGATCACATTCAAAAGGAAATAGATCTAAGAATAAATAATGCCTGGAAAAGGTACTGGTCGTTTAAAGAGATAATGAAAAATCCCCAGTTTTCAATGACCGACAAGAAGAAAATTTTTAACACATGCATACTGCCATGCATGACATATGGCTGCCAGACATGGGCACTAACGGAAAAACAACGTAAATCCCTACAGGTATGTCAGAATAGCATAGAAAGGAGTATGTTAAGCGTCAAACTAAAAGATAAAATTAAACTGACAGAAATACGGACAAAAACTGGGGTAACAGATGTGACATATACAGTCAAGAGGCTAAAGTGGACGTGGATAGGACATATTATAAGGAATAGAAAAAACAAATGGGCCAAAGACGTCACTATATGGTACCCACGAGAAGGAAAAAGAAGACGAGGAAGGCAAAAGAAAAGATGGGAGGACGAGATAAAAGCAATAGCAGGTACAACATGGAGCAGGAAGGCTATGGATAGACAATTGTGGGAGAGTTTAGGGGAGGCCTTTGCCATAAGGCAATCAGATATAGTTAAGAAGAATAATTAATGCATGAAGTATATGTATGTAAAGAAACAAAATTGTAAATGTCTGAATAAAGGCTTATTTTATTTTTATTTATTTTATTAATATAATTTTTACTTTACAATAGGGTTGACCACATTGTAATTTTTTTTTTGTTGATAGTACAAAGAAAACTTTGGCTGTCATCAGTCACTACCTGTACAAAGGCAACAACTGATGACAGGCAAAGGAGCTGTGACCCTTGAGAATGTATGACTTAGATATGAATTTGAATTCCGTACCCAGTTAATAAAGTTGTGGATAATAAAGTTAGTACTGGGCCATTCTGCTACAGAGAAAATTAACGAGAATTTTAAAAATGTGTTATTAGTTACATTTTTCAATTGGAATAAACGTAAGAAGATGTGTATTTACTAACAAAACAACTTTTATAGGTTAACATGTTCTCTGCCGGTAGTACAAACAAGAAAAATTACAAAAAATCTTTTTGGTCGAAATAGATGTATTAGGTCAAGACATAAACCATGACATCATTTAGGGTCCGATGGGGTGCAGGGTTCCTGAAATATATTTAAAAAACCCCTTGAGGTCACATGTAACCTACGCGGCGCTGTAGTACGGAAAGTACGCAATCTTTATCACTGTGCCGCTCCGGTCACGTTTCCGGTCACCGCAGTCTGTCTGTCTCCAGGCTGTAACTCAATAACCGCTATGGCTAGACTTCTGAAATTTTCACAAATTATGTATTTCTGTTGCCGCTATAACAAAAGATACTAAAAATATAATAAAATTAATATTTAAGGGGGGCTCCCATACAACAAACGTAATAATTTTGACCTTTTTGGCTTGTAATCAATAATGGCAACAGCTAGGGACTTGAAATGTTTACAATATGCTTAATTTTATCTGTTGTCTAATTATTAATAATAAATTGTTAATACCATTATTGATAAATGGATAAAAAGTTATAGAAACAGTTATTTTTTCCAGTGCTTCGGGTTTTTGCATTAAAATTTTCACGTATAATGAACACAGGTGAATACCATGTGAGAGTATTGCTGTACAGCGCCGCACCGGTCACTTACTACAGAGAAATGTAAGATAAACGTGTCCTATGGCCTACGAGTTCGATTCAAAAACAGGTCTGCTCTGAGGTCACCGGTGCCCTACGCTGCGGGTAGATACAGGTAGGGGTCCGGGCACATGTGACCTACGCGGCAGAGAACGTGTTAAAAATGGAATTCAAATAATTTTGAGCGTTTTTAAGCATTATCATCTAAGGGACGCAATGTTTTTTCCCATATTTTTTAATTAAAATACCATATATTTCAAATTAATCTATACTTGTAGTATAGTTATAAAGCAATACGTCGATTTTTTTTGTATAAATTACACTATTCAACCATTTTTAGTGATTTAGACAATTAATAATTTTGTTAGGCCAATTAAAAAACTGAAAATTAAAAAAAAACTACAATTTGGTGCAGTTTTATTACAAATTACTAGTATATTTATGTATTCCATATCGAAAATTTTAAAATTTGTTAGAGAATTACGATTTAATTCACCTTTAAAAGATTAGAAAATTTTGATGTTGCTACCGCAATCTTAGAAATGGTTAATAATTTCTAGTACTTATTATTATAATTACTTTTATCTTGTTACATAGTTTCTTTGTTTTATGCTCTTTTGAAATATAGGCAAATTATTTTGTAAAAGTTTCGTAATAACCAGTACTCACATATTATGAAGACCACATGGGAAAAACAAGGAATGTCACCTTTTTTGTGAAACGGACTTTTTAATGCCATCTGTTAGCTTTTTAGGGAAAGATTCCATTATAAAATCAGAATTGGGTAAAATCATCGCAGTCAACTGTTATAGTTAAATTTGTATTTGTTCATCCATGGCAAGAAACGGTTATGTCCGCGCGTCAAACGTTAAAAACCGTCGTTGTCATTTGACACTTTGTTTGTTTTAAAAAATTAAGGCCAAAATATTTAAAAAATGCTAAATACATATGTTTAATATAATATTATTATTATTATGTGTTATAAAAGTAACATAGAAATGTTAAATATTTCTAATGTTATTTGTATAACTGAGCTGTAATAGTGAATGTCAATGCAATGCAAAAACCAGGAATGTCAATGGACATCGATGGTTTCAGCTATAGAATGTAGTCACTAATTTCAGATTCTGAACCATAACTTAAAACTTGTTTAAACAAATCAAGTTTTAGAAGTACATGCAAAGCATTTGTTAACCTAGTAATAAGTTGCTTCAATATTTCACTTAAAAGAGTCTAAAATGAAAGAAATGTAGACTTTCAAAACTTTAAAAACTGTTTTTCTACCTTTTTGACATTGCTTGTTTTTCCCGTGTGGTCTTCATATGAACTCATCACAGTTCTTAATGGAGGGTCAAATTGGTTGCACCCGCGATGGCACTTCAGACCTGCTTGTGGCCCTTCATACATTTGATGAAGGTTTTCATTATAAATCATTGTTAAACTAGTTAAAATGTATCCCTTCACGGGATATTTTATTAATAAATATGCTTCATTTTGCCTGTGTCAAACTGTTGCACCCGCGATAATGGAATCGCCCTACTTTATTACAATTTTGAGCAATTTTAGATGTATTATAAGTAGAGATATGCAGACTAGTTGGTGAATAGTCAGCAAAAAGCGCCAACTATCCAGATTTTAATTTTTACTATAATTATTGAAATTACATTATAAACCTTGATTACTTATAATGTGTTCATATCACACTTCATAAGTCTTAGACATTTTAAAAGGGAACTAATTTTTTGACCTTTAATGACTATAAAAATAAATTAACTACTTATCGTTGACGAATGAGCAATGAGCATTTGCTCGTTTGGTCTAAACGGAGCTATATGATTCTCATCTATAGAGCAAAAATTCTTATTCTTGATGTTCTTGTTGATTCGATTGGTGTAAACAATCTAAAGTATGTTGTACGAATTATAGTTTACACTAAACGAATACGAAAGAATGTTCTTGTGCTGTTCTTGCTCTATGTTCTTTTGGTGTAAACCCATTACACCAAAAGAACATAGAGCAAGAACATATAACATGTCAACATTCTTTCGTATTCGTTTAGTGTAAACTATAATTCGTACAACATACTTTAGATCGTTTACACCAATCGAATCAACAAGAACATCAAGAATAGGAATTTTTGCTCTACAGATGAGAATCATATAGAACCTTAAGAAGCAACTATTTTACTGCAGGAGAGATTAGACTGAATAAAGCCTTGAGACCAGACAGCAGCAAATGAAATTCCATACAGGCTTATCACACTTGCTATTGCAGTTACACGTTTTGAGTAATTTTATTTACTTATCAGATGTTACAAAATCTAATAGTTTTATCTACTTTCGATTGAGTGAAATTCTTATTATTTATACGTAGTCATGATGTCATCCTATAGAGGATGCAAGAAAAATACGAATATATTGTACTGCAAGATTACAATAAGATGTATTTTGGATTGGAAACAATATTTTGTACAAAAACTGTCAGAATATTCGGAGATAACGACGTTATATTAACTTATATTCATCAAATAACAATATTTTCAAATTCATTTGACATTTTGTGAATTCAACAAAGCGCTGTCAGTTTCGTTTTGATTCGCGAAATAATATTTCGCGAACTTTTAATATTATGTATAAATTGTAGTTTTAATCATATAAAAAGATTTATAAACTACCTGATTGATGAATCCGTAGTTATTGTAAGCACTTTTACTTTTATTAGCCGAGAACGAATATGCAAGACGATTGTTTCCAGAAATGACCTTTTTACTAGAACCTCAGAATCACTTTGACACTACATTTCGTATTTTCACACACACACAAACTTTTATTAAGGAATGCAATCATGATAATATAAAGGGAAAATGTAAATAAAATTAATGATATTTTCGTAGAAATCTCACCGTTTCTAAATCACTGAGAAATATTCGGTACGATAGTCGCGGATGCCCATAAAAAATTTACATCACGTGACCTGTCATGGCGTCATTTCACTTCACCATTGACCACCACAGATTAGTTATATGTATGTTGACCACAGATAAAAATCAGGGGCCCTAGACAAGATCCAAGCGTTTTCCGTGCAAGCGTTTTCCGCTCACGCTAAAGGCGATATTACACGATTCAATTTCGGTTTAATATTACTTTCAATTTCATTGCTTCAATGGCATTGAGACATATAAATACATTTCAATGCGATTGCGCAATCTCATTGAAAGCTACAATTTACCGAACGCTTTCAATGCAATGTGGTCATTGTTCAATGTGATTGTAACGTGTAACATGAAGATT
Source organism: Polyommatus icarus (assembly GCA_937595015.1). Lineage (NCBI taxonomy): Eukaryota > Metazoa > Arthropoda > Insecta > Lepidoptera > Lycaenidae > Polyommatus > Polyommatus icarus. The sequence goes on along the minus strand of OW569324.1, from coordinate 6,953,053 downwards.
GAAAGACAATTGAACGACGACTCTTTCATTCCGCGCGCCGCACTAGTCGAGTCGCATGAGTGCATGACATCTTAATAGTTGTTATAGAGAAAAATATGAATTTGGATCTTCTTCTGCCAATTCGATTAATAAGGTGGCCGAGGCTCCTTAAGTTGTCCTTCTTGAAATCCATGGGCACACCCACCAACGCCGAGATTTTCTTTTTTTTTTTATTCTTCTCATTTATTAAATAATCGCAAATTAACGAAATTCCCGTACGTACGAGTTGGCGCGACATCACATTGCGTTATGTGAATATAGAATATAATTTGAATGATATGTGTATATTGGTTAAGTCGTTCAATGTTCAATGTTCAATGCTTTTCAATGGAATTGCTTCAATTCGGTTGTACCGTGTAATATCGCCTTAATAAGGACTTGACCACAGATTAAGGATATATATATACTCCTAGGACTTGACGTTAGCGTGTTGAAATGGGGCATTTTCTTATTTTTTTAATTTGATTGTCAAACAGCTTCCATTTTACTAACTAGATGGCGTATGGGTAGACAACTATCGGTAATACCAGGGAATGCCATCAACAATTACTACAAAACTGGGCAAAAGAATGTAAAACTTGATACATTTCAATTTGAAAAAGACACAATGATATTCCAATGAATAGGATAATATAGTGCCCAAGTGTGTGCGCAATACACAAGGGCACTCTAGTTCCAATGAAACCAGGCCAGTTACGCAGGAGTAATTTCATAGTGCCCAAGTGTGTGCGCAATACACAAGAGCACTCTAGTTTTAATGAAAGCAGGCCAGTTAAGCAGGAGTAATTTTATAGTGCCCAAGTGTGTGCGCAATAAACAAGAGCACTATTCTTTACTCTCATAACCCAATGGAGCGGAAGAGCGACATGACTGGCCGCTGGCGAGAGATCAGGTGCAGCACCGACTTTTACACGCGCATACACGTGGGCACTATAAAATAACTTCTGAGTAACTGGCCTGGTTTCATTGAAACCAGAGCGCTCTTATGTATTGCGCAGACACTTGGGCACTATTAAATTGCTCCTGCGTAACTGGCCTGGTTTAATTGAAACCAGAGTGCTCTTGTGTATTGCGCACACACTTGGGCACTATAAAACTACTCCTGCGTAACGTGCTCTTGTGTATTGCGCACACACTTGGGCACTATAAAATTATCCCTACGTAACTGGCCTAGTTTCATTGAAACCAGAGTGCTCTTGTGTATTGCACACACACTTGGGCGCTTTAAAATGACTCCTGCGTAAGACGGCTTGGTTTCAGAACGCGTCGTGGCCGTTTTCATTAGGGCCACAACACGAATTCGCGTCGTGGTTGTTTTTAAATGCTCAGAACGCATCATGGCTTTACTCGATTACCACAACGCGTTGTGGTCGAAAAGCACGTCAACCACGGTCCACGACACGAATTTCGCTTTGTGGTATTTCTGTGATTACCAGAACGCGTCGTGGCCGTTTTCACTAGAGCCACGACGCGAATTTCGCGTCGTGGTCGTTTCACTATTACCACAACGCGTTGTGTGCCATTATTTCGCTCACTGAGAGTTTTCGGTCTTTGAGCGTAACATATACACTAATTAATGTATTAAGATTTTTTTATCCATTTTCCCTAACAATATAAATGTCTACTATTAGTTCTTGAAAATGTGAAAAACCTAATAGATGACATGGATCTCATCTTTGAGTTTTGCAATACATACTAAAGTTATTTTGTAGTTTATTCTACTGCAAAAATCACCACTATTCTCTGAAAATATAATTCTATTAACAATCTAAGAATCATACTAAGAACTTAGAACTACTGCACATAAAAATCGACATGGTGCCTAATATTAGACCTTGTACTGATCTAAAAATCGATTGCTTTAGTTTTTAGCAGTAAAAAAAAAAAGAAAAATGAGAGCTGAGAAAAGAAAGAAGAAAAAAGTAGAGGCAAAAGAAGCATGGAGACTAAAGACTGAAAATAAATTTGTTAGGAAAAAAGACGGGTTGCACTCCGGGAGTGCCGGCAGAAGTGAAAACTTTTAATTAATCGAAACCCTTACAATCGATTCAATTCTTTAACCCAATTTTTATGAAAATCTATTTTTTTTAATTAATCGAAACATGTAAATGTTTCGATTACCGTCCGTCATTTCTTAAGATGTTATTATACTATGTTAACGCGAATGAAGTCGCGGGCAACAGCTAGTATTTTATAACATTCAAATGTTGCATTTTTCCTTAAAGTGTCTGCCATAGGTCTTTTCCCTTAACTATTAAGATGCTTGACAATCCTAGATTTGAAAATTTTCAGGCTATCACGATTTAAGTCTAAATCTGGTATTCTCGACGATAGCTCATTGTATGTTTGGGACCATTTCTGAAATAAAAATAGATTATCATATTATTATAGGTACTTACGGGAAAAGTACGGGAATCTTAATGCTGCGTTTCTATGCTTGCCAAGGCTTGACACGAGCGTGTAAAGAAAGTTTGCATAGAAACGCTGCATAATATATACTTATAAAATTACATTTCCTGACTGACTGACTGACTGACTGACCGACTGATTCATCACCGTTGAGCAAAGACTGTTAATGTCACAGCCACGAAATTTGATGAGTAGGGTTGTTTTATTAAGTAGACACCCACTAAGGAAGGAATTTCGAAAATTTTACCCCGAAGGGTGTGACATAGGGGTTGAAAGTGTGAATGTAAGTCCGCCATTTCTTGAGTTAGAAATATGAAACTTTATTTTTGGGTTACCTACTGATTAAAAATGATTGGATACGTGTTTAAGCATTTTTGAAAATTCTACCCCCAAGGGGTTGAAATAATTTTAAATGAAAGTCTGTCATTTCTTGTGTTAGAAACATGAAACTTTATTTTTGGGTTAATGATTAAAAATGAATAGATACGTATTTAAGCGTTTTTGGAAATTCTACCCCAAAGGGGGTGAAATTGGGGTTGAAAATTTGAATGAACATCCGTCATTTCTCGAGTTAGAAACATGAAAATTTATTTTTGTGCTACTAATTAAAAATGAATGGATACGTATTTAAGCGTTTCTGGTAATTCTATCCCAAGGGGGTGAAATTGGGGTTGAAAGTTTCAATGAAAGTCTGTCATTTCTTAAGTTAGAAACATGAAAGTTTATTGACGTTTGCTTAAATAGGGTCCCGTTTTTACGCTTTGTATAAGCAACCACAAAAAAACCGGCCAAGTGCGAGTTGGACTCGCCCATGAAGGGTTCCGCAGTAGCAATAAGGTTTATTTCTATAAAATTAAAAGGTTTTTGATTTATTTTTATATTTTAGTTGATTAAATGAAAGTTAAATTAAGGTTTACCATTTATGACGTATAAAAAAACTACTTATTAGATCTCGTTATATATATTTTTTTTAGAATTATCATGCCCCTACTTTAGAAGTTAGAGGGGGGGGGGGGACGACGACACGCATTTTTTCACTTTGGAAGAGTCTCTCTCGCAAACTATTCAGATTAGAAAAAATGATAAAAGAAACCTCAATATTATTTTGAAAGACCTATCCATATACCCCACACGCATAGGTTAGACGAAAAAAAAATTTTTTTGTTTCAGTTGTACCTATGGTGACCCCTAAAATTTTTAATATTATTTCCATTTTTGTATCAAAATCTTAATGCGGTTCACAGACATCATCTACTTACCAAGTTTCAATAGTATAGCTCTTATAGTTTCGGAGAAAAGTGGCTGTGACATACGGACAGACAGACGGACAGACGGACAGACAGACAGACAGACAGACAGACAGACAGACAGACAGACAGACATGACGAATCTATAAGGGTTCCGTTTTTTGCCATTTTGGCTACGGAACCCTAAAAAGGGGAAAACTATCCATCTTTGTTATTATACTATGTTAACGCGGACAAAGTCGCGGGCAACAGCTAGTATTATAATAAAGGGTAACAAAGGATTTTTTATACGTCAACTTAAACAAGAAAAAAAGCTCGCTGTACGTTTATTGGTTGTTCGTTCACGTTATTAAATTTATACTATTTAAATACAAAGATATCAGAAGAAATGTAATTCATGATATTTGAGTGGTAAACTACTACAAATCTTGCAGTATCTGCGGATATAACATGGTAGGCACTTTCTTTGACAATTACAAGTTTTATCGTCCTTACCATTATCTTGTTTAAAGGTTTCTGACGTCTCAGTGAGTCGTTCCACTGAATTTCTTTCGGGTTTTTCATGAGTCGCCTCTTTTTTGGGAAACATGGCAGTAAGCGATGACGTTTGACTTGATTTCTCTGGCTTACAATTTGGATCACAGCGGTTGTTATAGGTTTTCTGGGTTGTGGTTTCTGAATTTTCATTGAATTGTTCCACTGAATTTTTCTCTCGTTTTTTATAAGATGCCTCTTCTTTAGAGAAGATCGCAGTAACGGATGATGTTTGACTAAATTTTTGAGGCTTACAATCTGGATCACAGCGCTTGTTTGTTTCCAATCCTGCCTCAATATTATTAGAACTCGATAACTTACGTAAACTAGTTTGACCTTCTTTATGTGAAGATTTAATTAGTTCTTTCGTTGGAAAACTATCCCGTTGTGCTCCCTTATAATCTGCAGTTTGCGTAGTCTCACTTCTTTCTTTCATATGAGATGATTCAATTAGAGAAGAATTAAAATCAACTTCCTTTTCAAATTCTTCATATTTCGGCACAATTGGCTCATGCTGAGTCGAGCTATGAGGTGTTTGTTTCAACGGAGACGGCTCAATCACAGACGACTTTAAATCAACACCTTTTTCAAAATCTTTGTAATTTATACCTGACTCGTGTAACTTTGGTTGTGATTCATGAACGTTTTGTTCATCATTATAATTTTCGTTTATTGTACTATAATTTTTGGTATGATCAGTAATAGTAGAAGCTGGCGGTAAAGAATACCAATGATTGGTTTTCATTTTTAGCCTTTTAGGATTATTCTCGATTTTATCTTCGTCTTGTGTAGTCTTTGAAATATGCTCGGCTGATTTATTTGAATTCAAAAGCATAACTGAATTGTTTTGATTTGATAATGGATTATCATTTTCCTCTGTGGCCTTTGTGTTATTGTTTCTCTCTTTGAACGTACGTATCAGTAATTTTTTTAAATCGACAACAAGCCCTTCTAGTGATGAAGCTGAAAGCGGTAAAATCTGAATACATTTCACGAGAGCTTCCTCTATATTGGGATCTTTATGATTGTATTTATCTTCAATGCCAATAACTATCTCTGTCAGTTCGGTTAGCACATCGTAATTATGAAGCACTTCTTCTATACCATGTGGTTTTTGTAATGGCAATGTCTCGATCCAGAGGCTTAGCACAGATTTGGTTTTAATAAGTTTTAATAATTTTTCAATAAACTGATGATTTTTATATTGATCTGCATTGTAGGATAATAAGTCTTGATTAGGATCATATAGAAAAGGAATCATAAATAACGTTTTTGCGTAGTGTAAATATGCACATATTTCTTCCATCAAAAATAAGTAGCACTTCTTTGTTAATTCATCGTCATTTCTTTCAAATTGTTTTAATAAAGACAAATTTAATAAGACATCTCTTATCCTGATTAATAAAACTGCATCTTCCTCTTTATTAATATTTGCGTTGTTGCGTAAAGACAATTCAATAAGATTTCGTAGATGTAACACATATTTTTCAGATGGACGCATATTTTCGATTGCCTCAAAATTCTCTAAGAATATATTTAACAGCTGGGCTTTCAATGATTCTGTTGTATCATCTAATTTCTCATTTAATCGCGACTCATTTAGCTGCTTGTCTATTTCTAAAGTAACGTTATTTTCATAAAGTCTTTTGTTGCCTTTGCCATAATAATGAGGATTCATATTTAATTCACCAAATTTCTTAAGTAAGTTCCATGCTAATCGTTGTTTTAATATAGTGGTAGTTTTATCATCAGATACTGTAGTAGGTAGTTTTTGACACCATTCCTCAATATCTGATACTATATTTATTTTGGGAATTCGTTCTTCTTTTACACCAATATCCATTTTATTTTCAAAATTTATTTTGTCAATATGTTGCAGTCGTTTCTTCAATTGCAATGAAGCCAATTGGATGTCTACTTCTTTTTCTTTGCTTAATGGTAGAGCTACGATAAAGTTTTTGATATAACTATCATCATCTACCTGTTCGACGTTGATATTTATTTCATCAATAAAATTAGCAATACTATTTACAATCTTTTTACGCCTTTTTTCCTCATTAGCAGGTAAAAGTGGTAAATTCTTTAACCAATGACATATTTCTTTCACGTATTGAAAGTCATTGTTTATTAGTGTATGAGGTAGGATACATAAGCAGTGATTTTTAATTTCTCTTAAAATTCGCTTTAATATTATATCATATTTTAAATTTTGTTTAATAATGTCTTCCCCATGATGGTAAAAATAGTTGTCTATAGCGTCACTTCGATTTTGATTATAACATTCCTTGCAAATACTCTTTTGAGAATGTTTAAGATGTTTTTGTAATAATTCATTCACAAGTTTATCAGTATCAATTTTCAAATCAGATGGCATAAGAGACGAAAATTTATTTGCAATTTTTCTTTTAAAAATTTCATTACTTTTTCGATATTCAGTGACATCGTCCTCTTTGCTCTTAATAATTTCAATAATTTCGATCATAATTATACTGCTTTCTTGTAAATTCGAAATATTAATATCTCTTGTTATAGATTTTAACCATTCTGTTATAATTTCAATGTACTCTATATCGATTTTTAGTCTATAAGCTAAAACGTTCTCTTGATCTTTGATTCCCGAATTCTTAGTACAAAATTTTGAAACAAGCATCGATTGAATTTTATTTTTAAGCAGTGACCTATATACTTCTTTAGTTAAGATGCTCTCTTCTTCGCTTAAAGCTTCAACATATTTATGCAAAAGTTTTGTTAATGAACATTTAAGTGTATCCGTATCTATGTTTGTGCAAGTGGATGCCTGTGTTTCGTTATTTACTAGTACATCATCAAAGGTATTTTTTGTTTTTGGTAATGAAGTGTAAAGCCTCTCAATAAGTTCATTTGATAAGACTTTAATGTCGTCTTTGAATTCTGGCTTCAATAATTTATTTAATAATTTATTTATATCTGTATAAATAACATTTTGAGGGTCTCTATTTGATTTAATATGACCATATAGGGTTTTAGACATTTTATATATAGCAGCATTCTTCTTATTTGGGCTCACTTTGTGCTTTAGAAATGACTGCTTTTCCAAAAGCCAATTAAATAACGTATCCCTGAAAGAATCTAAGTCACATACTGATAGTTCAAATTCATCATTGTTTGTAGGAATCGGCAAAAAATTAGAGTTGACAATATCTTCAGACCTATAAATTGAAATGCAATTGCCTGAAAAACGTTGTGAAGACTTTGTTGCTACGTCTATTCTAATTCCTTTGCTATATGACATTCTTTGTGTGCTTTTATCTGATATACTCAACTTGTTTTGATTGTTAAATATTGAATCTTTAAGAATATTCGGACATTCCACAATAGTTGCTGTGTAATACAATATTTCAAAAATATTTTTATTTGGAATATTGATGATACCTTTATATTTTTGGGTCTTGCATACACGTAGTCTTATCATTTTGTACGTATTGAAATAATTTTGTTTAATCCTAGCATAATATGAACTGTTTTTATAAAGTTGCAAATTACTTTTACTACAATTACCATCTTTAATTGTAGTCAATTTAAAATCTGTTAATAGTACTGGCGACATGTTCTCAATTATATCAATATAACTATTTCGCACAGTATTTGAATATAGTTTGGTCCGTGACTCGTTCAGATTTTCCTTGTTATGATATATAATATTCTTTCCTACATTTAATTCACTAGATTCCTTCGTAAGTTGAAATCGTCGTAACAGATTGGATTCGAATAGTTTTTGTTGCTCGTAAGTTAATGGCATAGAGTAAATTTTCTCTGTTATTTCATGTCTCACGCTGTCTAAGAGGTTTCCTATGGTATTTTTTTCCTTGAATAAATTATTCATATTTTCTATAAGTTCGTTTACTACATTTTGTTTCATATCCTCAAATTTTGGATTATGATAAACAGGTAAATCTTTTGACCAATCCATTATTTCTTCTTTTGCATTATAATATTCTTCAAAATCTTTTTCTTCTGTATTTGTTCCCAAATTTTCTTTACCATACGAATGGGAACAACTGCTTCTCATTGACGGGCTCTCCTATAAAGGTAGATAGATATATTGGGTTAAATATTCTCTTCAATAATATAAATCCAATGTAAATAAAAATTTATTAAGCTTATTAACAAAACAGCTGTTTTTAAAGTCATAATATTCGAATATTCCTTCTTTCCCTCCTAGTTCCAATGCACCTATCTTGGGGGAAAAAAGGTATTAAAGATCGTGGTAACTTCATCTGTTACTTATGAGAGTCCAGATGAAGTTTAGGACTTACCGGCTGCGGTGGCTGGTTCCTTTGCAAGGAATGGTGTTTTAAGCGGTGTCTTTGATAGCGGTCGCTCAGGGTTGGGCAACGTCTATCGCTGCACCTCTGAAAAATAATCAAGGAACAATAGTGGCAGATGAAAATTAATATTACTTAGTAGGTACTACGTATATATTATGTCTGTTACGTCTTCACGAGTCGCTCGCTGCAACGATTAAGATGGATAAGGAGATACATAAAAAAGGAACCTACTCAGAAAGGATATAGCTGGATAGGTTATTTTTATTTAAAAAAGGTACAGTTCCCACACGATAAAGCATTAAATGCATATTATAATCTTCATAATCCGAACAGTTTGACTACATTAGATTTTAGCAGTCAAACTGTTTTAAACTCAGCAAGACGTAATAGTTGAAAACATTAAACAACTTACTTACAATGAATGATTCTATTTTTTCTCTCAACTGCTTTATGTTGTCCATGTTTTTGAGGGAGCCAGTTGTTCGACAAAGTATAACCGTCTTTATTCAAGTACGCGTTATAAAATTTATGGATTATTTATTTTCAGAAGGTGTTGAGTGAGATACATAGTATATTGGGTTACGGCTAGTCAGCATTGTATCGTTTTATTTACTGTTTTCCATTGCAGTTTAAATAACTTGCATCTGTTGTAAAAAGTGTGAAGCTTTCTTAGGTATGATTTGTATTTAGGGTTATGAATACATTTTTAGGAAAATCTGAGCTGTACAAGCTTAAATTATTAAGATTTTATGATCGAGTCAACATACGAGTCAACATGATAGAAATTCTACAAAAATCGTCAAAAAATAGACTATAGACTTTTGACATTGAAATGATTATTGATTATTCTTCTTTTGAAATTCTCTATAAGGGAGAAGACCTAATAGCAGACACTTTAAGGAAACATGCAACATTTGAATGTTATAAAATATATATTTATGAAAATAAAGGATTGATAACTTCTTCCATGTCTTCAGTAACTCTTACAAAATAAAACTATTATAATTATTCTCTGACAAATCAATTAAAAAATATATTATTGGTCTTTTTGTAAACTTAGTCATAAGTACTAATAGATGACATCACAAAAAACGAACATCACTAATAGTAGACACCAATATGAACTAATAGTTGACATAGAACATTACATTACATTTTACATATTTTTTCCTATTAAATTAGGTCTTTATTTGCCATTTTTCAAAAGATTTCATTTACTTCATCATAGTCACTACATGCATCAGAAATATTATCCACGTTGTCTCCAGATTCTATTCATTCTTCTTCCATGCTGAAACTATCTTTCCTTTTATTTTTATTTTTCATATTTTTGAAGTGAAAACTTCTTTAGCGGCGTTGAGCACTTTTGTGGGATGGGAAAAACTGTGAAACTCGCGTCAGATTCTCGTGCTGATCGAAAAACCTTGGAAAAACCGTAAGAGGGTTGGAGAGTAGTGTTTTGTGTCGAACTCGAACTCGAACTCGAACTCGAACTCGAACTCGAACTCGAATTGATTGTAAGGGTTTCGATTAATTAAAAAATTGATTTTTTAAAAATCTATTTTCATAAAAATTGGGTTAAAAATTTAATCGATTGTAAGGGTTTCGATTATTTTAAAAAAATCATTTTTCAAAAATCGATTTTTATAAAAAATGGGTTAAAAATTTAATCGATTGTAAGGGTTTCGATTAATTAAAAAAATCGATTTTTTAAAAATCGATTTTCATAAAAATTGGGTTAAAATTTAATCGATTGTAAGGGTTTCGATTAATTAAAAAAATCGATTTTTTAAAAATCGATCTTTTGAAAATCGATTTTATGAAAAGCGATTTTTTTTAAATCGATTTTCATAAAAAATGGGTTAAATATATCATAATTATCAAGTTTTCACTTCTGCCGGCACTCCCGGAGTGCAACCCGTCTTTTTTTTCCTAGCAAATTTATTTGTAGTCTTTAGCCTCCATGCTTCTTTTGCCTCTTCTTTTTTCTTCTTTCTTTTCTCAGCTCTCCTTTTTCTTTTTTTTACTGCTAAAAAACTAAAGCAATCGATTTTTAGATGTACAAGGTCTAATATTAGACACATCCATTTTTAGGTGCAGTAGTTCTAAGTTCTTAAATTGTTAATAGAAGTATATTTTCAGAGAATAGTGATGATTTTTGCAGTAGAATAAAGTACAAAATAACTTTAGTATGTATTGCAAAACTCAAAGATGAGATCCATGTCATCTATTAGATTTTTTTACATTTTCAAGAACTAATAGTAGACACCCTTTATATTTTTAGGGAAAATGGACAAAAATTTTTAAATTAACATTAATTAGTGTATACAAAATGACCATTAATCCATTGAAATTACAAAAAATCAAATAAATGTATTCAAAACTTACGTGCAAAATTTCGCCTTCCTTAACCTATTTGCTAAGAAATTGCCGAGCGCGTGTTGACGCGGTCATATTATTTACGAAAACTGATCCCATTTTAAAATTTTGTTCCCGAAGGCGTCTCTAATATATTCAACAGACAGCTTGAGAAGCTTATAAAATTTACAGTGGTGAGAAATAATTAGAGTAATTCTTATTTTTATGGTATTTTTGTCATAAGTGTCATCTATTAGTTCAGTGTCTAGCATTAGGTCTCTTCCCTTATTATTATCTCTATTTTACAAAGACTTCTGAGCAATGACTTAAGATGAAACAAGATGCTGAGAGTGAGTATGCCTCCTTATTACTGGTCAAAGGTCAAATGCAAGAGAGTCGCTGCAAGAGAGTAGTATGCAAGAGAGTATTATTTTCCTCTATGGTTCAGAAAAAAGAATTTGAAAGAAATACTTGTCACGCTATGTTGTATCTTCAATATAATATTTATTTTGGATATCTAACATTGTTATATTTTTGGAAATTATTAGGTTTATAATTTATTATTATTTTTTACTACGCGTAAGTAGTTCACTAGGTACATTGTAGGTATAGTATTCAATATAATATTTATTTTGGATATCTAACATTGTTATATTTTTGGAAATTATTAGGTTTATAATTTATTATTATTTTTTACTACGCGTAAGTAGTTCACTAGGTACATTGTAGGTATAGACTATAGGTACTACACTTGGTTTATATACTGTGTCTGAAACTGAATCATGAAATCAGGACACAGTTATAAGTTCTGCGTGTGGTAATCTAGCTAATAGGCATTCTGTTACGGTCATTTTGATCTAAACATTTATAAGCCAAATATGTTTCTTTAAATATCTCCTTAATGTAGAGAATTTGCGCAGTCCCCATAACTCATTCTATTGAAATTTAACTTTGATTAGTGACAAGTGCAAGTGATTAGTAATCAGGAAAAAGTACGTGTGGACAGGGACTGATTAGTGATTAGTTTAATAATAATAATAATTTAGTGCAAGTGATTATTTTATTTCCTCATTTTAGGTCCTCATCTCTTTCAAAGCAGAAAAAAACCTTTTAATGGCATTTAATGGTAAAACAAAGTCTGATCTTATAGTCAGAGTACGTAATGGAAAGAGACAATGCTACTTTAAAGAAAATGGTAAATATAATGTAAAGTAAAGTCTTTTTCAAAAGTCCTAATCAATAGAGCTCAACTTTTTTTCTCTTTCAGTAGAGAAACCTATAAGAAATTTGTGCAATATTCCAATTTTAAAGAATACTAATGGCAGCCATACACGCTACGGTCTATCTGAGAGGTCTACCTGTTCAGTTATGCCTGCGCAGGTAGACCCTAATGTGTGTGGGGATAGACCTGTGCGGTTTTTTGGGCCTGCGCTGGCGACCGGCGCAAAATCGAAAATTATTAATTCTTTCGAGTCACACCTGCGCAAGCATACCTGCACAGGTGGACCTCTCCGATAGACGTATGGCAGCCATTAGGTTAATCTATCAACTCCCGTCCCCCATTAGGATAACGGCGACCGCGACGACAATAGTGTTACGTGCTAGGGTTCGAAGATTCGGAAAGAAAGACCTGGTGACTCTCTTGAAGACTTTATTCACAAACACTAGCTCACACTAATCACTGAGTCCAAACACTAAGCACTAGATCCAAATCACTGAGCACTATCACTGTCCTAGGTCGTAGCCGAGTCACTATCACAATCACAATCACTCACTATTGATCACTTGTTTTCGCTCCGAAGTCGCCTCGAAGAAAGCTCAGATAAAACTGAATTGCCGGCTCGACTGTCTGCGACTATTTATACGGGCCGGATCGAATCTCAGAAAATTCCGGAACATCCCAGAATAAACCCGATATGCGTAAACAAATATGAGATATTTCTAGAAAGTACTCGTAGGTACATACACCTAGCGTCATCTAGTAGCGAGTAGGGGATTTACGTTGCCTGTGTTCCCTTGGTAGGTTCGCTGGTCCGACGCTAGATGGCACCACGTGTCCGTATCCGTAACACTACTCCCCTCTTAGAGATGCTCGTCCCGAGCATCGTTGTTACTGCCATGGCACGCTGTCCTGGTCTGCGGTCCCTTCACATCAGCGCAAGAAGTACATTCGTGGCACCAATTCTGCACATCATCTCGCCAATGCAACCAGAAAAATCGTTCTCGCACTTTCCTCAGCATCCTCTTGACTCCTAGATGACTCCCTGATACACCCTGATGTATCTCGCGAAGAACATCTGGTACTCTCGCCCTTGGGACAATTATCTGGAAATAGAACTCTCTACCGTTAGCCCATTTCCGGTAGAGTATTCCGTTTTGAAGTATCAGACTGTCCCATTGCTCCCAGTACGCCTTAGTGACAGCGCCAGTGGGTGCAACCTCACTCCATATTGGTTTTACGTCACCGCGTTTCTTCCATGTGATGATGTGCCGAAGGTCGTCATCTCTTTCTTGAGCCTTCCTCATAGCGTCATTTTCCAAGAGACCCAAAGTATTTGTCTTTGTTCTTCCGCTCCGTGCCTGGGAAGTAACAGTTATTGGGGCTCTCTCCACATTGTCCAATACTCGCCACCTAGTCCTGGATTCTATTCGTTTCCCCTTATCCCGGGCAGGGGACGAAACTGCTTGCTTCCTCAGCTCCTCTATCTGTTCCTCGATCCTTTCTATCCTTGCCATCTGGGTCTTCTTCTGCGGGCAGTTGAGCTGAAGATGGCCCCTCTCACCGCACTTATAGCATATAGCTTCAAATCTTTTCCTCGTAGGAGCCTTAACTTCCTTGATTTTCTCAGAGACCCCGCGGATATTATGGGTCTGCCGTATGTTACGCCGAACAGCCTCGACCTCCAGTGCATGCGCTAACGCTTCCTTCAGCGAGGTATGATGACCAAGCCTTACTGCAGCTCTGACCTCCAGGTCTTTGATTCCGTCGACAAATCCTTGGACAATATTTGTGTCAACCATCTTGGTGTCAGCTCCTGGGTATGCCTTCCTGACGAGTTTTTCAATTTCCAACGCCCATTGTTGAAGCCCTTCTTCTGAGCGTTGGACTCTATCACGCAGCTGGGCACGGAACACGTGCTCCAGGTGTCGCTCCCCGTATCTGGATTCCAGTGCCTCCATCAGGTCTTGGAACCCATTTCCCGTATGAGGCAGTGCCTCCAGGACCGACAAAGCTTGCCCTCTAAGCGCAACAATGAGAGCGGTCAGGCATTGTTCTTCCGTCCATCCGTTTACGGTAGCAACAGTCTGAAATTGCCGACGATAAGCGTTCCAGGAAGTAGTGCCATCGTACGGCGGCACCTTTACTCTTGGCCCTTGTGCCACTCCAGTGGCTCCACTAGAGACTGTAACTCCCGTAGTTTCAAGGCGCACTACTCTCTTCTGCAGTTCAGTGAATCCGGTTTTCAAATTTTCCACAACCGATTCTAACCCGGTAACTCGTTCTTTCATTACATCGACATCTTTCCGAAGCTTAGTCACAGTGTCACTAACATCCTTTATGGCCAGAAGCGCTTTCTCTTGGAGGTCCTTTTGTTGCTCTTGAGACTCCTGCAAAGCGCCGAGCTTGCGGTCTTGTGATTCCATCATTGCCCTTTGAGAATCTTGCAAGGCCTGACTTTCAGCTTTTTGGGACTCCTGCAAAGCGCCGAGCTTGCGATCTTGTGATAATTGAGTTAATTCAAGCAATGATGGTGCTTGAATTAACTCAATTATGCTTTCTAATTGAGGAGCCATTTGAGGGGCCGTAGAAACTACGGGCGTGGCAGGATGGATGGAGCTAGTCGACGGAGCCTGAGTAGGCGGGGCCCAGTGGGCGGGGCCAGTGGGCGTGGCCTGAGTGGGCGTGGCCTGGTGGGCGGAGCCAGTGGGCGTGGCCATGTCCAGAGTGGGCGGGGCCTGATAGGCGTGGTCAGTGGGCGGGTCCCGGTGGGCGGAGCCAGTGGGCGTGGCTTCACCCGAAGTGGGTGGAGCCTGGGGGGCGTGGTCAGAGGGCGGAGCTTGGTGGGCGGGGCCAGCGGGCGGGGCCTGCCCCGCAGTGGGCGGAGCTTGGTCCGCAGTGGGTGTGGCCTCCGCAGCTCCACCTCCAACTCCTCTCTCGGAGTCAATGGCAGCAGTTCGCTGCGCCCTTGTCCTGATACTCCCCTTGAAGTCCTCTCTCGGAGTCAATGGCATCTCCAAACCTCACTTCCGACACCAGTTGTTACGTGCTAGGGTTCGAAGATTCGGAAAGAAAGACCTGGTGACTCTCTTGAAGACTTTATTCACAAACACTAGCTCACACTAATCACTGAGTCCAAACACTAAGCACTAGATCCAAATCACTGAGCACTATCACTGTCCTAGGTCGTAGCCGAGTCACTATCACAATCACAATCACTCACTATTGATCACTTGTTTTCGCTCCGAAGTCGCCTCGAAGAAAGCTCAGATAAAACTGAATTGCCGGCTCGACTGTCTGCGACTATTTATACGGGCCGGATCGAATCTCAGAAAATTCCGGAACATCCCAGAATAAACCCGATATGCGTAAACAAATATGAGATATTTCTAGAAAGTACTCGTAGGTACATACACCTAGCGTCATCTAGTAGCGAGTAGGGGATTTACGTTGCCTGTGTTCCCTTGGTAGGTTCGCTGGTCCGACGCTAGATGGCACCACGTGTCCGTATCCGTAACAATAGAATAACAATAGATTTCCAAGAATCCGCGATCGAAGGATTAAAATAGATGCAAAGTAGCTACTTACTGATAAAACGTTTTTATTCTTAATCTAGGAGAGAACAAATCCTACAGTGGGACGAATTTCAAGAAAGACTTTGAGGCCACACATTGTGATAGCAGCGTGCAAGTCACTGATGGGCGGTATGCTAGCACATATCAGGTAAACATTTTTGCTTAATTTGCTTAATGCTTATACATATTATAGTGTTACTGTATGATATTCAAATATTCTGCCTGCTTGCTTGCTTTTGTATAAACAAAGCGCACAGAGTGCGCGGCCAAGTTCCAGCAGGCCGCGCACATGCCGTGCACTATTTACACGAACCGTTTCGACGCACTTTTGACCCCCCTGTAGCTCAGTGCCTATTGCGAGTACAAAGATAAAATTATACCTACGTAATTATATGCTAGTACTTACGCAGTATACCAAATTTCATAGATAGCTTCGGTAGATCCTGAAATATCTCCCTGTGAAAATAGCTAATTTTGGCACTGACTCACTCACTCATTCACTGACCGGTAATCAAAACCTCTAGGCCACTTCCAATTGTCCTAGCGCTATGAAATTTGGCACACAGGTCGTGTGTTATATGTAGATTAACAAAAAATTGAGAAATTTAAGAAATCGGTCAAGCGTGAGTCGGTTCACCTACAAACCTGAGAGGCCACTTCCGATTGTCCTAGCGTTATGAAATTTGGCACACAGGTCGTGTGTTATAAGTAGATTAACAAAAAATTGAGAAATTTAAGAAATCGGTCAAGCGTGAGTCGGTTCACCTACAAACCTTAGAGGCCACTTCCGATTGTCCTAGCATTATGAACTTTGGCACGCAGGTCGTGTGTTATAAGTAGATTAAAAAAATTTGAGAAATTTGAGAAATCGGTCAAACGTGAATCGGTTCATCTACGAATTTTAGATACCACTTCCAATTTTCCTAACGTAATGAAATTTGACACTCAGGCCGTGTGTTATAATATGTAGATTAATAAAAAAATTAAGAAGAAATCGGTCAAGCGTGAATCGGCTCCTCTACGAACTATAGGTAAAAATTCTTATACGCCAGTGATACAACGAGAATTGGTTTAAAATATTGTTATCATGTATAATGCATACCGTATAGCTTATTAATACTTCGATTGCGGATTCTTGGAAATCTATTGTTTACGCGGTCGAATTCGACCGCTTGGGAGTTGATATACTTAGGTTAAATAAATACTGTTTACTTGAAAATTTCGCTTCTATTGATAGTTTACAACTAGCGCTATATATCGAAGGTATTGTTTAAGTCGGGTGTGGCACAAAAAGAAAAAATTAGGTATTATTTCTTGAAAAAAAGGACTGAAATCCCACCAAAAACATACCTGTTAAAATGGGGCCAAGTTCCTATCAGCAAATTTTTGGTCTAAAAAAAGAGTTGAAATCCAATCCAATGCCAAGTTTAGATGCACTTCATCGATTGTTATCATTTTCATCAACAGCCTGATCCATAATACTTCTAAATTCGAACTTGGCAGGTTTTCGTGCTTTACGTAACTCTGGATTAATTGTAAAATAAGATAATATAATTAAATTAACCTGCCACGTTCAAATTAGAAGTATTATGGATCAGGCTGTTGATGAAAATGATAACAATCGATGAAGTGCATCTAAACTTGGCATTGGATTGGATTTCAACTCTTTTTTTAGACCAAAAATTTGCTGATAGGAACTTGGCCCCATTTTAACAGGCATGTTTTTGGTGGGATATGATATAACATGCATCAGCTCTTGTTGACTTTTTATATTCATTTCTTTAAGAGTTAGTCGCCCTCGCCCCTCTTAAAGTTAAAACGAAAAAGCGTAGTATTAGGTACTTACTGTTTGTACAAAACCCTTTGCCACTTTGTTGAGTTTGTACCTCGTTGTATTTGAGGCATAACATTGGCCCCAGTGTGTGGAGAATACTCTTGTTGTTTTTTTATTTGTCTTTTTTTTTCTAAGATATCACATTGTAACGTTTCTCCAACTTCGCCATCTGAAGAGGTAACGGAATTTCCACTACAACGAAAACTTCTAAATTCAGGTGTGTCAAACAATCTTTAATATTTTCGCTATAATTATGGTTAATTAATTATTATGAAGAGAAAAAACTTTAATTTAAGTCGTATCAAAGGAAAACTTAAATTCTCATATTTGTAAGCTAGGAAAACTAAGGATTTTTTGGTAACTTCGACAATTTTCAGAAACGTAAGGAGATAAAAATACTAAATGAAATTAGTAGAAATTATGTAATTGTTGCAGGTGACAGTCATTTTAAAGTTGGTACAGATCGTAAAAATGTTCCCAGATCAAGTCAACCACTAAGAAGAGACAATCCTAATGCAATAGGTAAGAATAAGCGGACCCCTAGACGAGCAATTTTATTGCCCAATATAAGTACCGTAATACCGTCTAGGGTTGATACTTGATATTCGCGCGACTTCAATCTAATTGTCAGATAAACTATTCAATTAAATGATTTAAAATGACAAAGTAGCGTGATATTGACAATACAATTGATCGTCCAGGGGCCGGCTAAGTCTGCAAAGTAAATCAGGAAAATTGTGGAAATTATTTTTTGACAATTTTTTTGATAACTCTACCCAAACTCTACCTCAGAATATGCATTTATTTTAGAAAATATGCCACGACTAAAACCCACTGATGAATTTCTTAGTTCCCTTCGTAAATATTCCAAACCTTCCTATTATAACAGAAATTTGGAAATAACGGAAAAAATTAATGGAGGAAAACATGTGAAAAACCGTTAGTTTTTTTAAGTTTTATGAATAAGTACTCTTATTTTTAGTTAATTTTCGTTGATTAATTAAATTAGCTGATTATTATTACACCAAGTAATATTATGAATAATAAAATTACGATATTTTTTTAATTTACTACTACTTGCAGCATTAACAAAAGATGCGCCGTCTTCTGCAAACAAAACTGATGAACGATTAGCATTAGGAGAACGTTCTCAGTGCAACAACTTCATCAGGTAAGAAAAAAAAGAAACAATCTACCACACAAAATTAACTTTTTGTGAGCAAAGTTTGCGAGTATACGAGTGCAAACAGTAACTTGACAGTAACTGTGAAAGAAGACTTGGTGGAAAATAATCAGGTTCAATATAATTTTCATTTTTTTAAAATATTAACATACATTTTGTCTATGCTATTTTAGTAAAGGTGAAGTACAAAAATGCGAGATATCAAAGTGGTTACGCCAAGACCGAGCCAAACATGGAACTAAACCCTCTTTCACTACTGCAATTGATGTTAGAGAACTACAGAAGACTACAAGAAAGGACAAGGAAAGTCTTCATTCTGTGACAATGCCAAACGTAAGATAAGACCACTTACGATATGCAAATCATTAACTGCAGACAACAAAATAAATTCCAAATTTAAATTCAAAAACATTTTTAGGTGGTTGTCCATACGTACCGAAGAATATCTAAGGCTTGAATGACCTTATACAAAAAAACTTCAATAAAGCCGTGACGGAATAATATAACACATTAAATAACATTTAACATAAAGAGATTGCGTTGTGTGTCTTCCTAGATATTGAAGGCGCATTCGACAACACTTCAACCAGCTCTATCACAAATGGCCTGGCTTCAAAGAATATAGATCCAACTACTAGGAAATGGATCAAAGCCACGCTCGACAACAGAGTAGCCTCATCGACTATCATGGACCTGACACTCAAAATCAGGCTGACACAAGGTTGCCCACAAGGAGGTGTGCTGTCACCCCTGGAATGGTCCCTGGTAGTGGATGAACTACTAAGGGAACTGAACCTCTTAGGTTACTACGCTCAAGGGTACGCTGACGACCTGGCGATCATGGTGGTGGGAAAATGCGCATCGGTGGTCGCTGGGTTGATGCAGTCAGCACTAAGAGTCGTCGAGGATTGGTGCCAAAGGGTCAAGCTAACAGTAAACGCTGATAAGACGGTCTTGATACCTTTCACCAAAAAGAGGAAGTTGGAGGGACTAAGACCCCCAATACTCTTCGGGAAAACTATTAAGTTTGCGGGTGATGTCAAATATCTAGGAGTAATCCTAGACAAAGGACTCACTTGGAATAAGCACATCGAGTACATTACGAAAAAGGCTAGATGTGCCCTGGGTTCCTGTTGGAAGCTTGTCAGCTCTAAATGGGGTATTCGGCCGAAGGCAATGCTATGGCTATATACAGCCGTAGTGAGACCGATTACCACATATGGCTGCGTAGTGTGGCATAAAAAGGCTGAACAAGTATACTGTAATAAAAGTTTAAACAGCGTACAGAGACTGGCATGTCTTATAATCACGGGTGCACTCTCGTCAACACCCACCGCTTCTCTCGAGGCCCTGATCAACTTAACTCCGCTTCCTCTGCTTGTTCAGATGGAGGCCAGAAAGGTGGCTCTCAGGGCCAGGACGGCGGGTAAGACGAATTGGACCTCCACCCCATTTCGACAGCTGCAACAGTCTCTCAGTGAATCACCTGTCATGGCCATGCCATCAGATGCCATGATCAAGGTGAATAGCTTTTCGAAGCAATATCAGGTTTTTATACCTTCCAGGGAGGACTGGGAAAGAAAAATCCCAATCGATGTCCGCCCTAGCGACATAGTTTGGTTCACGGATGGATCAAGGAAAGACAACCGTGCGGGAGCCGGATTCTACGGGGGCAGGCCACCGAAAGGCAAATACGCCTGTTTGGGGGAGTTTGCGACCGTGTTTCAGGCTGAAGTCTTCGCTATCCTCGGTTGTTCACTAGAAAGCCTGGAGATGGCCCTAGTTAATAAAAACGTGTTTATCTTCTCCGATAGTCAAGCTGCACTTAAAGCACTGACTGCCGTAGAAGTCTCGTCCAAATTAGTTCTGGAATGCATTGAGACGTTAAACATGCTGGGAAGGAACAACAGCATCCGCCTAGTATGGGTCCCGGGCCACAGTAACGTCCCCGGCAACGAAACCGCTGACGAACTGGCTAGGCTTGGGGCCGAGAGTCTCATATATGGCCCAGAACCTGTCTGTGGTATAACTCCCAGTACCACAAAACAAGTGCTCAAGGATTGGGGCCACACACTATGCAGGAAGCAATGGGCTGAGACCCCTGGCCTTAAACACTCCAAGGCACTAATTCCTGGCTTCAACAAGAAACTATCAGAATTAGTGCTCACCCTGGGTAGGAACCAATTAAGAATCCTTACCAGAAGCCTAACTGGGCACTGCAAGCTCAACAAACACCTAAACAGAATGGGTATTTGTAGCATAACGACTTGCAGATTCTGTGAGGAGGAGGATGAAACACCTATGCACCTTCTCCTCGACTGTCCTGCTCTAGTACAGAGCAGGAACAGGCACCTTGGTCGCCACGAATACTCATCCACAGAGGAAATTCGTGGCACCAACCCCAACCATATCGTTCAATTTATGAGCAGTATTGGGTTGGGGATGATTCTTTAGTGCGAAGGAGTCACAATAGATCCTCATGGGTCGCAGTGACGCCAGGGCTATAGCGACCTGCCTTCTTTAAAAAAAAAAAAAAAAAAAAAAATAACATTTTACAAAAAGCTTAAGACGTCTAAACATATTAGCTACATCCTACATTTAGTTTGAACGGTTAGAGAGTTTATCGAGATTTGTTGTGTAGTTAACTGAAAACAGAATATACTTTAATTTTTTTTTACAGATTGCGTATTCTATTGATCCATTATTTTTCTTAGAAGAAGAAATAGAGGCTGATACGATATCTCCCGAACTAAAGGCTAATAACATACACATTTTACAAGATATGCAGTTTATTAAACAAAACAGAAAGGAGGCAGAAATTCAAACCGAAATTAACACAGTATCAGACGCAAATAACATTACTCTAGTCAAAAACGGCTTAGAAATGCTAGAGCCACACCATTTCAGTAATCATACTGGCTATAACTACAAAACATCAAATATAGTAACTGTGAAGGAAAATAAATGTTTCAATGTGAACTTAGATATTCCAAATTACCAGCAAGTTTTTCCTGAAAGAAGTGATGTCAACTCAAATTCAAATGATGAATTCTTAAAAGATGCTATAAAACGTTGGGTGCACATGATTTTAATTGAAACAGGACGCTACACTGATCATGATGAGCTAAATTTTGTGTTTCAGTACTTGTTAAAACACCTAAAAATTTTGAAAAAATACAATTATTTCATATTAAATTCTAAAAATCAATATACACTAAAAACTATTCCTTGTGTGAACAATGATGACCTTCTAAGCACGATTGTATCTGATGAAAACGATTACAATAATATGACGATGGTAATAGAAAGATTAACGGACATGTTAATGGAAAAGATAAGATTAATTTACAAAAAGCAATATACTGTTCATAATGATACGGTTAAAAGAAATCTAATGATTAAAGAAATTTTACCCACGCTTGGAGATGACTACTATAAAGGTATATCATTCAATTTAATATATACTATCAGAGAATTTGATTTCTAGGCAGATAATTTGGTCCCGTTAAGTCTAACCCATCCGACAGATCATAGCTAACATTGAATTGACATTCAAAGCCGACCAAACGACGCAAGTCCGTCAACTACCTAGGCGAATCAATTTCCTCGATGGTACTTAGACTTACGTATACACACACACATACACGTCATGTACCTCCCGTTTTAGTTTTCAATATACTAATTGTACCTAAGTCACTTAATATAGTTAATTGTAATAAATAATAATATATATATTTATTGCAGACATAAACTTTCAAAAAGGCTTATTAAAATTTGACCTATATCCTGAAACGGAAAAGAAGATAATTAAAGAACCAGGCAGTAATAATACTTCTGCTAGTCTTTCTGAGATACAGACAGCTATACAAGACTGGCTGGACTTGTTAGATTTGCCTCAAGTTTTGCAAAATTACAAAAACATTGCTATTGTCTCTTTAGCTAGTGAAATAAAGAAAAGAATAGACAGACAAAATTACATAAAGTCACGTTCTCCATCTTATATCGTATCTGATGAAATTGAATTAGAGTATCTTCATTATTTAATTTTCAAATGGAATAACAAATATTTTCCCAAACATAGGATCGAAATGTTGAGAAATGTAAAAACTTTATTTTACAGTATTCGAAAATTAAACTCAGAAAATGATGTAAACAAAAAGAGCTTCAACAAGATTCATCCGGTAAATATTGTTGCTTATCCCGTTTTGATACAAGATAACTTTTACAGTGAGAATAAAAATAACATTAAATGCCTCGAAACACACTCCAATAAAATGTATACAATGATTCCTATGACTTTAGCCAGAAATAAGCCTAACCAGAAAGTACAATGTTTACAATTACAGTCAAATGTGCAAAATGTGGCCATAGGACACGACCCATATGAAGAGTATGATCAGTTTGTAAAATTATGGAGCCAAGAAATTACAAAAGATTTGTTTACGCCACAAGAAGCGAATGTGGTAGAAAAGGCTGCTCTCGGCATTTATAATGGTGTTTGGAAAGCAATACTTAAACTAAACTATAAGGAATCAATTCATCATGAATACTATGAAGATTTTCTTGAAAAAGAAATTGACGAGTTAATAGACTGTTTGCCACAAACACCGCAATTAAGATCTATAAGACACGTATTAAAAGTGCGTCTTGTCGAAAAAACTATGATCACACTTAAATACATTTGTAAGGACAGAGTAACATCTTTGAGAAATAAATTAGTTTTAAAAATTCAGGGTTATCTAGAAACACTTAAATTTGACGTAGATAATTTTAAAACTATTAATCCATGCTTAGCAAATGTAGCAGAAATGTATATTCTTTGGACTAAATATTCAAATGAAAATCAAGAAATAGCCAGGGCTTATAAAAAAAAAGTTTCTATAGAAGTAGGAAAAATATATCATCTTTTAAAGCAAAAATATCAGAAGGAGCTCGATACGTTAAACATTGAGACGTTTTATGAAAAATGTGTAAATGAATTACGCCAAATAAATATTTCAAATGACACATTACTTGAAGAGGCCGATAAAGTTCTTTTAGGACAAGAAATTGATCAATGGTTCGTTGATTTATCCTTGACATCCACAGATGTATTCGAAGACGAGGACCACAAGAGGATCATGAAAGATATTTTAATCACATTAGTTAAGGAAACTGAAAATAATATTAGTTTGAATGATGATGACAAAAATTCTAAGCTTCATTCGGTTATACGAAATATACTGGAAACAAATCTTATAAAGGAAGAAAATTTAAACGTAGATTTCTTGGCAAGTGAGCTTATTAATAGAATAGACAACATGAGGCAACTGTGTCCAAGAAATATGCAACTTTCTATAGTCCCAAATGAAAATTCACTATCTTTTGCGGAAAGAATAACAAAATATAAACTAGGCCTGAATGAAAACCAGCAGAATACACAGTTAGCTAATGATACTTTGAAGCAAATGTCAGATGATACAGCAGCAAACTCTACTTTAAATTACAACGAGCCAAGTACTTCAGTGATAAAAAATAATAACATTAAATGGCACACACTTCATGAAAATATGATACATTCAGATAACTCTGAAAATTCGATGAAGACCGCAATCGATTTGGAGGTACCACATACAAACAGCAATTCCAAAATAGACCACCAAACGCCAGAATCAGAAAATACATCTAAAAAATGTAGCTGTAAAATATCTACATGCAGCCTCAGAAATCAATTGTATATTCACGATGAAGAAAACGCCGTACCCATCAACCGATTCAATGACAATTCTAAAATAGTATTAAAAGTCCTAAAACCACACTACGAATGTGATGATAATCTAAAAGATACTAGTGAAAATAGCATTAGAGTTTCGAAAAGAGGACGCCAAACTGATTTGAACTCAATTGATAAATCCAATAAAATACCGTTTTCTAATGGAAGAGAGAATTCTAGAGATGTTGGCGTTAATGTTCTGCTTAATGATGATATATTGTGTAACTGTAAGGTTGGTGCTTTAGAGCCAAACTCTGTTCCTGACTCCAAAGGTTGCCAATGTAGTCATCGTTTTCGAAACAAGTCTGTCTTTCACTCTCAAACTGAAAATGGCGAACATCCTGCGTTTATTCCTGTATTGTATCCTTATCATTATTTTATTTGAGTATAAGTAACATGCTTATTATTTTTCACCAACGAAAGGATCGTAAATTTATTATTACGAATCACCAATTGTTTTTAAAAATAGTTTTTAAAAATCTATTCTATTCAAAAAGTTTAGTTTTTCGGCATTGGTAGACTTTTTTAAATGCAGCAATCAGCATCAATATCAAACAATAAGTACAACTTCAGATGAATGAATCAAACCAAAACAATTTATAAAAATATTTAATCTTTTAAAACAAACACAGCGTACAATATATTATATAAATGCATTTCGTATTACCAGAATTGAATTATTTACAATCTTTAAATGTGACAAGCTCTTACTTAATTTAAACCTCTCTTAAAACTAAGTCTGTTTAAATCGAAACGAGATTTAACTGGACGAAATATCGAGAGTCGTCTCGTTATTTAAAACATATTTTAAATTTTATAATAATTATTGTTTTTATACGACAAGTACCGCGTCTTTTTGTCTTGTTTCAATGCAAGCTGACCTTAATTTATGACAAAAAATTTATTTAAGGGCACTTACCGATGCTTGTAAGATGCGATGTATGTATTTTTTTCTTAATCATACGCCATTCTTTTTTTATTAACCGTATATAAATATTATGCAATATGACTAACTAAATATTATAGATATAACGTAATAAAGTTATAGTTGAATTTTAAAAAATATTGATTTTTGATTTTTGAGCGAAATTGTTATTTTCTAAAGTAGTCTTATATAGTTCCTAGAATAACAATAATAAATTGTTTGTCTTACTTACAGTACCCGGCAATAAATATTGCACATCGACCTTTGGAAAGAGACATTCGGCTAATTTCGGTTTCATAGAGCGTTATCTTTGTAGCACACACCTATTTGACATTATGTCAGTCGTTGTTCAAATTCAATAGAGTGCAGTCGCGTCCAGTTCAGAATAAATATCTAGAGTTGTTAACACCCCTAAATTTGCTACAGCTGTAATTTTCCAAACGAATTTTAAATACGTAAACATAATTAGAACACCCTTTTTTATTTTATTTTACCCGAACCTAAAGCCATAACTTATAGAAAATTTGGTGTATTTTATACAAAGAATAATAAAATTGTCAAAAGAAGCAAACCATAATTGTTTTAACAGCTCCTAATATATACCGGACTTTTTGTATTTCGTGCGTGGAGATAACGCTCTACAAAACCGAAATTAGCCGACTGTCACTTTCCAAAGATCGATGTGCAATATTTACCGCCGGGTACTGTAATAACAGGTTATATAAAATTGTGAACACAGAGTATAAAATTATTTAATTACAAAATATACAAAAATTCGTTGCAGTTTTATTCCGCATTAAAGCGGAATTAGTCTTAATATACCTTTAACAAAGTTGGTTTGAAACATCATACAAAATCTGAATAATAATTGTGATTCCTTATGAAATCTTTACGATCATGCTAATCCTCAGGAGATGCATGCCCCCATATTACCAATATTAGTTAATGGATTTCATAAAATATGTTCCAACGTTGCTTTCAAAAAGCTTATCAATACGAGAACAAGACGTATTTTGTAAGGTTTTCGTTACAAATAAATTATTTAAAATTTGACTGCCTGGCCTAGCCAGGCATTTGACTTCAGGCCCGAATAGCCTTAAATCCTGTATTAATACTCCTTGGAATAAAACTTCATTGCTAAGGATAACGCAACCCTTGAACAGGGTGGAAAGGTAAATTGTTATATTATACCTTATACTTTCTAGGTACGGTTGCGCTTCACCTTAATAATTCTAGGGTCTATATTAGTTTGAGTAACAAATGCCATTTTCCTCAAAACCTGATCTAAATCA
This sequence comes from Polyommatus icarus, assembly GCA_937595015.1. Taxonomy (NCBI): domain Eukaryota; kingdom Metazoa; phylum Arthropoda; class Insecta; order Lepidoptera; family Lycaenidae; genus Polyommatus; species Polyommatus icarus. Next base: position 6,926,379 of record OW569324.1, on the reverse strand, counting down.
CCGAATATTATGATTTTGGTCTCATTCGATTCGGAATAGCATCTAGAACATTCTATCAAAATTCCAAGAGGGGCTAAAAAAAAATGCAAAAGTTATAAACAATTAAGTAAACATAAAAAGAAGGGTTTACTTTTTTTTATATTTCGAAAACTATTTGAGATAAACAAAATTTCAAAATATATCCTTAAAGAGCAGGAAATTTCCCAAAAAAATCCTAGATCCTGGAACCTTATCGACAATGCTTATAACTTTAATTGAGCGGCGAAAGTAACGGTAAAAACGCGTAGTTCGGGTTTCGCGTGAATTGCCGCAATCTTCCACGTGAACTAAAAAATATATTTTAGTCTACTTAGTGCTATTTTTTATTCCTTAATATTAATATTTAATCACTTAAAATATTTTTTTAGTTCACGTAGCAGATTGCGGCAAATCACGCGAAACCCGAACCACGCGGTTTTATCGCTACTTTCGCCGCTCAATTACAGCTATAAGAATTATTGGTAAGGTTCCAGGATGTAGGATTTTTTTAGGAAATTTCCTGCTCTTTAATGATCCTTTTTCAAATTTTGATTATCTCCAATAGTTTTCGAAGTATTAAAAATAAACCAAACCCTTCTTTTTATGTTTACTTAATTGTTTATAACTTTTGCATTTTTTTTAGCCCCTCTTGGAATTTTAATAGAATGTTCTAGATGGTATTCCGAATCGAATGAGACCAAAATCATAATTTTCGGTGCATGAGATCAGGTTTTGACGAAAATGGCACTTGTTAACCAGAGTATATTCCATCAAATAAAATATGTTTCATACGCAGATAGCGATTCTACGTTATTTGCATTTGTCTAGTCGATGTTAGCGGGCCCCTAAGCGATCAAATTTATTCTGCAATATTACGTATTGCGCAATATTATTGACAGTCTAAGGTTGATATTGAACTCGCCCGCCTTTTAATCAAATTGTCAAATATCCTATAATCATATTGTTCAATAGTAATGTTCAATGATATTGCACAATAAAACTGATCGTCTAGGGGCCCACTTAGTTGAGCTTGAGACTCGAGTGCCATAGCCCTTGACATAATCCGACCAGTGAGTAGTGACGTCGGTCCGCCATCTTTGTAGGAATAATTTTCCCTAGGTCCTGTAGAAGGGCGGTCCGCGGGACACGGTGTATGTGGAGAGCGGTATGCCCTTGGAGCCGTATATCGGCTCCGGCGCGTTCTCGTACTCCACGTCGTAGTAGATGCCCGTCTGGTTCTGTAACGTTTTGTAAATTATTATTATTTGTTATAAGTAGAGAAAAAAGTTTGGATTATTTTCATAAAGTTGAATTTGTTTTGAAATTTTGGGTTTTGAATGTGGATAAAAAAGAAAATTAGAAAACATTATACAAGAGACAGGCTGCCAGTTTCGGAACATTCTATCGGGAAACAAGCCAACACATGAATCATCTTTGTTATCCAATAATAAATAATTAGCTATCGGGATGAGTAGAATTTAGTTTCTCGATTGAGTCAGCGTTTTATTTAACCAAGGGGTAGCACTTCCATCGTGGGTATCGCAGACACAATAGATTTTCAATTTGGGGTTTGGATTGGCTTTGCTTGCAATTATAGTAACTTACATGCATACTCCTAGAGCGTGACTTGGGTCTTGGCACCAGTAAGTCGGCGCGGTCTTGTACGTGGCTGGACGCCTCTGAGCTCGACTCTGATGTCATGTGCTTAGAGTACCCTGCAAGGAAATAGTTTAGTATAGTCGACTCTACTGAGTTAGAGCTTGGATGTTGATTTCTTAATCTTTTCAAGCTTCTGGACTCCAAAATATACATAATACATACAATTTTTTAAAATCGGAGTTCATTTGTAAGAAAGAGGCGAAAATGTAAATCTTTCTCTTTTGCTTCCTTTGAAGTTTGTGTGACAAATACCTAGCTTTTTAAGGTGAACGCAGATTTGGCCGCACCGCACGCACCGCAGTTGCCGCATTTCGAATTCTTCATATAAAGAATGTAGAAGTTGCGAAGACTGCGGCGCGGGTAGGTATGCGAGCTTGCCTATAACTTCATATAAAGAATTCGAAATGCGGCGACTGCGGTGCGTGCGGTGCGGCCAAATCTGCGTTCACCTTTAACGTTCACGGTAAATAAAAGTTTTTTGAACTGGTTCCATATTGTTTTGCACTTCTTCCGTGATCTGCATAATAATAATGCACTCCTAGAGTTGATATATTGATAGCTCTAGTTGTACTCACCGTATAGGTTGTGATGTGAGGCGGCGGTGTTGGCGCGCGAGTTGACGGTGTTCAGCGTGCCAGTATGGTGGCCGTGCATCATCCTACACATACAAATTACAAATATTATTATAATATGCGTCAGAACTCAGAATCTTTAGTTAATTATGATTTAAAGTTAAAACAGCAAAGTTAAACTTAGAAAATGTATGAGATATATTATAGCCAGTATTTATGACGTCTTGAATACGACGCCATATTGTACTGGAGTGCCACAAATGAGACTTCCTAACAAAATCACTATACTTCAATGCGCTAGTAGGTAGGTATATTTCGGAATTAATATGTCTGATGTCATTAAAGCATTACGTTTAGCTATGATTTCCACTATGACTGCACAGCTTTCCACATAAATGCTGTTTGATCTGTCCTATGATTAATGAGTGTAAAACAATTGTTGTACCTGGGCAGCGGCACAGGGGGCGGCAAAGAGGGGTACCCGCCGAACATGGCGGACGACGGCCGCGTCGACATGCCGCCCAACGCGTCCGGCTGCTGTACATACACACAACGTTAGATACGGGCTGGGATAACGTAATGCCGTAGCCGCATCTATCGTCACGAAGCTTCGTGCTATGAGACACACGCATATTATCGTCCAATGGTATCGTCTCAAGCACGAAGCACTACGCAGGTGCGGCCGCAGCATAAGTAGATGTTATTAGTGCAATATATTGGGATGGGATCCAAGTTTTGACCAGCCTGCCTAGCATACGCCAACGAGATATCTCACTCTACATGCTTCTCGATGTTTGATAGTTTGTATCTTCATCTCTATTGACCCTAGCATGACAAACATTTTTTCTCGCGTAGATCTATCATCGAAATAACACATTTTTATAGAGTTTTGCCGAGATAATGTCGAGATTTTGACATTATGAGACGAGCAGTTTTTAATTATCTCGAGAGTGAGATATCTCGTTGGCGCTAGGCAGGCAGCTGATCATGGTAGCTCAAGTGTTTATTATTCGTAGGTAGCTGCGAATCTTTTTCAGGATGTCAATAGATTCATATATAAATCTCCTGTCACGATGTTTGTCCGCGATGGATTCCTAAACTACTTAACCGATTTTAATGTTTCTTTTTTTAAAATGTGTGCTTTTTTCCAACTTGAGAGATAGGATAGCTTAGATCTTTGATTATAGTCGCAATTTTATTTTATTGCAAATTATTATTTGTCTATAAAGAGCGACCAAGACGCGGGTCACGGGATAGCGATGGACGTTGCCATGGTGACATACTTATAAATAGTCAATAATTCAATAAAATAATACGGGCGATATACTTTATATAATATGGCAAAGAAACGTTTGCCGGGACAGCTAGTAGATTCATAAATATCACGGGTTCTAAGGTGATGATCACTTGGAGTTACTACAAGTGAGCCTTAGGTAGCCTAGTGTAGGTTAGGTTAGTTGTGGGTTAAAAACAATGTTGTTCCTCGTTTCTCGTATACATTAAGCCTTAAGGAGAGAGATAACGTCATGCTAATCCCGGGTTAATTTTAACCCAAATCCTCGAAGTGAGCATATACCATAATTTGCGTTGTTGGATTAGTGTTTAGTATCGAAGGATTTCAGATGTCATACTTACAGCGTAGTGCTGGTTCGCTTGCGCCATCGCTTCAGCTATCTGCGCCCATCGCATTCTTTCCTCCAGAGTTACCTGCAATTTTTTTAAAAATCAGTTTAGCGTTATTAATTATTATTTATTACTGTCTGTTATTTAAAAAAGGAAAATACATCAAAGGGGTACGAAGATTTTGGCCGACCTACTGTCCGCCATTGTGTTTTTTCGCGTTCATGAATATTTTTTACCCGACTGCCGGGAGGGTTATTTCAAAAATGGATAGCTAACATCAATATAAACAATAAATAATCTGAACAAAACCACGTAAAGTGTCAAATTTCGAAGATATGAGCTGCCAAAGTTTTATCAATTCAAGATAGGTATTGCAATTTGCAACTTTGGCAGCTCAAATCTTTGAAAAACGCGAAAAAATATAATGGCAGACAGTAGGTCGGCCAGGATCCATATAAAAATCTGTACTCCTTTAAAGTGTTTGTAATGTTGGATTACAAACAAGGACGTGATTATCGACTTTTCATAATTTAAACGATAGTTGCGTACTCGTAGTTTTACTATAATATGTACCTGGTAAGGCGGTCCCCCCACCGGCGGCGTCTTGATGGTGTTGGCGGCCATGTAGTTGAACACGGGTGACCCCGTGCCGATCTTCTGATCCCGAGACCATTTACGACTGGAATAAAAAATTTTGTTGTTAATGTAGCAATGATTTTATAAAACTCTTTTCACATTTATTGCACGCACGCGCCGAACGCGCCGCGTTTTAGAATTCGTTGTACGAAATTTTGAAAGATTTGAAACCTCGCACATTTTTTTGAATTCATTGAATGTACGGCCGTAAGAGCACATTTTGGTTACGTCAGCTTTCAAACAAATACAAGACCAAAATCATTTGCTCCCTTTTGGGAGCTATGATCCCGCAGAAAGACTCATAAACCTTATAAACACGTTTATGAAGAAAGTATTAAACCTCAGAAAGTATATTATTGCTATTACTTGTATATTATGTGCTTATGTAACGTTAACGTACCTATATAGTTAACATTAATTTCAAAATACTTATTATGTTACACTTTCAGTGAAAGTTATAATTAAATAAGATCTTAAATTATATCACTTTGTATAATAATTAATAATTACGAAATTTTTTGTGTAGGTTTATTAGCTTTTAGCTATTTTGCATAACGTTAATAGTTTAGTACCCCATTTGCATTCAGATTTTCTCATGATTATTTTGGATACTAAGCATTTATTGCACGTAGCTTTCACTTTTTTTTAGATTTCAATTTAATAAAACAAACAATAATAAATATATAATGTCTGATGTAAAGAAAGACTATTGTGAAAAACATAAAATAACTGACTACGCTACGTTGGGCGCACTACGATAAGCTCGCTACGTTTACTACGGCTTCGTAGTACGCTACGTCGGAAGCGCTACGGCCTACGGCCTACGATTCAGCGCTACGCCGCACTTCTAAACGCTAACGTTACGCTACGTAGCTACACTACGATGGTTTGCTTCGCTACCTTTGTAGTTGGTTGCGCTATGTCCACTTTTTTATTTTTATTTAATCCGATACGTCCAACTTCCCTTTGCTTTGCTATTGCTGCTTAGCTAAGCCATACTATACGCATCGTGACACACTATGCTACATGTTTAAGCCAAATTGTAATCAGTAGTATGTACTATGTAGTATATATATCCCACAACCTGTACATTTTGTGGTACACTTTATGGAAAAACTATCACGCCTATTGATTTGTGCTTTAACATAGTAATTTTTATTTATACCACATGTGTTATCATCAGTAAGTCATGGTGTGAGGACGCGAGCCCTCACAAAGCTTGTCTTTTAGCTAGTAATTAGTTTTATCACTTACTCTCTTGAGCACAAACAATTCATTCATTAATCCGTCCATTAATTAATTAATTTATTACACTGACCTCCAAGACAGCAGCGCGGCGAGCGTGAGCGCGATGACGAGTGCGGCGGCGAGCGACGCGCCCACCGCCACGCCCACCACCTCGCCGTCCACCTCGCACGTCGATCCGTAGTAGCCCGACGTGCAACTGAAATACATCGGTCAATGTAGACCAGTGTTTCTCAACCTTTTTTCGCCACAGACCCCTTGGAAATCGGATACAGTTTTCACGAACCCCCTTAATAAAATAAGCAGCTAAAAATTCGGATTATGTATGGGTCAGAGATGACACCGCGGATCCCCATTATTACATATACTCGCGGGCCCCCAGGGGTCCGCGGACCACAGGTTGGGAAACACTGATGTAGACAATACTAACATGTTTTTAAAATAATTCTTGCCTTAAGCCCGTCACAGACCTAGCTATAATAAATATTAATACGTTTATAGCTAGGCATATTAATATATATTCTTTTCTATACTTATTTTATATTTCTGTGACATGTGGAGTTAGTATAGATTAATATGCCTTGCTATAAATATATTAATATATATTATAGCTAAGTCTGTGACGGGCTTTACGTCTACGTCAGACGGATATGTCATATTATGCTTCAGTCGTAGCCCGTAGGGTCCATTCAGATCGCAAAGCGACGCGTCTATGCATTTCTAAATTTGTATGGATTTGACAGATATAATATGCATAATACAACTGCAAAACATCTCACACAATTCAAATCTGTCAATTCAGTACAATTTTAGAAATGCATCTACGTGTCGCTTTGCGGTCTGAATTGATCTTTAGTCTAAAAATTATCAACAATTTCATTATCATTTTCAGAGTTACAATTTAGTTTTTAAATAGTCATTCAAGGGTCAAAAGTTAACTCAAAAGATTTAAACTCAGAATACCAAAAAAAAAAAAAGTCAATGGAAGATCGAACTGTTATAACTTTATAAGTTATAAGTTTATAACACAGCCAATAAATTTTCACTAAATACTTACGTGCAGTACGGCTGTCCGTTGGCGTACCGGCAGACGCCGCGCTCGCTGCAGTGCGCGGACGAGCACGCTCGACACACGCGCCCGCTCAGCGCCCCGCCCCCCGCGCTCGCTGCGTCCAGCGTCGTGTCCGGGCATACGCATCTGTGACGTCACAGGTTATGTTTATTTTACTACATGTTCGAATGCGGGTCACAAGATCAATTATTGACTTATTTATCAAAAATATAACCCATACTAAATAGCGAAAATGTCTTAACCTGGTTAAGCAACTCAATCGACTTTGATATTTGGCATGGAAACATTGGATTGTGTTATCATAGAAAATGTACTATACGAATAAAAAGAAATAACTGACGAAGCTGATCATAACTTAATTACCTGAAGGCGCCCCATGTGTTGATACAGGTAGCCAGTTGGTGACAGTCGTTTAAGTCAGGTGATGCACATTCGTCCAAATCTGAAATGAGATTCAGTTTTAAGCACTATAAACCAATAAATTTATCAAATTATACGTTTTTATGATATTAACGGCCTGTTCCACCACTTCCTGATAAGTGCCGAATAAGCTATCCACTTAACTTGATACTTTATCAGAAACTGGTAAAACAGGCCCGTAATGTGCCTAAAATTATTTTCAGTCGATATGGATTGTCTAGGGAAGGAATAGGGCTTGCGACCTTAGACTGTTTCAGGCTAAGTAAGTGCTTCGGTGTCTCCACGCCCACCGCTGCACGACCAGTCTACGTATTTCTATGAAAGGGTCAGTCTGATCTAAAGTCAACTCACCCGTAGGAGCGTGCACGCTGCCGGCGGGCGAGTCCACCCACATGGCGGACACGCCCACGTTCATGGAGCGACGCCGGATCACGCCCAGCAAGTGCTTCTGTATCTCCACGCCAACCGCTGGACGACCCGTTTCTGCTGTTTCTTGCATCTGTTGACAGAGGTCCGAATTACAACTATTACTAGTCACTTTCCGAGGCTCCGTGTAAATAATAAATATAGTATACAATAAAATAAAATATTTCTTCTCGATAAAAGTAACCAATATAATACATAAATAGTATTTTTGCGTAAAATGGCATCTTAGATATTATACGTCTTTGTTTTCACATGTCTGATTTTAATTCAGGCTTCTTCCTTCTTCATTTTAGTTCTAGTTCTTTTCACGAAGCTCCACCTAACCAGTAACCACATATTATCCACTGTACTATTGTGGAATAGGTCGGCTTATTTCTGTTATTCTAGATCTACGGCTTTGGTCTCTACCTATATTTAAGGCTCATCATCTGCTTAAATGTTCGAGAGAGGTACGACCGAGGAAATTGAGTCCTAGGCAGTTGCCGGACCTACGGCTTATGTCAATTCAATGTTAACTGTGATCGGTCGGCTGGGTTTGACATAACGCGACCAAACTACGTAGGTCCCCCATCTGCTTGGGAATCAACTTCTCTGATAGTACATACCAGTAGGGTGTAGTTGACGAAGACCCTGTTGTCCTGGTCGTCCCGGTACACGGAGTTGACGGCACCGCTCACGAAGTCGTCAGAGAACGGAGTCATGGAGAATGCTGAGTCGATCTGAAGAAAAAGGTACAGAATCATATAATTGTTATGAATTTTATGTGATATTGTGTTATTTTATGTAATGCATATAATATAGGATACATGCGATTTTTTCTCGATTATAACGACCAAAGTCAAAAGAAATGTTTTGGCATTAATTTGTAATTATACAGGGTGTAACATAACTAAGTGATAATACTTTAGGGTGTGTACGTGTTCCTTGTAGAGAACTCACCGTGAAAGTATCAGCGCTGAAAGACCAAAATTTTTTTTCAGTTTTGTATGGGCAAGCACCCCAGCTTAGTTTTGTTTTACCTAGGCACCTGTAGATCCTGTATCGTGATCCACGCGTTTTAGCAAGCAAATTATATACCACTAATTTGATATTTTTCCAACGAACTTACAGCGCGGACAGCTTCAAAACTGAGTTGCTGGTACGGCTCCGACTCCTTGTCAGCTAACTTCACGTCCCAGGTTACCTGAAAACCAACGAAAACTTGTAAATGTTTGCTTTACAAATATCTTATGCTTCAAGGAAAAAAAACAGAAGCTATATCGCTTACAAATTGTTTATTTATTTATTTAAATCAGGCATCTTGCCCATATTATATAATATACTATAAGAAATCGTTCAGGCCCAATTATTTTCTTTGAATCCGGGTTTAATTATCAAATTGCTCTGCGAGCTTTGGGTTATGGGTTTTGGGTTATTGTATACTATCTACTATCTAGTATTTCTACTAAACGCCTCCGTGGTCTAGTGGTTAGGAGCGTGGCTTTCGACTCGGAGGTCGTGGGTTCGATCCTGGGTCCCGTGTTGGAAACATGTTATTTCCAAGTTTGGTTAGGACAATGCAAGCTGAGCACCTGATTGTCTGACAAGTAAAATGCGTCGGATGGGCATGTAAAAAGTCGGTCCTGCGCCTGATCTCTCGCCAGTCGTGTCGGTCTGCCGTCCCACTGGGTTATGACGATGAAGGAATAGAGAGCTCTCTTGTGTACTGCGCACACAATGAAACTGGCCACCGTCACCGAAATCGGTGTGGGGAGTATTATAATATACTAAACCCTTGCATTTCGAATCGCCTGGGCACTGATTGAGTATTGTTATACCCGTAGGTTATACCAGTTTACTATATAGTTACTTTTTTTATAAATAAGGGGGCAAACAAGCAAACAGCTCACCTGATGGAAAGCAACTAGCTTCGCCCATGGACACTCGCAACATCAGGAGAGCTGCAGGTGCGTTGCCGGCCTTTTAGGATGGAATAATGGAATGGTTGAAGGTTTGCAGGTGGTATTGGTCCGGAAATACTGCTGGTGATAGTTCGTTCCAGAGTTTGGTTACCTTTCTATCATACAGCCTGTCAACTCTGACGCTGAGCAGCAAGGAGACGACGCGGCGGCACGGGTCGCGGTGCACGCGCCGCGCGTACCCCGGACGACATTGACAGGAAGATATACCTGCAGATATAGAATAGATTATAGAAGTCGATATACAGGTTGTAACAAAACTGAGTGATGCTGTATCTCTATATCCTTATCGTCTAAATTACGTAGGTACCCTTTTACCCACTTCCAAAGAGGTTAGAGGACGTTCTATACTTATATTCACCGACTTCCAAAGAGGACGTTCTATATTCGACTGTGGATATTTTCTATTGACCTAGACTCATACCACCACTTTTACTGCAAATAAAGAACTAATTACTGACTGATTACTATCTACAAGGTGTTACAAAACTAAGTGATAATATTTTAGGATGTGTATGTGTCGTATAGAGTTCACTGTGAAAGTCGCAGCGCTGAAAGACCAAAATTTTTTGTCACTTTTGTATGGGCAAGCGGCAAGCGCCCCAGCATCACGAGTTTCCCCATACAAAAGTGAAATAAAATTTTGGTCCTTCAGCGCTACTACTTTCACAGTGAACTCTATATAAGGGACACATACACACCCTATGTACAGTCGATCACAGAACCTCTTACTTTCTTTGTGAATGGGTTAAGTGGGTACGTAATGTTGACGATAAGGATGTAGGGATGCTGGTAGCAGCATGGATGTAGAATGTAGATCCAAACTAATATTATAAACGAGAAAGTTTGTCTATGTTTTAAAGAAGCCTGAAACTTTGTGTGCTGATTTTTTTTTAAACGAAAATACGTAAGCTTTCTATTAGGAAAATTGTTGTACTCCTACTTCTATCCGTATTAAATTGCCCGCAAAGCCGTTCAGCGGTTCTAGCGTAGACAGACAGACATAGTTTCGCATGTTGAATATTCAGGAAGTATAATTAAAGTACGTGAATGCCTTTTCCCCCTTCAATGAAGTCGAAGGATTAGCGCCGAAATCGGAACACATGCTATACCGGAAATAACAGACCGGTTAACCGATTACTGATAAAATATCGTAACGTAATATTAAGTGCCCGTTGTACACATTGGGCCAATGGATGGAGCCAGCGCATTGGGCCAACGTGGAGAGTACGAAATGCCACTGCCAACTCATTGTCAAGTAGGTGTTCTATGCGTTGGCCCAATGCGCTGGCTCAGTGCGTTAAGTCAATGTGTACAGCGGACTTAAATATTGTTCTAAAGTGAATTTTTATAATAGGCTTAAGGGCCGGGGCACAAAAACACGGCACGACGTCGTACGGTGCCAAAAACCACGACACGGCGCTGTACGGCGTCGTACGACTCATTTTGAATTTCTACGTGAGTTTTTACGACACGACGCCGTGTCGTGGTTTTTTACGACGCGCGTCGTGAATTTCCACGACACGGCGCCGTACGAAGTCGTACGACGTCGTGCCGTGTTTTTGTGTCCCGGCCCTAACTTAGAATGTTCAGATTGGCACGAATTTATAAAGAAAAGTGTTAGTTACCAAATAGTAACAATTTACCTGCTTCAGTTCTGCATTTTTCATTCTGTGCCTGATCGCAGGTAGAGTCATCTCCGACAATACACGTGTCGATTCTGAAAAATAAACATACAATTTTAAGGTGATTGTAAAATTATTTCCGCAAAATTAGATTGCAAACGACAAATTTAACGAATTAAAAATTAATTTGGTATAAACTAAATGATTGAATGCAACATGACTAATAAAATAACTAATAAGTCATGTTATGTGTTGCATTCAAAAATTTCCAAAGTATGGAATTAAGCATAAAGCATTGGCTAGTCACATCATGCTGAAAACCCATCAGTAAAAAGTCCTGACGGAAAAGGCTTGAGCCATTATTACACTAAACTGTATTCAGGAAATTAATTCTCCTCCTAATTTAAAGCACCAAGGCTTACTAAATTATCCTGCTAAAGGCAGCGCCCTGACCCAACTACTGGGCCCTGAAAAAGTGTAATATATCAGGTTCAGCCTGGCATTTCTTACCTGACTGTCGGCTGTGGTCTTCTATAAGCGTGTTGCGGTCTTTGCACCGGTTGTGGTCGTCTGACAGGTGTTTGCGGTATAATATCGTCAGCTGGTATAGCTACTCCCGTGCCCAGAGTTGGTCCTAAGGACGTTGGAGGTGGGGCTGTAAAGTACAAAAAAAAATTATTTAACAATCTACATCTTATACTGTATACTAATATCATAATCATAATTATTGCGAAATTATCTCTTTATCTTTAATTTTCATTTTCATTTTTCATATCTGACTGTCAGTCTGATATTCGTCTCCCTTCACGCTGCCCCATGTATTATTTTCCACCGTGGCTTAAACTGTCTAACCGATTTTGAGATACGTCGAGTTCCAGGAAAGCTCATAGGACAGTTTTTGTCCCAGAAAATGTATGGCATTTGCGCGAGAATTTTTTTCAGCGCAACATATTTTTATTTGGTCCAAGGGCCGTACCACGACACTGTTTTGACCTTCACGCTTAAACTATCTAACCGATTTTGATAAAAGTTTTGGAGATACGTTGAGTCCTAGGAAAGCAATAGAACAGTTTTTGTCCCAGAAAATGTATGGCATTTGCGCGAGAAATTATTTTCAGTGCAATATAATATTTATATGGTCCAGAATTTGTTAACATAATATTGCTTTCTTACCTGTATGATGAGGTACACTCTGTACTTTCGTAGGGCTTATAGAAGGAGTTGACGTATCGAAAAGGTTGAGGTAGGTTCGTTTTCCATCAATTGACACAAATCCTTGGTCTCCTGATGGGGACACGATGATGTCATCATGATTATGTGGGTGGATGTTTATGTGTTCTATGTGCACTGAAAAAAACATGATGCTGATAAATGACTTTAAAAGTACTCCTTGTAAAAAACGTAAGGATACCTACTTAGTATTTCTACCGTAAATTTTAAAATATCTTAAAATCAACTAAAGCAGTTTCGGTTAAGCGGAGAGTCTCCCAAGATACATGATTCTTACTTTGAGTAGTTATATAGTTTTGATGACAAGCATATCTACATATTTAGCATTCATACAAAAGCAATAGATCGTATTTCTTGAATAAAGGTAGTTAATCGTACTGATTTTACCATATCATGAATCTTCTATTTAAAAAAATGTGGAAATCAAAATTAACACAATAATATATTACCTGAATTGCCCTTTTCTCCAGGCCCTTGGATAGCAGAAACAGTCACGTCGAATATTTCTCCATAGCCTGGTGGTAGTCTCGTCTCTGCGGCCGTTATGACTGATGCCTCTGGCCGAAATCTCGTCCCATGCGGCTTAAAGTCGGTGTCGTCCAGGACTATGCCTGGCCGCGGCCTGTATGGGTGTGGTATTTGAGACGCTGAAAACAACATAAAATTTTAATTAAGCAATTTTTTATGATAATTTTTAGTTAAGTAATTTTTTATTTATACTTACTTGGCAGTGGTTGAGTGTTTATGGCCGACGTTTTAATATCCACGTCAATGTTTGTTGATCCTTCGAGCGCAGGGACAAACGATATTAATCCTTCTGTTGGCGTTGGGGTTGAAATGAGTTGTATACGCGGGGCGGTTTCAGTAACTGAAGCTTCTATGAAAGGAGCCGCTGAGGAATCATTTTTGACTGGTTTTTCCGTTGGTTTGTCATCAGTTATTTTATATTTCAGTTTGTCTTTCTCTGAAATAAATGTGTCCTTTTTCTTTTCTTTTTCTAACTTGGAGGGTTTTTCAGTCTTGGGTTTCTCAGTCGTTGTTGTCTTCTGCGTGGTCGTATCTGTGGGTTTCTCTGTGGTTGTTGTGGTTGTACTTGTGGTCGATTCTGTTGTGCTGGATGTGGTTGTGGGTGGTGTTGTTGATGGAGCTGATGAGGTAGATGTAGTGGTGGATGTCGAAGTTTCAGCAACAGTAGTTGGTTGTGTTTCTTTTTCGTTTTCTTCTGTCGTGTTCTTTGATTCTGTTGTTGTCTCGGTTACCGGCTCCTCGTGATGTATAATATTTTCAAAATGTGTGAAATTATCATTAATAGTGAGCTCATCTTGAGGCTCATTCAAGTCTGGGTGTTCCGGTGGTGGAATGAGCGTAGGTTTGTAGAACGGAAGATTGGGGTTTGGCCTACGATTGGGTGGTCTCGGGCGCCTCTGCCAGGGAGGCATCGGCCGGTAGTAGCCAGGTCGATTGTTCAGTGGTGGTACAATTTGATCTGGTAAATTGACACCATGAGGTAAATCGAAGGGGTAAGGAGGTGGTGTTTTAGTAGGTGGGAATGAATGAGGAGGCATCGTGATGGGTTTGTCGTATTCCGGTGGTGGTAGTTCAGTAATACGCGGCGGACCACGATTATTAATTCTAGAAGCCATCGGCCGTCTTCCGTTGAGCTGGGTGTTCGCTTGGACATTGACGTTTCCATTTAACAACTTGACGATACCCGTAATTATATTTTGTATTTCACTATTTTGACGACCTTCTCTAAGGGTTGCGGTCGAGAAGATTGGTTGCACTGCAGTAGGTCGGATTTTGGGCCCCGTAGGTGCTAGTGCACGCCCCTTCGGAGCCCTCTTGCCTTCCCCCGGAAACTTAAAATCTAGCTTGTCACCGAAACCGGATGACATTAACATCGCTTCTTCTTCTTTAAGATGATCGAGTGTTTTTGTCGGTAGTATTTCATAGTATTTTCTTTTGTTATGCATTTCTAAATCGTTGTCTATTTCGTTGTTGTTGGATACTGGCAGTTCTGCTACGTTAATTGATCTGGGACCTCTGTTTGGTTCCGCCGATCTTTCTATTACGATATGTTTTTCTTCTTCCACATCTTCAGCTAAGTTATCTTGTTTCACTTCGATGTTGTCATATTTGGCACTAGGTTCTAAACTAAAGGCTATGTTTTCTAATTGACTCGTCTGTAGTAAATCTTTTTGTAGCTTTTCATCGACTACTGATTTTGGTGATAGCTGTGATATCGTGTATATCTCTTCGTACCCTGTAAAAGAAAAAAAAATACATATTACAATTATACGTATTAGTATACTTAACATAATGGTACCAGTAGACTAATATTAGTAATTTATAATTTTATAAACTTTTTTATATGAAACGACTCATTTGAATCAAGAAAACCAAATACCATAACCCTTTTATTATTACTACAGTTTGTAAGCTTGACTCTACTATAGTAGCGCTTTCATTTGGTAACCGTGTTTTTTACTTATTGTGTTCAAGTTAATTTCGTTGTCACATTACGTTGACACACTGCGACGGCAAACGGTAATGATATAACTGTGACATAAGCGCGAGACAATACCATCCTTTGAGACTTTCACTCCGAATCTGACAAGGCGCAAGCGCATGGCAAACCTTGAAAAATTGAGATTGCACTCCAGATTCAATCCTATCTTGAAATGGGATTAGCGGATTACTGCTCGTTAAAGAAAACACATCTACACAAAAGTTTAAAAGCGTAGTAGCCGATTATACTACAGCTTTAATAGAATATAACATAAAATATGGTATTTTATATAAACATTCGAAATTTTAAAACAAAGTCTACAAAGACAACTTTTCCTTTGCTTTCCCATAAACTTCTCTAGTTTAAACATCTTATAATATTGAAAAAAATAACGGTTGAAAAAGCTGCAAATCACAAATCACGATTGTCGTGGTCATTGACAGATCGATCATTGAACTGATATGCATAATTGCAAATGGAAACCTGTGTGCATATGAAACACAGAGATCGAAAGATCGGAAGTTGGAATGCACGTTTCTATCGAGAACAGTTAATGTAAGCGGTATTGTAACGGCTGAGCGATGTTACGGTACAACACATAAACGCTAAGTCGATTATGAATGAAATGCATTGCAGGAATGTCTTGATTCTTGGCTAAGAGTATAATAACAATTGTTTACTGTTGGTTATATTCAAGTGGTATACAATGGCCAATGGTAAAATGGTTTTATAAAATGGCCACGTTGATTTTTGTAGAGTTGTTAGTGTAAGTTTGGCAGTCCTCGTAAATTTTTGGGTATGGTTGAACACAAATGAAGTTAACGACACTAGTCGGATAATTACAGCTCTACTTTAAAAGAGTAAATAATAATTTTCAGGTATTTTTAAAAGCATATTAAATTTTATTTTAGTAAACACCTAAAAGACGCGAGCGTGTTAAAATCTGGGCTTATTAAAAACCTACGTTGTTTCTTCGGTGATAATTCTTTACGAGTAACCATTACATGCAATGAAGAAATGTACCAGAAACAGCTACGTTACAAATAATTTGAATAAGTAATAAAATCTCTCCAACTTAGTATAACATGCTTATAATACTATCTTCATCATAATACATTTAAACAACTGTTGATACAGACTTCTTTCGTGTGTCCTCTAGCAACTAAATAATTAATGTGTAAATTAAATAATTAGAAATTGAGATATAAATAGATATTGTATAGTTACATTCAGGTTGTCGTACTGATTACGTTCTATTTCAAATTCTAATCACTGATTATTAAAATCAAGATTTTAGTCAAATAAAGCCGGTAAATCGCAATGAAATTGATTCGCTTCGATTCATTTGTCTTCCGTAAGCCCTTTACCGTTTCAATGTTTTGTTTTCCACATAAGAAAGTAATTGGCTACATAATTATTTCCATACAATTTTTGTTTAGTAAAAACCTATCTACTCCTGTGCTGCCAAAGAATAATGTTTAAATAATGCATTACCGATTTCAAGTTAAAAAGTAAATGGTCATAAAATTAAGATTACTAAGACTGGTAATGTTCATTTGTCAAGCGTTTCTATTGGTTCTGTTGGGGAGAAAACTAAGTATTAAAGAACACTGAACACGCAAAATATGTGCTAGTTACAAGCGGAAAGTAACCAAACAAATTACATAGTTAAACAAGTAATATTTTAAGATGACATGGCCACATTATGCCTATACCATTTTCTCGAGCACGATTAAAATATCAAATAAACTCACATTCGCATTTAGAATATTAGTAAAATGAGTTCCAGGTAAGCCATGTAGGTACTCTTATAATAATTACTAATTAGAAACTAAGGCCCGTATTTTGACAGCCAACCAATCACAGAGCCTGAACCGTGTCTTGAGACCGAGATGCATCTCGAGTACTGACCAAAATTACGGGCCCAAGAATGAAATAAACTATATAAAGCTTGACGCTCGCCTTACGCCTAGCAGAGGTCGTAGATTCGATCCCTGATTTGTTCCCCGATCCTACGTAAATGTTGTTTTTAAAGTTTAGGACAATTATAAAGACTGATTTTCTAACAAAAAAGTTGATCTATGATGAGGATGAGTATTTTAAAGTCGGATTGACTGTGTCTGATCTTTAGCTAGTCGTGTCAGTCGGGTTATGAGAGGAAAGAAATAGAGTGTCTTTCGCGCACATATTTCAATGGCGCTATAAAAGTTACTCTTAATTTCTCCTGGGAATATTCTGAGACACACACCGAAATAAGTGTGTAAAAGAAAGAGATCTTTAGTAGGTAAAATTAATTTAATAAATTATTAAGACTACAGCTACAAACCCAATATCTAATAAGTTGTTAGTTTATCATCAGTTATCACCAACCATCATCCTCAATTAGAATATCTTAAGATTTCCTCATATTAATGCTTCATTATCACACTTTTATCATTAGCCATGACACAGCCAGAAAAAAAACATACCAATGTGTGTGTTTTTCGAAGTTCTGTGGGAGCAGTTCCGCAGGTTTTACCGTGGACAATATGAACGGGATTGTTTGTTTACAATTTACACACAATACTAACGTTTACTGTGTGAACTGTGAACTCTATCATTCTTACTAAGATTATTATCATCAAGATTTTAGAAATTGTATTTTCTGTTTTATTGAACTACACGAATTTACTCGTAAATGACTAATGACCATATTTTCAGGATATTATCGAAAAAGTTAAGTCAGCATTATTATTATTAACTTATGATTTTACCAAATTGACTAAATGCATTATTCGGTATACTGGAATACCCATTACCCGTGGTACCTGTGCCCGTTTACATTATTCCAGTGGAAATCTAGCACTAGATTGGATAACTGGATTGGAATAATGTAAACTAGCTATAATACAGCGCTTGGTAGTGCGAAATATACCTTTTACTAAAGTTATTTACGAACGTATAAGAGAATTGAGATTCAAAGAATCCATCCTAAGGGCCTGTTTCACCAGTTTCTGATAAAGTGGCGAATAGGCGATTTACAACTTTTTTGACAGATTCTCCATAACATTTTAAACTTTCGCTTTCCATTATAATTAAAACTTGTTATTCGGGACTTAACGCGACTTATTTCAATAGTCTCCAGCCTGGAATCCAGTGATTAATAAGTGCAAACCGCGTGTGTCACCTTTATCAATAAATGTAAACCCGGATACAGTTAGGGCCTGTTTCACCGCTTCCTGATATGGTGCCAGATAGGGTTATTTGACAGATTTTCCATACTCCATCTGTCAAATTAAGTGGTGGATAGCCTTATCAGGAAGCGGATCTGTCAAATTTAGTGGTGGATAGCCTTATCAGGAAGCGGTGAAACAGGCCCTTATTGTTGTGTGTCGCACTGAACCTGCTGAGTGTAAATATACTGGAACACAAATGTTAGACAACTCGAGGGTAGTCGAAGATCAGACGGCCCGGTGCAAACGAAGACGTCGCGCTCCTGCAGTCCCCTCGTGACCACGGCCGTTGCAACACGGCCGAAACGTCGAGAAAAAGTATGTGAGTAGTAGCACTACTATTGAAATAAGTCGCGTTAAGTCCCGAATAACAAGTTTTAAAGATTCTCCTTATTTTATCTATCAAGTTAAGTGGTGGAAAGCCTATTCGGCACTAGTGCGAAATATACCTTTTACTAAAGTTATTTACGAACGTAATAAGAGAATTGAGGTTCAAAGAATCCATCCTAAGGGCCTGTTTCACCACTTTCTGATAAAGTGGCGAATAGGCGATTCACAACTTTTTTGACAGATTCTTCATAATTTATCTATCAAGTTATGTGGTGGATAGCCTATTCGGCACTTATCAGGAAGTGGTGAAACAGGTCCCAATCTTACTTCAATAGCGATGTAAATATGATTTGTTACACTTTATCAGCAATCAGCATCATAACAATTGTATTACAACGTGCCGGGTATCAGTAGGTTGTATACAGATACGTAAAAACGAAAGCACGCCAATGATAGGAGAAAGTTGGATTCGACTCGTGCGGGCGCTGATATTTTAATACACTTTCCCCCTCTACCATCGGTAATACAAACCCGAGATAAGCAATACTGATAAATCGATACGGCGGTCACAAGATAGTTTAATTTGAGCATAGTGGTATTAGCAATTTAGCATTAGTTATTTATATTTATATAATATAATTAGTTATTGAACTCGTATAGTGAATTATTATCGGTGAACCCGTCCGCGTCAGTTTTGTCAGTACCTATCTAAAGACTCAAAAGCAATCTACTTCAATCAATCAATCAATCAATTATATATCAATATGTTACATGTTTCGGAAAATATTATGAACATTGACTACAAAATATAAAGGATTTTAAATTCTGTTAAAGCTTCTCCTTACAACATTGAGATGAAATCTTAAAAAAGGAAACTAAGTTGTTTGACTTTTTGTCAGCTATAGAATGATGATTTTACAACATATTTAAAGCGAAGAAATTTGCGAAGTTTTGGAATCAAAAGAATTGTTTCACTCATCCGCTTAAAAGCCCTAAAATAGCCCAAGGAAAATATGATACAGGTACTCGTTTATCATTGAGCTGTCGTTAATTTCCGTTCAGTGCAGTAGCGAGGAATCTGAGCGGTAAGGAAAAACTTTTTAATTTTTTTTAAATTTTTGGTTACTTTTTAAACCGGTGATAGGTCTGGCCTTACACTGAATACGAGGGTCACTAAACAAGAGAAGTAAATTCGAGGTTAATATGGCAATAGTATGCATTCCGTGAAAGGGATTTAGGATTGCACGTCAGGCATGCCAAAAGTTATACCCATAAAGTTAATATACCTATCGGAATAGAGCAACAATCTCGAGCTGTCAAACGTAACCAAAATTGGTTTTCATCAGTGTGAAAAATATGTGTACGTATACACTTACACAAGCATGATTGAACATGAATTCTATGAGATTATATTGACAACGTGCGGCACGTGCCGACTGGACGTCAAAAAAAGAGTGCTGCTGTCATGTATCACACGTCTCTTTTTACCACGCGGTGATACTGATAGTGGCATCTCGCTTGCTCAGGCCTTTGTTTCTCTATTCCGCTAGGTATATTAACTTTATGGTTATACCTGAGAGTTTTAACTTTTTCTGGAACTTCAGCTTTTTTTCTAAAACTAAATTTTTGAAGTACAACTTGCTACAAAAGCAGCATAGAATTTTATATCTATGACAGTTAATTGCAATGATCAGAGAATGTTTGCTTGCTTTGAATAGGTTGCGAAACTACTGGACTGGTTCTTAAGAAAATATGTGGCATAGGAAAAATTAAGGACGGAGAGGGATATTTACTTTTACCGCTAGAAAATATATAATATTATACGCATCCTGCGTATACCATCTAGTAAACAAAATATCTTGTGGATTGTGAATATTCCCTCGATCGTGGAAAAACGAGACACAATAGCCTTTCTATTGTTATCGCGGTCACATGCGACCACTTGGGGCTCGAAGGAATATACGAAATAATATAAATAACAATAATTAAAATAATAAACAACAAAAACAAGGATAATTGGAATTATAGGCATGACAAAATTAGGCACCGAATATCGACTGGTTTACTGACATTGACCCTAAATGGAGAGGTACATGATTCTTAATTTAATCTGTTCGCACTTCTTAATTAAGATTTTAAAGATTGTATCAAGTTACCTGATTTAAGGAGTACATTCATGTAATCGATTTTTTATTACTAGCAACATATAATTCATAACGTTTTAATTTTTTTAGACAATATATTGTAATCTGAATTAATTTAAGGTACTTAGTACAATGTTAGTAGTACAATGAAGTTATTACAAATTCCTAAAATTTATTTTTTAATCTCTTCATTTTTTCCTTTAGTAAGAATTTACGGCATAAAAAATCTAGCATTCTAGTTCCTAATGCAACTATAAATAAATAGACACCTCTTTTTTGAAAGTTGGATATCAAGTGTTCCACACTTTGTGTTCTTACTCTATATTAAGTTTAGTTTAGCTGTTATCCGCATTCAGCATACCTTAACTATGAGCTAATATAGTGAACTATAATTATGCTATTATCAACGCCTAACCTTATTGAACTATTGGGCGTGTTCTACTAAATTAAATATAATAAGTGCTATAGCTTGGGCCCCAATTCTACCTTATATATTTTTAGCAAAGACTTTCCGTCTAAAAATGTAGTAAAACTTCCAGCCATACACCATAACTCCATCCATCCAGCCATGTATCTACGCTGGCAAAAATGTTGATTTCCTAGTTTTAAATTCCTAACAATATCCATCAATAAAAATCATACACTTTAAATAGTACGCACAAAAATAATTTTACCTTTGCTAGGGAAAAGTGGGACGATAAATGAAAAACGATGTTGGCTGAGGGATCGCTGAGCTCCATAATTAATCAGGCAGTCAATATTTAAATAATATTTGTCAAAGTAGTGCATACCTGCATAACTTCGTATTGTGTTTTAAACGGAAATTGAGCCAAATTGTATCCTTGATAACGACCGCTTACTCGCAGCCCGCGGTATAAAAGCTACCGCACTATCGGACATTAATCACACACAGTGTTACAATCACAAACAACACAATGAAATTCTTGGTTAGATAATTTTTGTTATTTTTATTTGTTGTTACATATCAAAAAATATAATATAATGTGCCTAGAGAAAATCGTGTGAAAATAAAGTAGCGAAATAATTTAAATTAATTTAAATTTAAATTCGTAGTCTTCTTCGAAGCTCTTATTTATTTCAGATTAATAATAATCCCTTGTGTTTTTTATAGGTAATCGCCGCCGTCCTCGCATACGCGTCAGCCGCGCCCTCCGGCGCCCTGTACGGTCATGGTGCTCCCCTAGCGGTAGCCCATGGCGCCCTGGGCCTGGCCCATGCCGCTCCCCTGGCCCTTGGCCACGCCGCCCACGGCATCGCGCCCACCATCTCCTCCGGTGACATCCAGGGCGCCGCCATCGACGCTCACGTCGTAGCCTCCGACCACGCCCGCGCCTCCCTGGACCTGGCCCGCAACCAGCACGACCAGGCCGCCGAGCTCCAGGGCCGCGCCATCAACGCCGCTGAAGACCACGCCTGGCAGTCCCAGAGCGCCGCCCAGACCGCCTACGCCGCCGCCCAGACTGCCCACGCCGCTGCCGACGGCCACGCCGCCGGAATCGCGCCCATCGCCGCCCGCCAGCTGGCCGGCCACTCCCTCGCCCACGGTGCCATCGCCGCCCCCGCCTACGCCGCCCACGGTGCCATTGCCGCCCCCGCCTACGCCGCCCACGGCGCCATCGCCACCTCCTACAGCAGCCACATCGCTACCCCCGCCCTCGCCCACGGCGCCTACGCCGCACCCGCCTTCGCCCACGGTGCCTATGCCGCGCCCGCCCTCGCCCACGGCGCCTACGCCGCTCCCCTGCTCGCCAGCCACGGTGCCGCCATCAGCCATTCCACCATCAGCCATGGAGCCCCATTGGCGCATGGTTGGTAAATGTAGCTCTATATTTAAGTAACGTACTGTAAATTATAGCAAATGACCATATAAGAAACCATTGAAATCATGATTTATTTTATTTTTTCCTTTGCCAACAAAATAGTGCATATCACGAGCAATTCCGAAGTCCAATTTCCATTCCATATTCTTATAAATAAAAAGTAATATTAATTATTTGATCTTTGGTTTGCATAATTCACTGATCAGTTGTGATGGTACTCTAATATAAAAAATATAAATCTAGTTATTTTTTAATATAATTTATCAATAAACTGTGTTATTTTTTCAATGAAATACTCAAGTCAATTGTGGTTCACGAATCACGAGGCGAGGCCCAAAATTTGTATTACGAGTATCTTTAAACTTGGAATAAGGGTTTCCGCCAAATACCATAGAAAAAACTCAACCTTTGCCTGATGGCTTGCAGTACCGGATTTATATTTTTATGAGTGTAGTCCACTTTACTTCCGCCGCCCCATATACTAAATCTGCCGCCTATATACGGCTATTTATAAATCCAGGGTTGGTGGCTTGGAACCAATGTAGGAAAGTAGATACCTAATAAAACAAGGCCTTTGCATCCCGTTGTGGACGATTTATACAGTATTTTCAGAGCGAAGTAACCACCCCTCAAATACTGTAGTGCCTGGGATAAGATTTAAATATCCGTATGGTTGCCCAAGCACATACAATTCTCGCAACATAGTCAGCCTAGTCCAGAGGAAAGAACTAGTCAATACGTCTGGGACCAACTATGTGCGGGCTTCCTCACGATGTTTTCCTTCACCGTACGAGCGTCCGTAGTATGTACTTGAGATCAGAAAATGTCTTATTGGTACACGCCTCCACCCGAGATCGAACCTGCACCCTCTATGTGTGCAAACCAAAGGTCTACCCATTAGGCCATGGACGCTCTATATACCTACCTAATAACTTAAGTATAATTTACACAGAGCCAGAGTACTGGCTGCCAATAAGACTGGCAGCCAGTATTGGCTTGGCATATGCCGCGTGTGAACAGTTTGGCCTGGCTTGAAAAACTGTTCACACGCGGCATATACCAAGCCAATACTGGCTGCCAGTCTCATTGGCAGCCAGTACTGGCTTTGTGTAAATTATACTTTATACCTAATAATACTTCTACATATTCTGATAATTTTGGTAAAACAAACTCGACCTTGTTTTAACTACACTACTCTTTACACATACTTTAATAATGTCATAATCAAGCAATCAAGAGTATTTCAACAATTACTACATTATTATTAGTAACAATAATGTCGACAGTATACGTAAAATATTTAAACAAATTATAGGTCTTAATAAAAAGAAAAAACTCATCCTTGCATAGTTTCAGGATGATAAACAAGTAAAAACTTTAGTTATCATTCAAAGATTAAGACTAGCTAAGAATCGTGAGTTCTATGACAATATATTTTTAAATTTTTGGGACTGCGGTAGTTGGTATCGACTTCAAAATTATGAAGATTGTGCTAGTGTACAGAAAAAGCTGAGGTTTAGGAGAATGCTAAAAAAGGCACTATTAAAGAGTAATCTAATTATTTTACACTATTTAGTTCATCGAAGATTGCTTTTAATGTTATTGTTTTCACTCGAAAGTCCGTTTCTTAACTTTTTGTTTAAAATAATAATTTCACTCTTTTTAGCTGTTAAATTAGGTTTTTTGTAATACTAACATGTTCTGCTTATTAGTAACTTGGGATCCAGGATACACCTTCATGGTATGAAAACCATCATTATCTGAGATCACTATCACTTCAGAATTGCTTAAACAACTCCAACCATTTAATATCACTGTAAATGCTTGTAGTTCATCAAGCAATGGTGAAATATTCACCAATCTTTAAAGGCTGTTCAGTGACTTCCGTTCTTTTATAAATTATAATAATTTTTTTAAACACTTTCCATGCAAAAGAATTATTCTTTTGCATGGAAAGTGGAAACTAAACATAATATAATATTTTGTAATAAATAATAATCTACTTCAAACAACGTTTATTACAATACATTTTAAGGAGTTTCCTACATACATGATAGATCTCATGATTGAACTGCTAACCTCAACCCCATGTTTCAATCATTAACTTTAAAACAACAATATAATTTTCAATTCAATTCAATAAAATTAGATCTTAGGGACAATGAAAAGTACCGATAATAGGGTCATAATGTGATACTTAATAATATGTACTTTGAGTCTATGCCTATGTCTTTTGACATGGGATATTTTTAATCCCGCGAAAAAGCACGATTCCCACGCGATGAACGAATTTTGGCGCAAGTCGCAACGAAGTTGCGGGCGTCATTTAATACATTATATTTATATGGATTGTGTAGTTAAAGTAGAGTATGTTGACCTTATAGTAAAAAATCTTGCTTTGTCTAATGGACATAACTCATAAGTACGCATAACGCGCTGCGCTAGCAAAGATTTCAACGCGCGACTATGACCACAAACACAAAATATTAAAGAGTAGCAATGATTATGTCTGTGCAACTGTAGTTTCAAAACTTTGTATGAAAGATTACTTATTCAAGCATGTTCTTAGCTTCAACGTATTTAAATCAACTCCCTACACAGAAAAAACAGTATTCTCCGAATAAGAAAAATAATCTTGCATGAAAGCAATTTGCATTAAGTCAAGATTATGGTTGCCTCATATATAGTGAAACTAATATTTTCTTACGCTAAAAAAATAATAATCTTAAACTGATATTTGAAGTAATCTTGAATTAAGACAATTTCCGATTGATTTAATATAATACGTTTTCTACCAAGAATTATTAGAATTCTTAATGTAAGTTGATAATTCTCTTGATGCAAGCTTAGGATGTATTTTCATTTTAAGAAAATATTGATTTCAATCAAATAAGAAATCACTTTATTAGAAATAATATATGCTTAATTTAAATACATATTTTTTTCTGTCAACAATAATAAATCTAGCTTGAACACTAACTTTACTTATTTAAAGTAGTGTTTATTTTAATATTAGAAAATTATATCCTTAGACCAATAACTAATATTTTAAATTTTAATTTATGCAACCTACGATAAAGAATAACCTTTCTTGTTTCGGGAAAAATATTTCTTGGTCTAATATTATTACTTTCTTTCAATAAAAGTTTTAAATGCTTGTGTTAAGTGGTTTTAATGTCTTAAAGGTACTATTAATAAAGGCCTATTTAAACCGGAGCGGTATCCGCTACCGCCGTGGGTAGCGGTATCCCGATGGGTACGCGATTAACGCGCTAATAATAAACGCGATAATCACGTACCCATCGGGATACCGCTACCCACGGCGGTAGCGGATACCGCTCCGGTTTGAATAGGCCTAAATACGGCTCAGGAACTCCCAATAGTCCAATGGAAGTTCTGGAGGCGTTTCCTGAAAGGTAAACTACAAAGGTAAACTAAAGACAACATACAAGGAACAACAGAAAAGCATATCAAATAGTGGTTTCTAAAACAAAATGAAGAGATGTTAATCGTATAAAAATTTATTTACTTACATAAAAGACAACAATTGAGATCACAACCTTATAATATTATATAACTTAGTTAGCCATAAACATAGATAAGAATTTATTTTAATAACGTTATGATCCAACCTCACCAAACGGCAGTCTCATCTAGGATAGGAACTGATTTTACAATCTTTAAACGAAATTTAATCTTGTGCACAGTGTTGAAAGTCTATAATTACGGTTGAACAGTAGACTTGCTTGCAATTGATTTCTGTTTCTGGTTTTCAATAATTGAATCAATGTCACCAGCATTCTGAAAACAACACAATTTCATTACTTATGATATAATTATAAATAGGAACCTTAGAAATAGGAAGGCTCTAGATGATGAAGATGTCATGAAGTGCTAGGTATCTAATTTGACGGTAATAAGGTGGGATATGGGACGGAAAAATTTCAGCAGCATACGAGGCTTAGGGATGTGGGGTAACTGAGAGACGAAAAGGGGACTGAAGCTGCAGGCGCCAGGTCAGAAGAGGGAGGGAGGGATGTATCGAAGGTAAACTACTTTACTTACCGTAACCAAAAGAAATATGGAGTCTACTGCCTCCTGCGAAGAAAATTTCACATTTTTGTTAAGTCTTCCTTTAGGTGGAATTAAATAGGTCAGCACATGAATTTGCCCAGGTATTTTTTCTGTAACAAAGTAAATAAATCATTTTTAGAATCAATAATTTTAGTACAAAAATATGAACAAGCTTAGTATAAACAACACTAACTGTCTTCGTCTAGATTATTTATAGCATTCACAATATTGAGCAGACCTTCGTTTTGAGTGTTTCTTAAAGTCAAAATTCTTTTATAAATCTCATTAAAGTTGAGATAGAAATTTCCTGCACTATCAGGATATTTAAGTTCAAAATCGATATTTATCTGTAACAAAACAAAATTACAATTAGTAAATAAATATTTAGTAAATTAAAACTATATAAAACATCCCATGCATGCTCTTGTGCGCGACATGTTTTACTTACCAAAGAGTGACATCTAGGGTCATTTAATATGGGCCAATTCACAAAAAAATCATAGACATTTGGGTATTTAGTGCGGTTCTGTCTAAACTTATAAGTGGCCTTCCATTTATTTATCACTTCATCGAACGGTTCATTGTTTGTTTTGAGCCACAAAATGTCTGAATTTAGTGTAGCTGAAAATAATAGTCAACTGTTATTAATCAAGGGAAACAATAATTAAACTAAAAATTATTAAGTTACCTTTTTAACAAAAAGAATTATCCTAATCGGTTTACCCGTTTGGGAGTTATGATGCCACAGACAGACACATACACACATTTAAACAGTTATTTCAATATTAAATGTCAATTTTAATCAAATTACATATTAAGATTAAATAATACCTACCCTCTTCCTCATAAGAAGCTAGACTTTTCTTGACCTGTACTTCATTGAGTACTTCAGATTTTCTTTTGCGGTCCCCATACTTAAAAATTAGGTTACGCACTTTGTCCACTAATTTTCCTCTAGCAACCACAGGCCTACCAGTCAATGATTGGCCTTTTGGAACTGGCCTTGTGAAATAAATACCAATTGTTTCCGATGGAAAAATTGCCAATATTTTAGCGGCAAGTAGATTATATTCCTCGTATGTAATTTTGCTAAAATAAGTGAAAATACATTACAAAAGCTGGTTCTGTAATTTTAACAACATTAAAAATGATAAAAATACATACTGATTTACAATGTAGGTGTAAATATGTTTGATAATGATGTCGGTTAATTGGTTTCTCTTAGTATTATTCAATTGTTTGTGAGTTTCATAAAATTTCAAAATACTGTTTCCTCCAACTGTTGTTTGTGATAAGGTATGTAAGTCAAAATCTGGAAAATATCTTGTAACCAGTGCATTTGTTGTGGTAACTTCCTGAGATTCAGAACAGCTAGAGGATGTAGGTTTTGTAAAGTCTGTTTCACTCAATGACTCTGAACACTCATTAAATGACTCTGTAGGTGCCTGAAAACATAAAATATGTGTGTAATGCACAGTGGCTAAATCATGTACTTACATAAGTTTACCCTAAATAACTAGTACCTATAGATTGTCTTCATTGGCAAAGTTATTAAACAAATTATGAATGTATTTTTAAACGTAGTGTGACTAAAGAGCTTTAATATTCATTATACATCCTGCTGCATACAAAAAAGAATAAACGCTGCCCTGTTGCAGATGCAGAAGTGCACAGCACAGTGCAAATGCCAATGGATTTCACTTACATGAGCTGTGATAGTTTCAGCTAGCTTTATCCGGGTCCCAAGATGAGGGCAGAGTTCCTTGAGATGCTCTGGAATGAGTTTGTAGAATAACTCTGTTGTTATGCCATTTGCTGCAATGTAGAACCGAAATGATACATTTAAGTAATCTATGACTTAGCTTAACGTACTCAACATGGATATGATTTTTGATGAATTTTTGCATGGGTGGGTGGCACTTCAACAATACTATAATCAAAGGCTGGCCAGTAAAATCAATGCATACTTACACACAAAAACTTCTAGGTATTACTTCTGGAGAAATATTATTTACCTCGAGGAGAGTAACTACGTTGTTATTTTCGTTCATTTTGTTTTACAAATTACCACTTAACCCGCACCACAAGAGATATTGCGTATATATTCACCTCAAATTAACACGTTTAGTTTCAAACTGCACAAAGTACAAACAGGTTTAAACTTGTTTAGCTTGCTTTAGCATGGCGCGCGCGCACTATCGCGGCGTCGCGTCGGTAGACTCGGTAGTCAATAGTCATAACTCATACCAAAAAAAAAATAGGTAGACTAGAAGTAACTTGTCATTAAATTAAAATATTTTTAACTTTTTCTTAAACTATATGTATTTGAAACAAGGTAATAATAAAATTTTAAGGCAAAATAGGATTTTACTAAAAACAAGATTTTATGTCATTAGTTTAAGATAATTTTTTTTTAAATTGCTCTAGATATGATTCAAGGTAATAATTTCTTCATTGGATGAAATGTTTCATTGTGTTAAATAAACTTACAGTTTGAAATAAGTATTTCATTGTATTAGAGCAATAAAATTTGAACTTCTTAGGTTAATTTTACTTATTCTTCAATTAATTTTTTTTTCCTTGATTGTAAAATTGCAACAAGAAAATATTTTTTTCACTTCGAGACTGCCATTATTTAAAGATGAATAAACATTACTTGTAATAACACAATTTTCCTTAAAATAACTTAATATGTCAAGAAAACTATTTTTCTTGATTCGAGAAATCCTTTTTATCTGTGTAATACTGCTGTCGAATGTCAGAAATAAGCTAAAATTTTGACCGCACCAACGGTCGATAATACTATGGATCACGTAATAATCTCTCTTTTGCAACACGTAGCTTCTAATATAACTTCGGTAATACTGAAATAATAGTTCCCAGGAAAGGTAACCAGGGCTACTGGAATTTGAATAGAATAGCGCAATAAATGAATTATAACAAAAATGATAGTAGAGTACTTTTAGAGACAGCGCACATTAGAGACACGATAGTTTTTAGAAAATCTTGTTTCACATAGACGAGCAAGACTTTAAGATTAAAAAGAAACAGTTGTGTCTACCACGCGGTACATACCAAGACGAAACTATTTTGCCTACGACGACGCAACGCATACAATTCATCAGTAGAAAACGCTCGGATCAGACTAGGTACAACGCTAGTCAGTTTTGTCGTTTATGTGCGCACTCGCATACACTTTAAAGGAAAGCCGTGCAGTTATTGTACGCATTAGACAACTTTGTCGCATTAGACGTATTTGTTTCAAATGTGCGCGTCTAGTATTTTTTTTTATTATGCGATAGTCTGTCTAAAAACTGTCGTGTCTCAAATGTGCCGTCACCCTTACACTGACAGATAAATCAGTTCGTGCGAAATTATTCTCTAATTTAAAATTCCAGTTCAGTTCCTGCGCCGGAGTACAATCCGTTTTTTTACGTTTATTCGGCGGAAACCCGCAGGTGTCGAACATCTGCTGAGCTGAACGTCAAATTACGCAATCATTTGGAAACAATGGCAGTCATCTTCACGTCTTAAAACGGTTTAAATCTTCATTTGTAAACCACTTTTGATAACAAGTTAATAGTTTGTGAATGTTAGATCAAAAATATCTAAGACGGAGTTGACATAGTTCTACCTTCTTATTTTGCATTGGGGTAATGCTTTTACGCATCCCCGGGGCCTGGGGAGGACCACCGAGGTAGGGTGGGACTCCCCGGGGCGGACGGCCGCACCCGGGACTACCCACTAAAACCACAACGGTGTTCCTGCTCCTGAAAGTGGGACTACGGGAAACGCGTGATACAGGACCGTAGCCCTACCACCTCTGCCTCTTCAAGCTCAACTACTCGTAGTGGATACACCAATCCACATTACTCCGCGCGACGATGCACTAGAACACCTAGTGCATCGTAGCCTACCCGGGAAGTTCTACCTTCATCTTGCCTATTCTTATTCCAATTGCTTAAAAATATAAAACATATTGGACAGTAAAAAAAAAGTATTGACGTAGGTACGTACGACATACGGATGTTGTGTACGTATGGAGTTATTTGTGAAATAATGAATTATTAAAAGGAAATTGAACCTAACACTCTCGTATCCTTGACAGCGGCCACTTACTGCGGGCCGGCTGCGCGTGCGCGTATAAAAGCTCGCACCGCACCAAATTAAAGCATTAACAATTCAGTGCCTTCTCAGCAAACACAAAAAAAATCACAATGAAATTCCTGGTTAGTTTGTTGTTTTTAGTTATTATATTATTATGTTTTATTTTTTGGCGAACATCAGCATGATCCAATGGAATATATTATGCTCTCATTGATCATATAATGAGTTCTTTTATTTTCAACATAATCAATGTGTTTTCCCCGCAGGTAATCGCCGCCGTCCTCGCGTACGCGTCAGCCGCGCCCTCCGGCGCCCTGTACGGTCATGGTGCTCCCCTGGCGGTAGCCCATGGCGCCCTGGGCTTGGCCCATGCCGCTCCCCTGGCCCTTGGCCACGCCGCCCACGGCATCGCGCCCACCATCTCCTCCGGTGACATCCAGGGTGCCGCCATCGACGCTCACGTCGTAGCCTCCGACCACGCCCGCGCCTCCCTGGACTTGGCCCGCAACCAGCACGACCAGGCCGCCGAGCTCCAGGGCCGCGCCATCAACGCTGCTGAGGACCACGCCTGGCAGTCCCAGAGCGCCGCCCAGACCGCCTACGCCGCCGCCCAGACCGCCCACGCCGCCGCCGACGGCCACGCCGCCGGAATCGCGCCCATCGCCGCCCGCCAGCTGGCCGGCCACTCCCTCGCCCACGGTGCCATCGCCGCCCCCGCCTACGCCGCCCACGGTGCCATCGCTGCCCCCGCCTACGCCGCTCACGGTGCCATCGCCACCTCCTACAGCAGCCACATCGCCACCCCCGCCCTCGCCTACGGTGCCTACGCCGCGCCCGCCCTCGCCCACGGTGCCTACGCCACGCCCGCTCTTGCCCACGGCGCTTACGCCGCTCCCGCCCTTGCCCACGGTGCCTACGCCGGCCACGGTGCCGCCATCAGCCACTCCACCATCAGCCATGGCGCGCCGTTGGTTCATGGTCACGCGTGGTAATTTAAATTATATAGATAACGACATTAGCACCAATTGTAAATACATAAGACAT
Source organism: Polyommatus icarus (assembly GCA_937595015.1). Lineage (NCBI taxonomy): Eukaryota > Metazoa > Arthropoda > Insecta > Lepidoptera > Lycaenidae > Polyommatus > Polyommatus icarus. The sequence continues at coordinate 6,894,634 of OW569324.1, read as the reverse complement.
ACTTTCAATTTCTCTTTTACTCTTTGCTCCTGATCCTTACGTCGCGTCGTGCACATTATTCTTTTTACATAAAATAATTTTAGGTACTTCATAGTAGAAGAGTTTGCAAGTACTCATTAATGTATCAAATAGATACGAGATAAGGTCACATTCCGAAAGGTTGATTGTTTTTATTTTGAGTAGTTGCTACATTACGCTTGCTAATAGCTGGGGTTAGCAATACGCGGAGGTTACATTTTTGTGCGTTACAAAATTGCTGTTATTTCAAAATAACAATAATTATTAACTTCAATTTTGTACACTAATTAACACACAGTAGGTATAAGGTGCATTTAATTTTTAATTAGAAACAATATATTTTTTTAATGTAATAAATAATTAATAGTTGTTTAAAAAATCTGAACTGCCTTGATGTACCTAGTACCATTACAATATTATCCTGGCAATCAGTAATCTAATCTAATCTAATATATATTTAAAATCTCCTGTCACGATGTTTGTCCGCGATGGATTCCTAAACTACTTAACCGATTTTAATGTTAATAATATTTAATAATATTTGCAATAAAATAAAATTGCGACTACAATTAAAGATCCAAGTTATCCTATCTCTCAAGTTGGAAAAAAGCACACATTTAAAATAAAAAAATGTGTGCTTTTTTCCAACTTGAGAGATAGGATAACTTAGATCTTTAATTGTAGTCGCAATTTTATTTTATTGCAAATATTATTTGTCTATAAAGAGCGACCATTGCTGCGATGCGACGCGGGTACTTATTTAGTCACTATAATTCAATAAAATAATACGGGCGATATACTTTATATAATACTAGCTGTCCCGGCAAACGTTTCTTTTCCATAATAATTAAAGTATATCGTCCGTGTTATTTTATTGAATTCGTGACTAAAAAAGTATGTCACCATGGCAACGTCCATCGCTATCCCGTGACCCGCGTCGCATAAACAGTGGTCGCTCTTTATAGACAAATAATTTGCAATAAAATAAAATTGCGACTATAATTAAAAATCTAAGATATCCTAGCTCTCAAGTTGGAAAAAAGCACACATTAAAAAAAAGAAATATTAAAATCGGTTAAGTAGTTTAGGAATCCATCTCGGGCAAACATCGTGACAGGAGATTTATATATATTAGATAAGTAGTATAAATTTTTAAGGATTTTAATTTCAAAGTAGTTATAGTTCTTGCAATCTACGAGTGCGCGTCGCCCTTAGTTGTGTGAGTGATTATATCGATACACGCGTACATGGCTCGCTCGCTACTGACTGCTCCGTCGGGTACGCACACTAACGAAAATGTCTATTCACATTTCCAACTACAAATAAAGGCGACGCGCACTTGTAGATTGCAATAACTATAGAAATTTTATTTGTCTTATGGCCTGTTTCACCGCCTCCTGATAAGGTGCCCGATAGAGTTATTTGACAGATTTTCCATACTCCATCTGTCAAATTAAGTGGTGGATAGCCTTATCAGGAAATGGTGAAACAGGCCCCTAACATCGTAAATTTTTGTACCATGCTAGTACCATGCAATATTTTGAAATAGTTACAGGAAATAGCTTTATTTAAGATTTAATGCTCCAGCTTTGATTGACTTCTCCATGTCTAAAAAAGTTCGTTGAACTCCGTATCCTTGGTCTTGTCATGGATGACTGATCATCGGTAAGTATCAAATTTTTAACTTTACTGCTCAGGGAATAAGCCTTAAAATTAAATGATGTAACGCACATCTCTACATCATCAGTCATCACAGATGTATAGCACAAGTTACCCATTACGTAACGAAATTATTTCAATTAAGTAATAGTGTTATTTAAATTCGAGTGTGAGTTATTTGATACGCTTTCTCGCCTTAACTAGGTGTTTTTCTCAATTATCTTCATACAATTTGTACAGGTGAATTGAAAAGATCGCTAAGACTTCGGATGTATGAGATGACTTTTGACGTGACAACGTCTTATAATTCGATATGGACTGCGCGCACGAAAAAACATGACGCAATATGCGGCGTTACCTCGCTCTGAGGCGTTCCATTTAAGGCTATGACGTTGTCACGTTGAACTATCGTCAGTAAACCGACTTTACAGACAACCGAGTTCGAGTCGAGTTCGAGTCGAGTTCGAGTTCGATTTCGATTTCGAGTCGAGTTCGAGTTCGAGTTCGAGTACACAACTACTCGCCAACCGTCTTTTTCAATTTACTCTCTCTTTAAAGGCAAATTTCAATTCCGTTTGTATGGAAATATAATCGATCTAAATCGATCTAACCCATCAATCTCCAAGCGGCAGCTGGTTGCCGCATAACAATTGAAAATGTATTGTGTCTGCGATACCCACCTTGGAGGTGTTAAATGTTTTGACGCTAGAGGCATCAGGCAGCATCAGCTAAATAAAAAGTTTTGTTCGCCGTTTGCCAACGTTTCTGTTACTATTTTGATATGACGGGGACGTAATGCAACATGTGGGATTTTGGTCGGATTATATTTTACTGTATGTGCTATTAACGCCCTCTGCTCCGACACCTGTGTAATATATCCTAATAATTTACCGTCTATTTCACTTTTTGGCCCTTGTCACGGTGACTGATTTATCTCCGCGAGGTATAAGATAACAATACAGACGAAATTTTTGTAGACTAATTTGCAGGGCGATTCACGATTCCCGATGCTTGCCGAATGATTTACTGCGTCATTGGTCAACGCCTAGCACAGCGAGCTTTTATTGGATATCGCGCGGTGAAGTTTCCGAATCCAAATCAAATTGGGCATTGTCAATCAGAACCCAGGTCTAAAGATAATATTTCATCCGTGTTCGGTGGCTTCTCTACAAAATGGGTTTGACCATGATGGATCAATGCAATTGCGATTTTATGATTGCCCATGATCCACGTCGATGCAGCTGTTTATAGCTTCGTCATCAGCCATCAGGTAAATCCACTGACTTCCATTATACAAGTACGCTAGCCTTATGATACCCTTTGAAATGACAGCTATTTTTTGTGCCTATTTGAAGCAGAATCAGCGCCCCCAATGCGGGGGAAGAGACCCAATGCGGGCTAAATCTGACGTAGAAATGACGTGTGAAAGTTGCTATATAGGCGCTGATAGCAGTAGTGGAAGTACTTGGAAGTAGTGGAAATAATAGTTTCTACAACCAATAGCAATTAAGCAGCCATTTGCAAGTTACGTCAGATTTAGTTCTCTTTCCCCGCATTAGGAGCGCTGATTCCGCTTCAAATAGGCACAAGAAACAGTTGGGTATCATAAGGGCGCATTTTCATTAGTCGTTAACTCGTACGGTATAAAGCATACGGAGAGTCTATGACAACTAATGGCGCATTTTGATTGGTCGAGGCAAGCGTTTCAGAAAACTCCCGCACCCCGCATGCGGGCCCTATCGACCAATGAAAATGCGCCATAAGTCCAGCCAATGGGTAAATCCATCAAGGGCCGTTGGCCTTAATAATGACTGACCATGTATGACAGGCACGAGCAGCGCGAGCAGCGCGACCCACTGTCGCCATCTTGCGCCGACCATGTTGCTTTCACTGTGCGCGCTGTGCCATCCGCGCGGGCGCCGATCACGTCACATGCTATCACTGTGGGTAAACCTGAAACAAAATTACATTGTTAGTCCCTTGAGTTATTTGGGGGCTTTGAGGAGTTGTCATAGAACGTAACAGATCTACTAAAAACGTTTTGCTTTGTTAAGAACATGCAAAAACCTTAAAGGATAAGTGAAAAATGACACTCGAATAAATTTAGTTTTAATTGAGATGTAAATAATCTTAATTATTACAAAATTAAAGGTCAATGCAGACCACAACGTGACTCGTACATGATTTTCTGAATTTGTACCACAATTTATACTGATTTGAGAGATCTCAATTGCGTGACTCGTGAGACGTCTTGAAAATCTGTCAAATCTATACAAATTTAGAAATGCATCTATACTACGCGTCGCTTTGCGGTCTGATTAAAACCCTAGTGCGGGCTCTACACTCGCGGCGTGAATCGCGGCCGCGATTCACGGATGCTACGTAAGATAATAATATTAATGCAATGTTTCCACGTTATGCGGGCTCTACACTCGCGGCGTGAAAGCCCGCGAAGGCCGCGAACCGCGAGTGTGTGAAGAGTTTCGCAGCTTCGTGTTTGCGCTTCGCGGCTTCGTATTTGTACGCATCGTGTTCACGGTGCGTAGCATCCGTGAATCACGGCCGCAATGGGGATTGTCCATTTTTTTTTAATTTTGCTCATTACAAAAACATTTCGAGGAATAAGGTCAGTGATCGTTTTTCTGTATATAAACGAAAAAAATACCCATTAGTTACTTATATTTTTGAACAAATATGTTTAACCTTAGTTTGACCTTCAATGGCGTTAAATTAGCAATAAATTCGATCAACATTACGTTTCGAACTTTTGGTAAGTTTCTCGTATCAGCTTTCACATAATGATAGCTTGCATTAGACGAACCAGCCATTACAAATAAGATTGAAAGGAAAAAAAACATACTACAGAGGTCAATTGGCCGCCGATGATGACGTCAGAGCGAAACTTTAAAAATTTATTGAGAAAAAACTAGCCAATGGATTTCAAAATTATTTAATTTATATTCTTAAAATACCCTATTTTAACGAAAAAAATTATAAAAAGTACATGTGATTTTTTTTGGACAATGCCCATTCGGCGAGTGTAGAGCCCGCATTAGCACCAGCACAGGCAGTAAACAAAATGTTTTGTTGGACGTTTGACAACGTTTGACGTGTGCAACATGTCGAATTTAGGTTGGATTATTTACCGGATATGCCAGTAACGCCCTCTGCTCCAACCTTTGCGTAATTATATTGTACAGCTAATAGAAGTTACACAGGAGAGTTTGATGAAATGATGACTGTTATCGACAAAAATAAATGGAGATTTGAATTATTGTGATTATTGTTTATGCCTCTATATAACACGTGATAACTTACAAAAAGATCTCTCTCAATAGAAGCGTTTTTGTTGCTTTGTAGAATTTACACCCACACAACTAGTTAAGAAGTAATTTGTCGTCTTATAAACTTGTTTGTAACTGGGTCGAGATTCCTTTCGATTCGATGAATAATAGTATTCATAACTTTATAATTGGCCTAGAAAACTATTTATCTATAAACATAAATACGGTAGTTTTAAATGCCTGCTAAAACTAAAATGACATTACAGTTACAAAACATTGCCTATCCACGTGTTGCTGGCAATAATTATAATTTAATGGTCATATTTTATTATAATATGTTAGCAAATATACACAACTCTAGGGCAGATCAGTTTCTTCTGGAGGCATTAAAGGTAAATCCAGAATGAGAAAATGACCCAGAATGAATAATATTACAATAGATAATCTAACTATGTAGCAAATAAGATATATTTATCCAAGAGTTAGATAACGGTTTTGCTACATAAAAATATAACAATTAAAACCCTATTGCTTTACACCACGTCAGTGCGGACCTATGAATGTTTGAACTATATTTTCCCTAGACTATGGTTTGAACAAATATCACATTTACCAATAATTAATTAAATTTATTACAATAAATTGTTGTCTAGATACCGATAGAGTATAGAATATTTAAGACTCTCAGTTGCATTTCGCAGGTGTTTTGAACGGACATGATGTATGTACAGTAGGTACAAAGTTATGTAGATTGTAGAGCTACGTGTTGCACATCTCTAACTTATTTCTTCACCTCAATTCAATATGGGACAATTTTATTGAATAATAATGATATAACGTTTTGTTGACCTGATAGCTCTGATGCGCTGTGAATATAAATAAACCGTACTTTTAAGGTTGGGGTATGAAAGCTGACAGAGCCGGGCGGCGCGCGACGAAATGTGCCATTTAGAACCAAAATTTGGGTTTGTCGGTAGGGGCTAGTGACTGACTTTATTTATACAAAGTTCATATTATGTAACTTGTTTTTGATGAATCGTTACTAAATGTTTTTTGACAGGAGTTTAAATATTCAAGTTATTGATTGGTTAATTTTTATTTTTTAGGGTTCCGTACCCAAAGGGTAAAAACGGGACCCTATTACTGAGACTTCAATGTCTGTCTGTCTGTCCGTCTGTCTGTCTGTCTCCAGGCTGTAACCTAAGAATGCTATAGAGTTGAAATTTTCACATATTATGTATTTCGGTTGCCGCTATAACAACAAATACAAAAACAAACTAAATTAAATATTTAAGGGGGGCTACCATACAACAAACGTGATTTTTCAAACATTTTTTGCTCGATATCAATGATGACAACAGATAGGCACTGAAATTTTCACAAAAGCCTTAATTATACATATGAGTAGGTACTTTTATAAATAATATTAATATTAAAAGAAAATAAAAATTTAAGGGGGGCTCCCATACAAAAAACACATTTTTTGGATTATTTTTGCTCTATAACGGTACGGAACCCTTCGTGCGCGAGTCCGACTCGCCCTTGGCCGATTATTTGACGTTAGTCAATCAGGGCTCTAGCTCTAGTTTGTCTAGTTTATTGAGGTAATCTTATCAAAAAACTGCAGAAATCGAGTATTAATCCTTCAGGCCCCGCGCCAGCACCGATGATCGCGAGAACAAAAGAATACAATGGGAATTCCTAGAACCTCCGATCGAAGGACTAATGGAATTTATTACGATTCTAATGCTGCGCATATCGCATCTTACATTTTCTCTACCTCTCGAAGTTTTATCTTATAACTGTAACGTTAAATTGTATATTTATATACCCAACAAATTGTGTAAATTGCTTTAAATTTAAAATTCCTATGTGAAGCCACAGTAGCGGTGTTTTCAACAAATATGGTGCGTTAAGTTTTATTGGGTATCTGATAGTTCAACGAACTTTGGGCTTATCGGTAAATTTTATACAGAATTGTACACAAATATAATTTATAAAAAAGACGGGTTGCACTCCGGGTGCCGGCAGAATTGAAAACTTGATTATTAACGTTGTGCATTTTTAACCCATTTTTTATGAAAATTGATTATTAAAAAATCGATTTTTTAACCCTTACAATCGATCAAATTTTTAACCCATTTTTTATGAAAATTGATTTTTAAAAAATCGTTTTTTTTTAATCGAAACCTTTACAAATTTTTTTTACCCATTTTTTATGAAAATCAATAAAAAAAACGTTTTTTTTAATTAATCGACAACTAAATAAACCCTTACAATCGATTAAAAAATATCGACAATCGAAAAAAATAATCGATTATTCGATTAATCAATTTCGATGTTACAACACTACTCTTCAACCGTCTTACGGTTTTTCCAAGGTTTTTCGATCAGCACGAGAATCTGACGCGAGTTTCACAGTTTTTACCCATCCCACAAAAGTGCTCAACGCCGCTAAAGAAGTTTTCACTTCAATAACAGACAAAACAGCTTTGAAATATTGCAAAATTTGTTTCATGAAGAAACATCACACAACCAAGACATGAAAATATGACTTCATCACTTCAGCTGCCGCCTTCAGAAGCATTTAACAATTAATTAACTTTAATTTAATAAAGAGTTTGGCAGGAAATATCATGTAGTTAATCAACATCTTTATTACATTACATATTATAAGTTATCATTAAATGTCTCTGAGTGCGGCAGTATAGGTCTGCGAATCCTAAACGCTCTACTATTATGGCTTCAACGGGTGACCCCAATTTTGGCGATCGAAGGACATCCGTGACATGGTTGTTGAAGTCGCGAATTCGTCACTGCATACATTATAGTTCCGTTATAGCGTCCGAACATGTCGCGAAACTCGAGCCAAACTAGCGGACATTGTCATGGTTTTGTTTTGGCGTGTTTGTAAAATGAACATTAATAATGGAAAATGTAGACTTATAGCATTCTTTGGGTTATCCAAATAAATCCAAAAGCATGACAACTGATAATAATGAACAAACCAACGTAACATTGGCTTCTTTTGCAAAATGATCATTCACGGCCGTACAGTCTACTCAGAATGGTACTATTTAATGAAGATTTTGACATTTAAAACTTTATATTACATCTTTATCCAATTATAGTAGCCATTAAAATATGTCTCTGAGTGCGTTGGTTAGACTTTGTACACGTAAGTAGAATTGTAGAGAATTATTAAGGGCCTTCCCCTACGGAGATTCCGTAATTTACCGTATTTAGAGCCTTATACCACTAGCTTCGGTGCTCCACTCCCCGCATATGGCAGAGTTGCGGGTACGATAGAACCTACCGCCATCAACCATCGGACAACACATATACCATATATATATATATATATATGTGTGTTGTCCGATGGTTGATGGCGGTAGGTTCTATCGTACCCGCAACTCTGCCATATATGCGGGGAGTGGAGCACCGAAGCTAGTCGGTACTTCGAAGTCCCACGCATACCGTCCGCGTTCTCCCCAATCGGCCGGGGGTGCCATTATCCCATGGAAAAAAGGCTTAAAGACTTCAGGCTGGTGACAATACAACGTGACGTCACGGGAACTACATCAGCCAAGGACGGCGCGCCCATCGGTCGGAATGCGTGTAGCGTTATCGCAGGTTGTAAACTCGTCGGATGGCTGTAACGGTGTCAGGTGGCCCACATACACTAACCCATTCAACGGATATGTTTTGACTTTCAATCTCACGACTATTTCTATAGGATTTCAAGGCTGTCTGCTTTTATCTGTCCTACGAGTAAGGATGTTCTAGGCACTGGTACAAGATAGAGTATTTACAAATAGCTAGTGATAATACATATTCTTAAGTTGGATTTTTACCAGATATGACACCTACACGTAAACATTATAAAATCCTTATGCTTACACTTTGTTGCTCCCGTCTAAGGCAAACATGCAAGAATGCGGGTACGAGTAGAGTTAGCCCTGGTCTTCTAACATCTAAGGCAAACTTGCAAGAGATTAGTAGAGGCCCTGGCCCCTGATTACTTTATGTTGTGTCTTTGACAAAGACGCAGAAAGTAGAGATAGCAATTCAAGGGATAATTTAAAATCAGATGTATGACAGTGGTTCTTATATTACCTACTGGTTTTAAATTCTATTTCGAGTTTCTTACAACAAATGATAAAGCACCTTATTAGTGGAGATTATAGATTACCAATGTCACGCTTGGCTGAGCATCAATATACGTTCCAGATAATTTTATAAGTGAATAAAAATCGGCCAAGTGCGAGTTGGACTCGCGCACGAAGGATTCCGTACCATAATAGAGCAAAAGTAGGCAACATTTGTGCTCCTTGTATGGGAGCCCACGTTAATTATTTAGTTTATTTTTATTCGTAGGTTTATTTTAATTTTATTTTGTGAACATTTCAAGTGCCTACCTGTTGTCGTTATTGAGATGGAGCAAAAAAAAAGCAAAAAAATCTCGTTTGTTGTATGGGAGCCCCCCTTAAATTATATTTATTTTATTTTGTTTTTAGTATTTGTTGTTAATATACTCGTAGCGGCAATAGATATACACAATCTGTGAAAATTTCAGAAGACTAGCTATAGCGGTTCTTGATATACAGCCTGGAGACAGAGAGACGGACAGACATCGAAGTCTTAGTAATAGGGTCCCGTACTTTTTATCCTTTGAATACGGAACCCTAAAAAGTATGTTCGACGCTAGTATTTAAGTTATTCTACTGGCCTGGATTCCGCTCCGGATCCGCTTTGTGATTCACAAACGGATATTGCGTTCAAATTATGCAACATAGGGGTTTACCGTCGCGACGCGTAAGATTTCGCCACTGGAGACAATTCGTCAATGTTAAGAAACGGTATTTTCCGTCTTACTAATACTACTAATTGTAACTACGAGTAGTAGTAGTCTATTCCTGCATTACTACAAGCTCAGAACAAGACCTTTCAGAACATTTTTAATTAAAGGGATGCCGTACTATATGACTTAAGTTTAAAGGTTGCTAATATTTTCGTTTTTGAATTCTTCCTAATTTCTGATAATAAAGTTGTGATTAAACTGCTAAACACATATTTTAGTTTTTAAAACACACTAAACTGGAGCCAGTGCATCCAGTTTTTTTCCTCGAAGGCAAATCATTGCAGCCCTGATGTCACTGTTGACCCTTGAGGGTTTTCTGGGACTCCTTCGTAGAATACAGAATTTTCAGAGCTACTATGTAACATTTTTATATACTCTCGGAATGCGAGAGTTAAATACTGCTAAGTATATAAGGTTCACTACGAATTAAGTCCATTTTTAAACTCGCAATTAAATTAAATACCAGGTTTCCTACTATAACTAATTCCCAAACTATATTCCTTCAAGTACTCAATAGCTACTCGGATCATAACACTGCAAAGGAATATGTACTATAGTAATTTAGGCTATTTATTTTTATTCCCGCTGACTTTCCTCTTTCCTCCCCTCTCCCATCTCCCCTGGATGACGTCAATACCAAGGACATAAGGATCACTCTCATAGAAACTCCAAGCGAATAATAACTCCGAACGAACCGTAAGCGTGAAACATCTATGGGGTCCAGTTTTGAACCGGTTCCTCGTTTGTTATTTGGGTTACTGGCACTACACATACCTACTTATAAACTTTATTTTTAAACATCAGTCAACAGATATGTGGCTCGCAAAAGAAAAAAAACATCAGACTGCACTACGGCCTACGACAACATTCTTATTAGACTTTACGCTGAATTTGATGATGAAAAAAATGTTTTGTCTCTAGATTTGAAATCTCTCTTAATGTTTTTTAGATGACGGATTACTGGCGGTTTTTGGGTTTTGTGAGTCTCATTGAATTATTGTTATTTTTTTTTTGAAAACGGGCAAGTGGTAGGTACTAATTACTACAGTGTCTATTTAACCAAGCAAATATACTTCCGAATTGTGAATGTAGAGTACTTAAAGAGAATATAGTCACTACGGTAGAGTATACCTACAATAGTCTATTCATTCACAGTTCGTTCAGCAGATATAAGTATTTGTATTTGCATAATACCCTCACTAAATTTGTCTGAACTCTAGTGCTCAGCTAAATTATAATGCCATACGACGGCGTCGCGAATAGAGTAAGAGCCAGCAACAGCCAGACCCTTAGAAAGATAAGAACGACTAGCAAGCAATCCATGGAGTTTCGTTCGTGGTAACAATAAGAAATAATCATAAATCATAATATACTTACAGGAAAACTTTCAGCTTTTATAAAATGGAAAGTCTGGCTGTCGCTTAGGCCAGAATCATACGGTACCAAAAATGTTTTGAGACCTTTAGTTACTGTACTCGGCGAAACTTTAAAACTTGTAATTTTCAGATGTTGTCAATCGCGGCTTTGTATAGAAAATGACAAGTTTTTGACAGGAAGTCAATGACCGCTACCGCCATGTTTCGCCGAGTACAGTATAGCTAATTTTTGCTTACGTTTCGGATCTTTAATAAGTACTTATTCTAAGAGTCGTTAGATTTAGATTCGAAACAATAAAACAAAATGTTGAATACACTTTCCAGTCACAAATGTAATATGAAACTTTCTTTTTTAATTAAGTGCTATGACTCGCTCTTAATACATACTTAAATTGCGTAACAGATTATTTCATTCATTGTTTAACTTACAAATAAAAAAACACAGTTTTGCTCAGGTACCTTTCTAATGCATTTTCACACTTAAGTAGTGCTTATCTCCAGGATATTCACTTTCCGATTGGAATTTTACATACAATAAGACTTTATAAATACGGAAACATATCGTAGAAATGGGTGGAGGGCTAATAGAAAAGTATGTTGAATAATGTAGCGAGTAGATAGGCAATGTTATTTTTTTGCATAATAACAGATCAATAATAATTTGCAAGAACTATGTTCAGATTTGGTTCAGATGCAACTCTACCCAAAATCTTTCAATTTCTTTTTTTCAAAATACCTTTAAGGTCCAAAAAATTTAATCCTTCGATCGGAGGTTCTAGGAATTCCCATTGTATTCTTCCGTTCTCGCGATCACCGGTGCTCGCGCGGGGCCTGAAGGATACAAGACCGAAATAAATAATTCGGATCCCTCGATATAATGTAAGTATGTATATACATAGATTATAGAGCTATATAAGTTCGGGAATTCCTGGGACTTTCGACAGTATTTAAAGCTCAATATCAAAGCTTATAGGTACGCGTCCAGCATGGGACTTTGGAAAATATCGGAAATTGACGGAATTTCTCACCCATATTAAGGCCGTCCCCCGAGCAAACGACCTTGGCCATACATTTGCCGCGTTGCCGAGATCGCGCCAAAACCCTATTATTTTTACTTATCTTAGTTCAAAATTGTCCTAAAAAAAATTCAAACGGCGAATATGTAGCTTATGATATTGTCGATCTATTGGCGTGAGTTTCAAATAAAAGTAATTTGTAAATCCTAAGGAGATGCTGAATGTATGCTTGAATTTTAACAAATTGGTATTATTTTGGAAGCTGATATCATGAGTAGGTATAAGAAACAAAAATAGAAAATTTAAAACGACAAAAGGAATGTTGATATATTGAAGATTATTGCTGTATTTTTATTATAACTTTGTAGCTTTTTCAGATTATGAGTTTATAAGGTTTTAAATACGGTCAATTACGGAATCTCCGGACGGAACGCCCTTAAACAGGATGTCACAAAACTTATATTCTATAGTAATACTTCATACTTTAGGGTGTGTACGTGTTCCTTGTAGAGAGTTCACTGTGAAAGTAGCAGCGCTGAAAGACCAATTTTTTTCACTTTTGTATGGGCCAGCGCCCCAGCGTCACGAGATTCCCCATACAAAAGTGAAAAAAATCATCTTTCAGCACTGCTACTTTCACAGTGAACTCTCTACAAGGAACACATACACTCCCTAAAGTATTATCACTCAGTTTTGTAATATTAATACGAAGAAAAGCAAAAGCGACCAACAACATCGAAATGTTCCGGCTAGACCAGCCAACTGAGTTTGCATTATGACACCTCAGAATAAGAAAAATCCACAACAACTGCAGAACTAAAAAATTATACGTGGATGTGAATGCTATTATATTGCTGGATTCAACGTAGCTGTGCCTGGCTTACCGGCATGAGCTCTAGCGACAAAACAACCAGACGCACCCACGCGGAGAAATGAAAAATATAAACATTTAGGAACAGCACTAATAACTTACCAATCGTTCAAAATTTCGAAATTCTAAATCAGCTGTTTTTAAGATAAAAACCACACTTTTTCACACCGTAACTTTCACCTTACACCGACACACTAGTTCCGTTTGCTTAGTTCACAGACTGAGCTCGCTTATAATATTTAAAAACCACTCTACAATTTCGTAAGAATAAAATAAGGATTATAACGTAAATTCGTAAACAGTTCGATGTCACACGTCGAGTTTTTCTTTTCGAAAATAATCGGAAAATATTTTGAGGGAACGCGCGCTACTCTATTCGAAGTTAATTCAACTGGCGCGGCGCGATCTAAGCGACTCACTCATGTGTTAGAAGAAGATGAAAGATGACGTTGCCACGCGGAAGAGTGTGACGGATATAGGGTGTCATGTAGCGGTAATTTTTTTCTCCTTTCGCGCTCGACTTTCTAAAATACGTAAAGGTGTTTTCTGATATACTTACGACCATTATTATGACTAGATTTGTAACTAGTTAATTTTTAAACTTCTTGGAGTTAGATTTTTTAGTTAAACATATTTAAGTACGTGGAATGACCTGAAATTGTAAATTTTTGGAATAACTTAACTAAAGCTTCTCTATTTTAGAGCCCTTCTATTTAAATTAGGAGCAAAATATAATAAATACTTAATATTTTACATTAAATGTGTTTTGTTTTTCATTTTCCATGGTAAGAAACACTATTGTAGAATGATTTTAGAATAACTAATATAAATTCGACAGTGTCAGACATGGCTCGTTGGTCTAGGGGTATGATTCTCGCTTCGGGTGCGAGAGGTCCCGGGTTCAAATCCCGGACGAGCCCAATGTAATGAACTTTTTGATTTATTTATATTGATGTTGACGTCCCCGTGTTTTGTTGACATAATTTAGATTAATAATTGTAAGGATACTAGGTAGGTATCATAGTTTTATGCTTATATGCACCCGCTGGGAACGTTCAAACTTTTACATGGTGTTTGACTAAAATATATTTTTTGTTTGTTAATCTTAAAACAAAAATGATATAATGAGTAACAGGTAAAATTAAAAAATCTACAAAAGATTTCAAGTACTTATAATGATAATATTATAACACTTGAAAAAGTAGATTTTGTTCAATTTAAAATTGCAATAATTTACTCTTAACGCCATCTCTCGACATTAATAATATTTAAATTCAAAACCTTTCAAGATTTTGTACTAGGTTGGTACTAGGTGGCTTTTACACATTTGTGTTAAAATCCGACTAATTTTAGGAGGAAAGCTTGTCTTATGATTCTATGTTGTGTTTGTATGGTATATATATATTAGTCGCTTAATGCAACAGGTGTTTACTACAACACAACTTCCCCCCGAACCCCTCTGATTTGATTTGATTCATGTTAATTCGTACATTGGCTTTTATTTATTGAGTGTTTATCGTAGAATCACAATTTTTCATTCATATTTTTGTGCGATTTTATTAGTGATTTTTAAGTAAACTGAAATGAAGTTCATTTTGTTACAAAACCTTTAATTTCATTGTTAATCGAAGTTGTAAACTTCACCGTAAACTTGTTTTCACAATGTCGGGTTCAAGTGATAGCAGTACCTCAAAAAGTCCGACACCTAGAGCTTCTGTGAATGATGTTAGTGTATTATTTCAAACTGCAAGAAAATACGAGGAGCTTAATGTTATTGGAACAGGTGTGTATTACATAGTTTTCTTTTTCTAACCTTTGAAATACACCATGTGCCGGACGCCGGCGCATAAGCATACATTATCCATTTTTTCGAAAACCATGTTATTATAACGCTTCCAGCCTAGGTTCTGGATTATCAAAGAGTTTTCTGGGCAAGTTGTGGGCAATAGTTGTTGCAATTTATAAATTTCCTTACACCATGCACCATGATAAATAATGTAAACATGTAATGGCATAATGGAATGGGGTACTGGTTATTGACCCCAAAATACATTCCCTGGGCTGGGAATAGGGATCCTGGTCCGTTTTTGTTATTAAAATATTCAAGTCATTGGGCCCATAGCATTCAGCACACTACTTTCAGTGTCTAGCACCAAGTAAATTGTGAATCAAAAGCCTTAGATATTATATGGAGATGCTAAAATACTTAATATTATTACATCTAGTAATTTTTTTCATTATTTTTAAATTTTGATTCAGAGCAACTACTTAGTTTCAAAAATATTCTATCCAATAATTACAACATTTATTTAAAAAAATAAGTTTACTTAGTATTTTTAGAGTACCAACAAAAAATTCTGAACTTTATTCCTTTTTTCATTCTTATCAAATCTAAATAGTTTACTTCCCAATAACAAGATTAGAAGATAACTAATGATTACTTACTATTTACTAAATAATTCCAGGTGCCTATGGTACAGTATACAAAGCAAGAGACTTGCACAATGGAGGTCAGATAGTTGCAATGAAGAAGGTAAAGGTAGCTCTCACCGAGGATGGAATACCACTTTCTACGCTAAGAGAAATAGCTCTGCTGCGGCAGCTTGAAGCTTATAGACACCCTAATATTGTACGGTGAGCTTTTAAAAGATATGTTTTGTTTACTTACTGTTTTATTTTCACCATAAATGAACTACCAGTAACCCATGTCGGTGTACCCTTTCAAACTTGATTTTGAAATAATGAAGGAGTGAAAAGTGGTTTAACAAATTAATCACTTACCATATTTATTTAAAATCTAGCATACAGTAGACTCACTTGGTTTTAAAGATATTAAAAATGCATCATTTGTTTTTTTTTTCAGTCTTCTAGATGTATGCCATGGGGGGCAGTCTATGGAGAGGGAACATCAACTAGTTCTTTTCCTTGTATTTGAGCATGTTGAACAAGATTTGGACTCTTATTTGAAAAGGGCTCCGGGACCATTGTCGGAAAATAGAATAAAGGTATGTGCTATACCTGTTCATATATTTTAGCCCATGGAAGTGGGTGTGACTCCTGTAATTTACTTTTACCTCTGCTTTTACATTTTCTATTTTTTTTCTTTTTAGAGTATGTCATATGATATTCTATCAGGGGTGGACTTCTTGCACTCCCATAGGATAGTGCACAGAGATTTGAAGCCCCATAACCTACTTGTCACCTCTACGGGCCGAGTCAAACTTGCAGACTTCGGACTGGCCAAGACGTATGACACAGAGATGAAGCTTACAAGCGTGGTATGTACTTCTTTTCTACAAACCATACTAATATTATAAAGTCTAGAACGTTCCTGTCCGTCTGTAGCTACCTTGTTGCGCTAAAAAGTGAAACCGAAAAACTAAGTCCATAATTACATAAAATAGCATAAAATATTTTGGCAATTTCTTTTCATTGGTGGTCTCTTTTTAAAGCATAATTGAATTGCAAGATTTCCGGTTAACCTTGGCATCATGTAAAACCGAAAGCCTTTTGACGACCGGAAATGGACTGCCTGAGTGACGAATCGTTTATGACAGATGATACAACCATGATGAGAACGAATTACCCGACATTAGAGCCAATCCACACGGCGCGTTGCGTCAGCGTTGCGTCGACGCAGCGCTGATGCAACGCGCCGTGTGGACTGGCTCTCGCTGCAGCGGAGCGACGTGACACGACACGTCACGGCCAAATATTATTTGCATGAAATCGTATGATGTAATCCGCACTACGCGGTAGCGACGCTTCGCGACACAAAACGTCAGTTCTACGGAACTTGGTGTCGCGTCGCTGCCGTGCCTTCGCTCTAGTGCGGTCACGCCTTTATGGGCGTATATCTAGATAGGAAATTGCCTGGGCGTTTTTGACATTAGACATTTATGGATATTTTGGCCATCCCTTTTCAGGTGGTGACGCTATGGTACCGGCCACCGGAGGTGCTGCTGGGCGCGTCGTACAACACGGCGGTGGACGTGTGGTCGTGCGGCTGCGTGCTGGCGCAGCTCCACACGCGCACACCGCTGCTGCAGGGCTCCTGCGACACGGAGCAGCTGCACTGTATATTCCGGTGAGTTCCGCAATTATCACAGGTTACACGGTCAAATTTTCATCAATCTGATCCATCAATCTGATTGAAGGAATATTGATGGTTATAAAAAGTTCATATTAAAAATACGATCAATCCATCAATCCGTGGGTTAGACGATCAAATTTTTGTCAATCCATACCGGATTGATGGATCAGATTGATGATTTGACCGTGTATCCTGTGACATTGAAGTCTGTCAAATCCATACAAAAGATATGCATCTACGCGTCGCGACTCGCGTTGCGGTCTGAATTGACCCTACGCCGTGTTCTCTCGCTATCGAGGACTTATTACATGAACAATCAGCAATATCGGTCAATCAGAATCAAATCAGCAGCGCACCGTTTTTCGGGACTTGTTGTCTTAAAATATATGTAAGTTTTGTGTTTTATAGTATCAACATGTCAATACTATTATGTAGTGTTGTGAGACTAGTGTGACGCCTTGGCCTTTGGATAATATTGACAGAAGAGGAAATGGGAAGGTGTGGGTGAATCCACTGTACCCCAATTCCTCAAATAAAAGAGTTCATTAAATGATATTGTAATGGGCATTGTCCAAAAAAAATCACATGTACTTTTTATATTTTTTTTCGTTAAAATAGGGTATTTTAAGAATATAAATTAAATAATTTTGAAATTCATTGGCTAGTTTTTTCTCAATAAATTTTTAAAGTTTCGCTCTGACGTCATCATCGGCGGCCAATTGACCTCTGTAGTTTTTTTTCCTTTCAATCTTATTTATAATGGCTGGTTCGTCTAATGCAAGTTATCATTATGTGAAAACTGATACGAGAAGCTTACCAAAAGTTCGAAACGTAATGTCGGTCGAATTTATTGCTAATTTAACGCCATTGAAGGTCAAACTAAGGTTAAACATATTTGTTCAAAAATATAAGTAACTAATGGGTATTTTTTTCGTTTATGTACAGAAAAACGATCACTGACCTTATTCCTCGAAATGTTTTTGAAATGAGCAAAATTAAAAAAAAATGGACAATCCCCATTTCCAGGCTAATAGGTCGTCCGTCCCGTCACGAGTGGCCGGACAACGTGTCTATCCTGGCGGACAGCTTCCCCGAGTACCTGCCGCAGGACCTCGCTGATGTCCTGCCGCGGACACACCCGCATGCTGTGGACTTGATCAAGGTACTGCCTATCCTTACTAATATTATGAATGTGAAAGTGTGTCGGTCTGTCTGTCCATTACCACTTCGTTAATTGGCTAAAATTTAGATACAATTTTGTATGAAGATATGTACCATCGAGGAAATTGATTCCTATGCAGTTGATAGACTAACGTTATTTGGTCGAATATGTCAATTCAATGTTAATTGTGATATGTCGGTTGGGTTTGACGTAACGCAACCAAACTACTTAGGTCTCCGATCTGCATAGGAATCAACTTCTCTGATAGTACTTTGATAGACGGAAATTCACATGGGGTCGTTTAATTTCTAACACCACGTAAGGGCGTATTCTCTTTGATTAATGCGAGTGCAGATGATTGGTGATTAGGAGAAAATAAACAACTTGCACTAATCAGTCGCTGTCCACACTTGCTTTCTCCGGATTACTAATCACCTGCACTAATCACCTGCACTTGCACTAATCAAAATGAATACAGGCCCTTACGCGGTATTAGAGTTTAAAGTTTTAAACTACGAATAACAAAACTAAATTTAAACGACTAATTAGGATAGTTTTAATTTCGGAAAATGTAGGGTTTCGGCGCGATTAACGAATTTCGGCGAAACAGAGTTGCAGGCATCATAACTTATAATAAGTTAACATAATATAATCTCCTGAACACCCAAATGCTAAAAAAATCGTTACTTTAAATGAGGCCCTGGCTGGTTTACACGTATTAAGTAGATAAGTAGTTAACTAAATTTTAACTTAATTTTAAGTTGTTAATTGCATGTAAACACAAAATTTAGTAGCAAGTAGCAAGTTTTTAACTTGTACTAAACGATACTAAGATGACAATTAGAATTTACTTACTACTAATAAACCGGCCAAGCGATATGTTAGCAGTATGTATAGCACTTTTTTAAGCGGCGCTTTCACCTGCACCATAGCTAATAGCCATTTTTCAAATTGTGACTATGTTTTATTTCAGGGAATGCTGGTGTTTGACCCGGCGAAGAGACTGACGGCCCTGGACTGTCTAGAACACCCCTACTTCACCGACGAGCCTCTCACATAAGTATACTTGCTCATATTTCACAAACATTTTCTAAGGGCTGCCACACATAACTGCGAATTCGTGCCTTTTACGATACGATGCAAATTCGCAGTTTTGTGTGGGTACCCTAAATGTACGGGCACTCACTAGATAGCGCAGTATCCACGAAGTTATTATTAAAATGGATGTCACCTGAGCCAAGTAGCTTAGGTGAGATACATAATAGATGTTAACTTTTTGGCGAGTTGCATCAACGCTTGGAAGTGTAGATGTAGCCTACGACGTCGCCATGGCCTTCTAGAAGTTACGGCACTAAATAATATTGCCTCATCAAGACCGTAACCGTTTAAAACGTTTACGCGTCCAAGTAGTAATAATATTAGTAAAAATAATATTGACCTCAAGACTACGAGGTTAAATAATTATTAATTTGCAAACGTTCAAAAAATAAATGTTCAAGAACATTAACACTATTAAACGCAAATCTGCACTTATTCAGCGCATAATATTGTGCCTTAATTTTTAACCGGCTTACCGGCTGGTTATTTTATCATAGAAATACGGTAAGTTTACCAAATGCGAGTTGTGCGTAGATAACTATTTTGGGTGCGTATTTTACAATGCAACTAGGATTAAGTTTGGCTGGATTTATGCGGCGGCGCGAACGCGCGGCTTAGCATCTACACCGCCGATCACAAGCAAATAAGTATTATAATATTATGTAACAATTTATTTAAATAACGGCGCGGTCGCGCTGTCATTTATAAGGTTTATCAGGGTAAGTTCGGATACAGGGTAAGTCTGCATAATTCAAGTCGCTAAACTAGCTAAAAGCCGATCTTTGTGAGGGCTCGCGTCGTCACACCTTGACTGACTGATGATAACACATCTAAATTTAAATAAAAATTACTATGTTAAAGCACAAATCAATGGGCGTGATAGTTTTTCCGTAAAGTGTATCACAAAATGTAAAGGTTGTGGGATTTACTAGGGCTCGTTTTGCTCGCCCTGATTAAATATTTTGTTCGCCTGGTACGACAGTTTGCGGTTGCAGTGCAGTATGGCGTATAGGCATCTAAGCGCCATGAAAAAAAACACTGACTAATTTAGTGATAAGTGGAATTATCCGGATTTACCCTGTGTCTGAACTTACCCTGATTTAGGCTGTGTTTCCGCCTGCAAGACAACTGTCGCGAGAAGTGTCTACCAGTCTGTCTGACAGTAGCTTGCAAGTGTAAACCCCGAAGCAAGTGCTGTCGCGACAATTTGTCAAGCGCTTCCTGCGAGTAGTTGCGACAGCATGTCTAAACATGTCTGCAAGGACTCGCGACAGATCTCGCTGCGGGTCACCGCAGATATACGGTCTAGTTTCTTATAGCATTTATCCGCGAGCTTCTCGCACGAAGCATGCAGCAATTAATTGCAGGAATTAGTATGAAATGTAAACAATATTGCAAAAAACTCATGCAAGACTTCCGCGAGAGTGCTTGCAGGTGGAAACATGGCCTAACTATACATACACGTCTTGCCTGTCATCTCGTAGTGTTATGTAGCCGCCAAACCGCGCGTTCGGGCAAGCGCATATAAATCCAGCCTTAGTGTTAAGTCGCTTTTTGATTCGCCCACCAATTGTTAAATCGAAGTTGCTACTAGATAAGATTTTACTAAAGTATTTTTTGAAACGATTTTACACATCGATAGATGTGCGTAGGATAAGTTTTGTTATAAGTATTTGGATCCTAAATTCGAATTAAGTTGTGAATGTTGAAATTAATAATTATTAAATAATGAATCCAAAAATTAGTTAATGTACGGCCAAATTAAAATAAATTTGATGACTAATTCGTAATTATTGAAATATTTTTTATGGTTGAAGTATTGAATCGCAAATAAAGTTATTTTTGCAAGTTTTGTTTTATTTCTATTTTTCATATATATTTAAGAAATAGCGACCCGCCCCGGCGTCGCACGTGTATAAAATATATTGCCACTGAAAAAAATATTAAAATCGATAGCTATGATCCTTCACGTGGTCTACTTTTTATCTGTGCCAAATAACATAATAATTGCTCCAGTAGTTCGCGAGATAAGCCCTTTCAAATAATTTCCCCCGTTTTTTCCACATTCTCCTATTAGTCTTAGCGTCATAAAATATAGCCTATAGCCTTCCTCAATAAATGGGCTATCTAACACTGAAATAATTTTTCAAATCGGACAAGTAGTTCCTGAGATTAGCGCGTTCAAGTTAGCCCTTTCAAATAATTTTCCACATATTCCTCAATATCTTATATATAAAATTCTCGTGTCACAATGTTAGTCCACGAACTCCTTCGAAACGGCTTTACTGATTTTTACCAAATTTTATATGCATATTCAGTAGTTTTGAGAATCGGCTACTCGGTACTTATTATATTGATAAGTGCATTTGTTGAATAAATAATAGTAAATTATTACAACTCGAAAAAAACGACGACAGATAGCGATGGACGTTGCCATGGTAACATACTTATTTAGTCAATTCAATAAAATAATACAGGCGATATACGGGCGATATAATATGGCAAAGAAACGTTTGCCGGGATAGCTAGTATTTTTATAAATTATTCAATTTATACAATTATATTAGTCCTCCGTAGTAACATCAACATCGACCTAAGCTAGTAGTCCCGGCGAGTGTGGTGGAAAAATGTAACAAGGAGTATGTGGCAGGGTATGACATACCCGCTTACGATATTTGTTGTGAAACCGGATTTTTAAGAAAGAGCGCTAATTTCATTATTTAGTATTATAATAAGACTATATTTTAACAGATTGGAAATAAAACATCTGCGTCATTTTAATATTTTTATTATTTTACTTAACTCTTAAGCAAGTCACTATGTATTTTCAACAAAAAATTTTCCACTCTGAAATAAACTTCAAAAGAACTTAAAAAACCCGTTTTTTAATGAAAAAAAAAACAATTAAGCTGTTTTGCAACATGAAATAAGTAACTATATAAACCAAGAAAAAATAACAAAAATATTTAGGAACATCTTAGGAACTGGAGCTCAATTCAGCACATTTTTTTTTGCAAGAAAAAGTTGCATGCTCCATACATAATATCGCCTTTGTACGGCTTGCACATGCGTATTTTTTCTTCCAATCTTTTTTGTATGGCCAATCTCCGCGACTAACATAACGACCAGGAAGATTTTGAGTGGAAGAAAGTGGTACGTTGGCCTGGGGAAGATAATATTTTCTGACGTATATGACGAAATATTTTTTTGGTCTTTCCGCGACTTCAGATGTTCGTAAGGTAAAGTCAAGCCTAAGTTACGGATGAAATTGGTTTCCTTAGAGGTTTTATCCTGATTTTCACAAAAAATATTTTAGTAGGTTCCCGTACCTACTTCTTCCAGAATTGACCGAAGTCGGTTTTATGAACTGTCAACGTCCATTTTTAGGGTTCCGTAGCCAAAATGGCAAAAAACGGAACCCTTATAGATTCGTCATGTCTGTCTGTCTGTCCGTCCGTATGTCACTGCCACTTTTCTCCGAAACTATAAGAGCTTATAAGCTTTTATAGCTTGGTAAGTAGATGTAGTCTGTGAACCGCATTAAGATTTTGATACAAAAATGGAAAAATTATTAATAATTTTAGGGGTCCCCATAGGTACAACTGAAACAAAAATTTTCATCTGGCCTATGCGTGTGGGGCATCTATGGATAGGTCTTCAAAAATCATATTGAGGTTTCCAATATCATTTTTTTGCTAACCTGAATAGTTTGCGAGAGAGACTCTTCCAAAGTGGCAAAATGTGCCCCCCCCCCTAACTTCTAAAGTAGGGGCATGATAATTCTAAAAAAATATATGCTGTACATTACTATAAAAACTACTAACGAAAATTGGTTTGAACGAGATCTAGTCTGTAGTTTTTTTATACGTCATAAATGATAAACCTTAATTTAACTTTCATTATATCAAAAATGAAATATTAAAATAAATCAAAAACCTTATAATTTCATAGAAATAATTCTTATTGCTGCTGCGGAACCCTTCATGCGCGAGTCCAACTCGCACTTGGCCGGTTTTATTAATTTAATTCGACAATGAAAGTTTCTGCCACGAAATATGTACACCAACTATGTGGCAGCCGGCAGGGTATGACATGCCCGAACGCAGTTTGCAGGCGGATAACTCAAGAGCAGGGTGGCGCGACACTACGATCATGCCTCTATCCCATCCCGCACTCCTTTACCTCCAGCTACTCAAAGCAACAACATGTTTCAAGGTCACAAATGACACACTCTCGCCGGGTTTTGCTTTTAGCCGATAGATAAAATATTGATAAGTGGGCCGAGCTTGACATTATAATATGGCAAAGAAACGTTTGCCGGGACAGCTAGTAATATCCTACTAATATTATAAAGGCGAAAGTTTGGATGTATGGATGTTTGTTACTCTTTCACGCAAAAACTACTGAACGGATTTTAACCCTAGATAAACTAATAGCTCGTCGAGGCGACTACGCGCTACTCGGCGAAATTCGAAAACACTTACACCGCCCCGCCCCCTGACCTTGACTCTTCTTGTACCTTCCTAATTGCGTAAAATAGTGCATGGTGTGACGCGTTTGCGGCCACACGCATAATAAGCCGTGATCTACGACCATCACGTCGCCCGCTCGAAGAACGTTTAGTTATATCGACATTTTTATTGTCAAGGTATGTAGATTACATATTCTATTTTTTTTTCGTTTTGTCGGTTGCATATCTGCTTTCTATTGATTTATTTACAAAAAAATAAGTAAAGTGTTACTTACTTCTAATTATTATTTGTATTATTATTTTTATGGATAACTGGGAAATCAGTAGAAATTGTGTTTTTTTGTTTTTTTCATGATACTTACTTACGTATACTTTATTTATTTGGTATGTTTCTATTCTAGATGGATTTGAGAAATCAAGAGGAGCAAATTTCCCGTTGGCTAGAGGCAGAATCGGAAAACGAACAGGAAGAGCGATCTGACAACTCAGCTTCAGAAACAGAAGATATTTTAGAGACAGAAGTTCATGAAAACACAAGCAGCGATTCCGATTCTTGCAGTCTTCAGTCCTCGGAGTCTGATAGTGATGTTAACGTACAGCCAAGTAAGAGACAAAGAACCCAAATTATAGATTCAGATGATTCTTCTTCGGAAAATATTACGGTACCTAGACCAAATAATTCAAATCAAAATAACGATCCCCGTATCGTTCAGCCCACTTCTCGTTTTGTGTTTGGAAAAAATAAACATAAATGGTCTACTCAACCTAGGTCAGCTACTACACGGACTTTGAGGCGAAACATAGTAAGTACATTTTATACCGGGACCAAAGGGAGAAGCCAGGGAATCAGAAGACCCAATACGTTTATTTTCTCTCTTTATGACTGATGAAATGCTGCAACAAATTGTTACGTTTACTAACGCAGAGATACTTATTCGGAAAAATAAATATAAAAATGATTCGTACACTATATCACAGACTGATTTTACAGAAATGAGAGCTCTACTTGGTCTACTATTTAATTCAGCGGCTGTGAAAGCAATCATTTGCCGACCCGTATGCTTTTCAATACTCAAAGATCAGGAACTATTTTCAAGGCCTGTATGAGCGCTGAAAGATTCAATTTTCTTATAAAATGCCTTCGTTTTGACGACAAACAAACAAGAGATGAAAGAAAATCAGTCGACAAGTTTACACATATACGAGAACTGTGGCAAAAATTGATTGATAATTTTCAAAAGTGGTATACACCGGGATCATACATAACCGTGGACGAACAGCTTGTTGGGTTTCGGGGAAGGTGTCCTTTTAGAATGTATATCCCAAACAAACCTAACAAGTATGGAATAAAACTTGTTATGGCTGCTGATGTTAATAGTAAATACGTCATAAATTGCATTCCATACCTAGGAAAAGGAACTGATCCGCAGAGGCAACCATTGGCTTCATTTTTTATAAAAGAAATAACTTCCACTCTGCATGGCTCCAATCGTAACATAACAATGGACAACTGGTTCACGTCTGTATCTCTGGCTGATGAGTTACTGGTTTCACCATATAACTTGACTTTAGTGGGAACATTGAGAAGCAATAAAATTTGTTATGATGGTGATAAGACATTAGTTTCATTCAAAGCCAAAACCAATAAAATGGTTTTTCTATTGCCAACCATTCATGATCAACCTAGCATTAATGAGACAACCAGAAAACCGGAAATAATTCATTTTTAAAACAGTACGAAAGGGGCAGTGGACACTGTTGACCAAATGTGTTCAAATATGAGCACAAATCGAAAAACCATGAGATGGCCTATGTGTATATTCTATAACATGCTTAATCTATCTTCAATCAATGCTTATGCTATTTATGTGTCAAATAACGTGAGGAATAAGAAAAAACCAATGAGTCGGCGTGATTTTGTAATGAAGTTAGGAGATCAGCTCATGGAGCCCTGGCTGCGACAATGATTACAGACCGTGAGTTTGAGACGCAATTTAAGGGTCATGATTGAGGATATTCTTGGTGAATCTTCTACAGTAGAAGCACCAGTTCCATCTACGTCCAATGCGCGTAAAATTTGTTACCTGTGTCCGTCAAAGGCCCGGAGAATGACCAAACACCGTTGCACCAGATGTATAGAAAGGCTATTTGTGGCCCGCACAATGTTGATATATTGTGTAGACATTGTGTAGACTGATGGTGGTGATGGTGCAAATACATACCATGGTTCGGAAGGTGCTGAGAGAACTCCTATCTCTTTATAGATACAAGTTTGGGAGTTTCGACGTTGTTTTAAGAACTGAAAGCAACTACTACTGCTATTACCATGCAAATTACAATCATCATTACCATCATCACTACCATTTAAAACCATTATAAGTACCATGCATCGTCCCATTATGACCGTTTTATTGGTACTTTTTATAGTATTTTAGATCGAGACTAGAGTAGCGATATAAAAATTATAGATATTAATAATTATTATATTTACCAAGGTGGCAATTTTATCATATTAATATGCATGAGATATAATAATATGTATGAGATAATAGTATATCCTACTTAATATTATAAAGGCGAAAGTTTGTGAGGATGTATGTATGGATGTTTGTTACTCTTTCACGCAAAAACTACTGAACGGATTTTAATGAAACTTTACAATAATATAGCTTATACATCAGAATAACACATAGGCTACAATTTTAACCGACTTTCAAGATGGAGGAGGTGTTATGTTCGTTTTTTTTATATTTAACGATCACTCCGCCGTATGTGAACCGATTTTCAAAATTTTTCTTTTGGTGTATAGGGCATCATCCCAATTTAGTACCCCGTTCACAAAAGTGGTGACCTGATAAAGGGATCCATTAGTAATCGAGGGAACTCTTCAAAATTTATATGGAAACATTTGATGACTTCGGTTTCCTCACGAAACCGTATTCGAAGCATTAGTAAGCGAAGCAAGTAAGATTTTGCACCGAAGTATATCATGGTTCGGAAGGTGCTGAGGGAACTCCTGATTCTTTATAGATACAAGTTTGGGAGTTTCGATGTTGTTTTAAGAACGGAAAGCAGATGCTACTATGCAAATTTCGCTCATCATCATCATCGTATTATTAAGTATAAAATATTAATATATATATATATATATATATATATATATATATATATATATATATATATATACGGTATAATTTATTTTCGATATATCGCCTTAAGATATTGACCCGCTATATCCTTTTTATTGCAATCGCGACAGTGTTTTCGACAACCACACGAACAAAGTCGCGGGCACTGCTATAATTTATATGGCAAAACAACGTTTGCCGGGTCAGCTAGTATAGTATATTGTAACTAATATTCGCCAAAATTTCCTTTACGACAATTAAATTTCCGGCATCGATATGTTGCCTTTAAAGTCTGTCAAGAAAGTGAAGAAATTAAAAAGTGGCAACATCGTAGTGTCAGCCCTTTTTAGGGTTCCTCAACAAGGAGCCCTTATAGTTTCGGTCTGTCCGTCCGTCTGTCCGTCTGTCTGTCCGCGGTTTTACTCAGAGACTATAGGACCTACAAAGCTGTAATTTAGCATGAATACACATATTAGTGATGGCAAAAAAATGGTACATGAAATCGTAAAAAAAAATATTTTTTTATGGTACCTCCCCTACACATCAAGCGGGGATGAATTTTTTTTTCGCGCCCACCCCATCGTGTGGGGTGTCGTTGAATAGGTTTCTTAAAAATATTGCGAGTATTCATAGATCATTTTCCGATTTAGGGACCCGTTTGTGAAATATTAAGTTTTACAGTGGAAAAAATCGTTAGAGTCCAGTGTCCCCCCCTTCTACCAGCTAAACGGTTGGTTCTGGAAATGTCAAAAAATTCACGGGAGTATGCTGAATTTAAAAGTAAAACTATCACGGCTAAGAAGACTTCATAAGTTATTGAGTAATAGTTGATTAACTAAAAAAAATGTATTCGGCGAAGCATAAAGGACCTTTTCGTTCAAATTCCTTTGAAAGTAACTGAGATGATGTTGTTAGTAGTGTAAAACACGCTTTAAATGTACATTCATTGACCATAAAAATTATCTAAAACTTGCGGTACTACGGAACCCTATATTGCGCGTGGCCCGACACGCACTTGGCCGGTTTTTTCTTAGATTGATTTGAAAGGGATCACACTACGATGTTGCCACTTTTTAATTTCTTCACTTTCTTGACAGACTATAACTTCGTTCTTGCAGAAAATCATACTCGCGGGAGATGCAGAAAAATCTGTTTTCTAGTACCTACTGAAATGTATTAAGTATACATTTATTTAACAATTTAAGCGTGAAGATGAAACAGTCAACAGCTAACAGTCAACTATCTCATTTATAAATTACTAGCTGTCCCGGCAAACGTCGTTTTGCCATTTAAAGTATTTGTAGTTCATTAAGACGATACAAATTCTTAACCTCCAAAAGAATTTTTTACAGGAAATTGGAGCCTTCTGAAGAGTGTAGGCAAATCAGTAGGGATCATTGGTATTCTTGGTATATGAATTATGAGCTAATTCACCAGCTGCAGTGCCGGTCATAATCTTCGCTACTGCGCACCCCGCCTTGGTAGCGCCTAGCGCCCACTTCGGAACGGGCGTAAATTGCAATTTGTAATTTCGCCATAACTCCTAAACCAAACGTCCAATTTTAATCATTCAAAGACCAAATATTATCTTAAGAAACTGTACTTAGTGATGAAATAATTTATTTTGATAAGGATTATCAGCATGAGTAAAATAAATGTGTTTAAATGTAGTCCAAAAAATCTAGATTTTTAAATAAAAAAATGGTTGTTGTGCCTCACTTGACATAGCTAGGGTATAGTGTGTAGCGGACATTTTTGTAGATATTCATAAGATCTACATTTACTTAGAACATTGTATGGTTCTATCTTTTATAGTTTAAGCAGCGTACGCAAAATAAGTAACTTTTCTGGTTGATTTTTTTCACCTTGTGTCAGAAAAACCCAAATATCTTACGGAACCCTACATTTTCCAAAATAAAAAGTAGCCTATGTTACTCGTAAATAATGTAGCTTTCGAATGGTGAAAGAATTTTGAAAATCGGTCTAGTAGTTTTTGAGCCTACTCATTACAATTAAACAAACAAACAAACAATCAAACAAAGTTAACCTCTTTATAATATTAGTATAGATAATATCACCATGTATATTATGAACTTCTATACAGAAGTATACAGAGTGTAACAAAACTAAGTGATAATACTTTAGAGTTTAGGGTGTGTACACGTTCCGTGTAGAGAGTTCACTGTGAGAGTAGCAGCGCTGGAAGACCACATTTTTTTCACTTTTATATGGGAAAACTCGTGACGCTGGACCATACAAAAGAGAAAAAATTGGTCTTTCAGCGCTGCCACTTTCACAGTGAACTTCCTACAAGGAACACGTACACACCCTAAAGTATTATCACTTAGTTTTGTTATATTCTGTAAATAATATAAATTAAGAAATTTAAAAAAAAACCACACATTTCAGAACATTTCGTTCTATGGATATTTGCTTCAGTTTTTTTTTCTCCTACAAACCTTTGGACCAATAAAAATGTACGGCGTACAAAAAAATATGATCTATGCATAACATACTTTCAAAATGAATTAATTTTATGTTGGTTCAAATGACCCCCCGGACCCCTGAAAAACGGGGGTTTGTAACCCTCGATTTTTTTCTATTGTCGCATTATTTTTGTACGGCGTTGCGGAATAATTGGTTCCAAGCTGTATCCGAACAGTATGAAACGTATGCCGTATTGAATCAAATGACCAAATTTACCTTGGAAATTGGCTGAAAATGAAATAAAAATACCGAGTTGTTGGCGCATTATTTTTGTACGGCACTGCGGGCTTTCTTATTATTTTTCATGTGTCTATCGATGGTAAAAATGCCGTACAGGATCAAATGACCAAAATGTACTCACCCTACATGCACTTTTGAATTCTCACCAGCACTCAGTTGGACAGCTTACAAGTGACGGCATAGTGCTAAATCTTATTATTTTATGCTCTAATATCGTCCTATATACGTCCCCAGGTGGTTCATTTGACCCATCCATTTTCGACGTGGGCCTGTAGTCTATCACTGATTGTCTCGATTCGGTTCGCTGTGAACTGACCCTTAAACTATAATGTTATGTGAAATCAAACATCTACATTAGCCTAAAATATGACTTAACACTCAGGAATTATTAAACTTAAAGTCAGTAAATATAGGTAATTATTTCATTGCTTTTTAAAGTTGTTTGGCGGGGGTTTTTTTTAAATTTCTTAATTTAATTTTATTTCATGCTTTTTAAACGTCTTATGTTGGTTATAGTGCAGTAGAATTCCTATCAACAGGATCATATCCCAATGAATACCATACTCTATGAATGTGATCTTGGATGAGGCAGTCAATATGAGTCGAAACATGAATCGTTCGCTTTGGGCTCATATGGAGTTCGGCTCCTATAGAATCTTAGGTGATTCTGCAGCAGCAGCATGCAAATATTTACTGTTTATCTACGTCTTACTAGTTATTGCAATTAAAATGAGCCCAAACACGAAACCTCTGCCCTACGTTGGTGAGGAGTTGAGTATCCTATTGATTACCAGGTGATGCTGCAGCACCAGGTCAACTTTCCACTTATGTGTATTTAAGTATATAATTATTCATAAATGTCACAAACTAGAATGCAAAATATAAAGCCCACCAAACGACTGCAGGTTGCTAATCGGCCCTTCACGAACCAGATGAACCGCGATTTTCCAGCACTGAGCAGGTTGATGATGATGAACTATAGCTAAGAACACTCTCGATCATGTCAGCTTTCAAAAAAAAAAAAAAAACTAGATC
The DNA here is from genome assembly GCA_937595015.1 of Polyommatus icarus. Taxonomy (NCBI): domain Eukaryota; kingdom Metazoa; phylum Arthropoda; class Insecta; order Lepidoptera; family Lycaenidae; genus Polyommatus; species Polyommatus icarus. The sequence continues at coordinate 6,863,835 of OW569324.1, read as the reverse complement.
AAAATCGGTCCACCCGTTTGGATGCTACGATGCCACAGACAGACACACACTGACAGACAGACAGACACGTCAAACTTATAACACCCCTCTGTTTTGTCGGGGGTTAAAAATAATCAGTAATCATACATGAAGACGGAGGTACAGAATGAACCTACGACCTTCAGAGTTCAGACCCAGTGCTCTCACCACTAGACTATGTTAGGCAGTAGGCTACATTTGCCCACGTATACCTAATTAGTGCTTCCATTGTCTCGGCGGGCGTTTTCGCAACGTACCTCAATGACGAATACAGCACGATATTGTTTGGGTTACTTATAAGTGAAACCTTATGAAATACTTATAAGCCTAACATTGAATAAGATTTTACATGACATTGTAATCTTCATATTATTACCCGACTGCCGGGAGGGTTATGTGTTTAGCGCGTATTTTAAAAATATTATTTTTTTACCACTTTTTTTGGTAAAAATTGCCACATGCGAGTTTCTTATGCCGGTTCTTCTTGCCGGGTTAGTTCCCAAACTTGTGGTAACTCATCACGTAGACTTTCTGAAAAGATTTGATTCAAATTTACTCAGAAATAAAACAATTTTTAACTGACTTCCAAAAAACGAGGAGGTTATAATATGTTCGGCTGTGGATATTTTTTTATTTTTATTTTTGTATGTTCAACGATTACTCCGCCGTTTGTGAACCGATTTTCGAAATTTTTGTTTTGTCGTATTAGGTTTCACTCCAATTTGGTACCATGTTCACAAAAGTGGTGACCTGATGATGGGATCCATGAGTAATCGAGGGAACTCCTCGAAATTTATATGGAAACATATTATGGTGATTTTGGTTTTATGTGAAGTGTACTAAGAATATGCTACCAAAAAGTCAAATATTGGGTCAAGGTATACCATGGTTTCGAAGATGCTGAAAGAACTCCTGACTCCTTATAAATATACGTTTGGGTGTTTCGGCGTTGTTATAAGAACAGGAAGCATATGCTACTATACAATTCATATTCATCATCATCATCGTCATGATCATCATCATTACCACGTCGTGTTAAGGTCACCAATGTCTCATGACACAGAAAAGATAATAGTACAAGGCATAGGTATGGATACAATAATAATAATTATGTACTGTATAACAACACCAATCGGCTGTTTATACACGGCGGTCGGCGCCGCAGAGGCGCGCGCGGCACGTGCGTTGTTATCGCAGTCGCCGGTGACCGCTTGGGGCTTGAAGCATTAAAATTGTTAAATTACCTAGCACATGTTGATTTCACTGGTAATACAAGTATTTTGTGAGTGTGAGTTGTGACTCCAAATTGTAATAAGATACGTAAAATATACGCGATGGTTTACTTACTAGGTAACTAAAAAAAGTGAAATTATTATTATTAACAAAAAATTGAAACCGACTTCCAAGGTAAAAACAATAACATTAATATGAACTAAAAAGTATTAAATAATTTTTCCTATCTAATAGTGCCTTTTTCCGAATTCGGCCTCAACTATTTCTGTAGGTACTCAATCTTCATAATTTTGAAGTCGGTGCCAGTTCCAAAAGTATTAGTAAAAGCTATTTGGTACCGACTCGGTTTCAATTTTTTGTTAAAAATAATACTTAATTATTTATTTATTAGCAGTGACTGATGACTACTGTATGCCCTAATATAAGCAATCCATGCCTGTGCCCCCCTATCCGTATGTCAACTTAAATCAGTATTTAAACCTTTACCGCCTAAAAACATTAGTTTTTTTTCCTAGAAACTTTTTTTGGTGTGGTTTTTAGTGACGTAAGAGAGTGATGCCCTAAGGACGGATTTTTTTTGTGCTTCCTCTGACGTGATGCCCTAGGCAATTGCTTAATTTGATTAAGGGTTAATCCGTCACTGTTTATTAGTAGATGTTGGATCACATACACTTGGAAGTAAGTTTGCTAATACAATCATGACTTATAGTTATTTTTAGTACCCTAATAGAGACGAAAATTTTAAGGATTAAATAAAAATGCTAAGCTAAGCTTTGATTATTTTAATTCTTATCTACAATGAAATACAAAAATATACAAATATTAAATGCATTACAATAATTATAATAACTAAATTATAACAAAATATTAATTAGCTATTTACAATTTATAATCTTGACGCCGTTACAGGAGGTACCTATTGTACAGAACTTTCTGTCCTTTACAGAATAATGATAAACTAAGCTTTTTTGCTCGACTTGGCATGTTATTTCTAGTATTTTCTCATAGAACACGATAGCCTTGCTGTAACCCTATTGACCGATTATAGAAAAACACTACCTACGGTTTGGTTCGTACCATTTATGGAAATATCTTCCATTTATCGAAAACAGTAAGACGTATGCCAAGAAAGTAGAGCATTTGCTGTAAAAATTATTACAAAATGGCTAAAATGCCAAGAGCCCTTATTACATATTAACAAAAATATTTTTACTTTGTTAAAGCAACGTTCTTTATGTTTTTCGAGATCGCTGTTTTAATCGAGAATCATGGAGCAATCACGCAAATAGAAATGACCGAAAACATCTTTGTGAGGTGAGAGATCTATTTTCTAGTGGGCCTGGACCACAAATTGCGATGATCTTGGGATGGGCTGGCGTAAGGATCATTTTCTAGAAGTTGACCGAAATGCGATGATCCTAGGGAATGCCGTGCCCATCCGGGCCCCCGAGTAAATACTTCAAATGGTCGCTATTTAGCATTTGTATACTATCCCAGAAAAAAATATTGTTGAGTTATGAATGCAGACTTGTTCTAAATGATCTAAACTCCTAAAGAATATACCTAACTGCATTCAAAACTCAATATGTATTTTTTATATGAAATCCCCAGCTAGTGTTGGGCAAAAATCTCGTCACTTAGCCACAATAGGGTTGTGCGCGGTCGATGTCGACATTGCATTAACAAATTGCATAACTTTTTATATTGCGTGAATAAATCGATTACATTTCGTTTCCTAAATGTTTATTACTTCTGCTAATAAATTACCGTTCGTTACGAATTTTATGTTAATTGCTCGCATAATTTTATTCTGACACAGATTAATTATGTAACTGGATGACGACCGCAACTCCGTTGTGCCAAAACTCGTTTATCGCGCGGGAACCGTACATTTTTACGGGATAAAAAGTATCCTGTGTTTCCCGGGTCTCAAAGTATCTCCATGCCAAATTTAAGCAAAATTGGTTCAGCGGTTTGGGCGTGAAGAGGTAACAGACAGACAGACAGACAGACAGACGGACGGACAGACAGATTGACAGATAGACACACTTTCGTCTTTCGCATTTATAATATTGCTACCTGCGACTTATTAGTTTGCTTAGGGTGAGAATCTAGCCAGTTAACAGTAACAGTTTTTTTTTCTGCGATAAAGTAAATATTTTAGGCTAGTACGCCTTATAATATTGTAATGTGACGCGCCGATGTAATGCGATGCATTCATTTAGTCACTCAAAAGTCAAAACCGAATTGTATTTACTACAAAAGAAGATGCACATTGGTTTGACAGATCTACTAGAAAATTCATCCTGAATTGTTTTGTGTGTCAAATAAAATTTCATAAAAATCTGATCAGACAATTATTCAGCCTCTTTATTGACCCCTCAAACTTCATTTGACGAGGAAGCATCTTAACTTAAGTAGGCATTGAATAATGTCAAAATAAGAATAGTAAATAGATAAGCATTAACAAAGGGCGTTGCAACACTTGATGAATTGATACACGACTCCACCAAGGTCTGTCTTTGCATTATGTGAATAAGGTTGATAAACTTCAAATTTTGTAAGCACGATATACATTTTACAAGCATGAGATAATCAAGACAGTTATAACCTTACTAGTTTTCAAGGTATTATCACAGTTTATAGAACTAGTCACTAGATATCAAAAGGATACGAGTGATACGCGACAATATTAAAAATAGACGGTAAAAGCCATGAGAATCATAAACCTTCGTATTAACCCATAATATTTTTACAATGGCTATAATATAAAGTCGCTCCAAAGACGTAGACATAAAACATTCTATAGTTAGGGTTGAGGGCCAGTTGAGGCCAAACGAGCGTAATTTTGTGAGTCGTGATTCGCAGAATTTCGGTCGCGTAAATTATTATTTTTCATACTAATCATCAATTACAAAATTACGCTCGTGTGAGTGAAGTAGGAATTCACTATGAAACTGAATGCAGCAGAATTTATACCAAACGAAATTGGTAAGACTCATTACTCAAAAACTTACGCTCGTTTGGCTTCACCTTAATTCATGGCGTAACTTTATTAATCAGCATTTAGCAAGGTTGTAAAGATCAGAAATTTTACATAATTTTAAGACTAGAGTCGTGGTTTGGACCATGGTAAAAAAGAATACATCAAAATGAATGCAGAAAGCGTGATAGCAATTAAGAGAAAAGCGTGACCAGATGGGTCGTGGGTGACAAAAAAGTATCGCTCTTACAACTATAGGCTATCTAGAGGTGTAGTTTGATATTACAATTTACAGTTATGTATACCGTATACCTACAGTTAAAGTTGAACTGATAACATTTAATGTTTTGGTTAAAGTTGATAGTTTTATCAAATGTTTAAAGTCGAAAGCTATAAGCTATATTGTTAAGGTTTAAAGTTGTCTAGCAATCTGAAAGTAAACAAAAAGATAAATTTCGATTTAATTAATGCGTCTTCTTTATTGCAAATAAGTTTCAGTTTTAAGTTTAAAGTAGCTTAAGTAGTTATTTAAATCACTAGCATTACCTGTGTTCTTATCTTTATTTACGATCGGATTGAATTTAGTCTGAATGGAAGATTACAGTAGGCAGTAAGTCCATTAATTACTCATTAGATCTAGAAAGTTACTGATCGATCTTTGAACTCAATAGGTTCTTAAGAGCACTCTTTAATATTTTCACTAGTCCTTCCGTTATAATGTACAATCATCTCAATGGCGCCAAATATTATTAGAAGAGAACTAGGAAGTCTAAAACGTATAACAAACATATCAGTTAGACCTGTTAGAGCATAAAACAATAGTAACATTATAGCTTCACGGAAGAAACGGTCACGCTCAAACACCAGTCTGAAGGACGTCCTCTCAAGACGATGACCTCACGTATGCTGTCGCAAATCGTTACTAGAGCGGCATAATTGCATCCATTATCCCCTGGTGATGCAGATAAAATTATAGACAAGAGGTTCTTCGTGCTAACACAGCAAGGATTAAATCTCAATACCAGTTTTTGCAACCAGTTATATAGGTGTATGCTACATATTTTATTTTTTGTAATCGTTATACCTCAACAAGTTTTTCATTTCCTTTTAGTTACTTGTTGAAAATTCATGTTAAATATATTATGTATTCTTTCAAAGAACAAATATTCCTTCAGAGAATTATGTTACATCTTACTCACTAAGCACTGTCTATAAATACATACACTATAAATCACTTTCCAATATCAGCCTCTGTTACGGTTAGTTAATTATTCTTTATAATTTCACTGTCCTTGTCCACTGGCTCCTGTGTTTTCTTGCGAAAATTAAATATTTTGTCGAAGTTTATCGTGTTTTGATTGTATATTGTGTGGTCGGGCGAATCGCCCCAGCTCACTGGAGTTATTCTGTTGTTTTTCGGCGATTCCTTCTCTTGATTGACTTCTACTACTGTTTCTGGAATGGGGTTTAATACTGCTTCGGATTGGACGCTCGGAGTTCCTTCTGGATTCGAAACTGCCTCCAGCGAGGCGCATCTGTTCAGAAAATTATTCATTCTCTCCTTGTAGAAATCCGAGCTCGTTTCGGTGTTCTGCTTGGTCTTGTTATTCTGGTTCTTCAAGTATAAACCGTTGTCCTTCTGAGCCAGGAAAATCTTCTTTATCTTCCTGCTTGGGTAGGCGTCGATGAGATCGGGTTTGAGGAACTTTCGCGGCATTTTCCTGGGGTCGTTACCTTTTATCGTAGTCACGACGGACACACAGTTGCCGCGCCTCTCCTCGTTCACTTTGTAGTTGTTTCTCATGCCCTTGTAGGATATCTTGACGCTCAGAATGGACCAGAGCAGCTCGAGAAATGCGGCAATCAATATGTTTATGGACAACACTCGTTGCGTGAACACCTTGCTGTCTTCCTCCCTGATTTCCGTCGAGTTTTTCATTATGACGAAATGGGATGCGTTCTTCTCTATAATGTCGGTGTGCTTGAGGATGAGTATGTCCTTGAAGGGTATCTGCTCCTTATAAAACTCGGTAACGTCGTTCTCTGTTTCGAAGAGCCACACGAAGATCATGATGATCGCCGTCAGAGCCACGAGTGTCGAGAGGATGGACATAACGAACAGTATCGTAATGTTTTTGTCTACATACCATCTGACGGACGCTAGAATAGATGCACAGCCTGCGGCTAGTGCGAAAAACGCTAGTAAAGTCGGGGCCAGCACGAGCATGTAGCCGTAATTGTAGGGCTCGGTTGTTGTAATTGTCGTGTTTTCGTACAACGTGTCATTATTTTCGATGTTTATTTCGCTCGCAGTCGGATTTACCAAGGCCAAGCTCGCCAGCAGGGAGGAGGTGGCCGCCAGCGCCAGATGCACCCAGCCCAGGCCCGACACCGTCGACGCGGAGTATCTCCTCTCCGACGGGTATAAATTTCGTGTGTCAGGCTTTGTTTTCACTTTTATAGTGTAAATGTCCTCCATTGTTATTATTTCATGTAACTTTGCATAATATGAACGTGTTAAACGCTCTGGAACACTAATTAATGTTTTTTTCAACACTTATATGTCAGGGTCACTACGATTTAACGGATTTTTTATTATAAAAACAAACTGTGTCCGTCAAAAACGTCGCTCGCGCATGTCTACGGTTCACAAACTGGCGTGAAGTTGGCGTTGATGTTGCTAGCGCATCGAAAGGTAGCCGCCGCAATGACTTTAAACTTTTATTAGATTATCATATTACTCATATTTTAATGTTTTTGTTGATATTTTGTTTATTAATCAAAAGATTATTTGCCCATTAAATTTTTTTCGTGTTACTTCTTTTTCTAGTCACAATCACAAGCTTATGAACATTTTGTGAAATTACTTTTATAGTTGATTGCGAATTGCGATACTCCCATTTCTTTTACTACTTCTTTATTATAATGACCAGTAAACTACTGAAATCATAAAGGCATTTCCTTTATTAGATTTTAATTTATTTTGTTCCATTTGAACATTTCTAGTTCCTTCATTACAGACTTTTTCTTAATAGGTTATACTAGTGACTCAGCATTATTTTGTGATAGTAGGTAGGTACGTGTTCTCAAACATATTAAGTATCTATATCAGAGCCAAAGTTTGTTCGCTAATTAACGTTTATAGCTTACGTAAAAATATCGTTCTAACCCCAGTTATTACCTAAAGAGAGGAAAGAAATATTAACTGGCAACATTGAAAAAGCTTTAACTTTGTTACTATTACGTGACCCGAATCGCTATGACAATAAGACACACTTTATTTGGGTTTGATGGTACACTGGAACTATATTATACGTTTTAAGATTTTTATTGCAATAAAGCACGATCTAAACACGACTACGAAATTGTGTACCTATTCATACGTTACTTGCCACGTGTGGACACAATAGCTTTAAAAGCTAGCTAGGAGGTTACTTGAGTAGTTTATAGCAATTTTCAAAATATCTACACTACAAGATCAATACAGACGTAGTTAAACACTGTCTTGTCCTAGTAAGATTACGTTACAAAATTGTCTTTACGCTGCATACAGAACTAGGTATTTATTTTTTCTGTAAGAAGGCTAGTTTTTGGCCTCATTTAGGTTCGTAAGTTTTACTTTACAACGAACTAAATTACATAATTTAGTAAGCACAAGTACTTAATTAGAAATCACTTTCCGTTAAAACCGCCTTAACGATGAGATCTATCGATGTTGATTCGCATCACTAATTTATTATAATTTATTTGACCGTGGCCGACGGGTTACCTTCAATAATAATTAATACTTGCTAGTTATATTATATTTCATAATGTACCGGTAAATGTATACAATTTTTTAATGAAATGCATATTTATTCACTTTATAAGTTTGCAAGTCATAAGCGCAATAATATTCCTAAAACAGTCTATAATATCTCTCAGGCCATAGAAGTAAACTTAAAGTTAATTGTTTAAATACCTAATTATTCGAACCACTTTTCAATTCCGAAACTTCATACTTTTTTAATGCAGCTTAGACTCTTTTTTTCTCGTACTTATATTATTATACTATAGAATAGAAGGACATGATAATAATTATTACTCTCCGACACGTAAATAGATACTATTCGTATCCTTATAATAATATTGATTAATATTCATAAATTAGTAGTTTAACATTTATTTATATTGGCTAGAACTTTTCAAATCATCACTTGCAGTTTCATCTTGTGACATTACTCATCACCCATCACATTCTTTGCATAATTTTAATTACTTACCTAAAACTGCCAACATAATTCGGCAGTTAAATACAATATTTTAACCTTTTATGGTCATGATTGGTCGTCGTGTTGATACGTAACAGCTTCCTGTTGATATAAACAAACCGTTACCTATCCAGAGCAATTTTTATCAATTGTCGCAATCATCGCGACCTGACCCCTGCGCGCGCGCAAATCGCTAACGGTCTCTGTAACGTTATATTTGAATTCTTTATGACGTCATTAGGTTCTTCACTTTCTTTTTAGGATTCCGTACCCAAAGGGTAAAAACGAGACCCTATTTAACTGAGAGTTCGATGTTTGTCCGTATGTCTGTCTGTCTCCAGGCTATAACCCAAAAACGGTAATTGCTAGAGAGCTGAATTTTCACAGATTGTGTATATCTGTTGCCGCTATAACAAACATTAAAAACAAAATAAAGTTATTATTTAAGGGGGGCTCCCATACAACAAACATGATTTTTTTGAATTTTTTTTGCTCGCAATCCATAATGGCAACAGGTAGACACTTGAATTATTCTCAAAATCCTTAATTATATATTTGTAATTTAATAATTATTAATAACAATATTTAAATAAAATAAAAAATTTATACAAAAAATACAATTTTTGTTTTGGCTATTTTTGTTTTTAAATTTTTATTCCGTATAAGGGAAAGGCGCTAATGGTAGACACTGAACTAATAGAAGACACTTACGACAAAAATGCCATAAAAATAAGAATTATTCTAATTATTTTTCAACACTGTAAATTTTATAAGCTTCTTATGCTATCTGTTGATGTGAAAAAATATATTAGGGATGCCTTCGGGAACAAAATTTTAAAATGGGATCAGTTTTCGTAAATGATGTGACCGCGTCAACACGCACCCGGCAATTTCTTAGCAAATAGGTTAAGGAAGGCGAAATTTTACACGTAAGTTTTGAATACATTTATTAGATTTTTTGTAATTTCTATTGACTTCATTGGATTATTGGTCATGTTGTTTACACTAATTAATGTTTATTTATGATCTTTTATCCATTTTCCCTAACAATATAAAGGGTGTCTACTATTAGTTCTTGAAAATGTAAAAAAACCTAATAGATGACATAGATCTCATCTTTGAGTTTTGCAATACATACTCAAATTATTTTGTACTTCTACTGCAAAATTCATCACTATTCTCTGAAAACATAATTCTATTAACAATCTAAGAACTTAGAACTACTGCACCTAAAAATGGACGTGTCTAATATTAGACCTTGTACTGATCTAAAAATCGATTGCTTTAGTTTTTTAGCAGTAAAAAAAAAGAAAAAGGAGAGCTGAGAAAAGAAAGAAGAAAAAGGAGCATGGAGACTAAAGACTGAAAATAAATTTGCTAGGAAAAAAGACGGATTGCACTCCGGGTGTCGCGAATCGCGCGAACTTGTAGGTAAAAAAGGTAAACAACGGTATTCATATATAATTATAGGAGGGTAGTTGTAATATTCTCTCAGCTGCTCTCGGACAGACCTGTGGGACAGACGATCGAGAACCGCAGGCGAGCGAGCACGCGGCGCAGTCTTATCAGTGAGTCATTTATTTCATTTAGGCTGTGTGTTCAGTTCATCGAGGATATCCAACGCCTCGAAACTGTTATGTACAATAATATTATAATCGTCTTATGTAACATGTTGATACTGTATTTATATTGCGAACAATGAGTCGATTCGTTTAGTTATCTTATTATACGAGGTGTTGTAGTAGTTTGTGGCCGGTTGGTCACATCTAGTGTTTACTGCCTACTGCTGAGTGGGTTTGATTTAGACCTTAGCTATAGAATGCTCGGTTGAGCCGCGCGGTAGTTTGTGGCCGGTTGGTCACATCTAGTGTTTGCTGCCTACTGTTAAGTGGGTTTGATTTAGACCTTAGCTATAGAATGCTCGGTTGAGCCGCGCGGTAGTTTGTGGCCGGTTGGTCACATCTAGTGTTTACTGCCTACTGCTGAGTGGGTTTGATTTAGACCTTAGCTATAGAATGCTCGGTTGAGCCGCGCGGTAGTTTGTGGCCGGTTGGTCACATCTAGTGTTTGCTGCCTACTGTTAAGTGGGTTTGATTTAGACCTTAGCTATAGAATGCTCGGTTGAGCCGCGCGGTAGTTTGTGGCCGGTTGGTCACATCTAGTGTTTACTGCCTACTGCTGAGTGGGTTTGATTTAGACCTTAGCTATAGAAGGCTCGGTTGAGCCGTGTGGTAGTTTGTGGCCGGTTGGTCACATCCAGTGATTACTGCCTACTGTTGAGTGGGTTTGATTTAGACCTTAGCTATAGAACGCTCGGTTGGGCCGTGTGGTAAGGGGTCGCTGTAAGGGGTGGTTGGAGGCGACTGCACAGTATAGTATAGTATAGAAACCGTGTTCATCGTTTGTGGTGATTACCAGATGGACACGTGTGTATAGTTTAGTTGGCAGCCTACGCGGTCATTGACCTGCTAGGCCATCACGATATAGAATGCCATAGTCTAGTGCGGACTAGCCGCATAGGCGAAATTGTCACGTGTGCTCACACAGGTGGACGCAGCAGAGTTATTAATATAGTTATAGTTTTCGCCTCCACTGAGGTGGTTGCGACACCGGGAGTGCCGGCAGAAGTGAAAACTTAATTATTAACGTTGTGCATTTTTTAACCCATTTTTTATGAAAATCGATTAATAAAAAATCGATTTTTTTAATAAATCGAAACCCTTACAATCGATTAAAATTTTAACCCATTTTTTTATGAAAATCGATTTTTAAAACATCGATTTTCATAAAATCGATTTTCAAAAAAAGGATTTTTAAAAAAACGTTTTTTTTTTAGTTATTCGAAACCCTTACAATCGCTTAAATTTTTAACCCAATTTTAATGAAAATCGATTTTTAAAAAATCGATATTTTTATTAATCGGAACCCTTACAATCGATTAAATTTTTAACTTTTTTTTGTGAAAAACGATTACTAAAAATCGTTTTTTTTAATTAATCAAAACCCTTACAATGGATTAAATTTTTAACCCATTTATTATGAAAAACGATTTTTAAAAAATCGTTTTTAGGGTTCCGTAGTCAATAAGGAACCCTTATAGTTTCGGTCTGTCCGTCCGTCTGTCCGTCTGTCCGTCTGTCTGTCTGTCTGTCTGTCTGTCTGTCTGTCCGCGGTTTTACTCAGAGACCTACAAAGCTGTCATTTGGTATGAATACACATATTAATGATAGCAACAAAATATTTTTTATGGTACCTCCCGGGGATGATAATAAAAAATTATCATCCCCGCTTGATGTGTACATCAAGCGGGGATGATAATTTTTTTCGCGTCCACTCCATTGTGTGGGGTGTCGTTGAATAGGTTTTTTAAAAATATTGCGAGTATTTATAGATCATTTTCCGATTTAGGGATCCGTTTGTGAAATATTAAGTTTTAAAGTGGAAAAAATCGTTAGAGTCCCTTCTACCAGCTAAACGGTGGGTTCTGGAAATGTGAAAAAATTCACGGGAGTAGGAAATATGCTGAATTTAAAAGGAAAACTATCACGGCTAAGAAGACTTCATAAGTAATTGAGTAAAAGTCGATCAACTAAAAAAAATGTATTCGGCGAAGTAAAAATGGGACTTTTCGTTTAAATTCCTTTGAAAGTAACTGAGATGATGTTGTTAGTAGTATAAAACACGCTATATAATATACGTTCATTGACCATATAAAAATTGACAAAAACTAGCGGTACTACGGAACCCTATACCTACTGCGCGTGGCCCGACACGCACTTGGCCTGTTTTTTTTAATTACTTAATCGAAACCCTTACAATCAATTCGAGTTCGAATTCGAGTTCGAGTTCGACACAAAACACTACTCTTCAACCGTCTTACGGTTTTTCGATCAGCACGAGAATCTGACGCGAGTTTCACAGTTTTTACCCATCCCACAAAAGTGCTCAACGCCGCTAAAGAAGTTTTCACTTCAAAAATATGAAAAATAAAAATAAAAGGAAAGATAGTTTCAGCATGGAAGAAGAATGAATAGAATCTGAAGACAACGTGGATAATATTTCTGATGCATGTAGTGACTATGATGAAGTAAATTAAATCTTTTGAAAAATGGCAAATAAAGACCTAATTTAATAGAAAAAAATATGTAAAATGTAATGTATTGTTCTATGTCAACTATTAGTTCATATTGGTGTCTACTATTAGTGATGTTCGTTTTTTGTGATGTCATCTATTAGTGCTTATGACTAAGTTTACAAAAAGACCAATAATATATTTTTTTATTGATTTGTCAGAGAACAATTATAATAGTTTTATTTTGTAAGAGTTACTGAAGACATGGAACAAGTTATCAATCCTTTATTTTCATAAATTATATATTTTATAACATTCAAATGTTGCATGTTTCCTTATAGTGTCTGCCATTAGGTCTTCTCCCTTATATATTATTATAATATTCTATATCAGATAATATTCGTCCTTAAATAATAATTGTAATTTGTTAACTCTCTTATGCCCAGGTTATGAGTTTTTTGACAGGGGTTTATTTGCTATCGCTTTTGATGGGCTAGCATCAAAATTAAAACCAATCGACAAAGCTAATATACTGTACTCGGCGAAACATGGCGGTAGCGGTCATTGACTTCCTGTCAAAAACTTGTCATTTTCTATACAAAGCCACGATTGACAACATCTGACACTTCATTGTCAATCACGGTTTATATAGAAAACTATACTCCACTCGGGCTAGCTTGTCGCTAGCGGTCATTGATTTCCTGTCAAAAACTTGTCATTTTCCATATAAAACCACGATTGACAATATCTGACAATTTTGTCAATCGCGGTTTATATGGAAAATTACAAGTTTTTGACAGGAAGTCAATGACCGCTAGCGACAAGCTAGCCCGAGTGGAGTATAGCTGTCCCGGCAGACATTGCTTTGCCATAATATATTAAGTATTTCGCCCATATTATTTTATTGCAGTGACTAAATAAGTATGTCGCCATGGCAACGTCGATCGCTATCCCGTCGCATAAACAATGGTAGCCGTCAATCTCAGGTTGTAATAATTTACTATTATTTATTCAACAAATGCACCAGTAGCCGATTCTCAGACCTACTGAATATGCATATAAAATTTGGTAAAAATCAGTAAAGCCATTTCGGAGGAGTTCGTGGACTAACATTGTGACACGAGAATTTTATATATAAGATTACAAGTTTTTGACAGGGAGTCAATGACCGTTACCGCCATGTTTCGCTGAGTACAGTATAGTGAAGAGTAGACTTAAGGTACACGGATTGTACCTTTATGTCAGGGAATCTCAGAAACCGAACATAGTAGAGATAGGAAAAGAGAGGAGAGGGATGTACAGTTTAAGATATTACTACAAAAAACTTTAGGCTAACTTGCGCCTGTCTGAGGTAAAACTGAGCCCGGGACATGTTATCTCATTTGTCGTATTTATAAAAGAAAAGGCATTATTATATTTCTAAACAGAGTTATCATTCACTCTATTTGGCATAGGTCTTAATATGATTAGACAATAGACAGTAATTGTTTTACATACCATATTAACGGAGTAAACAGAACTAACTTAGTTCTGTCTACTCTGGTATTAATATGTCTTTAATTCCTTACCTACCTATTAATTGCTAGTGAATTGATCATGCCTTAAAATCATCTTATACATGCTATTGTTATTTGTTCGACTTGTATTCGACGTAGCAGCTAAATTGGATCCATTATTGGATCTATTAGATAGTTATCTAATAACGTTTAATAAAGTTCACAATAACAGGTACATTGGCGAACTCTAGCTAAAAATAGCTGACTCTAATCATATTATTCACTCGTCATTAATAGCTAAATAATGAAGTCACAATACTACATTTTAAGATCTATGGAGGAACAACATTTAGGTAAGGACTATAACACTCAACTAGGTGGTACTAGGTATAATTAGTATAATAAATAGTAGTAACCGACCGAACTTTCGGTTTCCGTTTCGGTTTCGGCCAGTTTTGGTCAAAAAATCAAGTTTCGTCCTTAGTTTCGGTTTCGGCCAAAATATAGCCGAAACTTTCGGCCCTGCCGAAACTCTAGTGTTCGTGTGTCGTTCGGTAAACTCGTGCTTGCTCGCCGGCGAGACCCCGGCTCACCTCGCCACCGTCCATATTTTAATCGTGTTTTGAGGTTATGTTTTGCAAATTACTGCCAAATTAAGTAAGTATTTATTTTGTTTTTCTTAGTACTTCGTTTTATTTTCATCAAATTGTCTAAACTTATTCTTATCGAACATGCGAGGTTTGAATTTTATTTCTAGACGACAAACGCACATTGGTGAATTATGTGCTATGTTCTTATTTTAACAATGTTTCCCAAACAAAGGATTAAGTAAATAAAATAAATTGATTAAATTGTGTGTGAACTTTGTTTACTAAATAATTTTGTTTGACTATGAGATAATAGGAGGATAAAGCTTGCGAGATTTATCTAGTCAATCATCTCGCCTCATTATTTTCTTTTTACCACGCGTTTTATTTATATTTAACCTATCAATCCCTGTAAGGCCCAAGTGAGCCGCGATGACAAAAGCTTTCCAAGAATTGGCGATCGAAGGATTAAAATAATTAACCTTTCACTATGGACGCGCAGTCTCACAGACCATTTCTGCTCGGCTAGAATCGTATCCCCACTTCCCTTGCGGCCGTCATTACACAAGCTGACATTTTTTTGTGCCTGTTACTTAATGACTACTATCCGATTATTTGCATTGAAAATTAACCAGAAACATAAATTAAAAAAAAGAAAGTATGCTTTTATAGTCTAGCTCTAGGCGAAGATAAATAAAAATTTAAGATTTTAAAAATTCTCAGAGACACTCGTCGTGACCAAGATATAGGGGTTTGGGGATATTAGAGTTGGAACGGGAACTTTGCCGCTGGCACTTATTTATGGAGAAATTATGAGTTTTTTATGTAGGTACTTATAAGCGTAAAAATATCTTCAAAAATGTATAAAATGGACTTAAAAATTTTTTGCTGTATTTGCGGAAATTTATTTAAGAGCGAAAAAATTACTTGCACCGACAAATAAAAGGATTTATAAAGCCTTTGAAATAAACTTCCAATTAAAACAAAAAAAAATATGGGTGCCTTATATCTCACGTACTTATGAAAGAGGCATGCTACAAGCTATCATCTAAATATACAAAAATATCAAATTTTAAACCTAATTCATATATTTTTTCCTTCTAATTCTGTTTTTAGTTCTGTTAAATTGCAAGTTTACGTAGTAATTTTGTTTCGAACTTCGACCACGGTCTGTGAGACTGCATGTCCGTGTTTCCCATACAAAGAATATGACTGCAATTGATTGTTTTGACGTGACAACGTCTTATAATTCGATATGGGCTGCGCGCACGAAAAAACATGACGCAATATGCGGCGTTACCTCGCTCTGAGGCGTTCCATTTAAGGCTATGACGTTGTCACGTTCAACTATAGTCAGTAAACCGACTTTACAGACAACCGAGTTCGAGTCGAGTTCGAGTCGAGTTCGAGATGAGTTCGAGTCAAGTTCGAGTACGAGTTCGAGTTCGACACAAAACACTACTCTCCAACCGGCTTTTTCAATAGAAAATGTCTTGAAATTAATTCTGTTCATGTTTTTCAGGTTATCCTTCGTTCTAATACATTAAAACTAGGAATCGTATAAAAAAACGGAATATGATACTGAAAAGTTTCTAGGGAACATATTCGAGTCTAAGATTAATAATATTTAATTTTAACAAATGTCACAAAAAGTAAATAAATCCAATTTGGCACTTTTTCTTATGTGTTAACAAATGTTACAAAACAGTAAATTTCAGTAAATAATCGTCATTTTAAATATTTTATCAAGTTTCGGTTGCGGTTTCGGTTTCGGCCGAAACTGAGAGCAAGGCCGAAAGTTCGGTTTCGGTTTCGGCTGAAAAATGAGTTTCGGTCGGACACTAATAAATAGGTAATACTAGGTGTAACTGGGAAATAACATGTTTCCGGCGTTGAAAACGTTATTTCCAAGTTCGGTTAGGACAATGCAGGCTGATCACCTGATTCTCTGGCAAGTAAGATGATCCATGGGTCAGATGGGCATTGGGCATGTAAAAGTCGGTCCTGCGCCTGATCTCTCGCCATCCGAGTCGGTCGTCCGTCCCATTGGGCTATGAGAAATAGAGAGTAAAGGAATAGAGAGTGATTTTGTGTACTGCGCACACACTTGGACACAATAAAATTACTACTGCGTAACTGGCTTGGTTTCAATGAAACCGTCCACCGTCACTGAACCCGGTGTGGGAGTTATTATTAACGAGCTTTTGCCCGCGGCTTCGCTCGCGTTAAGAAGTATTATTATATACAAATTTTCATCCCCTATTTTAACCCCTTGGGGTTGGAATTTATCAACATCCTTTCTTAGCGCATGCCTAAGTCATAACATCTACCTGCATGCAAAATTTCAGCCCGATCCGTCCAGTGGTTTGGGCTGTGCGTTGATAGATCATCTGTCAGTCAGTCACCTTTGAGTTTTATATATAGATATTATACAAGGTAATAATACTTTAAAAGGTTTTTTGAGTAATTCCGGTAAATAATAAAGATATTTTACCTTTATTTAGTAGTGCGGAACGTATAAATGCAGTTTGGCGGCCATATTGCATAACCGTTGGGCGTAATTCGCGCCAAATTATCTGTCATTCAATTTGACATTCAGATTAGGAACTGCGTGCGGTCAAGTTACGAAATATTATCAATTTCTAAACTGATAGCGAAGGAAAACGTAAAGACCCTTTTCTACATAAAATCTAACCTGTCGGCACTGAAGTTTGAAAGCAAAATTATTGTAAATTAATTCTTAGATATTACTATGAACACACAACCTAAGAATTAAGTTCTATGTGACTTACGTGACTTACGTCATTTCATATAAGATGAAAGTTTGCCTGTATACCATAGACATAAATATTACTAGCGTACTGTATACAGTATAGCTAGGACCCATAAAAAGGTAAGAAGAAGAACAATCAGCAACTATGGAGTTCAGAAGTACCTTTTAGACTTTGATTAGACTTTGAGGTGGTCGGGCAGTGGGAGTCAAGATTCCTACAGCTATCCCGCAGAAATTAGATAAAAATGAGCTTTAGGTATACTTTATGGAATGTAAAGTAGACCTTCAGAACTGGATACCTCCTCACTCCTGTGACTGCGACCGAAACTCCATAGTCCCTGGTCGTTCTTAATAGGGGTCATATGTAGGAAGAGTGTCAATTTATAAAATGCAAAATAAAATGACAAAAGTCTAGGCTCTGTCGCTGGCTCTTGGGCACTTTATGTGACTATTGAAACATTTGAATCGATATATCTCTTTAATATTACCGTAGATACCTTTTATTTGGACTAGAAATGAACTTTTTAATTTAACCCAGGCATCTAGGTACCTAGAAGTTAGAACCTATTTTCTAGAACAGATTATTTAGTTATGATCTATGCAATATTTTTATATTATGTCAGAACCATGACAGAACTTTAGAAGATTTATTGGCATTTATGTCACTCTTAGTTTGTAATTTTGTAATATTTTTATACTTAATCAAAATTTCTGAGAATCAAGCAAAATTTTCAATAATTACAATAATAAGTATTTTCAATTATTAGGAGCTTAAAATTTGCAAGTATGAATATATTATCATGTAAGTGTTTCAATCTACTTTGTGAAATGAAGTCCATTACACAATTAATTTCTTTTTCTCCATTAGTTTCTTTTTCTCCATTAGTTTTCAGTGACGACTGGAAATGCTGTTTCAAGCCTGACATTTTTAAAATCATTAAAATTTTTAAATCTTAAAATAGACCTGATAAACGATCGATCTCACCTTCGGATCCTGTATCACATTGGTAAAAAATACTTACTATGAATTTGCTAAATATTTTTTTATCAGGAAACCAAAGTTGAAACTTTGTAGGTACACCAAGAAAGAGAACTCGCTGCTCATGTAAGCTGTTTATTGATTTCTTAAGAAAATTAATATTGAAATGTTCCTATTTAGCAATATGGAGGGCGATGTGAATGATGATGAAGACATGACTATAATCAAAGAACTGTATGGCGGAGTGACTATTGTAAATGATGCTTCAAGGAAGAAACAGGAGCACGCTTATTATATAGGTATCTTATTATTTTCACATTCCATTTATTGTATTTTAAACGAGCAAATAATTGTAGTTCCCTAATAGATAAAGCATCAGCAAAGACAAAAAAACTAAATGCTGGAACAAACACAGATAATATAAATAAAGGAAGCTATATGAAGGAAATCTTGCAAGTTCCAAGATATGTAAGTAAATAAGTATTTTTTTTAATGATTTGCGTTTTCTAATATATTTTTATTTTAAAGAAGTGTAGACGTAGATATTACACGAAATAATAGATACCTATTATAAGGTAACAAAATATTAAGTTTGTTCAAAGACGAATGACGATACTTACGAGAGACGTGTTCTTTCGTATGAAAATATTTGTTATTCTAAAAAGTTTTATATCTTCCTGAAAACATCAATGATATGCTTTGTTCATTTGCAGATGACATACAGAGCCCAAATAAACTTAACAGCGGTAAAACCGACATTGCAGGAATGTGGCTACATAAACGGGAGTAAGAGTTATGGATTCTTATTTCTTAAACAAAATAGACCATTATCAATACTAATATTATTAATGTAAAAGTGTGTTTGTTTATTTGACTGACTGTCTCTTTAATATATTCTGTCTGTTTGTCTGTTACCACTTCACGCCCAAATCACTAAACCGATTTTGCTGAAATTTGGTATGGAGATACCTTGAGTTCCGGGATAATAGTATACTTTACATCCCAGAAAAATGTAGGGTTCCCGCGCGATAAACTCATTTTGGCGCAACAAAGTTGCGGGCATCATCTAGTAGTCTTATTAAAATAAGAAATTCATGTGTATTTTATTTAGTGTCAAAAGATACGAGGTATTTCGCACAAACACTTCGCAAGTATCCGCTACCCAAACCCCAGACTAAGTCCAGTGACCTAATACAGGAGAAAATCAGACACTCTGAAAATAGAGGTAAGTTTAAGAAACTTTTTAATCTATACAGTATACATAATTATATCTTTTTTCTTTTGTTTTAGTTTTTAACGTTGTTAGTGGCGGCTGAAAAGGAAGATCTTCCGACCGAGCGAGATAGCATGCTCGGTCAGGCCGAAGCCCACTGACGTTATTTCAGACGTTGTATATATCTTGCCGTTCTCCGAAACTTCGATAGCGCGATGTAGGATTGTTAGGCGAATTGTGGGTACCGCCACATCACTCCCCCCCGAAGACCTGTGGTATTCTTCGAAGCGCTTATGTTGTCAGGTGTGGGCCGAAGCTACGCGTGCAATGACCAGGACCCCGTGCTCTGCTTGCTGACCGGTCGTTGTAGCCTATGGCTGCCCCGTTCAAGCCAGACGCGGGTTCGACCGGCGCGGACGCCCAACGCGGCTTATGGTCGAGGCGACCCGGTTATGCTTGATGTCTGCTGACGTGGTGCGGATGGTTGGGGAGTGTTGATGATGATTGATGTCCATGATGAAGGATGCGTGTTCTTGTCGGTGGTCACCAATTTGACGTTGTTAGTGGCGGCCGAAAAGGATGATCTTCGGACCCAGCGAGATATCATGCTCGGTCAGGCCGAAGCCCACTGACGTCATTTCAGACGTTGTATATATCTTGCCGTTCTCCGAAACTTCGATAGCGCGATGTAGGATTGTTAGGCAAATTGTGGGTACCGCCACAAGTTTTTCCGTATGTGGATGTTTTTTATTTCAGTAAACAGAAAGACTGCCAGCAAGAAACGCAATGTACGTAAAACAGCGAGCCATCAAGCTATCAAAACAAATGTTGTAGTCGAATATAACGTAAGAGACACACAAAGATTGAGCAAAGTTGAAGAAATATTACCCACCTCTACGAAAGATGAAAACAACAGGTTAAAACTGAAAAGAAAAAATCAGGTTCATAAATAAAATAAATTTAAAAAAGCACTAGCAACTATTATTTTACCATAATTTGAATTTTAGTGCAAATGCAGTTCATATTGAATACAATTACTTGAATTGCAAAACCAAGCAAAGTAATGTTGACGTGAGGTACTGTACTAGCACGAAAAGGGCTTGTACTTGTAGGCGAATGAACAATGTCGTCTGCACTAGACCAGAGGTGAGCATTTTTCTATTCATTGCATTTTCTAAAATCCCTTTAATTTTTAACTCGATTTGAAGATTACTAAAATACAATGTGTTAAAATTTTTAGAATTGTCCAAACGTTCGTCACCGCTTAGATCATCACAGACAGTTTTATCATAACCAAGAGGATGGAAAGGTATACTTACGCTTACTCCAAAGGAGTTAATTATTATAAAGTATTGTTAAATGTACAAACATAATAATAATCGACTTTAGAATAAGCGTTTTTATAAGTGTTTTTTGTTACCAATTTCATGTCATCAGGAGTAGAGTAAATTATAATTAGGATTTATAATAAATATACACAATTGGTCTTCTTTGGAAACTGAAATTGGTATACTTACCTATTATTCTACCTTATTCTAGCATCCACGAAGTATTTGTTTTATTCATGAACGTAGAAAAAAAGGCGGACGGAGTCTTGTCATATACAAAACTTTGTCTTCACTTTTCTTCTGAGTCGGCCACGCACACGTTCTGATGCCTGTCAAATGGTATGGACTAGCGCAAGAATGTGTGCGTGCGGACGGTGTACATACAGCCAGCTGGCCGACTCTGAACGACACAGTTTTGTGTATGGTGGGACTCCGTCCGCCTTTGTTATACGTCCATGGTTTTATCCAAAATTATATTTTTTTAGAAACCGTCTTGTCACTGCAATGTTTGTCAAGGTAAGATTTGAAAGTATGGCAACGTGCAAAGTAGCAACATATTTTTATTGGAATAGGCAATATTATTATATGAAAACCTTATTTACTTTCCAGCAAACCGAGAGGCGCCTTCAACATCAGGCTTGACGCCTTCAAAATATGTAAGAAAAAATCGTAAAGAGCAAGAGGAAGAAGTTCAACTTTTATCTAGAAACTATTTGGAATCAAGTCATCACGCAATAAACTTCGAAGAAGAAATAAAACAATGGACCGAAGTGAACCTACATAAAGATGTTGTACGGATAAAATTAATTAAAAAATTAGCTAAAGCTCTAGGAAGTTTGTCAAAAGATAAAGGATTATTGCCCGAAGCTAGACAAGAGGTAGTTAAATACTTAACAGCTTTATCAACTATTGATCCTAGCATTGAGGATAAATTAGGTCTTTTTGCCGACGACTTTCTGAATAATTTATCAAAATCATTGAAAAGCAAGCGATCATTAATGAATATACAAGGAAATACTCAGAGCAATGTTGAAAAAAGCCATAAAATTCACAATAATAATGGCAATGAAATTAAAATGTTCATAAAACATTTACTTAATCAACTTCCAATCCAAAAAGATAATGAACAATTAGATACTGTGATAGAAAAGTTTTTAAACATTTTACAAGAACATAACATAAATGTTATTGACATAAGAGGTAGTCCTCATCCTGGTCAATATGAAGAAAAGAATTACTACTTAAATCGAATAATTAGCTGGTATAAAAGTATACCTGAATTTGAACAAAAACTACAAGTACAAAACTATGATAATATAAAACCCTTTCAAGACCTAGCGAACAAATTATCTAAGTTAAATAAAAGCAATGATTTAAAAGGAAATACTGATAAAGTCAAAGAAGAATTAATCCAATGGCTTAAATCCTATTTAACTCTACACAGTGTATCCTACACAGAAAGCTTACAGGAAAACCTTAATGATAAATTAATAACAAAATTGTTCCAACAACAAACCGAAAAAAAGATGCACTATGAAGGACTTTCAGAGAAGGATTGGATCACAAAAGAAATTTATTCATTGCTAATAGAGATGAATCATGAAATCCATCAGAATAAAGACGTACCAGAGCTGGTCAATAGCTTAGTTTTTCGCCTAAGTTATTTAAAAGATAAAAATTGTGGTAACCTAACATTACACCAATGTAAAAATGAATTAAAGATTTGGTTTAAATACTTGGAAGATAAACATATTGTCTATTTCAATGAAAATGAAAGAAGAGAACTCGAATGCAAGATATTATCACGTATAAAAGTTGTACTCAATCACGAAAAACATGTAAATTACTGTCATCTAAAACGCTTAAGATTACTTACAAAAATTATTCTTGAAGAAATAAATAGATCAGTTACGAATAATAGCATTCATATTTCCCAAGAGAACTTGTTAAATCTTATAAGCGATATTATTTCACTGGTTTTCGAAACACAAGTCAGTGAAAACCCCTCATCAAAGAGTATAATTGACAAAGTTTGTACTATACTACTTTCCATTCTGAATTTACCCGCTGACGATGTAAAAGCTTTAGTACAATCTATTTTCGATAAAATTGTTGAAAAGAATCTTTCTGAAAATATAAAAGAAAGCAATAAGCTCGAAAGTGAAGGATTTCAACCAAAACATCCATCAAAAAAAGTGTACAAGTCACAATTCGTCACATCTACTCCAATACCATCAGAAGAAGGGTTTTTAACTAATTTTAATGACGACTCTACAAGTTTTAGTCATTTATTAAATAAAAACCTTTTGCAAAAAATTATCGAAGACTGGCTTGAAGATAATCAATTAAAGCTAAACGAATTCGAAATACAGAAGATTATAAAGACGATTATAAGCGACACAATTTATAGGTATAACCATGCTAAGGCATTTTCTAAATCAAGATCTGACTTGGAAGAAATAGAACATTTAAAGTATTTTATATATAAAGTCTTAGAAGACTACGTGAAAAAGCAGGAAATAAATAGTAATATTATGATATCAAATGCAAATAACTTATACAATACAGTTAATAAAACGCTTACACCACACGAAATCTCTAAAGAAAAGTCGAAGTCTAAAGTTGACAATGACCAAAATAAAGTTTCATTAGAAGTGCTAAAAAGTAAATTAGTAAATGCTTTTATAAACTTAAATTCGTATTTACTGGATGAAAGATTTAAAAATGAATATAAAGGGAAATTAAAAGAAGAGATTAATAAGTTTTGTAGCCAATACTTTAGTCGTTTTCCTGCGATGCCAATTGACACAGAACAATTACATTCTAATATATACAATGCTTTAGATAATGTACCAAAACCATTTCAAACGAAATCAGAAATCGACATTGTTACCGAGATCAAGAAATGGCTTGATGAGCTTTGCCTAGAAAGCAATATACCAAATAATGACAATGAAAACATAGCATTAGAATTAGCTAATCCGATAGTACAAAAGAAAAAAGCACAGTCAACATTGTACGATAATGAGAATGAGTTGAGTAAAACTATATCTCAGTGGGTACAAAATTACTCAAAGAAACAAAAAACATTATTAAACGGTCAATATTGGACGGAGAAATTAGTAGAAAAATTAAAAGCATTAGATAATTTGCAAGAACCTAATTTATCTAAAGCTACAAGTGCACATATGTATACTATCCCGGAAGCAGAATCTTTTGGAGCCCAAGTCGATGAGAGTGTAATGCAATCTAATAACAATACTGAAATATTAGCTAAGGATTTGTTATCACCTGAAGATAGAGAATTACTGACAGTAATAAGAGATAGATCTTCACCTGACAACATAGTAAAGTCACAAATCGATTTCATTAGTGACAAACCTGAACAGGAATTACTTCGGGATGTTCGTCCAAGCAAACCCGATCACGAATTAGTTCCAGATTCCCAACCCGATCATGAATTTGTTCCAGATGCCCACCCTAACAAAGTCGAAGAAGAGTTAGTTTCACATATTCGCCCAAACAAACCTGACCAGGACTTGGTTCTAGACGTTCACCCACACAAATCTAACCAGGAGCTAGTTTCAGATATTCGCTCAAACAAACCTGAACAGGAATTGCTCCCAAATGTTCATGTGCGTGAATATCACTGGGAATCTAATGAGCAGACACAAACTTCCAAAACTTTGGTCAATGAGCCACCAGGTGCTATGGAGGAAATGGCTCCAGAAAGACTTCAACCGCAAGGCTTAGATCATGAGGCGCATGCGACATTTGCAGACTTTAAAAATAATACGAAAGATGTAACAAATGAACGGATAACTCCAGAGAAATTGAAAAAGACAAAACGTAAGACATGTAAATTAAGAAAACGTCCGTCAGCAAGATGTATAGAACCTCCTAAAGTTGTTTGTCCAAATAGATATACTTTGAAATCAAAATGTTTTGATAAAGATGTAATGTGCAGCTGCAGCGATTGTGTGATAGATAAACGAAGAATTAAGTATTTTTGTAAGAAATCTGAGAACGGTGAATTACGAAATTGTCCAGAATGTTTCGGTGGCTATTGTCCTTTTCCCAGTTGTGCGTATTTTGATTGATATTTTTTATGTAAGTATTTAATTGCGTTTAATATAAAATGTTTTATTACATCCTATCTTTTATTAAATTTAAAGCTTTCTACTTAATATTATGTAATTCATTTACGAATGTTAAATGTTTTGTTTTTTTTAATAATTATTGTTCTTTTAAATATTATAATCCATATTATTCAATAAATAAAAATGTTGCTGAATATAAAAAGAAAAACTCTTTATAAAAAACAATTTATTTCCACTTCCGTTTCATTACAGACATAACTTAAGTTAAACTTATATTATAGATACCATCGTTACCGAATTTAAATGCATCCTGGTAATATTAAGATCAGTCAAATGTTAAACTTAATTACAATGATAATGGCAAAATCTTCTTTGTCATCTAAAATCTAGCGATAAAAGGCAGTCCAAAATTAAAAGTAGCAAAACATAATATTGTAATAAATAGTCTAAACGCATATTATACAAAATAGAAGTATTTGTACACTACGGAGCATCAGAAAAGGTTTCTTCATCCTTCCAGATTATAAATTACATCTAAGTACTAATTATCCTAGTAAGTCATGTGGCAATTATTGAGGACGTTGTAGGTGAAGCGGTATCCGCTCTCGGGGACGCCGTCTGTGACGAGGTTGTCGGAGCGGAAGACCACTGCGAGAGGTCCAGCAGGGGTGGCTGTGGATGATAAAGATAATAGCATAAAGAAAAGTTTTGTCTCGAAAGAGGTGTTATCAATGACAGAGAAGTTGTTCATGTATTGCCTTTATAATGATGATGTAATGCCATAATATAATGCCCGCTGTACACTCTCGCCGAGAGCTCTCGGGCGAGAGTCTCGTGCGAGAGCCCCTTGCCCGAGTGCGATCATGTACATTCTCGCTTAGTTCAATCGCAGTTAAGAACTCAGACAAGATGGACGAAAACGACCATTCACCATTCACCATGCATCGAAAGATATCATTGTAATCCAAAGATTTATAATCATATTTAATTTTATTTCTCACAGATAATGACTCATAATGTCGTTTAATATTGTTATTTTTCTGTTCTACACTGTCCAACGGCGGGACTAGTACTGAAAGACGCGAGAGTGTACAGTAGTGCGCTCGTTTTCCTCGCGAGACCCTTTGTCTCGGGCGCAAAATACCGACAACGGACCGAGAGGGTCCGAGACAGGCGAGACGAGGCGAGCGCACCCATTTACACTCTCGCACTCGGGCCGCCTCGCTGTGTCTCGGCGAGAGTGTACAGCCGGCTTTATGTAAGGCACTATTGAAGAGTTGATTTCAACCAATATTCACCATATTGGTGTGGCTCCTACTAACAATGTAAAGTGTATGCCATTCTGTATAATATAACATAAAATAGAACGGCATAATCTATTCTTGGATTCGCTGTAGTCAGGTATAAGGGTACGGTTACACGGTCAATCAGTCCGAGACTGACGCCAGAATGTTGATCGGAAAGTACAAACTAAAAAAAATATTATCATTCCGTCCGTCAATCAAGCGGTTACACGATCACCCGTCAGTCTGGATCAGACAATGAACTGAACTGATGCCAAACGGCAAACTGACCGTGTAACCTATGTCTAAGGAGTTTTTTAAATCCTCTAGCATCAATCCTTTACTTACAAGCTATGATCTGATCGGCGGCGCTGGTTCCGCAGAACTTGGTGCCCCTCAAGCCCTCGGCGGACACCGCCTCGGGTATCGACAGGTGGTCTCCGGACTGCGCCGATCCCTGGGTTACGGGGTTCATCTCGCAATCCGTGTCCAGGTACAGGTTGGACTCATCCCGGTACGCCATTTCGAATGTTGACGCGGTGAACCTGAAAATTTTCGGTAGTACATGTTATTCCAAAAATCTAACTTGGCATTACGTTCTACTACTAACACAAACTTTGGTAGCTAAATCACCACCAAACGTAAACTGGTTCATAATATAAAGATTTTTAACAAATTCTTCGGTTGCAATTGCTGAGTGCTAATTTTTGTTACTGCTCGCCTAAAAATTATAGTTCTACAATTTTCAATCGAAACAAGGAAACTAGGTTTGTACTTTGTATCTAGCGACTAATAAGGTGGTTAGTCGCTGGCTACAAATGCAGTTTACTTCCTCATGGTGAAAATTTCTCGTGATCATACTCACTTCATGCCGCAGACATCGGATGTTCTTCTGAAGCAGGTGGCGTAGACCAAGTTGGCGATGTAGGGTCCTAAGCCGCGGTTGTAGTTGAACGACTCGAAATAACCGCTGCGATCGGGGTAGTATTGTAAGCAGCCGGGAGGAGCTAAACATACATTCAAAGTCAAACTCATATATTGTTACAAATTGTACGAGAAAAAATATTTGAGAGCCAATAACAATTTGTCGAAAAAATATACCATACGCCATACGGTCTACATCATGATTCATGACATATTAAAGGCTCGAACATGACCGGTGTTGGGAGTTGGGACACATTGTATATGTTACGCTCAAAGACCGAAATCGCTCAATGAGCGAAAAAATGGCTCACAACGCGTTGTGGTCACAGTGAAACAGCCACGACGCGAAATTCGCGTTGTGGCTCTAATGAAAACGGCCACGACGCGTTCTGGCAATCACAAAAAGACCATAACGCGAAATTCGTGTCGTGGCTGATTAGTGATTTGCTATTCGTTTTTCTTGGTTTGTTCTTGATTGATTAATCGTCCATTATAGGTATGGGAGATTACACATTTTGAATTACTACGCGTACTACAAAATATTTTTTCTTTTACTAAATCACTGCATAACTATGGATATTTTCAAATAATAATAAAAAACACGTTATGCAGTGATTTAGTAAAAGAAAAAATATTTTGTAGTACGAGTACGCGTGGTAATTCAAATATAATCTTCCACACCTATAGACGATTAATCAATCAAGAACAAATCAAGAAAAACGATTAGCATAATATCAGCCACGACACGAATTTCGCGTTATGGTCTTTTTGTGATTGCCAGAACGCGTCGTGGCCGTTTTCATTAGAGCAACGACGCGAATTTCGCGTCGTGGCTGTTTCATTATGACCACAACGCGTTGTGAGCTATTTTTTCGCTCATTGAGCGATTTCGGTCTTTGAGCGTAACATATACAATGTGTCCCAACACCGGTCATGTTCGAGCCTTTAATATGTCATGAATCATGATGTAGACCGTATGGCGTATGGTATATTTTTTCGACAAATTGTTATTGGCTCTCAAATATTTTTTCTCGGTCTTTCGTACGACGTTAATAATATCGTTGGTACCCATTAAGAACCATGATAGTATCGGTACTTGGCAATCATAGATCGACCAGGAAAATGACGGCGGACGTGAAGAGACGTGTTTTTGTTTACAATCAGTAATCACATTGAGTGGACTATCCCAGTAATCTGGTTCTGGTCATCAGTACTTACCAATAAGATACTCATCGCGGTCAGCGGTGGAGGACAGCGGGGTGGATGGCAGCGCCGACGTTAGAGCGTCCAGGATGCCGTCACGGTATTTACTGAAAGAACATATTAACATAGTTACTCGAGTTTAGGTTCACTCCATAGAATTCCAATTCTTTAATAGGGTTGGATTTTATAACGAGTCGCTTGAATTTGAGAGTATTGGTGGTTTAGGGGGCTTCAGGGAGTTAGTCTTAATCCCCCCAAAGAAATTTTGGCTGCCGGAGTTGCGTCTAAATATTTTTAAACAATTTTCAAAAAATCTTAAACGTTATTGAAATTGTGCAAAACGGAACGTGATCTTTAAGCTTTAATACAGTTTTTCAAATGTAACTGTTAGGTTTTATGTGAAGAACGTGAAACGAAATGCAACCCCCCATCTTGGATGGATGACATTGACAGCTAATATCATTCTTTCTTTTTCTTCTTTTTTGGCAACTTGACACAAAGGATGTGTATGTTGTGCCACAGACAAGGTAAAAAGGTAAGGAATATGGCGGGAAAACCATATTCCTCCTATTATAATTTTCATCATCGTTTTCATGTATCGTCAGGTCTAAAGTCTCGTCAAAGTCTAAGTAAAAGTCAATACAGTCAAGGAGTCAAGTCGGTCGATTCAGTAAAGTGGTAGACGCTTTACTGAAACTTTCGATGGAGTTTTGGAAGGAACACAAAATAGCACGTTTCTGGATATTACATCACTTTCCTACACTTGTGCATGAACACGAATATCTAATGGTTAATATTCTACCAATATTACACATTAAAAACCCAGCTAACACAATTTTAGGAAAATAATACAAAAACACAACAGCACTCTTTCATATGCCCGCCAAAACTCCAGCTAATATCATTGTCAAATTTGTGCGTTTCCTTTGCGTAGATAGAGGAAAAGTATAGATAGACCCAATCCTTATTCTTTGTTCCTTTGCTTCCGAGTATATGTGAATGTGTTCTTCCGTATCGATTTGTGTTTTTTCTACGATTTGGCTACGTTCTTGGATTCTGTTTGGATTGCTTTACTGTACGACCTCGGCTTACTCACTTTGCGACACTGAAACAACATTATCGCAGCTTGCAATGGCGTCTGGAAGTAGTGGAAGTGGACACCCGGAATCGGGACCTTCTACGAGTTCGAGGCTTGGCGAAACATCGGCATTGTATGAAGATGTTTTGGAGGACGACGGGCCCTTTCTCGATAGACATATCTACACAGAAGAGGTGCTTATGATGTGGAACTTGGCGAAAGTAATAAAAAAATTGGGCACCAATGAGCAGTGTGTAGCATTCGCCGAAGAAAATGAATTGGTGCAAACTCAAAAATTATGCAGAACACATCGCACTCCGATGAAAATAGCCAAATCGACCAACAGGTCATTTGGTTCTTGGTGTTGCACCAAAGGCAGTTGTAAATCGAAATCGAAAATTCCACGCAACAATGGCACATTTTTTTAAGAATATAAAAATTGATTTGGTGCATGTCTTTTATTTCTTTTATGCATATTCAAAAAAATGGAGCTACAACGAAGATCCCTACAAAGAAACTTATGAAAGGTGCCTGGGCCGGGTCACCATAAATGACTGGTATAATAATTATTGCCGAGAAACAATTGTGGCATACCAAATAGAGAAAAATGAAGCAATTGGAAAGATTGGTGGCCCCGGAAAAATTGTCCCAGATTGATGAATCGAAATTTGGAAAAAGAAAATACAATCGAGGTATATATATAATTTTATATCCATACTAATATTATAAATGCGAAAGTGTGTCTGTCTGTCTGTTACCTCTTCACGCCTAAACGGCTGAACCGATTGGGCTGAAATTTGGTACAGAGATACTTTGAGTCCCGGGAAAGGACATAGGATACTTTTTATCCCGAAAAATGTACGGTTCCCACGCGATAAACTAATTTTGGCGCAACGGAGTTGCGGGCGTCATCTAGTGGTATATATTCCGTATCGCGCCACCAGCAATTTTGAGGCCGTTTTTTTTTTTACAGTCGCGTTATAATCTGTAAACATAAGAACTAGTATTGTATTATTGGCGCATGACTATTTCTGGCAAAAGAAAGTCGACGGAGCCCCTATTTCTGGGTGTTGTGGTCTACGTTCCAACCTAACGTCCCCCCCGCTTCGGTATCCGTGACTGAATAAAAAGGGCCAAAACAAAAACAAACACAATCCAAAAGTAGGTTAGGTTAGGTTGGAACGTAGACCACAACACCCAGAAATAGGAGCCCCGCGTAGCGGGGCTTCGACTTTCTTTTGTAGTAGTTTGTCAATAGGGGGTTGTATTTTTTTCCCATAGTGCCCCGTTTCCTTCAGGCCAACCAAGCCAGTCATAATTGAAGCCAGTTGTTATATTATATATATATTTTTTGTTATAGGTTGCCATATTGAGGGCCATTGGGTTCTAGGTATGATTGAGGATGGATCTGAAGATCTGAGGTTGGAAGTGTCCAGACAATATTCGCTCTGCTGAGGTTTTGGTGCCACTTATATTAAAGAATGTGGAAGTTGGCACCACCATCCACACTGACTTTTGGAAAGCATATGATTGCTTATCAGAACATGGCTACATACACAAAAAGTCAACCACTCGGATCGTGACAATCCGTTCATAGCTGAAGATGGGACTCATAGGATTTTTGTACCAGTCCCAAACCAGTTAAGAACAATTTTGTCTTTGAAATGCTCTGACCTTGCATTTAGTAGTTAAAACCTGGAAAATAATATATAAAATTGTTTATAATTTACTAACGTTGTAATATTTACAAATGATTTGGAGCCAAATAATTTATTTTTTTGTATAATTTATAAACAATCCCACAAATATGAATTAGCCTAAATTTGACCAGTACGCTCCAATAAATGACCACTTTTGCCCTGATAGTTGACCACTTTAAAAAAATAAAGAAAAGGAATCAGAAACAAAAACAAATCACATTTTTTATTAATAATTGACTTTCATATATTTATTTACTTAAAAGTTTATCTTAAAGTATTTTCAATAGTTCAGTCATGGTTACTTCCTAACTGATAAAGATACTATATTTGTGTTTATACTTTATAGATTCAGCATGTCGCTGACTTACTCGTATATCGGGATGCCTTTTCAGAAAACTTTGGAACCATTTTCTTCCAGGTGTCCCATTTTTAAAAGGATTTTTTCGACCGTCTTCTTTTATTATTTGGCTAACGGTTTCCAATAAACGATCCTTTGTGAAAGGAATTTCTTTTTTAGCGTTAGCATTGATCTATCTGGTCAATAGTAATTCTTCTTGTGGAGTCAAAATTGTTGGTGGTCCCATTTTACGCTGCACAGGATGTCTCATTTTCAGTTTGTTTATAACTGTCGAGTGAGGGATTTAGGCGGCATCTTTCATCTAAAACAATAAAAACTAAAGTTAAACTAAAATCTGGTCATCCTTAGGAGCCACTACATTGTACCAATAGCAAACCAGTGGTCAATTACTGGCACACTACAAATGATTTCAATGATAGGCGAGTACAAATCTTTAAATCGTTAAACCAAAGCATCGTTACGAAAAAAATATGAAAAAAAAATAATAACCATAGACCACCAGTCGCAAACCAGCTGGTCAACAATAGGAACCCAAAACAAGTAGAGTTCCAGTAGTTATCCATTTAAAAAAATACTAAATAATGGCATTTTAATTCAAAATAAATAATTCGTATTAGTTAAATAGTTACTGAATTTTATTAATAATACATTTTCGTAAAAATAATACTATAATAATGAGTGATTAATTAAGATATAACTTACCACGTCCATGTGCGTTTCTAACTGTGATGGCCGCCGGAAGGCAAGTGAACGAGACACTGGTCTGAGAAACAGAGCAGGGTGGGGATATTTTTTGTTCACTCTCGCAAAAATGACGTTTGACAGGTCGGCAACAGTCTAGGCAACTTAACAAAATAATAAGATTTAAAAAATATGTCCGGTATTTCTTATTTCTTTCAGTAGATCATGCGTGTGGTCAACCTCTGGTACCTGGTTTGGGACTGGTACAACAATCCTACTCAACGAATTGAGTCCCAGTGGAGGGCCGTTAAAAGATTTTTAAGAAGGACAATTTTAATAATACAGAAAATTTTCCAGATATTCTTTTTGAATATTTGTGGCGGCGAAATAACATGAAATACAGAAAAGATCCATTCGTGGAATTGATAAAAGCTATAAAACATGTTTATAAAGTCGAATAAATAATTTTTGTACAAATTTGTTTTTTTTTTCTAAGAAAATCAAGTATTTCCGGTGAGTGTGATTGAAGTGAAAATGATGAGGGGGGAATCTGACCCCTAAAATCACTCGCAACCCCTTAAAATAGCGACGTATTTTAAAATTTTTACCTACAACACTATTTTCGTAATATTTGAGAAACTATACGTCTCACAAAAATTTTGTAAGAATATAATTTGTTGCAAATAATTTTGCCTACAAATATATTTATATAACTTCTCACCCTAAACTAAAAAATTAAAAAGTTATAAGCAAAAAAGTGAGAACTTTTTATTATCACTTTTTAGCTTTGTTTAATACATTTTTCAACAAAATTACCTTAAGCCAACCTTGTAGATAGGGTTACCAACTTTTTTTTCAAGAAATAAAGTATATTTAGGTTTACGAAGAAAATTAAACAGTATTTCAGACATATGAACAGTATTTTTATTTTTTATTTATTTTAAACGTATACGGTCTTACCACAAAAGATTTAAACATCTGTTGAACAGTTGTTTTGAGACAATTTTGTATGGAATTTTTCTCTAATCAACTGTTCAACGGGTGTTTAAATCTTTTGTAGTAAGACCCTTTTTTAGTACTCCTCGCACAGCTCAATAATTTATCATCATTTTTAAAAATATCATACGCTTCACCACAACTATAGCTTAAATTAAAGTAAATTTGTAGCTCATTCTTAATTAAATTAATCGATAATAATTGTCCATTATACGGGAAAGGCAAAGGGATCTAAGCCCATGCTGCCAAGTCGTCTGTTTTGTAAAGGCGTTATATTACTAATGTGTTTGCATGTTGATGCTGAAAACAGTATATTGTATACTTTATTTTTGTTCAACAGTTAAAAGTATAATTGAGTGAAAAACAGTATAATACTGTTTAAAACAGTATAGTTGGTAACCCTACTTGTAGATGATATTTTGAAAAAAAATCCCCCAATCCCCCAGATTTCATGAAATTATTTTTCTGCAGATGCAAAGGAAACTGTGGAACCGTATGTGGCGGCAGAAAAGCAGGCCTGAAATGCTATATAATATAGTAGGCATGTGCAGACTAGTATAGTTTGCATACTATAATATAGTTTGCACATATTTATGCAGTGCAGTAGGCATACTGTAGACTGTGGCTGCAGAAAAGTAAGCCTGAAATGCTTTACAGAATAGGAGGCATATAACTGTAGAGCATTTTAGGCCTGATTTTTGCAGCCACACATGCTTTCACAGTTTCCTTTGCATCTGCAGAAAAATAATTTTATGAAATCGGGGGGATTGGGGGATTTTTTTTTCAAAAGATCATTTACATGGTTGGCTTAAGGGGCCGGTACCCTCGAAATTCTCATACATACGTAATACCAATATCATTTTCTCATACGAAAATATTTAACATGTTTGAGTTATTTTTCAGCTTAAAATAGTAATTATCTAGGTTCCTGCACAAAAATTTACTTCAAAATATTTAAACACAAAAATTTTTTTTTTGTTTTAAATTTTTTTTTAGTAAATTTACTACTAAATATTGAAACACTAAAAAATAGAGTAAAACACTAAAAATATATAAATAAATAGTAAATTTACTACTAAATATTTAAATACTAAAAAAAATTTTTTTTGTGTTTAAATATTTTGAAGTAAATTTTTGTGCAGGAACCTAGATAATTACTATTCTAAACTGAAAAATAACTTAAACATGTTAAATATTTTCGTATGAGAAAATGATTTTGGTATTACGTTTGTATGAAAAATTCCAAGGGTACGCGGCCTCTTAAGGTAATTTTATTGTAAAATGTTTTAAACAAAGCTCAAAAGTGATAATAAACCTTTTTAAAAAAAAACACTTTTTTGCTTATAGCTTTTTAAATTTTTAATTTAGGCAAAATAATTTGCAACAAATTATATTTTCACAAATTTTTTGTAAGACGTATAGTTTCCGAAATATCACGAAAATAGTGTTGTCGCCCCCTTTTTCAAGATGGCGGCCGGGGGACAAGAGCGGCGACCCCACAAACTTAAGGTTAAGCTTCTATTGACCCCCCAAACATGTTCAAAAAATGAAATTGCGTCATCTAATAAATCATTTCAATGGACTAAAAAGGCTTGACAACCTTTGCACTGGTTGGGATGTAAACTTTGTTTTTTGCGTTGCCCTTTTGACCTTTCTTTAGGCACTGATTTATCATCATCACCTATTACTCACCCCAGGGTGTTGAAGCACTCGAGCTGCGTGACCTTAATCTTCCATGTGGCCTGCGGCAGGTTGGGCTGCGAGATGCGGTCCGCGATCTTGAAGTTGATGCGGATGGACCGACTGTTAGTTGATGCGTTCACGCGGACGTACACTGAAATAAAATGGTTCTTAGATTCGATTTTATCCTGCGACAGCAGTAGCCTGTGCCATTTTGTAGGCGAAGCGTAAAGAACAGACAGACAGACAGACGCACTTCCGGGTTTATAATAATATCTGATAATGTTATTCGTAATTGACGTGGTTCTAGCCCACTTTCTCGGCAAGGCATGCTTTAGATCCATGACCATATCAGATTTTGATACCAGTTAAAAACTCCAAGAGCATAAAACCAAATAGCCCTATTTTAATGCCCGATTGCACGATATGTAACGTTACTAAAACTGTGTCTGCGTTTTGTGCCTCGTGCTCGTTCTACTGTTTTAACACCGTGGTCCAGTAGCTTAGAGCGTGGCTCTTGATTCGGAGGTTGTGGGTTCGATTCCAGTTCGTTGGCGCTATTTCCAAGTTTGGTTATGACAATGCAGGCTGATCACCTGATTGTCTGACAAGTTGGATGAGTGATGACCCATGTGTCGGATGGGCAAAAAAGTCGGTCCTACGCCTGATCTCTGAGAGTGAAAGAATTGAGAGTGCTCTTGTGTACTGCGTACACACTTGGGCACTATAAAAATTGCTCATGCGTATTTGGCCTGGAATATCAAGAAGCCGGCCACCGTCGCCGAAACCGTGTGGGAGTTATTATTTAGTTACTGTTTTAAGTACGAAGGTAAAACTTACTATGCTGTCCGCTGTTGTCGCCGCACAGCGAGGGCAGGGTATCAGAGTAGGCCTGCAGGTTGGTGACTTGGAAGATGTCGTTGCGGCAGGTGTATCCCGGGCGCTTTGTCACGTTCTCCACCGGATCCACCTGGAATTGAGAACATGTACTATCAGACAAGTTGGTTTGTAGGCAGATGACGGACCTACTTATTTTGGTCGCGTTTGTTAAACCCAGCCGACTTAGTGCCAGTCCACACTGCGCGTTGCGTCAGCGTTGCGTCGACGCAGCGCTACCGTTGCGTTGTTTTTCTTACAAATAACCAACGCACATATTATGCCGGAGACGAGACGAAGCGGGAGGGGGTGTTGACGTTAAGGCTGCGTTTCCTCTGAAGCGGAGCTTAGCGGTGCCGAATTGACCAATCATCATGCTCGAAATCTTCGCTCCGCTTCGCTGTCATTCCGCTGGAATAGCACGATTGGTCAATTCGGGCACCGCTAAGCTCCGCTCCGCGTCAGTGGAACGAGGCCTAAGACTGCTTCGTAATATATACATTTTTTATTTATTTATTCTTTATGGCACAAAGTTACAAAGATACATTTAAGTAAATAATAAAACTTCTAGAGTCAAAATATGGAACGAACATAATTCTTAAACCAAAACTTACCGTTGTCGGAGGTGCCAGGTTAAAGTTCTCGAAGTCGATTCTCATTTGGCACACATTGTTGTTGTTTATTTCCACATTGTAGGAACATTCCAAGCCCGAGTTCTCTCTCTCCAGCGGGGGGTTAATGAACACCGCGACTTTGGTATTCGTTCTGATATCACACGCGTTTACTGTAAAAAGCGACATCTATTAGCGGGTTTTGGCAACAAAATCTTCACAAAGGTCTTGGAACCATACAGAAAATGTCTATCTAGTCTCTGGTTAAACTGAAATGTGCGAACCGTGACTGAGCAAAGTGCTTAGTGGATTCGTAAAGATGGTGTTTAATTTTTTTATATTATTCATTATGAAAGCTTGGCTTAACCAAGTGTTTTTGGACTTATTGGTAAGATGTTGCTACTACAATATTATATTTTATTCGAGTTTCTTTTACTCACATGAACAACAAGTAGCGAACACTCCACAGAATCCTATGGCTTTACCGCCCTGGGTGTTACATTGGTTTCTAGACAAGCACACGCCTCCAGTAGATCTATCTTGACCCAGGCACTGTTCCCCGTTACCGACAGTAAAAATACCGGCTGGATTATTCTGCCTTTTAACTGCAATAAAAATAATTCGTTACATGCAACGCCATCTAGTGTCGAGTAGCGGAACTATAAAAGTTCTAGGTTTGAATCTAATAATTACTATGCTATAAGGTTCTTGTAGGTAGACTATTTTAAATAAACTTACCTCTATTTAAATGTGATGCGTTAGTGAAACCTATTGCTAATAATAGAGTCACTATTCGGGGCAAACATTTTAACTCCATTTTTGGTGTAAACCTGTAACAATACAATTAACTGTTACAGTGATGCTCTCATATCATTAAAAATGTTTAAAAAATTCAAAATACTTTGAAGATACTATAGTAGAGTATCACTTATAGAGTTTTTAAAACGCGTGTCTTAAGATAGAGTTAAGACTAGGAAATCATTGCTAATTCTCGGCTTGTAACTCGTGTTCCTAACTCTAGCAGAGTTAGAAAAATTTTAATAAATTATAAGCCATTACAATCCTTCATGATATAGGGTAACGATTATTATTTGCTAGTTTGTTTTAAACAATTATAATTAGGACAGGAGTGACCTGCACTGACCATGGAGTGACACAGGTCACTGAAAATGCTAGATACCATTTATTGCAGCAAAATTCACGGGTTTTCCGCGATTTATTTTTGAACTTACCCATGCAATCTCTTTCTAATTTACCTTTACTTATCAGTTATGGGATTACAATGACCGCGTTTCATAAAGAACTCAAAGATTTAAGCAGAGCCTTCGTATGCGGGTTACAAAATGTTCTCGCAGTACAAATGCCGATTTTTAGCAAACACGTGAACTTGCGGTGGCAAATTGGACGAGGTACAGGATTTTGCATAACAAAGAGACATACAAGTTCACTCCGACAGACGTTAACGTGTTCGACGGAATGACATTTGTGTACCAAATACCAGAAGGAAGATTTTTAAATAAACTTTACCTTAACATGCTATTGTTTTTTTTTGGTTTATTATTTTTAGTACGACGACGTTTATTAATTTTAGTAACAATCGATCGATCGATCGATCTAGCTAGGAATCATTTTCATAAAATGTCATTTTATGTGTGTTTTTTCAATTTTTTGAATACCGAGCGAAGCTCGGTCATATAGCTAGTATTATATTTAAATAGGTAACAATTATTATTAGTTTTACACACAATTGTTAATAATGATATGCATAAAGTTTAGTGGTTATCTAAATAATATGCAGGCTTTTGGCACGGACTATTTATTTGTTATTAGGAATGCACCTAGGTCGGGCCCTTTCCATCAAAATTCTAGACATGCAAATATTCGGCCCAGCCTTTGATAGAATATCGGCTTTGAGATACCGAAGATGGTAGCTCAGGATACCAAAAATTTACCAACAAAGTTATTACCGGCGTTATCTCCCAAATTCTAATAAATATCTCTCCTTAGCTTTGACTACGCCTGTGCTGACCGTCAAAGAGTTTAATTAAACTAATATATTACTGACAGAATGCTATTCTCACGTATATATTTAACAAAATCAAATCATGATTATAGGACATTATCAATCACTTACGTATATTATTGTTCTTTGACTTTCCTAAATATTATATTAAGTTTAATTTGGAAATATTTTTTACTACCATCTTAATATTACTTATTTACAAAAAACCGGCCAAGTGCGAGTCGGACTCGCGCACCGAGGGTTCCGTACAAACCTGCAAGGTTTACAAAGTTCGTTTGATATGAATTTCAACTTGATAGCTCTACGCGTTCATGAGGAAAAAAGTAATAAGTTTATATTTATTAAAAAATATATATTTTGTAATGTAACTAAAAATTTAAGGTTTTCGTAATTTTTCCTTTATGTGTGCTATAAAACGTTGCTTCATGCCAAATTTCAAGATTCTAGGTCGACTGGAAGTACCCTTTAGGTTTTGATTCCCTTGCGAGTACTTGCGAGTTTCAAAATATGCAGCTTAAATTGCTGTTTCTTTTGATTGCGTTGACATAGAAGTTTGATTTTGTTACAGCTTAAAGGTATTATAGACCTGAGTATTAGGTATGAATTTCAATTTAATACCTCTACGCGTTTATGAGGAAATGGGTAGTAAGTTTAAAATTATAAAAAAAAATATATTATGTGATGTAACTAAAAATTTATGGTTTTCGTAATTTTTTCTTTATCTATGCTATAAGACGTTGCTTCGTACCAAATTTCAAGATTCTGAGTTCACGGGAAGCACCCTGTAGGTTTTGATTCCCTTGCAAGTGTCGAAAATTTGCGGCATAAACGGCTGTATCTTTTGATTGCGTTGGCTTAGAAGTTTGATTTTTTCACAGCTTCAAGGGACAGTAGACCTGAGTAATTGATATAAATTTCAGCTTCATACCTCCACGCGTTCCTGAGAAAAAGGGTCTTGACAGACGGACGGACAGACGGACAACAAAGTGATCCTATAAGGGTTCCGTTTTTTCCATTTGAGGTACGGAACCCTAAAAAGCGTTCTAATAAATAACCTCTATGTTTTGGAAATTCTAATAAAATATTAGAAAAATTCATCGGAAAAATAAAATTCTAATAACTTTCTCATCACTTATTTTTCATGGCTAGATACGCACTAATCTAATTTAGCTAAAACAATTTTTTTTTTATTTATTGATACTTACACAAAAATGAATAGACAGTTAACAAATATCAGTGTTAAAAAGCCCATACTGGGCTTGTGCTAACACAGCTTCACGGGATATAAATTATAAGTAACGCTACAATGGAAAATTAAGTAACCTACAACTTAAATATCTTCTACTTAGTACAATTAATTAATTATTGCTCATATTGGCAACACAAATACGAAATTAGCTATATTTCTGCAATTTCACCTTATTTATAAAGTCAAGCATAAAATAAAAAGCGGGAAAACTAAAATCTTTAATCGATAACATCTAAAGATTAAACTAAATATTAGATACATTGCGAGTCGGACATCGAACAGTTATCTATATTAATAAGTCGTTAACTCTCCAGTAATCAGTGAACCGTTAGTTAAAATAACAGTTACAAGCTTAACAGGTTATTTATGATGGAAAATAATAACCGAAGATGTCTAATGAGGCATATAAATACTATACACACGGGCTTTTCACGACTTACAACTATTACGTGGGTAGCTTGTAATTAGTCTGAGCTGTTCGTATAAAATATATTTCTGTTAAGCAGTCCTATGTTTTTGTTACTGATTTTTTCCTTTACTAATAAAAAATGTCTGGCATCTTGGATACATTGATTTTGACGACCTCTGTGGCTCAGTGGTGAGCACGTTGGTAGCTCAAGCCGGGGGTTGCGGGTTCGAATCCCGCCGACGGAACAAAAAAGTTTTTCAATGTTCCCGGGTCTGGATATGTATTAAATATGTGTATTATATAATAAAAATCTTAAATATGTGTATAGTATCAAAGTATTAAATACATTTCCGTTGTCTGGTACCTGTAACACAAGTCCTTTAGGTACTTAGCACGGGGCCACACTGACGTGGTGTGAAGCGTCCATAGATATTATTATTATTGACAAAGCCAGCGTACCTCAAATTTTTATACGCCGCGCTGGGTAAATAATATTATTGTTATTCTCGAATTGCTGAATTCTGTCTGTAGCGGTCATTGACCTCATGTCAGAAAACTTGTCATATTTCATCCTTTTCTATGTAGTTTTCTGTACAAACCGCGATTGACATGAAGTGACAGATGTTTCTAGTCTAAGGGCGATAATATTATAATAGCTCCCACACCGGTTTCGGTGATGATGGCCGGTTTCACTGAAACCAGGCCAGCTACGCAGGAGTAATTTTATAGTATACAAGTGTGTGCGCAGTACACAAGAGCACTCTCTATTCCTTTACTCTCATAACCCAGTGGTCGGCCATAAGAGCCATAAGGGCGATATATCTGTATTTTGCATACTCGATGTTAACTGAGTATGAAGTAGGTATAATATCACTTCGAACTCAGTTACCAAGAGGTTTTCCGATGAATCTATAATAATTGTCTATGTATAACGGTTCAATTTTTTACTTAGGTTAACAGAATACAGTGCGAACATTTTTCACATAGCTCCTAGACTAGAAAGGTCAAGGATAGCTGAAGCCACCTTAAATTATTTTGACTATAGTAATGGGGATAGGCAACATAAAATAAGTCAAAGCCTACCAGCATGAAACCCACTTTTTGCGAAATTATAAATTTATAATTATTATAATTTTATCTTAGGTAATAGGTTCTTAACTTTAGTGATATTTTTCGTAAAAACCCGATTATGTAACAAATACATTTATTTTTAATGTCTAAAATTTACAAGTTAAAATATTCTGTTGAATATTAAAAATAAACGAGTTAAATATTGAAAATAAACGAGTATACTAAGATGATAAAAATAATGATTATTATGACGTGTATAAATAATGTATGTGGAGCTAAGCTCGTGGAGGCAGTTAGAGATATTATGTAGTATAAACACCGGACCGGAATACCGGAAGGATATCGTATAGTATTAGATCATTTGTAACGCTCTGTGCCAAACTCATTATTTTTTATTATAAAAAAGTTTCTGAATGATGTCTAATTCATTTTAATTTTAATAATTAACAGACTGAATAGTTGGAAATTTACCTAGATATGATTATTTTATTTTTTGTTTGACATAATGATATTAAATTAATAATTTATTTTATTAATTATTATTACCTTTTAGAAAATAACTATTTATTTGTGACAATAAAAAAATCGAATAATTAAATATACTAAAATACTGCCAATATTTTTAAAATATTCATTTATTATTTATGTATTAATAATATTATGATTTATTGGAAAAAAATGGTGATACATACGTGGCTCGGCGATGGTAGACCTATGTGTGGTGCGCGGGAGTCGCCGCTGCTGCTTATATAGATGCAATCTATGTTAGCTATAGCCCGAGACCTGATCGGAAAATACAAGTAGTTTTCATTTGTGTTTGTTTTCCGCAAAGTATTTGCTTACTTATTTACTAAAGAACCGTGCTTGTTACTTGTGTAAAATTTTGGAAGAGCTCTCAAAGATGTTGTTGCTCTACACTTGGAACCTACTCGTATCTACTAATGCAACGTTGTCAAATATGTCTGCACAAATTAATTGTTTATTTATTCTTTACTCGTTTTACGTATTCATCAAAGGGGAAGAATGACATTAACAGGCGTTGGTAAAATTAATGGTACACATAACACAACAAAAATATAATATGTAGAGTAAGATCCGCGGTCAAAAGTTCTCAAAAATTTTCCTAATCTGTTTGATGAAAATTTATTTTACTCAAACGTAAACGTGTAACTTAGACTAGTAATAAAATTGAAAAATTTAATGAGATTACTAATTTTATTACTTGATGTTTCCCGCTTCCAAATGAAAAACACTGGCAGAAGCTCACCAGCAAAAA
Organism: Polyommatus icarus; assembly: GCA_937595015.1. NCBI lineage: Eukaryota > Metazoa > Arthropoda > Insecta > Lepidoptera > Lycaenidae > Polyommatus > Polyommatus icarus. The sequence goes on along the minus strand of OW569324.1, from coordinate 6,821,385 downwards.
TCCTAGCCAGCGCTTAAACTATAGTTGCATTTGTGACGAAAGTGCGTGACAATGTTTATATTGAAAATTAATAACTTCCCAACAGTTAACTGTCCCCTCTAAAGTTCAAATTCACACATTAGCATATTTAATGTGTATATTACAAGAGCAAACTCGTAAACAAAACCTATTTTAAAAAAATTAAAGAGATTTTTTTCATTAACCCATTAATATATTTTATGGAGTACATAACTGATTGATAGAGTTAACTAATTGATTAACTATGTTTTTTTTTTAATATTTTACCTGCATAATATTATCTCCCCATATCTACTAATCTACCGAAATCATTATTAACTATCTAAAAAGGCATATTATGTTAATATGCATTAAATTAAGGTACAAATAATAATAATCACAATATAACAACAATGCAATGCGCCAATACAGGTATCTCTATGTCTGCCATCGTTTTAAACATTTTCAATAGATTTTCTTATCCTCATACATGAGCGAGTTTACATTTGCAGCTCGGCCTATCTGCTCACGTGCTGTGAGAAATCTTCTATACGCTCAAACTTTTGATAAAGCGCCGGGTAGCTAAGTCTACCTTGTTTATGGTTTATCAAAAGTTTTATCTCTTATATATAAAATTCTCGTGTCACAATGTTAGTCCACGAACTCCTCCGAAACGGCTTTACTGATTTTTACCAAATTTTATATGTATATTCAGTAGGTCTGAGAATCAGCTACTGGGTACTTTATATATTGATAAGTGCATTTGTTGAATAAATAATAGTAAATTATTACAACTCGAGACTGGGTTGTTTGTGCGATGGGATGGCGATAGACGTTGCTATGGTAACATACTTATTAAGTCACTTCAAAAAAATAATATAGGCGAAATAGGTACTTTATATTATGGCAAAGCAACGTTTGCCGGGACAGCTAGTAATATTATGTTATTATCTAAAACTCTACCTCTCTCTTTGTATGATATTAAAAAATAACTAATAACTTCGCCACTAGGGTCTGAAAATGTAACAAACTTACGTTTTGGTAGTTACTAGCTAATATCAAGTTATGGGATGATAAATAATGGTATACTTAAAAAGCACCTAAACATTTTAACTAATCTACATAAAATAAATTTTCAGTTCTGTTATAGTTACACAAAACTCCAGAACGACTAAACCGATTCGGTTTATTTTAGTCTTGAAATATTCGTGGAAGTCCCAGGAAAGGTTTATAGGAGGGTTAATTGATACGAAGTTCACGGGTCATCTAGATTCTAGTACTGTATAATATTTATTTATTCATAAGAACATGAAGTATGTACGGTATTAAATATCTATATAATATCACTAGCTGTTGCCCGCGACTTCGTCTGCGTGGACTTCAGTTTATAGCGCGCGATGTCAACAAAATTGGTGTCAAAAGCTTTTATAAAAAAAATCCTGGTACCCCTTAAATCAAAACATCCAAAAACAGCTGTGCAGTGTGCACATAACTTATTTGATTTTTTAAAATTAAACTTTACTTATGCCAAGTTTTAAAGTATATTTAGCCCCCCTATTACACAACTTTACCCTTAAACTATTCATTGATAGGTTAAAGGTTACGTCACTGCATATAGAAAGTACTGAATTATTTAATAACGTAAAAGAGTACATAATAACAATCGAAAAAATCGAGAACCCAATATAACATGATACCACCTCTTATAGAAAGAAGTTTGTGCAAGCAATAGCGCGATGTCGGGGACGCACAGCGCCATCTATTATGAATTTTTGGACTAACTTAATTTGAACAAATTTACGCATTTTCAACCCCTTACAACCCCTTTGTCTAGTAAAAAAGTAGCCTATGTCCTTTCTCAGACTTTAGACTATCTGTGTACAATATTTCATTACAATCGGTTCGGTAGTTTTGGCGTGAAAGCGAGACAGACAGACAGACAGACAGACAGAGATACTTTCGCATTTATAATATTAGTATAGATATAGATTATATTGTGTGTATGATCGTCCTCGTTGCTCTAGCAGCTAACTCGATGGAGCTAGAGTAAACTTTACAGAGAACTCTTGAACTGGTGGACTATTAGCTGGTGTGAGTATCTATATCGGGTAAATTCTAATTGAGAATTGATTAGTAATGAAATAAGTAATATTAATAATAAAAATAATTAATATAGCCCCTTTTTCACGTTAAACAGGGTGTAACAAACAAATTGATAATATATTCGGGTGTGTATGTGTTCCTTAAGAAGAGTTCACTGTGAAAGTAGCAGCACTGAAAGACTATTTTTCGTGATTAGCATGTGCAAGCACCCCGTAAACAATAAAAAAGTCGCAGAAAGACGAGGTTTCAAACTTTTGATTAAAGCACTTGCATAAATAACACCTCCAGGTTCTACATCAAGCCATATTCTCTAAACACTCCAATAACCCACTAAAAACCTGTCGCAGTCGGGTTGAGGTATAGTAGTCACAGTCCCTCAGGTCAAGTTTAGCGTCACCCATCGAAGGCTCTCGAAAAAGGTTCATTTTACTTACTCCACAGATTCCGCCTCGTGTATCCTCGGCTCAAATCACGAGGAGATTAAAAATTCCTGCGTCAATCTTTTTTGCATCGACGGCCTATGTCCAGCAAACTATTATGACTATGATTAAAAACCACCAATGGATAAAAAGTTGATGTGCATTGTAGTTTAGCTTGTGTTAGAGACTAGCTTTAAAACCCGAGGAAATATGTGATATGTTTTTTGTTACAGTATCTATGAAGTATGAAGCTATCTTATATTATCTCTTTATGAGGCTTTAGTTGGTTAATAAATGTAAGATTAATCACAAATCACAATAGGTACTGCAGACCAGCCGAAATTTTAATAAATGAATTGTTTATTTCTTTTTTTTTACTTTATACACTATTCACATTCATTTTCCTAATCTGTATCCATTTTGTACAGTTCGTTTCAGTCAAGAGTGCGTCTGCTATGTACCAATTAGGGTTCCGTATTTTTTACAACAATGGTGACCGTAAAAAAGTCGTAAACAAAAAGAGAAGCATCTTGTGGACGCCATTTGTAAAGTTTGGTCGGAAATGGCGCGAATCCGAGACGGACTTATTCTAACTAGTTGGAAAAAATGTCGTCTACAAATGATAGACTTTAACGACCAACTTATTGTTGCTCAGAAAATGTACATCGAATACACTGTTAGTGGATTTATTTTTCATTTAATATTAATACTTAAATTATACTACTAGAAAAACTTATAACTCTTTATACTTAATTTAATATGTATACGTATATAGTTTAAAAAAAAGTTATTATCATACTATACTAATATTACTAATTTAATATTCATAATGACCCTAAAATATCCGCTATAAAGTAACCGCGACCGAAACTCTATACATAGTTAAAAATAAAAAATAAAAATAAAAACCGTTTTATTTCTGAATAAATTTGAATCAAATGTTTTCAGAACGTTGAGCTACATGTTGCCTACCACCGAAGGATTGCAGGTCGTTCTTACCTCTGTAAACACTAAAGTCTAAAGGCCACAAACAGGTAAAATTTCAGCTTTACGAGACAGAGGAAGGTCTGGCCATCGCAGGCTCTTGGTTCACAGACATTTAATGATAATTAAACTTCAATTTAATGAAGAGTTTGACAAATAATGTAGGGGACTAATTAATATGTCAAAATCTTCATTTAGTTACAGTTAAGGCAGAAGGAATTGTCACTGTATGCGGCAGTCAGATTTATAGTAAAAACGATATTATGTAGACTTAAAACCGTTTTTCATTCGTTGATAAGAGAAACATTTCATTGAAGTTCCCAGCCAGCAGTGTTTACGTTAATCTGAGGTGGTTTTGTTATGCAACGTAACGGGACCCGCCCGAACGTATAAGCTAAGCTTTGGGCGAACGCGGTCACCAATATTTAGGCAAAAGATAGGACAGAAGGAATCTTATGTTCTATGTGTGAAAAATGTTTAGGGGGTGTAATAATAAAAGTAGAGTATACGTAAAAACATTTTCAATGAGGTACTTATTTGTTTGGATCACTTACGTAGTACGTACCCAACTTTTGCGATGAACTCATATTCTTTAGTTTTTTTCATGTTTTTATAAATTAAACTAGCGACCCGCCCCGGCGTCGCACGGGTATAAAATATATAGCCACTGAAAAAATTATGCCTGTAGCCTTCCTCAATAAATGGGCCATCTAACACTGAAAGAATTTTTCAAATCGGACCTGTAGTTCTTGAGATTAGCGTATTCAAGTTAGCCCTTTCAAATAATTTTCCCCGTTTTTTCCACATTTTTCTCTATTTCTTCGCTCCTATTAGTCTTAGCGTGATAAAATATAGCCTATAACCTTCCTCGATAAATGGGCTATCCATCTCTGAAAGAATCATCAAAATCCGTTGCGTAGTTTTAAAGATTAAAGGGAACAAAGGGACATGAGGGAAAAAAGTGACTTTGTTTTATAATGAGTATAGATATAAAATAATTAACTTTTTGTTTTTTTTCTCAAATCGGAATAGAATTAATTGTGTTTTCATTAGTAATCTACGTCCGAATTTATGAATTGCCTGCAGTCTAGTAATCGATTTAAAATTATTTGATAAATATACTTAATATTAGGAACGGAACAGTCCTACATATTATAAGCACTCGCGTGGTCACCCCTCAGGTACAGTTATCGATTTCATCGTCAGGTTTAGTTAACCACGAGATTAATGGCGTTAACTACCTCAAGCTTTTTATTATACATCAACTATTGTATGTACCGGTCGATAGGCTATTTTAACAGTTTTTGTATTGCCAAAAATAGATTAACAACCCAACAGTGAGTAGAATCTTTAACGGCTGCTCAAATAAGAGTCCAACCCAAAATTCGTATGAAATGTTTTATTCTTGTAAGCGATTTACAGCGATTTGAGTGGCGCTTAAGTATTTGACTACTAATTTAGACTATTGTGATGAAATATTACAGTGAATTTAGGAATTAATAGGCAGATAAGTAAATTTATCTATTTGTAGCTCTACGTAGAGAGAAATAGGCTTTCAAGCTTATAGTTTATGCAAATAATATTTAACAAAAATATATTCTAATAAAATAGGTATATAGAAGAATACAACAATAGAAATGAAAGTACTTAAGTAAATTTTTATTTCGAGTTTAAATAAAGTCAACATGGTGAGTATAATGGAAAAGTGAAAAAACTGTACGCCGGCGTTTGGAGGTATCGACGAGCACAAATATTTAATTATCTCTCTAATATTTTGTGAACGAAATTGTGTGTTTAGAACTTCAAGTGTCATCAGCCTTGCAAACGGATTTATTTTTAGGCTCAGTTTGTCTGTTCAATTCTATTTTACCTCCGACAGGACTTTATGTCCACGAAATAAGGATCATTCTTATAGTTTTAGGGTAAATAAACCCTGAACCATAGTGGTCAGTGAAACCGTGATTCGAATAAAATATAATGTTCGTGGTACATAGCGGTTGATTTCAAACAAATCACTCGCAAAGACGTGATGATAGTTTTATCTTATTTACCGTGAGAGCGCTGTGTTCATGAAAATGATGCGACCACTATTCAAGAGCAACTTATTTTAGTGGCGCTTTCAAGAATCTGCAAAAGATAAGTACCATTTTGCGATGATCTCCGTTACGGAAAATGCATGGCACGCGCACGTTATTATGCTGTTATGGCCTGTACGCGAATGCATAATAAGACAGAAATGTATTCGTGATCGAGAAACAAAACAATCTACGAAACTCTATGTGTAGTGGTTGCAGTACACATAGAATTTTTCATTACCAATTGGTAGAATCATAGAAAACCATTAACCAGAGTAGACAGACAGAGTAGACAGAACTAAGTTAGTTCTGTTTACTCTGACAAAACTGATCTTTCTTCATATTTAAAGTGAGTGTGGTAATTGGAGATTTCCAATCAGCAGTATAGGAAAATAGCTATATGCACACTTGCCGGGTACTGTATAGGCGTACTTTGCCACACTCACTATAAATCAATATAAATAAAACGAAGTCAACTCGTTACCTCTACTTTCCGTAAAAAGGAGGACACTCGGTTATTTTGTACAAAAATGACAATCTAATGTCACTATTCAAGGATTAATATATTTGACCACGTGACCTTCGAAAGTAAAAAACATTGCCCCTAAACAGGAAAGTAAAGTTTTGACAAACAGTTTAATATATTGATGTTGTGAAATAGAAAGGTTCAAAACTTGTTTAGATCTTCCCGAATCCCGTTACGATTTCATAAACTAAGATTAAAATTATTAGTGACATGTGACAAGTGACGCAAGAGCTCGATATCGAAGGTATATAAAAAAAACAATGAGTTGAACGCCGAGACTGCCAACATAAAAAGTTGAATAAAAAGGTACGTACACGTTGGAAGCCGGCTACATGAAGTTGCAGGAGACGACATGACGTTGCGATACTACCCTACTGATTTCCAGTGCCGTAAATAGCATTTTTGCGCCCTGTGCGAGCTTCTATAACTGCGCCCTATTTTTTTAGGGTTCCGTAGTCAACAAGGAACCCTTATAGTTTCGGTCTGTCCGTCTGTCTGTCTGTCTGTCCGCGGTTTTGTTTAGAAACTATAGGACCTGCAAAGCTGTAATTTGGCATGAATGCACAATGCACATATTAGTGATGCCGAAAAAATGGTAAATACATGCAATCTTTAAAAAAATTTTTTATGGTACCTTCCCTAGCCCTACACATCAAGCAGGGGTGAATTTTTTTTCGCGTCCACCCAATCGTGTGGGGTCTTATTGGATAGGTTTTTTAAAAATATTACGAGTATTCATAGATCATTTTCCGATATAGGGATCAGTTTGTGAAATATTAAGTTTTAAAGTGGAAATAATGATTAGAGTCCAGTTAAGCTGGTAGAAGGGGGGGACCCCTTCTACCAGCTTAACGGTTGCTTCTGGAAATGTGAAATAATTCACGGGAGTAGGAAATCTGCTGAATTTAAAAGAAAAACTATCACGGCTAAGAAGACTTTATAAGTTATTGAGTAATAGTCGATCAACTAAAAAAATGTATTCGGCGAAGTATAAAGGTACTGAGATGATGTTGTTAGTAGTGTAAAACACGTTATAAATATACATTAAAAAAAACTGGCGGTACTACGGAAGTCGGAACCCTATATTGCGCGAGGCCCGACACGCACTTGGCCGGTTTTTTAGATATTATAGGTACCCAGAGTAATGCTTCTAGGGCCATTCTTGCGCCCCTCCAGAGTCTGCGCCCTGTGCCTGGGCACCGGTGGCACCGCCTTATTTACGGCACTGCTGATTTCTATGTATTTATATGAATAAGGGTCAAGCCACACGTACCACAACCAACGACAACCACAGTCCACAACCACACCACGTGGTCGGGTGTATATTTCGTATTGTAAAAGAACTGAACTATTCGTTCGTACATGTTTCACATTTTGCAGACGCTGTCGACCACTTGTGTGATACCGACTACATCGCAACCACAAGCGAACTAGTGGCCGACCACATCGCAACCACAACGTTGCGTCGATGTAATGAAAATGCGTCGACATTTTGTCGTTGCGATGTGGTGTGCTTGTGGTAGGTGTGGGTTGGCCCTAAGTGTCACTAGCTTCATGTCACTAGCTGCGCAGGGTTTTTTATATAAATTAGAAATACATAGACACCAGTAGGTGTCCAGTAGTGTCGCGACGACACGTCGTCTGCGGTAGCTTCATGTCGTCCGCTGCCAACCGGCACCTTTAATGTTAAACATGAATATTTTGGAACGATTAGCAATAATTTTGGACGAATTGCTTTATTTATAAGTTGGTATAAAATATTCAAACTTTGGTAAAAACAAAAAATATACAATAGGGAATAATATAGCTAACGCAAAGGTCGGAGTTGAGGACGCTATAGCACAAACCTACAGAAAATAATTCAACCAAAATCCAATGCTGCACCATTGAGATTGCTGCACACGTCATAATATCAGAATATTGACAGAAACGTTGTGAAACGTAGAACAAAACGTAAGGGTAGAAGATAAACCACGATAACATGGCGCGCCCCTCCAAATTATTACTGTGTCAATGTCTGTAGTCACATCCTCATGAAAGAGTTTGTATGTAGTAAGTATTCAACCAATCAACCAGTACTCGTAATATTTCACTTAATGTCACTTATTACCAAGATTTGTCGGTCAACTAATCATAAGTGATAACTAGCCGACCGCGCAAATCAACGCACTTCAAACATTAATTTGACAACGCACTTTAAACGTTTTGAATTTTGGAGGAGCGCGCCATGTTATCATAGTTTATCTCTAGTGTATATGTAATATGTTAGGTACTAGATATAATAATAGCTAGGTACTAGGTATACCGATTACATTATTGTCTAGTGTCTATACAAGTTTACGTTTCTTGCAAACTCTTAAGGCTATATTTGGCGAGCGGTATAGGCTGCAAGTGGTTAAGTTAAAACCTAGCGCATTGTTCCATTGTTTGGCCGCCTCAATAGTTGAGAGAATTGGAGAAGCTTTCATTTATGAATATTTCGCGGTTTTAGGGATTTCAGTCCAAAATATGCACAAATAAGTTTTTAATGTTAGTTAGAGAATTAATATTATGGATATTATGGTCCAAATAGTTATATTATTATTGTCTGAATGTAATTATTATCGAATATCGCCTCTATAATATAACACACATTGGAGGACACCAGCACAGGACACTAATACGCGGAGTATTAGTGTCCTGTGCTGGTGTGCTCCAATTGGAGTCTAAATAAGGGTATGTTCCGAAATATAACCCAGTACTGGCCACTGCTCATCACTTTAGAGATGTCATTATAATAAGTATTTTCTAATAAGTCACACTTGTCTTACGAGTGTTTAAATGTTTTTATTTTGTTAGTAATCTAATAAGACGTGAGTGGAAGAATCGATCAAGTAACATTCGGACAATAACTATTTTTTTCCCTAATTATTTTATTAAAACTTGTAACTTATCTTCTTCATAACCTAGCTAATGTATAATCCATAGTTTTACACATATAATCCATAGTTTTTCTATTTCAAATTTTTTTCCGGCCCTAAAGCCTCCATTTAAGCAAAAAAAAACGGGAAGTTTCTGCATGTTACTTACCTTATTCTTCCACTCACGTCTTGTAATATTATTATTGATTGATGTACATTATGTTTTTGGCACGCCTTAAACTTTTTTTAACTTAATTATTAGATTCGCCTTCGTTTCTATACATTTGGTGATCATCTATAATAGCTTTGGTTTGAGTTTTAATGCTTGTTGACGCCATGCTTCTGACAAGCCAGCCTGATCGACTATAGATATTTGGTAATTCGTGAGAAAGCTTCAAAGTGAGCTTTAAGCTCCAGACAAAAATGAATGTTATTTACTATATTTAGTTATTACATAGTGGTTGTACAAACAGACGTACATCCACGCATTTCCGTGTAGTGCTGTTGTTGCGATTTGGCTCGTGGGCCGCGGGGGTCTATGAATTCTGTGAGTTGTGTCAATATGCTATAACGGTAGAACTTCTTCCGTCTACTAACCAGTTTTATGAGTGAGGCCATTACAACAGCGATTTAGTTTAAACTTCGTAAACAATTATTACTATGCTGGTACAGATGACGTAGTTAGTTATATTGGTTAAAAATTGCTACTACTGTATCCCTAGCATGGCCACCTGTAGCGCTAGCACGGCGACCAGCGAAAATGCGAAAGTATGTACAAACTGTGGAAATAAATCTAATAGTCCATCGAATAAAGCAATTCTAAAGCGCGTGAGCGGGATCATGAGATTTTTTTTTCGGAAACGTGTACAGAGTAACTAGTTCATAAACATACTAAAAGTCCTAGACACTAGGGTTACTGGCGGAGTGGGGGGAGGGGGGAAAGGGCCCATTTTTGTGTTTTTCGCTTATATCTCAAAATTGGTGCGTTCTAGAGAAAAACTTTCAAAGAGTAGTTGAAAGACCATTAAAATATCTACGAATTGCACTTAAAACATTTTTAAAATGTCCTACCGTTTTCGTGTTACACCTTTTCGAAAAGTGGGGGTGAAATGGGGAAAATACCCATTTTTGTGTTTTTCAGTCATATCTCAAAATTGGTGGTGAAAAATCATGTGAGACACCGAATTTTTAAAGAACCCGATGATCACATGTTAAGTCAGATTTATGTTAGTTAAAGTGTTAAAGTCCAGGTGTAGGGTAGGGTAGGGATAGGGCAGGAATAGAATAGGGATAGGGTAGGTGTATTTACTGGTCAGGATGACATATGCCGGGCCAGCTAATAAGTTATAGACCAGCAGCTTATAAGTAAAAAAAAAACTCATTTTCGAAAAGGTGTAACTCGAAAACGGTAAGACATTTTAAAAATGTTTTGGGTGCAATTTATAGATAATTTAATGGTCTTTCAACTATTCTTTGAAAGTTTTTCTCTAGAATGCACCAATTTTGAGATATGACTGAAAAACACAAAAATGGGCATTTTCCCCATTTTACCCCTACTTTTCGAAAAAATGTAACTCGAAAACGGTAGGAGATTTTAAAAATGTTTTAGGTGCAATTTGTAGGTAATTTAATGGTCTTTCAACTCCTCTTTGAAAGTTTTTTTCTAGAACGCACCAATTTTGAGATATAAGTGAAAAACACAAAAATGGGCCCTTTCCCCCCCCCTCCCCCCACTCCGCCAGTACCTCTAGTGTCCAGGACTTTTAGTATGTTTATGAACTAGTTACTCTGTACACGTTTCCGAAAAAAAATCTCACGATCCCGCTCACGCACTCTAGACCCCCCTTTGAGCGATTCATTCAATGGACTATAAGGTGCCGTTCCGATCTTTTTTCGTTCCGAAAAATTCAATTAAAATGCCATTTTATGACAGACTATAGTCCTAAAAATTTAAATAATATCCTATATATATATCCTATCCTACATTATGACATGTAATATAGTCTGCCACAAAGTGGCATTTTAATTAATTTTTTGTCGGTCGCGATTAGCCGCGGTAAAGATCGGAACGGCACCTTAGGTTTATTTCCACAGTTTGTCCATACTTTCGCATTTCCGCTGGTCGCCGTGCTAGCGCTACAGTAGGAATGCGAAAGTATAGACAAACTGTGCAGATAATCTTAAGATGCCGTTCCAATCTTTTTTCGTCCCGAAAAATTCAATTAAAATGCCACTTTATGCGACAGATTATAGTCCTAAAAATTCAAATTATATTCTGCGCTATGACATATTATACTATAGTCTGTCATAAAGTGGCATTTTAATTAAATTTTTGTCGGTCGCAATTAACCGCGGTAAAGATCGGAACGGCAACTTAAGCTTATGTCCACAGTTTGTCTATACTTTTGCATTTCTACTGGTGGCCATGATAGGGCTACCGATATATAATATGTCTGGACAAAATATTATGCAGGATACTAATTAACGCTGGGGAATAAAAAACTATTTAACTAGGTTTAACCTATTACATATTATGGTTTTTTTTTGTCTCTTGCGCGCAAGTTACGCGTATACTTTAATTCTATACTTTCATAAATAAAAATTTGAATACCAACATTGAATTTGGCAATAACTCTCGGTGTAAATAAATAATATATCTTATATCTAAGATCTTATATCTCACAAATCGTTGTGCATAGGTATAATATGTGTTACTGTAAATTTACTTTCACACACGGAAATATAGCAACTTAATACTAACCGTGTTTAATTATATTTCTACCTTAAAAGCTGAATTTTTTTCCTTGCCACTGTAATTTACAAATACTTGCAAGATTATCCGCCTGTTTAGTGGCCACACACGGATGAGCGTTAGGCGTTTTTTTTAATTCCCTGGTCATTGGCACGAGATAACTCGTCATATTGATTTATGTTTAATCTCAAATTTCTTGTTAACTATTAAATTGTAGTTAAAATATTTTTTGTTAAATAATAACTATAACTAGGTACTTACAGGAAAGTTAGTAAAAGAATTTCTAGTGATGTGAAGCTACGCTTTAACTACTGTTAAGACTTCACTGGTATAGCGGACCTGGGTGGTTAACGCTTTGCATCAGGTGATAAGTTTGCTAATTTGCTTTTTAACCGACTTCCAAAAAGGAGGAGGTTATAATATGTTCGGCTGTGGATATTTTTTTTATTTTTATTTGTGTATGTTCAACGATTACTCCGCCGTTTCTGAACGGATTTTCAAAATTTTTCTTTTGTTGTATAGGGTTCAACTCCAATTTGGTACCATGTTCACAAAAGTGGTGACCTGATGATGGGATCCATGAGTAATCGAGGGAACTCCTCAAAATTTATATGGAAACATATAGTGATTTTGATTTATACTAACTAATATCATAATAAATAATTATTGTTGTGTTTTTTTATTTCATTTATTTGTTTAGTTTCGGTCTAGTCGAGTAATACAAAGACTGATCATTGATTGGTCTTATTATATATATATATATATATATATATATATATATATATATATATATATATATATATATTTAGTTCAGTCCATAAAGTAGTTGTAGAATGCGCGTGAGCGGGACCTAAGACATTTCTGCTGGAACTTATTTAGGGTGCTTAGGGATAAAACATACTAAAAGTCCTGAAGTCTAGAAGGTGAACCGGAGTGAGGGGAGAGTGCTAATATCTACATTTTTGGTTTTTGGATAACAACTAAAAAACGATGCGTTGTAGCATAAAACATTCTACGATGAAAAAAACCTATTAAATTCTCTATAATTTGGATTCTATACACTTTTTCGAATTCTCATCCGTTTTCGAACTACACATTTGAGTCATTCGTTAAACTTAATTAATTATTTGTAGCCCACAAATTATTAAGTAATAAATAAATCACGAAATCACAAACTTTTATTACCATCTCTAAATCAACTTCTCTAAGAGACAGTAAAAACTTTAATATTGAAGTTTTGTAATACATACTTAATTTTAATAAGCTTGTAGACAATATTGAACATAACTGTATTTAAAAAAGATAAAACCGACTTCAAAATTATACGTAATTGAGACTGAAAACTCCGTATTTCCAAACCTACTGAACCGAATGAGTTTTTGAGAATCAATCGTTTCATTGGCGTGAGCTTGCCGTGACATCGCTCAGCGCGGCGATGCTATTGGATCTTAAAAACACATTCCTCGCAAAATATCTCTGGTGGAACACAGCCTAACAATGGTGAGCTAACTGGCTAAGAATAATAAAACGTAAGCTAGGTAAGCTAGGTAGTATCTCAACGTCTAGGTATCTAGATGTCTAGATGGCTAGGGTTCAAGTAGACAGCGCCGTGAAAGAAAACGCATATCTACAGATGCAAATTTTAATCCTAAATTATTACCACTAGAAATTGATATAGAGCTGTTAGTTGTTTTAATAATAATTATTTAGTTATCAGTGGGTAAAATAATAATTCATCGACAGTTTTTTGGAATCTGTAGCAATCTTTCAGAATGAAGTGTAATTAATAAAGCATACAATTGGAAACATTCTATTTTTGATATAGTTTAAAATATAATCATCTAAATTCTAATGATTACAAATCATTAGAATTTAGATGATTATATTTTTACAATCCGTACGTATTATAATTATTATAAATTACATTTATAATATTACAAGTGTGTCTGTTTATGACCTTCTTTCGCTTAAACTGCAGAATAGAATTTGGTTTCGAAAAACTTCTGGTGGCGAGAAAAGATATGGAACCTTATAGTTTTTATACTTAATAGAAAAATTCCATTACGAATTTCGGCGTGAATAAGTAGCTGGCTACGCCTAATGAATAATGAATAATGATAAATATAATAAAGGTCATTCAGGCTTCAGCAATCAGTATAATATATTAGAAAAAAACTTTATCGTATTCTTAGCGTTTTTAACGTACAAATATTAAAAACAATTGACCAACGTAAAACGTTAATTATTAAGGCAGAGACTTTAATAAAGCTTGCTGCCTTCTACAAAAATTAGCAACAATAGTTGCATAACAATAGATTCCGCGATCGAGACCAATATTTGATGAACATTTCTCTTTATTATTACGTTACGTGCAAGCGATAGCGAGATGTAGACCTGAGACAGCGCCATCTAGTTTTAAATATAGTATCAGCTCTATATTATTCCAAAGTAAATGCATTCGCGAATGATTCGCGCGCCACTTGCCACTCAGTCCGCAATAAGTCTGGATTTGTAAGAGACTATCTTGGTCGCCGTCGAAGTTTGAACGACAGACAAACTAAATAGTGACCAGATTACACAAACATTTGTTTTACAAGAGCTACGTTCTTGAATTTTTTGTGAGGTAGAGATAAACAAAAATCGAATATGGGAAAAGTTATTATAATGGTTTACCTTATTAGTTATTACCCTAATCACTTAAATTTACAGTATTATGTCTATCACTATAACTTATTTCTAGTAAATATTAACACCAACGTTAATGTAAAACTGGTTTAGCTTAGTTACTGTTAAAAAATAAGTGTAACAATATAGGGGAAAATACAATTTTAAAATAGGGCCTTATACTTTTTTATCCATGTACCCGATCAACTCGAGTCCCGGACATTTCGCTCAACAACCGCATTTCCACTCCCCCCGCGGCATATCCGTTAATACCCGGCCCGTGATCCGGCCATTATTGAAACCGTACATTTGATCCGGCAACAATCGGCCGACGATTCACAATTGTGCACAAACATAATGAAAAATATGGCTTTTTGTAATTTTTTAATACGTACTTCGCGGCCATGTTGGTTCTCCACAGAAGGGTTGGAGCTAATAACGTGCTCCGCCATTATTCTATATTGTCGGTTCGCTAATGAAAATGTCATTCTATGCTCGTTTGTTTAAAATGCAATTGTTTATCTACTAATTATGATCAATGTTTTGTGTAAAGTAAAAAATTTGTATTCTAAACATAAAGTATCGTCTGCGAAAAAAATCTGCGTTTGTACATATTAGTTTTAATGGCTGTTATACTTTGCTGTATGTAAAAATATCTAGCGATACTGCGGCTTCAATTTTTTTCACTTCGATTCATCCTGATATCATCTTCTATCCTTACTTATTAGTTATTAGGTACTTATTAGTTATTACTCAAAGTCTACCAAGGGCTACAACATTTTTTGCTATAGCAATCAGTCTATTCTGTATTTAGAAACGTTCTGATCTTCTTTTATTGAAGGGCAGGGCTTATTTCGGTTGATTATCTGCTATTTTTCTTTGTTTTTCATCAGTAGGTACTTTTCTGACATTGAAATACTTAACAGCGCACAGACTATAACAAATGTTGTCAATTGTTACATTTTGTTAGGAACTGTTACATGTTATAAGTACTCCTACACTAATGAAAAATGTATACTAGTGTTAACTAACATCTTATAACATTTAAATCTGGTATTGGCCCACCGCATACCCCGCCGTCCTTTATAAAAGGTTTACAAAGAAAAGATAACACAATATGTTTTATTTTGTTACTTATAATTTGTTTTGTTATAATTTGTTAACTTACGTTTACTAAATATTTTCTAACATCAAAACATTTTTTAACTTTTGTGATTAAATGTTTGCTAACAAATGTTTACTAACGTTACTAAACATTTTCTAACTGCGGTGTGGGAGCACCATTACTTAAAGTTACTTAGGGCGGATTCGACCAAACTGGAGTAAAATTTTACTCGAGCATAACTGCCTCCTAATCTAAGAGTAAGCTGGTTTTGCGTTTTTCCAACTTCTAATCCAAGAGTAAAGTGGTTACACGGCAGTAAATACTACACGGGCGATTTTGATGGAGTAAATATTAAACTGAGAATAGTTGCACAGCAGGGTGTCAACCATATTGTGTTAGCCGCTGGTTTGCCGTCACGGTCGGTGTCATCGTAATCATCCAGTTTTAAAAAAAGAAGTGTTATATTTTATATTTAATTTTAATTGTTCCTAACAATCCGAAGCAATGGAACGTATTGTATTAATAGTACTTATATTAAAATGCTTTTCTACCAGATCTATTAAAAGTTGTTTTTCTGATGGAAGCCAATTTTGATTTCGTTTTCTTTTTTCGATGCTCATCTAACATCTTTATTATCGGTCGCGGTCGCCTTCGGTCGCGGATTCTAGGAATTGTATTTCTATTGTTGTCGCGAACACCGGTGATCTCATGAGGCTTGATGGAACTATGAGGAACATACTTGATATGACTTATGAATTGCCGTCAACGTCATGCATTTGACATTGACATTTTACTGTATTACTCTACGAAATTAAATTGTTATGGCGTACAAGTCATTATATATATATATATATATATATATATATATATATATATATATATATATATATATATATATATATATATATATATATATATATATATTATATATATATATAATAAATTTTTTTTTTTTTTTTTCAGACAAAGAAGTCCATATTTTAAATGATTTTGTGTTAAATGATGTTGTGATATATATATATATATATAATACATGTAGCTCAGTGAGTCTGCGAAGGAGTGCAGAGTCAATTCGCTATCGCATATTCGCAATATATATATATATATATATATATATATATATATATATATAATATATATATATATATATATATATATATATATATATATATATATATATATATATATATATATATATATATATATATATATGTATATATATATGTATATATATATTTTCAGACAAAGAAGTCCATATTTTAAATGATTTTGTGACAATTAACTTATACTTACAAATAATCAAAATGCAGCTCATCTTGCTACCCTGACATGTAGCTCAGTGAGTCTGCGAAGGAGTGCAGAGTCAATTCGCTCCGCTATCATCTTCAGGACTCCATTCCGGCTCTCCCGAACTCTATGCACTACTGACGCTACCTTTTTCCGCATAATTGCGTAGAAATCGTCGACTCCTGCATCGGCAAACATCCCGGATGTACTGCAGTATCGAGGGAGCCGCAATAGAGACCTGAATATGTTATTGTAGAGGACCCGCAAGGCGCCATAGGTCCGTAGGCGCCATATATATATATATATATATATATATATATATATATATATATATATATATATATATATATATATATATATAATATATCGCTGATATATATATATATATATATATATATACCTGAATATGTTATTGTAGAGGACCCGCAAGGCGCCATAGGTCCGTTGAGTAAAGCTGGCCCACAGACCACAGGTGTAAAACGTCTGACAAAATGCTTTAAAAAGCGTTATCTTGACAGGCGCTGTACACCTGGCAAACCTGTGTGCCAGCATATTACCGCGGATCGATAGCGCCCTGCGCTCCCTCTCAATGTCCTCCTCATCACTGAGATTATCTGTCACCACGTGACCGAGGTATTTAAATTTTGTAACACGACTCAGAGGTACTCCGTTAAGTAAAGGTGGTGGACAATCTTGATGATTGAAAATCTTACTATTGCATTTAAATATCATGTACTCACACTTATTATTATAATACCGAGCATAGTATACTCTTCGAGTAACGTGGTAAAACGCAAAGGAAGATATCCTAGAGTAAATTGAAGGAGTAAAATTATTCTCGGTATAGTCACACTCGTGTCACTTCAAGTTTGGTCGAATCGGGCCTTAAAGTTATCAATCACGCTAACATAAGTTTGTTGGTTAACAACAAAAGTATCTCTATCTTCTATACATATAATAAAACTGTAGAAATGAGAATTCTGTACATTAAATATATTCAAAAAATAATAAGTGGGTGGTGTCACTACATCGCTACCGAAACAAAAAATGTGGTTAGATTTTTGTCTATCTGTCTGTCTGTATGTTTGTTCCAGCATCACACGAAAACCACTGATCCGATTTGAATGCGGTTTTCGCTGATGTATTTGCCTTCTTCCAACATAACATCTGGTGTATAAATTTTTTCCCCCCCACCCCTCTAAGGATCAGATTTTGTATCAAACTTTTTTCTTTAACATGAAAACTACTGATCCGATTTGCAAACGGCTATCGCGGATATATTTGTCTTCTTCAAACTCAACATCTGATACAAAAAAAATCCCCCCCATCCCTCTGAGGGGAGTCCGATTTTGTATCAAACTTTTTTCTTTAATGTACTTACTTCATATTATTTACTGTGATTTCAACTTAACATTTGGTGTATAACATTTTTCCCCCCACCGCTCTTAGGAGACAAAAGAGGGGGTAAGATTATGTATCAACTTATGAAGTAGAAATACTTTATATGGCAAAACAACGTTTGCCGGGACAGCTAGTACATTATATAGGCGAAGGTGGTAATGTGTACTTTGTTTATCAAGCATTATTTAAAAAATATAGGAGTCGTAAATCAAAAAAATACATTATGGGACTTCTTATTCATTTGTTTAAACATTTATTATTAGGGACTAAAATATAAAACTCGTGCAGGATAATCGAAAGTTTTAATTATTCTTAATCAATCACATTTGGTATTTTGAGATCAAGTGATGGTAATGTGGCCCCCCGGGGATATCACATTAAATGTATTGCACAAGTGAAACTCACAAATGTAATAGTCACCTTTGAAGCCTACAGCGGCTACACAGCCCATTAGTCAAAAAATTTGATACTGAACCCATGGCTCTCCAGCTCTGTCATTGGAACAACATTACGACCAATGTGAGGGGGCCAAATTACAATCATTGCTAATATTTAAACAAACATACCAAAAATATTTATTCAATGTATAATTTTATATTTACGTTTTAAATTCTGTAGAACGTTTCCGTAGAACAGTTTGATGTATCCTATGTTTGAACATAAAAGCCAAATATTTCTGTTTGTTAACAACTATCGAAATAAAATCACACACTTAAAAGTTTCGCCGGTCGCAAGTTTAACTCGATCGAATGACAATCGAACTTGACAGCCTCTGTTGGATTTGTACGGTTCTAAATTAGTAGCATGCCGCGAGCATCCCGTTCCACCAAAATTATACTGGATAGCGTTGTTAAAACATTAAAATATTGAGGGGGGCCAATATATTATGTGCAGGGGCCACATTACCACCTTTTCCCTGTATTATTTATAAGTACTGCCATGAAACTGATGATAACATTTCAATCAAATGAAAACCTATCTTCCAATTAATCGGCAGCTCAGCACAACCGTAATCTAGATGGATGCGAGATAATTTCGGAATGTAGTGTTTAAATATTATTAAAAAGGGGCTAGCAATAGAGATAGACCGCCTTAGGTGGCTAGCGGCCTGCCCGCGCATACGGGCGTGCCCAATGAGACGCTCAGCTCAGGTGAGACGGCGCGGCGGGGTTCCGCACGATATCTGCATAGCCTTCATCTATTTGGCGGATAATCTAGATGTTTTTCAGTGATATTTTTATAGTCTTTAGCGGCATTGTGCACTTTTTGAGATGTGTCTCTCGAGGATCGGCGAGGACCTGACCGAAAATTGGTAAGACGAAGCAGGATATTTGAATAGGCTTTTATATCTTATTTGTTAGACAATCCTGTTTTTTTTTTCATTATTTTTTTAAATACTATTTGTGGGATGTGTTAATTTTTTTCCAGAGAAAAAACCTTTTTAAGGCTTAATATAATACATATTTCAAAAAGTAAACAAAAACAAATTATCAACTTATGTATTGCAAAGCAGTAGATATTTTTTATATATTCTTTTGATAAATAATGAAGGAGTAAAGTGGTTTCATTCAACGATTTGGAGGTGATTTGGTTTTTTATTTATTTATTATATGATACCGATAGAAAAAATATGGCAAAACCACGTTACGTATCATATCATGTAGATTACTAATTATTTTTTTCAGATATAATTTCTCTGTTAATGCCGATGAAAAGTGGTTTCATCTGCACGCTTTTTTCGCGAGAGGAGCCTTAACGCCAAACGTGAAGAAAGTATTACGGCCACGCGTGTAGACACTTCGCATTTAAATAATATTGAGTATGGGTTTTCGCGTAGCTTTAATAATTATCCGGTCGAACTCATCTCAGGCCGAACTGACCAGAATCGTGCATGCACAGGGGAATGCACAATTAATATGACGTATATTCCTGTCAGGTATAACAGGTCTGTATCAGTCACGTGATTCGAACGGCCTCCTATAAAAGGCATATCCCCCTATAGGCAGACACTCTATACGGAACCACAACCGATGACTCGCCACTTCGCATCCCTCGCGATATAATATGGGTCAACATTTCGTGTCATTGATTTTCATCATACAAAGGCTATCGTAAAAAAACAGATTGCTCGTTTAACGAATTTTCATATCCTGATTAATTTTAATTATAATAAAATGAAACAAACACGATGAAATTTTAAATTGATATTCAATCAGATTTCTGATTTGAATAAATCAGTGTTTGGTATTTTAAAATATTTTGCTAAAGTAATGTACAGCAAGTGTTATTATTTTACGAATAAAGGTTTTTTATGAAGATCGGGAGATACTTTCAAGCTACTTAATAAGTATCTCCATGACATCAAAATCGGTTCAGTCTAAGTCTGTTACCACTATGGCCTGCCAGAGAAACTAATCAAATTAAAAACAACTATAAATTTGTATTGGTACATTCGCAAGTTTTTTAATATAATTACTAATAATTAGGTTCAGACTTCAGTTACCTACACATAACGCGCATCTCATAATATCATGCTCCACGTTCAGACGGTTTCTTGCCTTTTTCTAAATGGTACCAGAGCTGTTAAGAGGCCGCTCTCGCATTTACAAGTGGTAGCTAACGGTACCAACATTTTCAGATCTCTGTCAGCAATGATGGGGTATTATGTACTTAGATGTTTTTCTCCAAAATGTACAGTTTATAAAAATTTTCTGCCAATTCATTTATTTTAGGCACCACCTCTGTTACCCCTTTAAAATAGCTGTTTTACCCCCGTGGGGGTTATCACCCCAGGTTGGGAACCACTGGTCTAACGTTTTTCAGCAAAGCTGTTTATCCGGCATTTCTAAAAATGCAGTAAAGAGCTGGAGATGGTAAGAGGAGGAGGTAATTAGTAGGTTGTCCTACGCTTAACAGAAAATTATAATATGAAGCTTCTTTTTACCGAATAATGCCGGCACAGCGCTACCCACTAAAACTCAGAGGAACTCTAACAGCACCGACCTTCTAGATGCCAAGGTAACATAAAGGCCTCCACGTCTTCAGCGACTTATTTAAAAGCCTCGCAGACCTAGATCATTCTCTGTAGAAATCATTTTTGGCGCAGAATAGGCTAATTTTGAAATTTAAAGTATGTCCCAGGTAATTAGGTCAGCTGCTTAAAAAATGTAAATGAGTATACTGCGTCCTCCTGCCTCCATCTCGGAGATTATCAAGTAATTGTGACGGGAGCGGGAGTGGAGGGAGGACAGAGCGCCGACTCACTCAGCCCGCATTAACCGAACACCTGAGCCGTCCACACCCACCAGCCGATTAACCTCGGTTAAACTTAAACGCTGCTTGTACTTTAACCGTGGTTTAGCGGCAAATATATTCGCTAACTACGACAAATATAATAATATTTGGACGTTTAATGTCAGAAGCAGGGGTGATTAGTGAACCTATGCTTAATTCAAAATATTGTACTTATTTTATTTAATTATAAATATGAAAGTGTGTATGTCTGTTACCCTTTCATACTAAAACCGCAAAACCGATTAAAATGAAGTTCCATACTATAGGTACAATATTTAGGAAAATACTTTGTATTGTGTTTGCAAATTATGTTTTCTAAACCATAATATTTCAAGAAACATTTAAATGTAATATAATATCACCAAACTACAAAATAAATAACATAATTAACTATTGTTTAATTACAACCTGATTAACTGTCGAACCGGGCCCGAAAATGGCGGCCTCGGAAAGATGGAAAAACTTTACTAAGATAGCGTCGCAATATTTGTTTCGGTCATTAATTAGAAATAAATATAAAACGGGGCGGCGGCTTTATAATTATTAAAAATAGTGCCGGCAAGTTATTAAATTTTGAGCAAAATATTATGCATCATTATCATTTTCCATCAACATTGTGAGCAGACACCTATTTAACTATGTATAATGTAGTTCTTACCGGCGCGGCTAGGTTACCTTTCTTGTTTTTGTAGCAGTACAAATGGCAAATAAGTTAGTTTTTAAAAGCAATGTAGGACTATTATAGTAACCTCGACTCGCGCGGCGTGGACATATTTTGAAACTTGCACACACTTTCCGGATGAGGTCTAAATTCCGTACTCAACAGAAACATAATATTAAATCGGTTTAGTAGTTTTTGCATGAATGTAACAAACATCCATCTATTTATCAACACATACTCTAATATTGATAATAGTAGAAGAAGGAAGTAGGAAGTTATTAAAATATGAGTCTCAAGACTCAAACATGTCCCGAAAAAACGTTTGTTATTATTATTTTTATAGGTACCTGCTTTTAGAATCCTCTCCAGCATCAAAACCACACATTCATAATTAAATATCAATTACGTATTTCCATCTATTCTCAATACAACGATTGTTGTCACCCTGGTTTTTCATCCTGCACCACAATACTTCATTACAAAATTGTGATTTCGACGAGAATTTTTCAAACCCTAATTCTTCAATACGTCTTATTAAAATTTTCTAACAACAATATGTCTCGTTTCGAAATATATCCAAGATGTCGACAATGGGTTAAGAAAAAATTAACTATAACTCGAAAACCCTAACTACGTTCACTTCATTTTGCGTATATATATGTAATGCGAATAGATATCATTTTCACATTTTTTTGAAAAGAAAAACATACTCCGTTGAACTTTCTGTGGACAAGGAAAAATGTGGAGACGACTTTCTTGCTGTATTTTTTGTTTGCGCTTTTTAGCTTCTATCACGTATTTTAGTTTTAAATTTATATTAGTACTAACAATTACATGTTGCTCAAAATGCTCATGCTTCGTCCACTCTGGAATTTGTCTATTTCGAGTAATCATTTTTTCGTCACGAAATTCAAAGTATCTCCATGAACATCCAATTAGTTTCTTCGGTAATATAATAAGAAGAAATTTATATGTTCGGGCATAGAATGGTAGCAGTGACTAGTTAGTAGAATTTTATAATATTAAATACTCGAATTACCTGCCTACGTACTACATAGAGAAATTGTACAACAGCTACTTTTAGAGGGCCATGATTTGAGTGATCGGTTGTTTATAATCACCATAATATCATCTAATTTTAATTTGAAATCAACATAAAGCCTGATAATTTGGAACTGAACTAAGTATTTAACCCTAGAAAGATAAATAACCTACGTCGCAGAGGCGCCCGCGCAGAAAACAAAGTGCTGTCTTTTTTTAATTAGCCGGCGAATTTGTGTGCGCATTCCAGCCAACTAAGTCGCCTGTTTATCCTTTCACGGGACGGCTACTTCATAGTGGTAAGTACCGTGGTTTATTGATAATGAGTTTGACGTGCGCTCGCGAGGCGTATGGTTATCTTTTGCGTAACTTTTGACGATTTATTTTGTTCTTTTATTTTTGATGTATAGAGCGTAATATTGTTTTGTTTTAGGCAAAATATAAAGATACCATCATGACTACTAGACGGCCGTTGAAAAACGAGGAAATATGTCGAATATTGGACATGGAAGAGGAAAATAGCGAGGCGGAGGAAATCAACATAAAGCCTGATAATTTTGAACTGAACTAAGTATTTAACCCTAGAAAGATAAATAACCTACGTCGCAGAGGCGCCCGCGCAGAAAACAAAGTTCTGTCTTTCTTTAATTAGCCGGCGAATTTGTGTGCGCATTCCAGCCAACTAAGTCGCCAGTTTATCCTTTCACGGGACGGCTACTTCATAGTGGTAAGTACCGTGGTTTATTAATAATGAGTTTGACGTGCGCTCGCGAGGCGTATGGTTATCTTTTGCGTAACTTTTGACGATTTATTTTGTTCTTTTATTTTTGATGTATAGAGCGTAATATTGTTTTGTTTTAGGCAAAATATAAAGATACCATCATGACTACTAGACGGCCGTTGAAAAACGAGGAAATATGTCGAATATTGGACATGGAAGAGGAAAATAGCGAGGCGGAGGATCACCTATCGGACGATGAGGTACAGAGTGATTATGAAGAGGACATCATCGAAGATCCTACATCTAAAATAGGCGTTTCTGCAACTTCTGCACGTATAACAAAAAGAAAATAATGTCCAAAATATCTTGATTATAGAAATGCAAAAATGCAACAGAAAGTTGACGTTTGCCACAAATGTCTTTAAATTTTGTTAATTCTTTTTTATTGTGATTTTTAAGACTAATAATTATACTATTACCTAATTAATTGTAAGAAAAAACTATGAATTTTTGTGATAATTTGTAAGATTTGTTTCTTTAAACAGAAGACAGTCATTTTTGTGAGATCTCAATTGAGAATTTTGTGATTTCATTTTAATAATATTACGAATATTCATACTTATAAAAACAATGCATTTTAGTTATACACATTTTATATACTTCTTAAATATCTAAATCAATTATAGATATTTTAACTGTAAAGTATTCAAAATTGCATTGGAAATTTGTGCGCTTCTTAAGCGTATGGTTCTAATAATAATGATGTAATAATTAATATCTTTCATGTTTGGTAAAATATGGTTATCTTTCTAGGGTTAATAAAAGTACCCAGATCACAAATATTTATAATAAAACTGAAAAGGTAGCTCCACGGATGGGAAATCTAGAAAAATGTGCATCCGTTTACTCGAAGTGCCGGCGGCTGTACCAATTAGCGGCGTCCGGCGCGGCTCGGGGCGGCTCAGGGCGACTCAGGGCGGCTCGGCGAAGCTCAGGGCGGCTCGGTGTAGTTCAGGGCGGTTAGGAGCAGCTCCGAGCGTCTTGTCTCCGGTGGGTTGGCTACCATTTTACTACTGTGTGACAGACCATTCATAGTTATTTTACTCGTAGGAGATGTGGAAGTGTAAAAAGGCTGAGCGTTCTTTATAGTCAATATGGTACTGTCACTCGATAAATAATTAATTAATAATTGTGTACATAGAAGACATATTTTAGCACTTTTCGATTTTGTTTCGGAACAGTTATAAATGTTCAAAATTCATGCGTGCCTATTACCTATACTGTTACTTACGTAACTATTTAGTAACCTGTGCTGTTAGGTTTTTTGTAATACAACACTTACTAACTGAAAATCATAACATCAAAATTCAAAACTTTATTTGCAACCAACCTCAGGTTTCGAATTCAAAATCAAAATTGTTCCTATTTTTTTATTCATTAGTATCAAAGGCGGAATTTAATTTCGGCGAACAGCTGGGCTAGACAAAGGCTTACTCCGGTGTCAAATTTACCGGCCACGGGCCTCTTACAGGGCCTCGGGGACTCCCCGGATCACCTTCTGTCATGCATACACGATAAACCTCACATAGAATATTTACATAACCCGCCTAAAGTCTAAACTATGTATTTACTACCTAGATGTGCGTTTTAAATATTTACTAATTAACTTGTGGAAATATAGCTGCCTTGTTTAAACTTTTTAAGAGTTGTCCTAATTAATGTGACATTTTGTGTTCATAAAAGTTAAAATGCTACCTAAAATAATACCTTCGTAAAAATATTATTGAATATTGATTTTGATAAAAATCCAAACACTAATTTCGGAGCTTATTCGATGCGGGCAAACAAAACCTTCCTCTATTACATCGCATTGTTGTAGGTAGAATGTAGATACATGTAATTTAAATAGAATATAAAAATATAAAAATAAGCACGCCTTTGGTACATATACTTAGATAAAAAATTAGCACGCCTTTGGCCACCTCATATTTCACCACTACCACTCTATAATGAATAATCTCAAAGGTGTCTCAGAAAGACAACGTCTTGGTACTGGCAACGAAATTAATCAGAAGAATAGAGGAGTACGAAGTATCCGTAATTTCAAATTCAAAATAATATGTTTCTGTACAGAACAATCAATTATTTCATTACACTAACAGCTAGTTCCTTCTTGGTGCCTGCACCAATTCCGAAACTAACTCTTTGAGAAGCGCGTGAGAAACTTCTCTAAAGAGTAAAGGACTACATGTAGTACTTCAGAACTTACCATCAGCGCGTCAGCTCGTTTGCACATACAAGATGGCGGTCATTCCGTGTATAATTAGTTGATAGAGCTCCGGCTGAAGCGTCATTAACATACACGGGAATTTTTTATCTCGAAATGAATGAAGTGGGCGCACCGTGTATATTTTTTGAAAAGGTGATTTCGCGAGGTTTGTTTGAGAGGGCGAAAAAATAATGATGTGCCTATTATGGTTCTCTTGTCGATACACAAAATGAAATAAAATTATAATTTCAATGTGAAAATGAAATAACTTTAATGGAGTTTCCGTTTGATGAGCGATTAATGAATTGGTGATCGCAATTAAAGAGTTTTCCATCGTTTTTCTTTGTTATGCAAAAAATGTTTTTGATCTTTTTCACCACAGTCGTAAAAATAATGACGATAAAATAAATAATTTTGAATTATAATAATACTCACAATATAATATATAACTCGTCCTTATATTTTTACTTACAAACACAAAAATACGCATGGAAAAAGTTATTTTTCATTAAGTACACAAATACATACTTGCTCAAGTTGTAAAATATGCAATTTATAATATTCAATTTTTGTCCGACTGCGCAACGCAAACAATCTAAGTGATATTATCTTATTTTCTTTTATTTAATTTTTAAAATTATTTTTTGCATAATATCGATTGAAATTTATCGATAATCTTCCACCATTACCTCTAACCTGGAATTTCAAAGTTTGTATGTTTGATTTTACACTACAGTATTTTATAAATCAGACCCAGTTCTATTACAGATAAAAATATTCTGTATTAATTCTAGACTGTGTGAAGAGCTTTCATCCACGGTGTTCTGTTGAAATTCTTTTTATAACTCTAAAATATTTTTTGTAAAGGTGACCGAAAATATTTTGTAAACATTACTCGCTTCTTATTTGGGTATTTTATGTATTGAGATTAAATAAATAAATGTTGCTTTTAGAATCAGTTTTTTAAGGTTTCGTACATAAAGGGTAATAACCGGCCAAGTGCGTATCGGGCCACGCGCAATAAAGGTTTATACTATAACTAACAAGTATTACAACATAATCTCATGCAGTTACGTTTGAAGGAATTTCAACGAAAAGTTCTTTATACGTCTTCTCCTAATACTTTTTCTAAGTTGATCGACTATTACTCAATAACTTTTGAAGTCTTCTTAGCCGTGATAGTTTTCCTTTTAAATACAGCATATTTCCTACTCCCGTAAATGTTTTCACATCACCAGAAGCAACCATTTAGCCAGCTAAAGCCTAAATGGTTCGTTAGAGTGCAGTACCTACCCCCCTTCTACCAGTAGAAGGGGGGGTGCTGCACTCTAACGATTTTTTCCTAAAATCGTTAGCGAAAGTTAAAAACCTATTCAACGACACCCCACACGGTGGGGTTTTGTGCGTTCCCGTATACACTGTCCGGTCCGATCGGCCTGTCATTCCAGCCTCCCCGTATATGGGGGCCTTAAATCACTAAAAAATGCCTAGGGACAAATTATAGTTTGGACATGAGTGTAAATGGGCGATCTGTGTCGTTGCTTGTTCACTGACGATGACCACATTGCCCCCAGCACAGCAGAACCAATTTATTATCTGTGTACAAGCTTTTGCCTGCGGCTTAACCCGCGTATTGGGGAATCTCACGTACTTTTTGAGATAAAGACTATAACAAGTTTCATTCAAGTTATTCGATAAATAGTAATTTATTCAGTGAAAAAATAATGTAAGTGCAATACTATAAAGGTGTTATAATATTACCTTGGTTAACCCATCAATCGCCGTAAGGGCCAAGTGGACCGCGATAACAAAAGATTTCCAAGAATTGGCAATCGAAGGATTAATCCTTCGATCGCGGATTCTTGGAAATCTATTATTATTCTATTGTTGTCGCGATCACCGGTGCGCTTCTGGGGCTTGAAGGATTAATATGTAATAATTAATAAATAATTATTATAATATTATTGGGGTCGTGAGTTATCCTTATAGCTTGCGTTAGCATATTGGTTTATAAGGGTTAAAATGAGCCAGGAGGTAAAAACTCTGAACAGTCGGGGATATATCAATTAGTCTCAAATGAAGATCTTATAAAGAATAGGTAGTGCTATGCTCGGTCAAGCTGAAGCACACCGTGGTCGTTACAGATATCATGTCGCGTCTATCTCAGAAACTTCGATATCCTTATTTTTTGAGTTATTTACCATTTACCGAATACCGAAATATCGAAGATATTGATTCATAGGTATTAGGTAGTCATAGAGTATGAGCCTGTGACGACCAGACTTTCCTCAATTTAGGAAAGCTGAAAGTTTACCTATTTGTGATCTTCACAGAGATAAGAACTACCAGCAAGTATGGAGTTTTGGTCGCGGTTAATTTAGCAGGTATCCAGTTCTGAATGTCTACCTGACCTTCGAGAAAGAGTAAATCGCAATTTCATAGCTTATTTAACGTTGTTCGTGGCGGCCGAAAAGGAAGATCTTCCGACCGAGCGAGATAGCATGCTCGGTCAGGCCGAAGCCCACTGACGTCATTTCAGACGTTGTATATATCTTGCCGTTCTCCGAAACTTCGATAGCGCGATGTAGGATTGTTAGGCGATTTGTGGGTACCGCCACATCACTCCCCCCCGAAGACCGGTGGTATTCTTCAATGCGCTTGTGTTGTCAGGTGTGGGCCGAAGCTACGCGTGCAATGACCAGGAGAGGTTCCCGTGCTCTGCTTGTTGACCGGTCGTTGTAGCCTATGGCTGCCCCGTTCAAGCCAGACACGGGTTCGACCGGCGCGGACGCCCAACGCGGCTTATGGTCGAGGCGACCAGAGTTATGCTTGATGTCTGCTGACGTGGTGCGGTGGGGCGGGGAGTTTCATGATGATTGATGTCCATGATGAAGGATACGTGTTCTTGTCGGTGGTCACCAATTTAACGTTGTTCGTGGCGGCCGAAAAGGAAGATCTTCCGACCGAGCGAGATAGCATGCTCGGTCAGGCCGAAGCCCACTGACGTCATTTCAGACGTTGTATATATCTTGCCGTTCTCCGAAACTTCGATAGCGCGATGTAGGATTGTTAGGCGAATTGTGGGTACCGCCACACTTATATTCTTCGCGGTAAGTGGAGGACTCTCGTCTTCCAGTGCCGGACATTTTTGACAGTTGCTTTCCACTGCCAGACACCCTTAAACTTTCAAAAAGACTTTGAGGGTGTCTAGGTTGGTTGGCTAGAGGATGCAGTGGGAAGCAACTATTAATTCAAACATATCTAATTTTGAAGTTATGAAGCTTTGTTCACACTAAACTATCTGTCAGCTGCCGAATTAAAACTACAAGAAAGGGCTCCCGCACAAAACTGCGTATTCTCATCGCATCGCAAATAAGTATCTGCGACTAAATGTAATCTATCTAATCTAATCTAGTCTATCTATCTAATCTAATCTAATCTAATCTTAATATATATATTTCTTGTGTGCGTGTGTATGTGACTGAACTCCTCCTAAACGACTGGACCAATTTTGATGAAATTTTTTGTGTGTGTCCAAGGGGATCTGGGAATGGTTTAGATTCACAATTTTGTCCGCTGGACAATGTTTTTTTAATTAATTTTTAATTTATTAGTAGTTGTTGATTTTGGAATGTTTTACATTGGATCCGACAGTCGGCTGCCATCGCAGTGTCAAATTTTAAATAATATTCGAATTCGGATTTTAATTTTAGTCTGTCCGACAGTTAGCGCTTCGACCAAATTTTAAAAAAATACTTTATATACTTAATATGGCAAAGAAACGTTTGCCGGGACAGCTAGTATATTATATAAATCTCCTGTCACGATGTTTGTCCGCGATGGATTTTTAACCGATTTTAATGTTGTTTTTTTATGTGTGCTTTTTCCAACTTGAGAGATAGGATAGCTTAGATCTTTAATTATAGTCGCAATTTTATTTTATTGCAAATTATTTTACAAACTTAGACTGACGGCGACCATTGTTTGTGCGACGGGATAGCGATCGACGTTGCCATGGTAACATACATAATATTTAGTCACTTCAATAAAATAAGTAATATGGCAAATACATAATATATTTTGGCAAAGCAACGCTTGCCGGGACAACTAGTTCATTATAAAAATGGAATGATGCTATGCGAATTCGCAATTTTGTGTGGAACCCAAAAACCGAATAGCATGTTGTCGTATTATCAAAAATTTTAAGATGTATGGAATTTGGAAATACGGTATATTTTATCAGGACCACAACCAATATTTATTTACTTGTCCCAAAGTGCCTGTGTAAAATAAGAGGCAAATAAGTCCGAAAGTGATTCCATAAGGAAGACGTATGTGCCACTTAGATAAACTTTGCTCTTAGCCACTTTGAAAATTATGTCACCAAGTTTTTGGAACTTAGTTCATAATATTTTGGAATTTTTTCACACCTCCTAATGTTGTGCTTTCATTTACTTTTCATAGATTTTATTCTGGCTTAGCACAGACCTGCAACTTATTCTTTAAGAATAAGTTGCAGGAAAGAAAGAAAGTAAAAAAATATATTTTAATCCATTAAATTATAGAAAAGTAGTTTAAACATAAGGCAAAATTACAGCCGGCTGCGTCATACAAATCCAATTTAGTCGATTTTGTACCATTGTTATAAGGTCAACTTGGGTAAGACCGGCATAATTTATTTGAAGTTGGCTTTGAGCTGCCCCTATTTCTTTTGTAATGACTCTAGAAAGATGGTGTTCACAGTAGATGACACAGTAATCTTTTATGAACCTAATACAGACGTTAGATGTCCCCACGCATTAATTATGTGGCAAATACAGTCGATATTTCAAAGAAACATCTTGCAGACGGTCTTTCCTAGTCTTTGAGGCAAGTCCGTCTAAAGGCGATTTTCGACATCGTATGTACACTAACCAGACTAAAAACCAGATAGTGACATCTGTAAGTAGGAGGTAGTGAAAAAGAAACTATACACTTATAGTTTTAAAGCCTCGTTTAGTTTTTATTGAGTAAAAAAGAAAATTGGGGCAAGTCCGGCATGTGTTTGGGATTAGGGCTATCAAACATTTTTTTCACATGGGTAATCATTATCATTACATAGTATAAAACAATGGATATCCCACAATTTTTGACACAGTTTACTCTTCCTTAGTCTTCATTAGTCTTCATTAGTCGTAGTTTTGGTGTCTAAAATATATATAATTTATGAACATGAATCATTTGTAAATCAAGCGAAGCCAGCAAGTAAGTATTAAAAGAGAAAATGTTATAAACTCCTGCCTTGAGGCAAGACCGGCATACTGTCGGAGTTGCCCCAGTGAACTAGACGGACTTCCCCACTCTTAACTTTTTAGGTTAGAAAAGATTAAGATAGTATAATTCAATAACTAAAGCAGTTTAAACAAATCAGTGCAGCCAACTACTTCTGTAGACATTTAAAAAGATACTCACCATAATCACAATCCAAAATAATGAGTGATTCACACCACAATATATTATTTTCCTATGCACGTACTCGTCCTAATGAACGTTCGAACACTAAATTTACGAGTCAGTTTTTAGCCGCCATACATCGAATAGCGCCGTCTGTCGTAGCTTATTTTAATCAAAATTTGACGACTGTTTTACTGACAGATTCAAGAATCCCGTGGAGTAGCTATAGAAAGAGAAAAACCTTCTATTTGGTCTTGCCCCCCTAGACGGTCTTACCCAAGTTGACCTTTATAATTATGCTCTTCTACTCGTATGCGACGGTATATCTTTTCATAACTATAGTAATTTAGTTCGCCCTCTCGTTTCTATCTTAAGCCGGCTGTACACTCTCGCCGAGACACAGCGAGGCGGCCCGAGTGCGAGAGTGTAAATGGGTGCGCTCGCCTCGTCTCGCCTGTCTCGGACCCTCTCGGTCCGTTGTCGGTATACTGCGCCCGAGACAAAGGGTCTCGCGAGGAAAACGAGCGTACTGTACACTCTCGCGTCTTTCAGTACTAGTTTTGCCGTTGAACAGAAAAATAACAATAATAAACGACATTAACATTCATTATCTGTGAGAAATAAAATTAAATATGATTATAAATCTTTGGATTATAATGATATCTTTCGATGCATGGTGAATGGTCGTTTTCGTCCATCTTGTCTGAGTTCTTAACTGCGATTGAACTAAGCGAGAATGTACATGATCGCACTCGGGCTAGGGGCTCTCGCACGAGACTCTCGCCCGAGAGCTCTCGGCGAGAGTGTACAGCGGGCATTAGGTTTTGAAGTGATTTTAATCGTTTTATCAAATTAAACGAAACGAATTACTAATTCCTATCTATTATTTAGCTCACAAATTACAATTGAACCACTCAGATAACTGAAAAATACAGCTTAGTTGAAACTGTAGGAGTCGAATGACGTCAAATAAAAACAGGGCGCGGGTATGTAAGTATAAAATATAAAGAAACAGTCGTATAACGTCTTAAATATTTTTTAGATATTGTTTACATTGTTAATAATATTAAAACAGTCCTTTGTTTTCATTTTTCTTGTTGAAAATATTTAAAAAGAATCTTAATTGAATGTCTGATTTTGTGCTTTTTTCGAAATTTCAAGGTCTTTGAGCGAGCCAAAAACGTAAACTTAAGTAGAAAAAAAAGTGTGAAAAGTGTGTCAGCTCCGACGCACGACTGGAGTGTACGCAGTACGAGTATCTAACCATACCCAAAAAGAATTTATTCAACTGAAAAAAAAATAATATCATAATTATGAAATCAGATGTCCCGGCATCATAATCTGATTTCATAATTATGATATTAATCTTTTTTCAGTTGAATAAACTATATATATAGAAAGAAAGAATTATATATATAGAAAGGTCATGAAGTCTTTCTTGAAGCCAGAAAGCGGTTTGGAATTTCTAAGACATGGTCCCGTGACGGTTATATTTATGTACTTGACCACGAGGGAAATCGGCATCGAGTGGAACAACTGACTGAACTCGACAAAGTCCCCAACTCAAGTATTGCTGAACCGTCGACTTCGAGACAACTTCCATTTGACAAGTCTAATCTAACTCGTGCAAGAAAGCAGAAGAAATAACGCCATTTACTTTTAAACCTTAGTATTAGTATCAAATATCATACTCTTGTTTGCAACTTATGTCCATTTTTATGTATGTTTAACTATCCAAGGTATGTTTAAAACTTTTTATTTTGAAAACTCCAAAACATTGATTTAGAAAATTCAGAAATAAACATACTGACATTTGACATTGACAAGTTGATGACTGTCATATTCGTTTGAAGTTTTTTTTTTTTTTTTTAAATATTAATAACGATGGCATTGGCTTCAGAGTTGTGAACTATTGTGATACTGCATAATTATTAACGTTATTAAATGTGCTAACTGCTAAGTGCTACATCAATAATAATAATTATGGCTGATTTTTTATTTATTTCTTATTTTAACTGATTTTCTTTTGTTTGAAATGCTTTTTTCGCTTAATCAAGCTTTTACTTGCGCATGGTGCTTTTAGAATTGGTGATATTCTTGTTTAAATTATCTTTGTTTTATTTTTATTATGATTTTTGTTTTGTTTATATAAATCATTATTTTTGTCGGTGTTGGTAATGTGTACATTAGTAGATTTTTACTGCTTAGAATAGTTTTAGTCTAGTTGCTTTCTCCAGGTTTGTTTCATTTATATATTATTGATTATAATTGATCAATGACGGAAACAAATAATATTAATCTGAACGATAGCTTTGAATCCAGTGCCGAAGAATTCCAGTCTTTATCCAGTAACGACAGTTTTCAAAGTATTCCCTCTCTTAATGAAACTCTCGCGTCCACTTTTTCAAATCTCTCTAAAAAGTTTAACGTGGTTCATGTCAATGCTCAAAGCATTCCGGGCCACTATAATGAATTTGTCTCTTCCTTTTTCAATCAAAACATACACGCTATTTTAGTATCCGAAACATGGTTTAAGTCATGTCATCCATCCGAATCGTTCTCACTGCCGGGGTACACCTTGATTCGACACGATCGCGCTTGCAGAACCGGCGGTGGTGTTGCCATTTATCTGCAGTCCAACATACCTTATAACGTTGCTCTAACTTCTCCACAGCCTGAAAATGGACCCGAGTACTTGTTTATCGAAGCCACTCTTGCAAATACCAAAACCCTTTTAGGTGTGTTCTACAGCCCCTCACTTCAGATTAACTATTTTGCAGAGTTGGAAAATATTACTGACAAGTTAATCCCTGTATATGACAAAGTTTTAATAATGGGCGATTTTAATACGTGCCTCATAAAAAATGACTGGCGATCGTCACGACTTAAATCCATTGCCACTGCAGCGAATCTGCAAATTTTACCATTGTCTGCTACGCATTTCTTTCCCAACTGCGAACCTTCACTGCTTGACCTTATACTGGTTTCTTCTTCTTATGAAATTGAAAAGTATGGTCAATGCAATGCAATTGACTTCTCTTACCACGATCTGATATATGCGTCTCTTTGCATCTGCCCTCCCAAGCGTAAATCAAAAATAGTCATGCAACGTAACTTTTCAAAGATTAATCTGGTAAAGTTACAGGAGGATGCCCTGCAAGTAGACTGGGCCTCAATTCTAGCAACTCAATCTGTAGATGAGCAAGTAACCTTATTGAATAGCGCTTTAATACGGTTGTATGATACCCACGCTCCAGTTCAGCCCATTAAGATTCGGCATCGTCCAGCGCCTTGGCTTACTGAGGAGATTAGATCTTTGCAGCAAAAAAGAAATAACGCAAGGCTTAAATTTCGTAAGTTGCCAACTGATGCGAATAAGGAAACATATCGTCTCATACGTAACCGATGCAACAAGGCCTGCAGGGATGCTCGGAGGCGTTATTACCATAAAGCAGTTATCGAAGAAAAAGACCCAGCACGCGTTTGGCGTTTCCTAAGGTCACTAGGTATTGGTAAAAATGTCACAAGCTCTCCACTCAACAACCTGGACCTTGAAGCAGCTATTCGTCATTTTTCATCTCCTCCATCTTTTGACAGCGCAACAAAGAGCGATACGCTTAGGTCATTATCTAATACGCCAGCCCGCGATGTTCCTATGTTCACCTTCAATGAAGTCACTGTAGACGATACAAAGCGTGCGATTATGGCTATTGACTCTGATGCCGCTGGTTGTGATGGCATTGGACGAAAAATGATTATTCCAATCGTTGATTCCTTAATTTTTCCTATAACCTATATCTTTAATACCTCCATCCGTACTTGCACGTTCCCCACTTTGTGGAAGGATGCAGATATTATACTTATCCCAAAAAAGTCTAACCCTTCCGGTTATACTGACTTCCGTCCTATATCCATCCTTCCCTTCCTATCCAAAGTTTTCGAGCGTTTAATTTACCTTCAACTTAACCGTTTCCTATGTACTAACAATCTCCTTAATCCCTATCAGTCAGGTTTTCGTTCAGGTCATAGCACAACCACGGCCTTATATTAATACGGCCTTAATATGGATAAACGTCTTTTAACAATCCTTGCCCTTCTTGATTTTACAAATGCTTTTGGAACAGTTGACGTTGACATACTACTTGCCACTTTAAAAATTCTAAACGTTTCTCCATGCGTAGTGAAATGGTTCGACAGCTATCTCAAGGGCCGTAGACAGCGAATTCGCAGCTATGGCAGATTTTCTGCATGGATTGAACTTCTAGCAGGTGTACCTCAGGGAGGCGTACTCTCTCCCTTATTATTCGCTATTTTTATTAATTCCATAAGCAGCCATCTTACATCATCATATCATCTTTATGCTGACGACCTTCAAATATACACGCACTCTCTAATCGAGAATCTGAAGGAGGCAGTTGAACGCGTCAACAAAGACCTCATCTATTTAGTCAGCTGGTGTAAGTCATTTGGCATTAGTGTCAATCCTAGCAAGAGCCAAGCTATTATTATTGGTAGCTCAAAGCTTCGTTCCCGAATAATTTGGCAGGAACTCCCACTATTGACCTTTAATGGCTCCCCGATTCCCTTTGTAGACAGCGTCAAGAATTTAGGAGTCATATTTGACGGTAACTTATCCTGGAAGCCTCACATTGATGCTCTTAGCTGTAAAGTTTTTCGGGCTAATGCATCTCTTCGTATACTGGGTAACTTTCTACCAATCTCTACAAAGATTGCTCTGGCGCACACAATATTATTACCCATACTGGACTATGCTGATGTTTGTTTTATTGATGTATCAGAAGAGTTACTAGATAAACTAGAAAGACTTCAAAACGTTTGCATCAGATTTATTTACGGCTTACGGAAATATGACCATGTTTCGGAATTCCGCAAAAAGCTTTGCTGGCTTTCTATTAGATCCCGACGCGACACTCACATTCTCTCACTCCTCTATAATATCCTGTTTGACCCTTCCACACCTTTATATTTAAAAAATCGCTTTAACTTCCTACGTGACACCCACCAATTATCATTACGCTCTTCCAACAATCTGACTCTTGAAATCCCCTCCCATTCCTCTACCCTATTTTCCAAATCCTTTACTGTTCGTGCTGCAGTACTTTGGAACTCACTGCCACTGGAAATTCGTCGCGCTGATACGATTAATATTTTTAAAAATAAGCTACGATACCATTTCTTTAATAAGACATAAATTATTTGTTTCTACATTATTATTGATTATTATCTTTATTTTATTAAGTTAATTGTTAATAACATGTAACCTTCTCTCTGTTAATTAGGTTTGTACACCTACACGATGCTTTCAATCTCTTATAGTCAATCCGATAAACAAAAGGTTGACTGGTAGAGATTGCTTGTTAGCAATAAGTTCGCCTTTTGTGCATCATCTGGAATATGTTATTTTAAGTAAAATTGTTCATTTTGTATTTTTTAGTGTACAATAAAGTGTTGTTGTATTGTAGAAAGGGGTGTACATAATATTGCCGGAACATCTGATTTCATAATTATCTGATTTCATAAACATTACACACCATCTACACCGATACTACAATAATAACAAAAATTATTATTGTAATCAATTTTGTCATAAGTGTCATCTATTAGTTCGGTGTCTAGCATTAGGTCCTCTCCCTTAATTCAGATAATAGCTGTATTTTTATTATAATTTTGTAACTTTCAAATTAATATGAGTTAATAAGGCTCTAAAATGGTAAATTATGGCATCTCCGTAGGGGGAGCGTCTTAAATAATAGCTTAGATTAAGGGTCAGTATTCTAAAGTAGCGTCTATCATGATTGAAATAAAACAACTGGTTTTTTTAATATTTTATTTATTGTGCATTATTACAATATAAAATACAGAAAGGAATCCGTATACAATACAAAATAATATCTCATTCTCGTAGCACAAAGATAAACTTTCGGCTAGGTACTTATTTTGACAAGGTTGAAAATAAATTTTATATGTATAACATAATCACAGAAGTATTTGGTTAATATTAATGGGTCGGTATAGCTCTTGACAATAATCATAATATTATTGTAATGCCCGGTTTAAATTATTCCAGGTAGCAACCTGGAATAATCTCAACTCGCTCTAATGCCAAAAAAGTGTAAAACTCACATTTAATAAACTTTCATGCTTAAGGTGAACGCAGATTTGGCCGCACCGCACGCACCGCAGTCGCCGCATTTCGAATTCTTTATATGAAGTTATATATAGGCAAGCTCGCATACCTACCCGCGCCGCAGTCTTCGCAACTTCTTCATTCTATATATTATGAAGAATTCGAAATGCGGCGACTGCGGTGCGTGCGGTGCGGCCAAATCTGCGTTCACCTTTATACATTAACGAATATAGAAATGTTATTAATAAAATATATTACTTAAATAAAAATTTTATTAATAAAATACATACATACAGCTTTATGGCACAAAGTCGGTTAAAATTTAATGATTTGTGTCTACTTGATTTCAACACTAGTACAGCTACATAAATAGTATAAAAAAAAATATAGAATAGTATAACTTGTTAAGGACAATGATAATGAGATAGTAGTATTTTTAAAGTGAAGCGACAACAGTCAAATTACGACGAGGTAAATAGTGCTCTCTCAAAAATAGTACATTGGTTTAACGTTAATAACTTACTTCTAAATTCTAAGAAAACAAACGGTCTTACCACAAAAGATTTAAACATATGTTGAACAGTTGTTTTGAGACAATTTTGTATGGAATTTTTCTCTAATCAACTGTTCAACGGGTGTTTAAATCTTTTGTAGTAAGACCGTAAATGTTTAAAATTTACTTTGCCCAATGTTAGGCAAGTTAAAACCAATATACTATTAAATGATGAAAAGATGGATTTGGTGGACACCACTGTATTCTTAGGCATTACACTAGATAGTAAACTACAGTGGGGTCCTCATATTGCTAATCTTGCAGATAGGCTCAGTTCTGCAGCATACGCAGTCAGAAAAATACGGGAAATTGCTGACGAAGACACAGCAAGACTAGTTTATTTCAGTTATTTTCATAGTAGAATGTCGTATGGCATCCTCTTATGGGGAAACGCTGCCGACATTAATACGATTTTTGTGCTGCAGAAGCGAGCTATACGTTTAATTTATAAAATGTCAGCTTTTGAATCTCTGAGAGAAAAGTTTAAGGAAATTGGTATTCTAACTGTTGCTTCTCAATACATTTTGGATAATGTTTTATATGTTAAAAAGAATCTTAGTAAATTTACAACCAAAGGTGACAGTCACGGAAGAAACACTAGAAATAAGTACAAACTAGAAATACCGGTGATCAGACTTAGTAAAGTTAGTAAATCTTTTAAAGGTCAATGTGTACGCCTTTACAATAAAATCCCAAAATACGTTCAAAATCTTTCCATTAATAAATTTAAAAAAGTAGTCAAAGAACGTTTGTGTGCCAAAGCCTATTATAAGATCAATGATTTCATAAACGACGGCACATCTTGGGAGTAGGATGGCTGCTTGCAAGGCTACGTCTTCTACATTATTTTATGACTTACAATTATATATGTATGTTGACATTGTATAATTTTAAGTTACAGCATTGTAAACTTTATTTTAAAAGATTAATTTTTTTCTCACTTTTTTTGGTAAATAAAGTGGGCCCCCTGCGAGTTTCTTACGCCGGTTCTTCTCGCCGGGCTAGTTCCCGAACCGGTGGTAGGCATCATGTAGACTTTCAGAAAATATTTGCAAAAATTTATTCTGAATAAAAAATTTTGAGTTTGAGTTTGAGTTTATACAGCTCAATATACAGAATGGACCAAAAGTCAAAACTAAGTGTTAATACCTACTTTAGGGGGTGTATAGTGTATACTGTAAGGTCATCTGTATATTATGTATAGAGTTTGCTGTTAAAGTAGCAGCGTTAAACGAGTAACATTTTGTTTTTCGATTTGTCCGTAAAAACTAAAAATTCATGCCGCTGGGGCGCTTACCCATAAAAATCACAAAAAAAAGATTGGTTTTCAGCGCTGCTACTTTCCCAGTGCATAAGGGACATAATATTATACACACCCTAAAATATTATCACTTTGTTTTGTTACATTATGTAGCTAGGAAGGTATATTATAATTTATAATATACTTACTTATTATGATACTTACTCACAAGTCACAATCAATGTTATAAAATACACTGCCCTAACATTAACCTTATCTAAGTCCTAATACGACATAAACAATAATATAATATAAGGTCTACATGCGAGAACAGTCTGGGTTTCTCAATTATTGAATATAATGCTACCTCTCTTAGGGTGGGTTGCATCAACATACTATAACTATAACTTTAATTATCCTTAACTATAACCATAACTTTGACCATAACTATAACTATAACTACGCCTCTGGTGCAATCCACCCTTATTCGTCGTATTAATTAATAAAAGAAAAAGCCATGATATTTTTTAGTAAACTGCCCTGAGAACCAAAAAAATAATAAAACTAAAAGGATCTTCTTTCTTCTTCATTTTTAGTTTGATGTTTAGTAACAGGACATGCCCTTATCAGTTCTCCGTCCAGTAGTATCAACACACAGGGCGAGAAGAATGACAAGGGCACGCCGCTGCCCAATCCCCGAGCGGCGACATCTAGCGGCGAGTAGCGGAACATCTAGACGCGTTTTATAACCCTGCGTCATAACCGTGAACACAAGTCACGATCAGAACGCAAAGTATAGATGGTTTCTTTATCTCTGCCATCGACGAAAATACCTGTAAAAGAAAAATAAATATAAATAAAATTGCTTTGTAAAATATCTAACATAATACGACTCTGCTCAAATTCTAATATTATTAGGTCGTTTTAACTTTGCTATTCACATAAAATACTTATTTAAGAGTTCAAACTAAAAAATGACAATCATAATATTTTAGATTTAATTTCAGATTTAATTAGGTACTCGTATATATTATTATTATATACAATTAATCTATTGACATCCTGAATATTTCTTTATAAGGAGCTGTGATAGTAGGTAAGCACAAGAAAAAAAAATCAAATAAACATTGTTATGAATAAAGTTTAGGTATTTATGAGACCTACTTCTCATAAATAAACTTTCGGCATTAGGTCACTAATGAAAATTTTAATATTTCAGCTATTTCGTTCCAACTCTATTATAATCTTATTAAAATTTCAAGGTAGATATGAAACGCTATTTAATTCCTTCCCGCTGGTGGAAAAATGCTAAAATTAACATTTTTATATTCATCTTTCTCCTAATATTGTCTACTTTGTTGTATTTGTGACTTCGGGTATCGTAACATTATTTAAGTAGCAGCTGAGTTTTCTAAATTCTAAAATAAGTTTGCATAATATATTTAAGAATCAATATAGTCCTTTTGATCCATAATCTATGCGTTATTTACTTTATAACTCAGTGTTGCCTTCCCTAATACCTTTTGTGATTATCATACAGCGTACACAGCACAAAAAATCTTTAAAAACCACCGCAAAATCGATTCCCTTTCTCTTGAATATTAATGCGGGTAGATAGGAAATATTTGACGTCACTTATGCATAACACCTCAACTCCAGGGCCTCTTCATTATTTACCGCACCTCAATTGCTCTTGCGATGATAATTATTCGGCGACGTCGTGGTCTAGGAGCACCGCACATATATTATGAATGTTACAACGTAGATCATATTAAGAGGTCTTTTAAAATGCAAATAACTATCCCCAAGTTTGGTAACTGGGAATTTGGGCTGCCGAATTTGAGCTAACTGGGACATTGTAAGCTGCTGACGAAATTGAGCGAAGTGAGAATTTTGACTAAGGCTTCAACATTTGGGGTGTGACGTGTTGAAATGTTACCTTTTAAATATTGTGGTACTGCCCAGACTAGTCGAGTACAATAGTTGCAAGATTTACAAATATAGCCTATTCAGTTCGCAACCAGCCTACATTAATTAAAGTCATAAACATAATTTTTAACTACGAATAATAAAAACTAAGAAAAAGTAACTCCGTCAAAAAACGTGTACCACAATATTTATCAAAAAAGTGTACCTTAGGTAGGTATACATTTCAATACGTTTGCAATATTTAGGTGGCTTTGAGCGTTACTAGGCTGACGTTACATGATAGATCGAAAGGAACTAAATTTAAAACCGTAATAGTATAGGAGTTACGATTCCTTAGTTTTTATTTTTCGTAGCTTTTTAAAATATATGGTACTGCGTGGGTACTGCCCAGACTAGCCGAGTACAAGAGTTGCAAGATTTACATTATAGAATATAGCCTATTCAGTTCGCAACCAGCCTACATTAATTTAAGTCATAAACATACGTGTTTTATCAAAAGTTACTGATTTCACTAAGACATGAAATATCATAGAGCATCTAAAGATAATATATTTTAACTCCAAATGGTTCGTGTAATATTACACACGGTGCTGCTCGCCAGTTCTGTTATACTTGAACTTGGCCTGACACGCTACCGCGTGTCTAGAACTGATATTTTGAGTCCTGATATTTATGAGTAGGTACTATGTACAGTTAAAATTGAAACAAAATTATTGAGAGCGTGGCACTTTTCGCTCAAAAGTAAATTTATCATTCGCTACAAATTTTAAACTTCTTGCTATGACATTGGACATAAAAGTATTATTATTTATTTTCCTTTATCATTCTCCAAAAATATTACAATGCTTTTTTAAGCACCTATGCCCAATATAATTTATAAGCTGGTTTTTATAACAAAGCTCTACTTGCGTATTTCTTAATCTTTAGTTCTTTTAATAGTAGAAAAAATTAAATGTGGTTTGCCCGAAGCTTCATTTGTTGATTCTTCTTGATCCTCTTCTGCCACGAATGCCGCAGCTTATTGTTCTTTAATCATTGCTCCCGTTGAATATCTGAAACGAAAAATTTAATAATTAATACACGACGAAATTGGCGCTCTACGGGTTGGGAATGGGAATAATGAGTTGTTTTAAATTATTCGAATTTCCTACCCTTTTAATATTTTAATCGAATTAAAAATATGAATAAGCGTTAAGTTCTGGCCCATTTAAGACTAAACTCAACTTAATTACATTATTTTTTTGGATGGGTTATAGCGAGGTGCCTAAAGTTCTATTCAAATAATATAATAATTATTGGGATAGTATGAAAATATATTCATGCGTTCAAGATTTATCTAAACAGTTTTCGGGTTCATCATTTTTTTATAAAAAAACCGGTCAAATGCGTGTCGGGCCACGCGAAATATAGGGTTCCGTAGTACCGCAAATTTTTTTAAATGTTTGTATGGTCAATTAATGTACATACATTTATAACATGTTTTACACTACTATACTCCACTCGGGCTAGCTTGTCGCTAGCGGTCATTGACTTCCTGTCAAAAACTTGTCATTTTCCATATAAAACCACGATTGACAATATCTGACACTTCATTGTCAATCACGGTTTATATGGAAAATGACAAGTTTTTGACAGGGAGTCAATGACCGCTAGCGACAAGCTAGCCCGAGTGGAGTATAACAACATCATCTCTACTTTCAAAGGCATTTGAAGGAAAAGTTCCCTTTACACATCGCCGAATACATTTTTTTTAGTTGATCGACTATTACTCAATAACTTATGAAGTCTTCTTAGCCGTGATAGTTTTCCTTTTAAATTCAGCATATTTCCTACTCCCGTGAATTTTTCCACATTTTCAGAAGCAACCGTTTAGCTGATAGAAGGGACACTGGACTATAACGATTTTTTCCACTTTAAAACTTAATATTTCACAAACAGATCCCTAAATCGGAAAATGATCTATGAATACTAATAATAGTTTTAAAAAACCTATCCAACAACACCCCACACGATGGGGTGGACGCGAAAAAATTTTTTCATCCCCGCTTGGTGTGTATTGGAAGGTACCATAAAAAAATATTTTTAAGATTTCATGTACCATTTTGTTGCCATCATTAACATGCACATTCATGCCAAATTACAGCTTTGTAGGTCCTATAGTCTCTGAGCAAAACTGCGGACAGACAGACAGACGGACGGACAGACCGAAACTATAAGGATTCCTTGTTGACTACGGAACCCTAAAAATGAGGTGTCCAAGATTTCAACTGCAAAAGTAACTATAAAATAACATGTTTAAGTTAAGTATTAAGTCATTTTTTTTTTTAATTTTTTAAAACATAAATTAATTTCATAACCAACATGTAGGTGGTGTTTCTATGTTTCCTTCGGAGTAATATCAAGTATGTAACCTCTAATTTGCATATTCACCTACTCGATTCCGCTACAGATGTTTGCTCGCCCTGCGCCCTTCGCCCTACCCTCTCTACAGTTATTTAATTAATCACATACACACCTCCATATGCATAATGTAAAGTCATCAAAAATAAACCTTACATAAATTTGCTGAATCTTACATGAAGGTGAAATAATTTGCGACGAGTTGTTACGCTGAGCGACAATCTTATATTGATGATTTAACTTCTAGAGTTTTTGGGCTTACTATAATAATATACTAGCGGCTATACTATTTAGTTATGAGTCTCAAATCTCAATAGATTCACCAATTCAACATAGGTAACATGTGAAAACTTAAACGTTCTCTGCAATACATAAAAACATACATTTTAGAGCAAATTAGCTGAGCTATAAACACGAGAATCGTACGTTTTAATAAAAAATTATACGGCAGCGACAAGCCGTCGAACACAGGGAACCGAACAAAGATTTATTAGAATAAAAATCACAGGATGTAATGGCTCGTGCGAACTTCATTTTTCATGTTCCGCCCGATTAGGCCGAGCCGGGCGGTGCAGTCGTTACCGCTACTCGCCAGCAGATGCCGCTTTTAAATTAATACACTCATTCCAAACTAGATGGCGGTTTTAAGCCATTCTACAAAAATTGATTTTTCATTTGTAAACGGATTAAAATGTTCTTTTCTTGTAATGAACAAGCGCAGGAAAGAAACAAATATAAAGTAAAATAATTTTGTATTCATATATTATCATTGCATTCACAATAGATAGTATCAGTCAGCTATACTTCCCATTATGAAAAATTTTTTTTTTCGGACAAGACTAGCAAAATGTTTTACG
Source organism: Polyommatus icarus (assembly GCA_937595015.1). Lineage (NCBI taxonomy): Eukaryota > Metazoa > Arthropoda > Insecta > Lepidoptera > Lycaenidae > Polyommatus > Polyommatus icarus. The sequence goes on along the minus strand of OW569324.1, from coordinate 6,776,626 downwards.
AAAGTATAATAAAATCTTTAACATTAGTAAACTGTTAAATCCGAACAAGGTTTATAGCAATAACGCACAGCAACTTTTATAGCTGCACTGCTCGAACAGTAAACGTACAACCCTATTCCATCATTGAGATATAAACCGCACCGTTTACGACTGTGATTTTTCAATCTTTCCCAAACATGTTTTAAGATATTATGGGGTCGATTTGACCCGTTAACGTGGTTGATCGTAAATTCGCCGGGGCTCCATTTGACACAGCTGGCGGGGCTCACGCCACTTGGGTTCGGTCTTGGCCAACTACTTTTATCACATTGCAAACTGTTTTGATACGAATTTGTTACTTTTTACAACTTATACGGTTAAACGTCATGTTAAAGTGTTTATACCTGAACTTGAAGCAGTTTTTGGCTACTTTTAATTTAAAATCAATTAAATTAAAGACTAATGTGATTTTCTTACGAAAGTATATTATTGAAGCGAGGCCATGTCGTGAGGTCATTTACAACAATAAATAGCTTCTAGACGTTTTTCTGTAATCTGTTAAAAAAATACAGAGTATAAAGATTGGTCCTATAAACCCTTATAAACCTCTTTGACTAACAGCTCTGCATTATAAAATATGGTACTGCAACTTTCACTAACAACAATAAATAATTACTTTATTAAACATAATATTAAGTGAAAAATAAACCAACAAAACTCATTACGGTCCGCAATAAATAATAAAGCACTTTACGGTGACAGAAAAAGGTCATAAGGGGTCATTAATAAGAAGTAACGACCCCCCGGCCGCAGTTTCGGGGTATTATTGATACAAGTTCGTACAAACCATTTTTATAATTAACCTTTCAAAAGTTGACATTTCAAATACCTAGATGGCGGTATCAGTATCGTTATGATTGAATATACAGGCTATAATTACCTAGATAATAAAAAAATTAGAGAAAAGAATTACCAAAAACAACTTGGCTTTAAGAATATAAATCAAACTCTTCAAATACACTTTCATGCTATTTTTAATCAAAATTCAGAATTAAACATTTGAGAATTGCTTTAAATAACGTTTCCGCTACCCAGCTAAGACTTTTAATTATGTACAGACGTTTCAAAAAGAGACAAGTAACAAATTATGTGAAAACCGCATTACCATGCCGAAGTAATGAGCGAACCGTTCAGTTAATTTCGAACGCGGCGTGACGAGGGTAAGCCCCGTCATCGGCCATACTTTATTAATATACCAATAGGCGTTTACACTTTACAGTATGATAATGAACGTAGTCGTGGCTGCAATCGGTTAACTAGAATTGTCAAACAAGAACCAGCAACCAATGGGCGTTTTCACACTGCGACGGTAACGACACGACACGATACCACAGAATAGATAAGGGCCACCGCACATATTATACAATTTCAAGTTGGCCGTCTATCGTACAAACTAAATTGCGTAGTGTCACAATTTAATTAAACAAAATCATTGATCATACCTTGCATTTTAAACTTCAATATTACGACATAAATTTTAATGAAAAAATCCAGATAAAAAGGTGATAATAATCCATATTTCCATACTAATATATTTTTTTATTATTATGTGATTCGGGGCCGTGACGCTGAAGTTGTCCAATTAAATTGTGATACTACGCAATTTAGTTTGTACGATAGTCGGCCAACTTGAAATTGTATAATATGTGCGGTGGCCCTCTATTCTGTGGTATCGTGTCGTGTCGTTATCGTGCAGTGTGCAAACGCCCAATTAAGGCAACTTTTTTCATTGATATGGTTTAAATTAATGTTATGGAATTGAAAGTTAATGATAAAAAATTCAACCAAAGATTGAAAATGTTATAACTTCCAATAAAATTAAATCTTGAATCAATATCGATACTAAGTGGGACATTAATTTTACGACGTCATTACACGATTGTAATACCCATTATGATCTCCTTAATATTGATTTCAAACCCTCAATAGGGTATTTAATGGCACTTATTACATTACGTTTTTAAATCTCTACTTTAAGAATTGCGTCAAATTATAAAAGAAAATAGCCAGATAAAAAGCCACCACCATAGGTACATCCACATAAAAATATATTCAAAGAAAATTGTATATTAGATACACATTCTCTATTGAAACGAAAATAATAAATATGACTTCAAATGTATGTTTTCTGTAACATGCGCATTTATAATTCGTTAACATTTCAACTGCCGGATTAGGTTTAAGTGCCCAGGGACCAAGTTTAACTTTGCTTTAAATACAATAGTAGCTCAGGTAATGAAGTTAAGAAGTTATTCTCATACTTGAGTATTATATTGTGTTTGATATGAAACAGCTCTTTGTTGTGTATGCCATACAATACCTAGTGTACCTAATGTTTGTGATTTTATTCACGTAATACATATTTTTTGATATCAAAAATGGAAGCAACAATAAAGTTTGAAATCAATGAACTTGACTCTACTATGTACTTAATATTTAATCATTAATTTGGCGCCATCACAGACAGTTATCAAGTTCTTATTTCTGTGGGCGCAATCAAAACTATCCTTCAGGATCCAAAGTATATCTATAGAAGAGGAGGTAGCAAAAACTACCTACATAAAAAGAAACACTCTCGACCCTTCCATAGTTTAAGCATAGACTAAGGAAAAGTTAGTATAAGTATGAACTATGAAAGTATGGAAGAGGCAAAAGGTATGCAAAGCATTGAAAAACGCGCAATAAATATATGTATAGGTACATATACTAAAAAATTTTGAACTTAAATCTACTTTAATATTCTTAAATTCATTACTCCATCTTAATCTGAGCGAGCCCATTGATAGCAAGTTGTCAACAACACTGATGGCCGGCCGGACTGTGCGGACGATTTACGGTTATGTACCTCCTATGTTAACCAGAGACACGTGATAAACGATCATATTCATACGCCTGAACAGCCCGATACGCCAAAAGCTGGATTTTGCTACAACATGGATCAGCAAAAGCTAGATGTTACAACATGGGTCCCTAAATGTTAATTTTCACAACAGCCTTTTTGGAAATGTTAACTTGTCTATAATAAATACAAGTTGATAAGGTTGATTTTTATTAAAAAGACATGTGTCCCAAAATGTTCATGGAAGTTAATGCGAAAGTATTTGATATTAATGCATACTATAACGTAAAAATGCTTTTTACGTACGCTGGCAGGCCTCAAATAGGGTAGGTCCCGAGTGGGCCGTACCCACTAAAACTACCTCCATTGCCTTAAACTAGCTTTTAGCAGAGTGCTCTGAATTTCACTTAAAATACAACAGGATCAAATCTCACACAAAAAGTTTTAACTACTTCCGATATAAGTTCGCTATTGATTTAGTTATGAATATTTCCCAAAACCTAACCTAAACTTAAAAGCAAAAGAAACAAATATATTAAAAATAAATGTTACAACAGAATACAAAATGGACGCGACTCTTTAAGCCTTTCATAATAGCCTCCGGGAAAATAAATGGCTAGCAAAGCAAATTAAACGTCTAATTTATCAAACAAAATGCTAATCTTCCCATGAAAATCTTGTCTAAATTCAATTACTTATGAATGTACCTCCGGGCTCCGATACATCTATTCTGATAGATTCAAGTTTACAGTTAAAAATGAAATAGCTTAATATAAAACCAGAAATATAAACTTTCATATTATTAATTAATACAATTGCCTCGTTTCTAATTAGAATATACAATATGGAATCGTAACAGGCTGCATTTTAATTGAATAGTGCCGAAGATAACTGAATGCCTAAAGCCCTAAACATAATATACCGAGCACAATATGTCGAACACAATACTACCAGAGATCTACATTGCAAATTGCACTAATAAACGTTGCTGCAGCCAGACCAATAAAATGCAAAAAGCACACACATAAATCATACGAACTAGATTCCGAGCAAGTTTACAACAATTAATAAATCATAATTATATTATGAGCTGGAAATCCCAAGTGTCCGACAGCGACGTTCCAAAAGGCCATAAGCTCCAACAATCAGCAAAGATCCATACAACATTGTTCATTAGTGAGAAAACAAAAGCAGTTACCGTGTCCTGAATATTTTACAAGCCATTCCGCGGCGCGGGGATAGCAATTTCATGATATACCCCGCTTTGGGAGGCCCAGTTATGATGTTTCGTTAATAAACTATGCATGGGCGGGTATTGACGGTGGAACGTATGTGGCTCCATCTAGTGGTTCTACAACTATATGATTACGAAATTGACGACAGATGGCGCTTCCCTTGGTCTATATAGTATTAACAGTATTTATAGTCAGTTTAGTAACAGTTAAGTTCTTGAGTTTTTACGACCATGAAATTACTAAAAAATCTGATTATACTCCTAGTCTCACAATGTATTTATTTGGCTCTTATTTAAATATCTATATTTTATGAAACGTACCAATATCAAAGAAATAGGAGCAATAAATATTACGTTTGTATAAAATGTGACAACATGATAATTTGCAACATAATTTTAGATATTATTTCATATTTTTTAATTGTATCGATAACGAGTTACGATGCGTTACCATCGGGTGAATCACTCCCGCCACTCGCCACTAGAGGGCGTTACAAGTAATCTCATTAGGGGATGCCGGCAAACAATACACGTATTGGGGGGCGCGATGAAAGACATTGTAGATCGCGAAAAATATTTCATCCGCTAAAACCCGAACTCATTTATATTGAATGAAGCTTTGAGTCTAGATATTTCTCGCAATTGTCTGTCGCTAGGATATGAACACTTTTAACGAGGCGCAAACGATGTTTTTTCAATATCCGCCGTGCTGGTAGTGTTTTAGATTTTGTTTAAATAATATTTAGGTTTGGTTGTAAAAACGAGGTCGATAAATTTCCAAGTAAACTTAAGGCAGGTTTGGTTTGTGAATATGAGTAGTATAATTCATTTTAATCATCAACATTTACTCAAGACTGGCGCAAAATATGTTGCTCAATGTAAAATAAGGTGGATTTTGTCGCTCTCTTCATCCTCTCCATCACTCTACCAACCATCACAATTAACTTTAAATCATTATTTGTTGGTTAACCATTCGTCACTGTCAGACATTTGCCAAAAACTAATAACGGGTCCCCCAGACCACGGCCTGCCCCACGTGTCCGATACGATAAATCTTGGAGGCGTTTATTGATATTTATGTATCGGCTTATCAAATGTGGTTATTTAATAATGATGTTTGTTTATTAGATCCCACGAAAGTTGGGGAAAGATCGAATTGGAAAAGTCATGGGAATGTGTCGATGTAATACTAGACTATCTTTATTCGAAGAAATGCGATAATATGATATTTATTGGATCAATAAATAGCGAACGTTGCTCTTATGTAGAGTTAGGATACTTTGGGATATTTTGGTGGTATTGAGTTTAGACCCCAATGCACTTGTTTCAGTAATTTTCATCCTGATAGAAATCAACTTTTTTTGACACGATTTATGCTCTCAAATTGTGCCCTTTATCTTCGAGACAAGTATCACTGCTATAGCCTACGCTCTTTGTAGCAAGGCTACAGTTGATAAGAGTTGAGAGAAGAGAAGTATTATCAGAAAAAAACATTCAAAGGCAAAATGACATGACGGGTTCCAAACCTCGCTGACGACTGATCACGACTATCATTGCCATAAGGCAATGATAGTCGTGATCAGTTTTGTATAAGGCTTATACAAAACTCAACCAACTAACAATAAGTCCGTCATATTCCTACGAATCAAGTACAAACTCAAACCCATGCAAAATGCTTCATAACTCTCGCGTCATTTGACACAGTTTTGAGGAGGCGTGCTAATCAGATAATTGAAATGTAACCCTACATGAGTCACCCGGCGCGATCGACCAAATCTTTTAATGTGATGCGCCCGCATACCACACCATATGCTCGACCCCATTCCTATATTATGGGGTATAAGAGAACGGATGACCCCCAATAACATCTCTTATCCCAGCGGGATATCCGTTAGAAAGGTGGTGTTTTTAAATTGGTTATCCTAGCCTATCTGTATCTTTTTTTAATTGGTTATCCTCACTTTTTTTAACGAACATTTTACAATCATTTTAGCAATGTTGCTAAGTCATTGGTTACATTTGTTCTTTTAAAAGTGGATCAAATGAATGGAAGCGAAGTGAAAATCTCCATAGAAAATAAACATTAACGAATTAATTCGTTTTCTAGATCATAATGATCAATTTTAGCTAACATGAAGACCACACGGGAAAAACAAGGAATGTCACCTTTTTTGTGAAACTGACTTTTTAATGCCATCTGTTAGCTTTTTAGGGAAAGATTCTATTACAAAAATCAGAATTGGGTAAAATCATCGCAGTCAACTGTTATAGTTCAATTTGTGTTTGTTGGTCCATGGCAAGAAACGGTTATGTCCGCTCGTCAAACGTTAAAAACCGTCGTTGTCATTTGACACTTTGTTTGTTTTAAAGAAATTAAGGCCAAAATATTAGAAAAATAATTGGGTAAGTGCAAGTCGGACTCGCGCACGAAGGGTTTCGTACCATTATAGAGCAAAAATAGGCTAAAAATTGTGTTTTTGTATGGGAGCCCCCTTAATTTTTTATTTTATTTAAATATTATTATTAATTATTAAAGTACAATTATGTTTAAGGCATTCGTGAAAGTTTCAAGTGCCTATCTCTTATCATTATTGATTACGAGCAAAAAAGGCCAGAAAAATCGCGTTTATTGTATGGGAAATATTAATATTAATTTTATTTTTATTTTAGTATTTGTTGTTATAGCGGCACCAGAAATACACAATCTGTGAAAATTTCAGAACTTTAGCTATAGCGGTTCTTGAGATACAGCCTGGAGACAGACAGACGGACAGACAGACATCGAAGTCTCATGAATAGGGTCCCGTTTTTACCCTTTGGGTACGGAACCCTAAAAAAGCAGTATATATGTTTAATATATTATTATTATTATGTATTATAAAAGTAACATATTATAAATATTTCTTATGTTATTTTTATAACTGAGCTGTATAGTGAATGTCAATGCAATGCAAAAACCAGAAATGTCAATTGACATCGATGGTTTCAGCTATGGAAAGTAGTCACTAATTTCAGATTCTGAACTATAACTTAAAATTTATTTAAACAAATCAAGTTTTAGAAGTACAGGCAAAGCATTTGTTAACCTAGTAATAAGTTGCTTCAATATTTCACTTAAAAGAGTCTAAAATGAAAGAAATGTAGACTTCCAAACTTTAAAAACTGTGTTTCTCTTAATTCTACTTTTTTGACATTCCTTGTTTTTCCCGTGTGGTCTTCACATGATTTCTGAAAAATTTATACATTTACCGATATTCTAGTTTAATTTCTTTTCCACAAAATGTCGTCCAATTACAATTGTACTTTAGTTTGGATCGGTTAATTCGTTCACATGTTTCTGACCTGAGCACAAAGCACAAAGGACAGTAATGCATTAACAAACAAACAAACTCACTAATTACAAAAGCTCCTGTCCGATCCTAAATAAATATCGCCGGTTGTTTGGAATTGAACCTTGTTCGCGAGGACGTGAGTCGAGAGTCGACTGGCCTTTTATTTTTCATGACATATGAGGGTAGTGAAATAAATACAAAGTGTGAAATTCAGTGTCAATTTTAAGTGGTCCGTTTGGTTGCGCAACTCTTTGAGCTTACATTCCAAATCACACTTGGAGACGGACCTCCAACGCTAATTCATAAAATCATGTAACGTTTACCACATGCAGCGACTGAAAATTTTTATTTTTTACGACTTATATAGCACCATTCGTGGATATTATGATAGCCTGGCGTAAAATGCGCGTATTTTTACATATTAAGTTTACAGTAGAGTAGAGTAACAGCCACATCCGAACAACTCAGATATTAAGCGGCTTATTACTATACTTTGATGAAATAAATAAGTAAGTACTTAGAGCGTGCCTGAAGTGGCCTAGCCAAAAAGAAAGAATAAAATGTATATTGTGTAGTATACTGAAGCATTAGTATTATTACAAATCTATGAGTGGTCGACACATAAAATTTGACCGTCGCGAGGTCAGTGCCCCACCCCACAACCAGCGCGGTGACGCACCTACTGCTACATACAATATACTGGACGAGAGTTTTCTTACTCTTATCTATTCTAGGTGAAAAGTGAACAAAGTTTAGCTTAGTTAAGATCATCTATCATCATCTACTATAAATGCCAAACTGAATAACTTTTCACTCTTTACGTCCACACTCCACAGTCCACAACGCTGGATCGACTTGAGTGAAACTTCATATAGAGATCCTCCGAGTGCCGGACAAGGACAAGGACATTCGTTTTTACAGAGCAAAAAGAACAGAGCACAGAAGTAACAGGAAATATCTAGGTTAGGTTATAATTGAAATCGCTAAACTTTTTTGACATTTACATCTTAAGTTGATGATTAATACTTAATAGCAAGTAGCAACATAATAAATTATAATATTACATATGCTAATAAAATGCTGCTTTAGCTGTAGCGGTAGATGACATACTTATTTTATCATCAGTCATCACAATATTAACAAGTTAACTTCGTTATTATATTAAAAACTCCTGTACTTTTTATTTTCAATTATATGAGTTAGTAGAGATTCCCGAGGACTCTAACCACTTCAATGTTTAACCACTTATTTATTTAGTAGGTTATGATATAATTAAATATTATTTTACGTAAAAATGGTTAGTTAAGATAGCATAGCTTTTGGATTATGGCGAACATTTTCAGATTTGTATATAGATATACCATGTATTTTCCGAACGACATAATATACAGCCGAACGTATTACCTCCTCCTTTTTAGAAGTCGGTCAAAAACGTATGATCCATGTGCGATAAATAATATAATACTCACAAAATAAGTTTACCTATTATTTTTTATTTTATAACTAGCGACCCGCCCCGGCGTCGCACGGGTATAAAATATATAGCCACTGAAAAAATGATTAAAATCGATGATAGCCTATCACGATCCTTCATGTGGTCTACTTCTTATCTGTGCCAAATAACATAAAAATTGCTCAAGTAGTTCGCGAGATAAACCCTTTCAAATAATTTCCCCCGTTTTCCACATTCTCCTATTAGTCTTAGCGTGATAAAATACCTATAGCCTATAGCCTTCCTTAATAAATGGGCTATCTAACACTGAAAGAATTTTTCAAATCGGACCAGTAGTTCCTGAGATTAGCGCGTTCAAGTTAGCCCTTTCAAATAATTTTCCCCGTTTTTTCCACATTTTCCTCTATTTCTTCGCTCCTATTAATCTTAGCGTGATAAAATATAGCCTATAACCTTCCTCGATAAATGGGCTATCTAACACTGAAAAAATCATCAAAATCCGTTGCGTGGTTTTAAAGATTAAAGGGAACAAAGGGACATGAGGAACATGACATGATGAAAAAAGCGACTTTGTTTTATAATAAGTATAGAAGAATCAATTTCAACGAAAATATATCTCAAACTTTTCTTAGAAGAAAATAGAGGCTTATTTTATATAATCGCCCGGAGTTATGCTCTACCTATATAATCTGTAGAAACAATACGCTGGTCGGCTTCAAAGGTAGCTACTTAAATTGTTATTTTTACTTCCAAGGCTCGCTCAGATTAGAGATCGAATTTCTCAGTGAGCATTCGTGTTCGGTTTTAGGGATCTTTTCTAACGGGAACAAGTATATATTATTATGTAATAGGAATAAGTAACATTATTTTGTTAAATCTGAAATTAAGATTGTTTTATATCATAGGTATACGGTTCATAGTGATTCCCCTCTACATCCCAATATCCATGATAATACATAATATGAATTATACTTACTTTCATGTGAGTATAATTCATATAAGTACTTACTTTATTTTCTTCATCAACTAGCCGATTACTTATTTACCTAATACTAGATGACCCCCGCAACTCCGTTGCGCCAAAATTAGTTTGCGGGAGCCGTACATTTTTCGGGATGAAAAGTATCCTATGTCCTTTCTCGAGTCTTAAAGTATCTTCATGCCAGATTTTAGCAAAATCGGTTCAGCAGTTAGGGCGTGAAGAGGTAGACACACAGACTTTCGCATTTTTATTATTAGTATGGATTAGCAACATTTTGTTATTAGGTCAAATATCATATAGTTTAGAATAGACTCGCGGAATTTCAAATAAGAGAATCAATATAAGAAAACGCATTGTACGAGATCCTGTGCATGCCAAGATTCTAAATCTCAATTAAAATGAAGATTGTGAAACAAAACGTATGCAGATCTGAGAAATAAATAATAAAAATCGGCCAAGTACGAGTTGTACTCGCGCACGAAGGGTTCCGTACCACTACAGAACAAAAATAGGCAAAAAATTGTATTTTTTGTATGGGAGCCCCCCCTTAATTATTCAATTTATTCAAATTTTATTAATAATTATGAAAGTATGTCTACAATTAAGTATTTTATGAACATTTCAATTGCGTATGTTTTGCCATTATTGATTAAAAATAAAAAAAGCAATAAAATCACGTTTGTTATATGGGAGCCCCCCTTAAATATTTAATTTATTTCATTTGTTGTTGTAGTGGCAACAGATATACACAATCTGTGAAAATTTCAAAAGTCTATCTATAGCGGTTCTTGAGTTACAGCCTGGTGACAGACAGACGGACAGACGGACAGACCTCGAAGTCTTAGTAATAGGGTCCCGTTTTAACCCTTTGGGTACGGAACCCTAAAAACGTTATATTTATTGACTACGGCAAAACCGAAGAAAGATGATTTGGTAAGTACGAATACTAATTAGTATGCGCGCACCAGCTCGGAGGAATTATCCTATCCTAATTATATATTATTATAGTATATCCCCCAACCGGAGCTCTTTTGAGGTACCTACACTTTACGGAAAAACTATCACGTATATTGATTTGTGCTTTAATGCTTCAAGCCCCAAGCGGTCACCGGCAACCGATATGACAATAGAAAGGCTATTGTGTCTCGTTTTTCCACGATCGAAGGACATAGTCATTTTTATATTATGTACATGTGTGATCATCGGTCAGTCAAGGTTTGGTTACTATTAAAATATAAAAAACTGCCTTTTACCTTATTATCAATTTATCAAACGACGCGAGCCCTCACAAAGCTCGGCTAAGCTAGTAATAATTAAAGTTTCAAGTTTCAGGAGAGCTAATATTTTTTTATAGGAAAACACGCCGAACCGTTACTGTCCAAGGCCCAAATTCCTCTAAGTTCGCTGGCGAATTTATCGTATGTATATCACCATAGCACCGCATAGGTATTCTTATGATTGATCAATGAAATATATGATATAAAAAATAAACATAATAATATTTTTTATATTCTGTGAGTCGTAGTAACGCGTAGCCTCCGTGTAGCACCTTCGTAGCTTCGTAGCGCTACGTCCTACGTCACAGTTTTATTGAGCGAAGATGCAAAGTTTGTAGGGCTGGACAAGAATTTTATCGAGTATCTCAAATACAAAGTAATTACTAATTTAATAAAAAAATATTATTTTACTGCGATGTTTTCACGCTAGAGGTAGCACCAGTATTAAAAAAAAAGTTCGATGTTTGACAGAGTTTCCAGAGGTGTTTCTGTGAATAGTAGATATCAAATGACATGTCGTATTTTGGTCGGATTATTTACTGTATGTGTTAGTAGCGCCATCTGCTCCGATTTGCGTAATATTCCCTATTACCTAGATCAGTGTTCGGCAAACTTTTTATGTTCAAGGTACATTTAGGCAAAAAAAAAAATTGAGGTAGACCACAAATTTATCAATGTGTTACAGGACTTTACTCTGAGCTTCCCACCCATTCGTCGATCGTCCTGAGATGCCCCTTTTTGGCATTTAGCACTAAGTACGATGACCTTTTCCGAGGCACATTAATCCTTCAAGCCCCATAAGAGCATCGGTGATCGCGACAACAATATAATAACAAAAGATTTCCAAGAATCCGCGATAGAAGGATTAACTGCTGACCACGGTACCACCGACACCAGAGTGCCGCGGCACACACTTTGCGGATCACTGACCTAGATTTAGACCTATTTTTATGCTGTTACCCCCCTCCTAACGTGCATGGTAAGGTCAGTCCTAATTGTCAGTCCTAATCCCCCTCCGGAAGCGAGGCTATAACCAGCTAAATTGGGTCCCGCGCCCCATAGCGGTTATGTCACGATTATCTCGCGTTTTTATAGTTGTCGCACCTCGTTGTGGTTGTTTATCATTGTTATCACTTATCATCATCATTTAATACTAACCGATAGAAAATCTGACGTGTGACTAGGGGACTTTTTTATTAAAATAAGTTTGGACTTAGGACTATAGTTATATTTTCGATTTCTAGTTTGGTCACTCTGATATTTTATAGATTTATGAAAACTGTAGTGTATGTACAAGTACCTACAAATGAAATATTATTGATTTTCCAGTTTTGTTTTTTAAAGTACCTAATTTACATAAATTAAAAAATAATAGTGAATGCAACACTTTTAATATGACGTATGTTAACACTTACCACTTTGGAGCAGCGAAAGAAACTCGGACGACCACACTTCGAGGAAACTGTGGACAAAATATTGTTTTTATTAATAGATTTGTTGAGGTCTGCCCATTTACAACATATTTATGAGTTTATTTGATAAATCAATATCTTTCACAGCACGGCAGGATTTTCTGGCAATAACGATGAGAGTTAAAAAAAAGAGGGTTTTCATATTCAACATTAATAACTAATTCTACGTTTTCTTTTATTACAAAATAAAACTAAGCAGACTGTTAAACTTAATTAAACGAGCAAAATCCGTAATTTCTGTCAGTATTTACCAGAAACAAAATCATGAAACTCAACATTGCATAATATTTGTCCGCTACTTCCATTTACGAAAGCCGTGCTATAGAAGTTTATATTGTACATTGTTTTAAAGTTTAAATAAATTATAATAGTTGAATAAAATTGACCTTAATGTCAAGCGTAGCCGACTGTTTCGGCGCCCATTTCACAAATTAGAGTTTTTAATTAAGAGCCGGCATTCGAGATAGTATCTCTTTGTCGTCTCTCTATTTACATTTCTTTTTACGCGGCCCGGTAATTATACGGAGGTTTTTAAAGCATCGCATATTTTTTTAACGTCGACTACAAAAATTAATTTCTCTCGTCATATTCAAAACTCTTCAGTCTGGTGTCGCGGTTTGGGATTTTTGTTTGTGTGTAGCACAATAGGCCGTTTTTTTTCTTTCTACGGTCCTTAATGGAGGAGTTTTGTGCTCGGTTTACGGGTATTGTTTTTTGTTTGTTATTAAAATGAGGATGGATTCTTTTAGCTTTATTTCTGTTCGCGTAGTGAGGTAATTAATATTGTCTCGGATAGTGAAGATAATGAAAATGTTGATCATCAATAAGTATAATGAATAAAAATGAATCGATGCGACCGCTATTGTTATACTTTCCGTCGGATAATATGAATTGTTTTCAGTATATTCAGGATAGAGTGATTGCTACCTGAGTATTTTTATTTATTATTTTCTGGGGACGTCATTGAAAAATTGTGCTTAAATTTGAAAACTCAGAAACTGTACTTGAATCAGTGTTCATATAATCTCAATTAAGTATATTTATAAAGCAATGAATTCTGCGGTTTATTTTCATATAATTAAATAACATTACGCCGAGATGAAAATGTTTTGCTCAAACTTGAATTGAAATTGGATGGGTGGATACGGGCCCCGAAATACTGTTTCATTCACTTAACTTATTACATAACTGAGTGTAATAACATTACCCTTTTAGGTCTACTAAGATAACATGCCCTTGTGATCTACATAAGTTTCATGAAAAGCGGATTTAAATTGTGACACTACAAGTATAATAATATTATGAAATATGAACTAATTAGTTTGTTGGCCTAAGTACAACGTCAAGGGAACATTAACTACACATGTGACATAATTATTTTACTACTTAAAGTACATTTGACAAGAACTTATTGATAATAATATTATCAACATACATTTTATATCAGCATAACATCAGCTAAAAACTATCATGACAATTCGTAGAGTTTTTTAGCGTGATTTAATGACATTATAGTAACGACACAGAATACAATTATTATGTAACGAGAAGAAAAAAGTCATAAATGATGATAGGTTACAATGCAAATTTCAGGCCATTCCTGTTTGTAGACAATGTGATGGTCACCCTACTCGTGGGAAACGGTGCGGCTTGCGACTGGAAGTAGCCAAGTTCTCTTATATTAGTCATTTCCTGATATTCTACTTTTGACCCATTAAAATATTTAATTGTGTGTAATTCTTCCTTGGCGCATTATTTAGCAATTAATACTTCGATCGGAGGTTCTAGTAATTCCCATTGTATTCTTTTGTTCTCGCGATCACCGGTGCTCGCGCGGGTCTGAAGGATTAATATTCAAAATTTAGTACCATGTGGCACTAGCACACTAGTCACTACTTATATGTTTGTTTTGCTGTACAAACTTTTCTTTTCTTATAACCTAAGAGGGTTTGTCAAAGTTACAGTTTGACAAGGCTTTAAATGAATATGTCAATGATGTCAATGTGCGCTGCTGGTAAAGGAGAACTGTCAAAAATGATGTTTTTATGTAATAGTCAAGCGTTAGTTCCTTTCTCGCCACGTTCATAAACAGGCTTGTGGAACTGTAGAGTTGCAACGACAATACTATGTAATGTACATCTGGTGAAAAAATAAGATAGTACTTATCGAATAATATTCTGTGGAACAAGATGGATTTTTAAACAAAAAACAAGTAGATACTCGACTAACGTCCATAATATTAATAACTTCAAATTTCAAAATTTACCCATTTTTGACAACGCTTTTTGGCGTGATACCACAGAATACAATATTTTAGTAGAAGTTATCTCAATACGATTCTTAAGATAGAAACCACAAGCCAAGTTAACTATTACTTAAAATATTTTACAATATTGACAATATTTATCGTCTAGTATTGTAGTTAGGTGCGAAGTACAATACATGTTAATATTGACTTATCGGGGTATTGTTTGTTTAGTGTGATGTGTCCTTGTATTCCACAGCCACTATACCGATAAGAATCAATCAATTTATAAATTAAAACGATCCCTGACCAAAAACGACAGTTAAAACTACATTGAAGAACTAATTAGTTTGTTAGACTTTCATCATACAGTCGCTATAGGTTACAAAGTTCAGAAATTATCAGGAGACATACGTACTGCGTACATAATGACAAAAATCAGAGAGCTCACTCAGAACGACTCAGTGTACGTTATGGAACGTCAACGACCATTTAAATCATAAATGTAGTGAATCACTTCTACACATTCCAGGAATTCATACTATTAAGGAAACTATTTTGATAACATGAAAACAGAAACAATGTCAAGCAAAAATAGCGCGCCTACGACTGAAACCGTGGCCTAAAAATATATCTTACCGTAAAAAAAATCACAAGCCCACTAGTAACACTCACGGAAAACAATTCGAATACGAATTTGAAATTTTAAAATAGGAACGCGTGTGCGACGGACGTCCGCGGCGTTGAATTTGCGGCAGGATGCAGCCAATCGCGCTCGTTCCCGCCTCGTGTGACTGACGCATGCGCACTCCCCTCGACGCCATATTTTCAGCTAATGACTGCGGCTTCGGCGGCAGCGGCCGCCGGCCTGCGGCCCGACCACTTGACTAACTGGAACTTGTTGATTGTATAATGTTGCTATTATTTTATATTTAATGTCCATTCGATGGCATACTATTTGATGTAGACGTAAGTACCTAGTCATTAATCAGCCGCTAAATTGTCGTTATCAACAGGAAAAAGAAAAGCTTATATCGTGTATGTCCCACGAGAAAACTACTATAGGTCTACCAGAATCTGATGGCAAAAGTGAGAAAATAAATTGACTCTAGAAATACCGGGGTAATAGGAATAAAATATTTTCATCCCTTTTTATTCCTTAATAGCGGCTTATTTTGTATGTGAAACATCAAAATATAAAAATTTATCCAATGATCAAGGATATTTTTTAAAAATCTGCTGTCATAAATTGCCATCAGATTCTGGTAGGTAGTGTAAACTGTAAAAGCAACCACATAATTCCCAAAAAAAATTAAATATAAAATACCACTATAGGAAGATAAAATATCTAACGGAATTTCCGAAAAAAAAAACGAGATAGAAAAAAGATCTACCTACTTATTGTGTGAAAAAGTAAATCGTTGTAAAAGAAGCATATTCATAGCGGATTGAAATCTCAGGGCTTGAAATGTGTAAAATTAAAAGTTGCCATCAACCGGGGATTTTCTTGTCGAGGGTGAGCGCTTACATTTCAAAACTAGCCTCTATTGCTACTTACATACGGCAGTCATTAAGAATTTTCCCCGGTTTGAAACAACACGCCATTTGAGAACTTAACACCAAGTAAATAAGAATGTGTTTCGTGTGTTGTTTTGTTTTAATTAACAGCAGACATGTGAGCAGTCATGGAGTGTCTGAAAAGACCAAATTGCGATATACAATGATATCGCAATTTGGTCTTTTCAGACACTCCATGACTGCTCGTGGACCACGTGTATTGTTTCCCCACTTATTGGGCGAATGATTGATCCATCACGATATCGTGCTTACACAAACTACCGGATTTTTCATTTTTGTTGAGTCTATACTGTATTACTTATCTATTATGATATATCTCTGTGATCTCTACTTTCTTTTCTTTTTTTTTTGGTTTCAGTATTGATGCTTATTTTATGTATTCGAAATACCACCTATTATGACAGGAGAAGCGTAAGAATCTATATTTCTATTGATTGTATACTTTAATTTTTTGTTTATTTGAAATAATTTGTTTCATATTGAAACCAATAACTTCTTTATTTAGGTATATAAATCATACTTGCGGCACTAAGCATTTATTAGATGCTTTAAGTTTTGACAGCAGCTGTGGAAGTAGGGTAACCATACATTTCGATTTTCTTCAGATAAGTTGCTTTTATCAATAAGGTGTCACAAAACTATGTGATGATACTTTAGGGTGTGTATCTGTTCCTTATATAAAGTTCAGTGTAAAAGCAGCAGCGCTGAAAGAGCATTTTTTGTCATTTGTATGGGCAAGTGACAAAAAATGCTCTTTCATGCAATGCTCATGAGTCATGACTCACAAGTTTCCCCATGAAAAATTGGCTTTTCGGCTTTTACAGTGAACTCTCTACAAGGAACACATACACGCCCTAAAGTAAATTTATTATCACTTAGTTTTGTTACACCCTGTAAAAAATAATATTATAACTTATAAGTAGGTATTTTATTACATATTTAAGAGATTCTAGGCTCTATGGTTAAATTAAACTTACTTAATACCTATATCAGTAAAAATACAAAACAATTATTACCAACCATTACTATGTGACCATGATGTGACCTATCACTTTTTATTAAGAAATAGTACGGTACTCAAAATACAAAATCAATGATGATTAAATTCTTATTTCTTCCGTATGGCACACCCCAAAGGCAAAGAACAACTAAACATACAGCTGTGAGTGGGTAGCTTAGCTACTTTATCTGGTGATGAAATCAGAGCGTATTCGTTATTTGAATTTTAAATTTCGATCTTATATTCAATCTGAGGTGCGCGCACGGTTTTAGATCGGTTATTTTTTCTTTTTTTTCTACTTAAGTCTGTATTACTCTATTATTACAACTGATATAAAGCGATAGATATTGTCAATTTCTTTTCCATTAAAAATATTTCATTTATACGTAAAGTACTAACTTTAATAATATCTAATATTTCTATTGAACCACTAATTAAAGCTTTTGGTAAGTACCTACTTAACTCTTAAAACTTAATTCTTTCAAAAACTTTTCATATTATTTCAGATACTAGAAAAGAACATTAAATGTATATCATATAAGGGTTAAAAATATATTTCTTTCCTCGGCGTTACAGTTTAAAAAGGCAGATTTAACATAAACATCTTTGAAGTGAATAATGAATAATACATAATATGAATACATATTGTTATTGTCCTAGATTTTATCGATTCCAGGTACTTAAAATGTTTTATTTATATGAGCCATAAGTTTTTTATTCATAGAATACCTACTTATTTTGTATTAAGTCAGTTGAATTTGAATTTTATAATGGTTAAGTATACATATTATGTTTGATGTGATAAAAAATGTTTAGCCTGCATGTCGTTGAATATTTTATGAAATAAAAGATTCCACAGATCATATTTTTTAGGAAGCCTAGGAATCTTAACGCCGCCTCTACGCTGATTTTCTGTAATAACTACCTTAATAGGTAATATTAATATCTCTACCTCTACGTCTTCTACCACCTGTATCTCTATCGGTAACTTATTTGTGCCGCAGGTTGAATATAATTTGGATAAATGAAAGAAGAAGCAATAAAATCACAAGTAAAAAGAAACAGAAACATTAACTCTTGAGTCATGAACTCATGACATACTCGTATCGAAGCAAAAACATTCCTCTCTTGTTTCTTACAAAACACAGATAGGTACTAAAATTAAATTTTCATAAAGATCCATGTCAAAGAAATCACAAGATAAAAAGGGTCGTCGACGTTCAGACTGGAAAAAAAGCTTCCATGTTTACAAAGATGGCGGGTGTCGCGATTTGAATTTGGAATATTCTGTGCCTCTGTTATCGCGCCGCGGGGTCAGCGCTTCCTATCGCATTTATCGGCGTCACTTCCCGTTCGATATTTGAAATATAGATTTTTTGCTGCCAATGTGTCCGGTTCACAATTTTTGGAAACCATTAATATTTATGGACCCTTATCTTTCGTTAACCAAAAATTAATTATTGTTTTACAAAACGTTTTTTTAATCCTTCCATATTTATTATGGATACAATATCCGCTATGGTATGCTGCGTGCATACTGCATAATTTAAAAGGGTTAGTGCCCATTTAATTTAGTAAATTTTTTGTCTAATACTTCTTTCTGAAAAGTTTTGTTTGACTCGCTGAGTCCCCGCAAAGATAAGGATACTTCAACAACACAATCTTGATAATATGTACTTTATATCAGTTGCGGTAACACTGCACGCTGCATTTGACAGACGCGATACGGCCACAGATAAAATATAATGCACATGATTTAACTTAAACAATTATTATTATTATCGGTTTTCAAAGATAAAAAGGATTTTACAAGAGTAAATCTCAAATTGGTAGCTTGTTTTGTTAATATTTTGAATTCTTTGCACTTGTAAATAGTAATTCAATTACAGTTTTTTTAAAATTTCTTTCTAATATTGGTAATCGAGTTTCGCACTAATTGCGATCCGACGATACGTCGAAAAACATCAATGTCACGGTGACTTGTACTATAAATAGGGTTACCACAAATGTTTTGTGTTTCGGACATCATTTTATTTTCTTATATTTGATAAAGTGAAACAGAACTAAAAGTAGGAATTACAATACTTAAATTAATTAACCAACTTAAGTGCTTTTTAAACCATTTTTTAAATAAATTATTTATATGCCATAAAGCTAACATAAAAGTTATACATGAAAGAAATAGTTTTAGATGCTACATAACAACGTCATTGTTATTAACGGTGTGATATTAAAAGAACAATAGTAATTCAGCCCTACAGGTCCTCGGCCGGCGCGCCATTAGCCACGCGAATTGGGGTCAATTGTTGTTTGTCCATTCGGCTCGTTACAGGCAGCCATATTTGAAATAATTTGGAAATGGAACGCGCGTTTGTTTTAGCATGACATGATCGAGTCGTGGCGCTCGGCCCTTTGATTGTAAATTTTAATAAACAGCCCACATCCACATGAAAAATTCAGTTTGATATCATTTTTAAATAAATTGAAATTTTAAATATTTTACATTGAAGCATCTATATAGATAAGTTACATCTGCATGTTTCGTACATTTATTAAATTTTAAAAGGAAATACATTTTCGAGGGATGGACCGCAAAATGTTTCCGGTGAGCTCAGATTGTGGATGTCTAATTTAAAAATTGCACAGGAAAAATGAGAAGCTTATATCATCTGTATTTATGGCGAACTCTTTAGTAATCTCTCTCTCTCTTATTAATATTAGGTACCTATTGCGACCATAAAGGTACTTTTTATATTATATTACTTTCTGTAAAAAGATTTTCCGATGGAAATTACTTATTTATGAGATTATTTCTGAAATCACTAATATTTTTGTTGGGCTTAGCTTCGGTAAGCCGTCAGCATACTACATGTTTTATTATCGTGTACAGGAAAATCTTTGTTTTCCTCATTACTTCGTAAGTAATAATATTATTAATTCGTTATAGGTATTTGTAATCTACATAGGTACTCATGTTTAATATGAAATAACTCATATTACATCACAAATTAACAGAAAGAAGTAACATAAAAGCGTATGTTTTCCGTAAATGTACTTAAACCAATAGGAACTTCATTCTGTAATATAATCTTGTAAAATATTTGGCGAATAAAAAATGGGTCGAGATCGTGGTTTCCAAAGGCAGCTCCAATTACTGTAATGAATAGTTTACATTCAGATACGAGAGCTGTGCACTGCGATGGGAAACGTAAAATTAAAAATGTAATTCTTGTATCCTTATTTCCATCGGAATTGTGGTTGTTCTACGTTTTGAACAGAAACATTCATTCTCTGAGTGTTGCCAGAAAATTTAATACATTTTTAATTTATACGTTTTTTGTGGTTTGCTACTTGCACCTATCCTTATGAGTAATGGCGCGTATTAGTAATGTGGTAATTTAGAGTCCATTCGATTATTATTTTAGACAAGACTTTTGTTTGGTGAGTTGTGAGTTGTGACATTATCCAATCAAGTCACTAGATAATAGATAAAATTCTATCAAAATACTTAGTATACGATCTTGTTTCAGTTGCTAAGCCAAACCCCCTCACATGTTAAACAAGAGTTGCTCAATTAACACAACCAGATCGATAATAATAACTCTCGTTATTTCACGCATTCTTCGCCAAACAATGCAAAAAAAAAAATCACTTTCCGAAATACCGTTACTGGTATTGTTTACTTTATAAAAGACATCTATTGTCCCCCACGTCATTGTTGTGTGGCAGCTGCGCGACGACTGTGATTTTACGTCTCTAGACGCTAGAGGGCGCTGTTCTTTTTTCAAATTCTTTTTTTTATATTTTGATAAAGTTATAGATGGGTATTGGGCTTTAAACTTCTAGGCATTTTTGGGAATTTGTATAAACTTTGCCCATTTCTATCTAACTAGGTAATGTTTACTTTTATTGGATGTAAAACATGTAAAAAAATTAAATACAAAAAAAAAATTAAGTACAGCGTGTAAAATACAACTTTCTTACTTAGATGTGCTCTACCCTTTACAAATTAATTCTCTATACATTATGCAGAACTGTCATAGTATTATTACTGGCACAGATGGCTCGGAATCATTAGCTGGAGCAATGTTGGTGTGGCTTAATTTCATCAGTTTATAGCCCCGACATAATCGCTTTTGGTTTCTGCATACAATCTAGGTACATGTGTAATTATTATAATAAAAACCGTTTTATTATTACTGGACTGAATTTGATTTAAATAACTTTGTGATAATTAATACAGAATAGAGTAGACACCCTAGCTAATCTTTTGAAACAGAGCTAAAAAAGAAAAGAAAGCTGATCTTTGACAGGAAAAAACACTTGGGAACTTTATATTTTTCCCGTGCAAAGTAATAAAATGTGAAATTCAAAAAGGTTAAAAATGTGCACATAACCAACCATGCCGTTTTGAAATATTCGAAACGAGAATAGCTCGAAAAGGCGATGAAAATTAAAGCTATTATCACTATACAAAGTAGTGTTAGTCTTTCAGCTCAAACTTTATCTCCGACAAATTGATAAACTCGTCCTTAACCGGACGACCACTCAACCGGCCAACTCAACCGGTCGGCCGATTAGTCGTGTGACGCGTCGGCCGTTGTAAAATCGATCTCGCTGAAAGCTTGGACATTCGGAGCCACAGTGCGATAAAGGGATTGCTATTTTGGTGGAGGTATATCGTATCCTGTAAAGAAGATTATGACTTGTAATATTTTAAGTAGCTTTTTGACTATCGTTATTTGAATGTTTTGATGTATTTGCTTCTCTAGTTGTTTGTTAGCTGGTCTTTGAGGATATGCAGAATTAGTTTGAATATTTTCTCGTTTGTAACGTGGATTGAAATGACGTTTGCTTCTACAGTCGCTGGATTAACAAGCTAGTGAGGTCGTACACGTATCAAATATTCTCTAAAGGTTTAGTTAGGTTTGTCAACCTTTTTCATGGCCGTTAGTTGGATTATAGTGACTTCATGGCATCCCTTCTTCCCCTTGATTGATAGTTCCTTAATTCCATGCCAAACGAAGGTATATCTTCTTCTTCTCAATCAATTTATTCTTCAATCACACAAATTCTGTTTCCTAACCTCTACCTGATACCTGTTTTCTAATCAATACCTGAACCATAGACTAACTATGGTTCAGGTATTGATTAGATTACATTAATCTGCAAAATGATCATTAAAAAAAATCCTGGCGTAGATAATATAATGTACATGTAAGATGAGAAGCCCTAACATCTATCTACGCTCAAGGGTCTTGTTGGGTCTTAATACTTATAGTTAACTTACTCGATTATATACTTAGTATCGGCACAGAATACATATTATTAGTAGCAAGTAACGGCATTTTAAACTTGTTACTGTAAGCTTTAATAATAGAAAAACTTCGAGTTAAGCGATGGCCTCTATTACCTAATTGCCCTAATCTCTTGGTTTTTATAACCGGAATGGCACAATTTATATCGTTCTTGTCACAAACGGTTACTGTTATGTCCGCACATAAAAGACCAATGCGACCGTAAAGAGTTTTCCGAAAACAATTGTTATGTACCATTTAATAGACCTGTATTTAATCACTAGATGTAAAAGATCTAGATGGTTAGGCCATCTACACATTGAGGAAAGACCAGAGAAGACGAAGTCAGGAGCCTTGGAACTTCTGTCTTTATCCATCTCTCTGGTTTCAGGCAAAGTCATGGCATAAACGGCATCGGCTGAACTGGTTTTGGTGATTTTGCTCATATACAGAGTGTAAAATTTTGTGATAATACTTTAGGGCAGAGGTCACCAATTAGTTTCGCTCGGGGTCCGTTTTAAGACATGAAATGAACTTCGCGGTCCACATATTTTATGAAAAAATGTATTAAACAAAGGTAATTACGGAAATTACAAAAGTATTTATTTAGATACAATATGTATATAAGAAAAGTAACAATTTTTGTAGCTAAATATATCTCTGAAGTTTGGAGTGAAATTGGTGCAAGCTATAGCTATATTGACATTAAATCCTGGAGATGTTGAAGTCCTAAGATGAACGACGATCATCTTCGAACGCATGCACATGGTCCGCACTCCGCACACAGGCGCGGCGCGGCGGTCCGGATGCGGACCGCGGTCCACCATTTGGTGACCCCTGCTTTAGGGTGTGTATAGGTTATCTAATACCTATATAGAGCTCACTGTGAACTCCACAACAAAATCATTAAGTTCATAAACTATGAACAACATTCGCGTTACCCTAAATCCTAATAAAATATTATGAAGAGTATATGAATGGGCATTTTCCAAAAAAGTGTACCCTGTTCAAAAACCGAGATTTTTTTAAGTGTACTTTTTAATTAATTTTATGGTTTTTATAAATTCTTTATAGTCTTAAGAATAAGAAAATATACAAAGAACAGTAAAAGATTATTGCATTTTATCAAAAAATGTTAAAATAGTGCCTGAGGTAGTGATTTAATGGTCAGTTTGGAGACTTTTTAAAAATGCTTTAATGGTTTCAAATTTTGTTTGTTTACCGGTTGTTATCTTTTAATCGTTGACAGACAAAACAAAGTATTAGAAAATACTAAGAGTAATGTTTATAATTGGAACACATTATTACACGAGACATTTCAAGTTCGATTTGGTGACAAGTCGAGCCAAAACAAACTTTATTTTTTTATTATCTCTAAAAATAGCCCGTATATTTGAAGTTCATTTAATATATATTATGGTCATGGTTTAACTAATTTCAATATTTATGTGTATTTTTTATCAAAATACTTTAAGAAATATATCTATAATTATGTTTTTATGCTTTTCGCTAAGTGCGACAATCAAGGTTCACAAAGTAAAGCTGAGGTTGCACATAGTAATAAAAGTCGAAGTAATTTAACATATTTATTTATTTATTTCTTGATGAACGTTTAAATAGACATTTTTTTAAAAACACGCAAAAATAAAAATACTTTAAGTACCTATATGAACTAGTAGGCGTTTATAATATATTTTCTGTTATTTTTACCCTTTTTGCTCAATGTTTATGCTTTTTATCTAATCAGTCTCAGATACCTGTATATTTATAATATAATATCTTTTATAAAATTAATTTTACAATTTTAAGCTATTATGGCGACAAAAGACGATTTCTAAATTTTTCCGTGTTTGTCTTTCAAATTCTTCTGGTCGTTCTTTTTTCAACTTCTCCTTTAAATATCTTCGATTTCTTTTGGCACCACTTAGTGGCATAGTGTAATCAATATTTTGTTTTAAAAATAAATCTGAAATTAATATAAAACATACTTACTAATGAACAATGAACTATAGGTATACATATATATATAGGTATAGGCTACATAGGTATAGGTATTATATATTTAATATTTGTTATAGTTAATTATGTTATATATATTATGTTTATTAATAATATATTATGTATATATAAATAAATTTTATATTTACATTTCCATACTATTAATTTAATGTATGCGTGTAATCCTAGCTTTATGCGTCAGTTTGGTGACTTTCATAGTCACGCCTATATGTGACGAGACAAAATGTCATCTAACTGACGTCACTTTTTCGGCCAATGTTTTGTTAAAACAGTGTATTGGATACATTTAGTTAACTAGTCAAAAGTAACTAAGTGTAAACATTGTGCTGAATAACATTTGATTAATTAGAAAACGATTGCAAGACAAAAGATATGTTATTTATTAAGCAAAAGGATCTCTTAACTGACAAAAAAAACGAACCGTTCCTCGTCACCACAAAAACACCCTCTCCTCAGAGCGTATCAGGCCAACTGGCAAATTTTAAATAGCGGCTTGTATTTTTCGGTTTTATGTGTTGCTAATAAGCAAACTATTAAGTATTTTGGTATAATTTTAGATAGAAAAAAACCGTCACCAAACTTACGTGTCAGGCGGGTCTCGAATTTCGAATATTTTTAAAGATAGTGTTTTTGGGGCAGTAAATTAAGTTATTTTTAAGATATATTATATATTTACTAAGAAGAAAATAAACTATTTTTTACGCACATTCAAACTTTAACGCGTGCTTCTGCAGAATATTTTTAGTGATTTCCATTTTTATTGAAGCAACATGCTGTGGGACAGGCCAAAAACAGCTCTCCCGTGAAATTAAAATATTAATTGTTAATTATTGAGAGAACTTAGCACTAATATCGCGTATTTGTGTAAATGTTTATTATATTCTTATTCATAAAAAAAATAACCTATATAGTTTATCCATATTGTTGTAATTAAAGTTCAAAGACATGCGGCAGCCTAAAAACCAGGGGTACACTTTTTTTGGAAAATGCCCGTTACATAAAGCATTAAGTGCTATGAGTTAATATTCTATGTAGCAATATTCTCAGAATCGTAGCAGCTCTCAGTCTCAGGGTCTCAATTACGTCTGAGACGGCAGATCTCGTATATTATACTATCGTTGTCGATACAGCGAATATCTCCGCTCCTACAAGCACAAACTACTATGTAACATATACATAATATGCTACTATGTAATATATAACAAAAGGTTACACGTGTTAAACAAGTACTTTAAAGATTGATAGGAACAAAAGAGATCTATGTACGAGTACTCAGTGTCGGTTTTAGCACAACCATCGCCCTGAGGGAGATTTCTTTGGCGCCTCTTTTTCACTCCTCTCCCCTGGGCGGTCGCCCAGCTTCGCCAACCTCCAAACCAACCCTAATGCCGCTACTGTATGTACTTCTTATCTTAGTTCAGTGAAGAATATCTTTTCGTATTTCCAATGACCATCTTATCATATTTTAAGAGCATTTTAGATATTTGATAATAAATTTTAAAACTAGAAGGAAGTATAACTTATAAATTTTGCTAACTTGTATGTAATTGTTTACGAAATTAAATATAAAGCTATCAAACCAATTACTCCTAAGTCCTAGCACATGCTAGTTGACGTAAGTCCTGAGACGGTTAATGTAAACACTGCTCATTGTGTGAAAAATAAACTTGAGTGGGAGTATTTATATTATATACTGGCTATACCTAAATAGTTATTAGAGCATCCCACGAGAATTTACTTTCGGGATGATAAGGTTTTAATTTTAATAATAATCTCTTCAGTAGTTTTATCGTAAAGAAGTTACAAATATTGATACAAACTCTCGCCTTTTAATATAAATGTAATGGATAGATATATAATGTTACTGAATTTAAGTCGAACACTGTTACTATGCTAAAATTATAATTTATTTTGTCTAAATATTTTAAACTATATCATGGCTCTATATAGAGCGTTCACAGTTAAAATCAAGTTAATACTTTTACAATAAAACAGCTTTGTGCTTCGTATTCTCGTATTTTTAGGAATTAACGAGGAGATAAAGATCCTATTAGCGGACTGTCAGTCGCAGACCGACTCCAACATCTAAAACATATCGACAATCAGACTCATTTCATATAATATAATATCTGATATTGACTACAATATATTTGTAGCTTTGATAACAGAATTTATATCTGACCAGCTTGTTAAAATTATGACTATCAGCTCTCCGTAAGTTTCGTATTAACAATCAAAACTTTACTCACCGATTGGCAAATTATTCTTGGCATTTCGATGGCAAAAAGTCGGGTTTGAAAACTTTAAAAAAGCATGGAGGGAATTTAAATTTAGAACACACACACACGGACACCAGTGGACCCTTGTTCGTTCACCCCACGAAAACGCGTATCAATGAATTGAGTGTGTGATTTGACAATGTACTCCTGTGTTATCAGACGCGGGTTATCAGCTCCGAAGGCCGCCTTATCACTCCACTCACTCGACAACTGTACTAATTTAATATGTTTCATATTAATCATCAGTTTATTACTAGCATTAACGCCACGAGGTTTCCGAAATGTATATAGCCACCGTAACTGATAATAATTAAGAAAAATACGCTCGCCGTAAAGTCTTTGAAAATCGCTTCTTTAACCACTTTACATTGGTATCTAATAAAAAATACGACTGTCAAACGTACACGGTCTCTCTACTACTGGGCACTGGCACTGGTCTGATGATGATCAGAAATCACTTAGGCCCCGTCAAGGTCTCCGTGGTATATGAATGCCCCATGTGCCCGGATGCGAACTTACATCTGTCGACAATCCGAATAGGATGGCGGAGAGCATGCTCGCGCTGTGACCATACTGCTGGCATTTGACGGACAGGAAATAAAAACACGTAGCTATTGACCACGTGTGAACAATAAAATCAAGATTTAAAATTTTTGGAAATAAATTTTAATAAAAACAATAATTACAAAATAAATGCTGTTCGAACAACTTAGGTACTCATCTCGAAAATTTTAGAACAATAGATAATATTGTTTATACAGGTAAATTTAGATTAGGAGGTATGCAACTTGGAAAAACTTATTTTAAACAAATTAAAAGTAAAATATTTATTAAAGTTAATGTTATATCCTGCAAATATTTTCCTCATTTTTATTTACTAAATAAAAATGTATGTCTCAATCGTATACGAGAAAATATTTCTAGTTTAGCGACCTACCGCGAAGTCAATAGTTTTAAGTTCGCTGCTAACTTGAAATTATAGTTGTCAAGGGCGAAAATCGTTGAGTTTATAACATTAAGGGCCTGTTTCACCGCTTCCTGATAAGGCTATCCACCACTTAATTTGACAAATGGAGTATGGAAAATCTGTCAAATGACCCTATCGGGCACCTTATCAGGAAGCGGTGAAACAGGCCATACTTATGGCCAATAGTAGACAATAATAGACAAGATAAATGCAAACTATACTTTATTTTGCATTTATCTTGTCTATTATTGCGTCAAACTTTGATGCTAGTTTGACGCTAAATATGCTATGAAAGGTATAGTTACTAATAAAACTTACATTTACAAGTAATTTCCTTTGCCTATCAATGTAACCAAAACTTTAAATATCCCAAGTTACACAAAACTTATTGTCACATTTGTCGTACAAAAACACAAACTCCTGCGCAAGCAGCCATCTGCCCCGCACGTGGGTCCATTTTGGGACAATAGCGGGCCCTGGGAACCGATGCGGGCATTCAATGGGGTAATTGAATGTGGGGCTGCGCGAGGATGCGGTTCTGACTTGTACTACAAATTGTTTTACAGCCGTATGAAGTTCACGCGGAATGTCGCAATTCATCAAACTGAACTATTCCAATAAAAATTCTGTACTTATCCAAAAATTAGGTAGATGCATTTGATTGCGATTCAAAATTATAAAAAAAATCTATTCGATATTTGAATTCATTTCAGTTGCACTAAATTGTTTGCGTTCCAACTTTGAATTTCAAAGTTGGAACGCAAATGGCAACTATTTCGTAGCGAACGAAATACTCCTAAAAATTTTCAGATTTATAAGGGCTATTCATAATTTTATTCTCGTTTTGGTCCGTGACATTATCATAATGTCTGCGCAGACATTCTAAGCTCAAAATTGCAGTCTGAAAAGCGGCCTTTCAACAAAAATGTAGCGCAATTTAGATTCGTCATAGCCAGTAAGCGCGGAAAACTGTTATAGATTTCTTAAATGTGTTACCCTCGTAGAGGCTAGCCCACAGAAGCTAGCCACTTAGTATAAAGATGAAAAGTTCTGATACGATCACCGCGCCTTCACACACCCTGTCCATTATAAGAATTCAATTTATAACTCTGCATTAAATGGCTCTGTTACGTTGTAAGTTGTAACTAGTAAGATAAATATGATAAAAAGAAAGTTTTTCTTATTTGTACCCAACGTTTGCAAGCGTAAAAATATTATGTTATTTTTCACATAAACTTTAATCAAATAGCGACCACGTGCGGCAGTTAAAATTCCGCACCAAATACTAGTACATAATACCTCTTTGACCAAATACTTCATCGACGCTTTCAATTTCTTTTAAATCTCTATTTTTATATTTTAACTTTATTTAAAGTCAGACATTTAAGGGGCTTGTGAGTTATAATATTGTATTTTATGTCTCATGTGGGTTAAATGTGTAAAATTTGTATACCAAAATTGCGTGTCCACTGTCCACAGTCAATACTCCACGCGCTTACAATCGCTGGTGACGTCATTGCTTACATGAAAAGCCCAAAAACATAATAATGTGTGTCGCTACAATATTATCTGAAAAACTACATTAATTTAGTTTTGACTTGTGCGAATCCTTGAAAAAGCTGGACCAACCTTTTATTTCATATAAATATTTGGTCAAGCTTTATCAGAGGTTGTTGGTACGAGCATAGATTTCCATGTACCGTGGTATTAAATCCAAAGTATTGGTGGTATTGGTATATAAGTAAGCTTTCGATTTGTCTTCATATGTTAATATGAAGACCAATACGTTTAAAATTACAACTTATATCGTTACATTAATATTAATTTCATGTATTTTTTTGTTTCTGATTTTTTTAGTCAGATAGAAGCAAAGGACAACAGTCTGTCTGGCTTTGTTTAAAATACATGTTTGTAGAACTTTTATTTATTTTATATTATGATATATCAGACAAAACCTATTTTTAGGGTTCCGTACCCAAAGGGTAAAAACCGTACCCTATTACTGAGACTTCGATGTCTGTCCCTCTGTCCGTCTGTCCGTCTGTCTATCTGTCTGTCCGTCTGTCTCCAGGCTGCAACTCAAGAACGGTAATAGCTAGAGAGTTAAAATTTTTACAGATTATGTATTTCTGTTGCCGCTATAACAACAAATACTATAAACAAAATAAATTAAATATTTAAGGGGGGCTCCCATACAACAAACGTGATTTTTCATACATTTTTTGTTCGGTATTAATGATGACAACAAGTAGGCACTTCAAATTTTCACAAAAGCCTTAGTTATATGTGTACTTTAATAATTAATAATAATATTTAAATAAAATAACAATTTAACGGGGCTCACATACAAAAAACACAATTTTTGGCCTATTTTTGCTCTATAACGGTACGGAACCCTTCGTGTGCGAGTATGACTCGCACTTGGCTGATTTTTTTATTTCATTTTATAACAAGATTTTTTAAAGAAAATATGTACCTATTAAAGATGTGATAGGATAAGCTCCGAAAAATCTCTAAAAGTGACACTACATCTCGAATACATACTAAGCAAATATATTATTTTATTGAAAAAAAAATTACTCACCAAACTCGATCAGTTCGAAAAAAACACCGAACAATCCGCCTTGAAAACATTTAATTTTAAAACATTATTTTTAGACGAGAAGTTTTGGCAAACCTTGACACTGGTTTAATTTAGTCCGAAATTTCACTTTACCTAATGAATAATGATGATATAAATTTAATTTAACATTTAATAAATAAGAGTACCAGCACTGAAATGAGCTGAATAACAACTGACATCAGACATGACATGATTTGAACGAAAGAATGAATGGCTGACAGAAATAGACGAAGGGAGGAATTGCGCTGTTGTATTTTTAAGCGCTTTCAGCGCTTGAGTCAATTTTATGTTATTTAATTATTATATTAAACATTTCCAGTTTAAAACTCACTCGGTGTCACTTTCTGGTTTAGATTTGATTTAAAAAATGCCAAAATTTTAGTATCGCCCATACAAAAATATTTTGTTAAAAACCTACTTATTAAGTAAATTGCATCTAAACTTCTATATTCTTTCTTCCAGTCTTTTCTCGTTTTTTATTAATAAGTAGTTTAATAATAATCAACTTTTGAAGATGTGAAACTCCACAAGAACTTAAGTATCTTGAGTTGTTCACCCGTTCGCGACATTTCCTAATGAGATCAATTAAATACTGTCGTTTTCCTGAGCATAATGTAAGAAATCAATAAGTTCTGTGTTCTAGGGAACAAGGGACCTTAAAAAGAGATTGCTCATATTAGGTTTAATTTTAATGTTACACACTAATTTCAGAATATTGAAAACTGTATCAGCTAAAATATGTCATTTTACGGTTAATAGAGAAATATTTAGAAAACTGTGTGTACACTATTTAAAAATATAGCTACATATTATAAATTTTGTGAGAGTAAAAAAAGAGGAAAAAAAAGGAAAAAGATTCTGAAATCGCAGCGTTGTAAGCGCTTTATGGGCCGTGAGCATAATGCGAATACAACGCACCAATGGCGTGTTTTTATCCAGCTCTCATTAGAATAGTCAGTTCTGAAACAATTACGTAATCATTATGCGACTTACACTACATTGACATCTGTGATTGTGATACTGTGCAGACATCGTTATATACAAAGCTAACTATGTATATTTTACAATGCTACATAGGCATCTCTACGTATCGTCATGTATCTCATCTCATTTCTATTGCCCGATCTCGACGTTGTAAAAACTGAATGATTTTGACAGTCTTTGTAATGATTTTAATTACTAGGTGTTATAAAAGCTGGCCATACTTAGCTTTGATAACATACTGATCAAAATTAATTAAAACTTTGTAGATATAAAATGGTAGCAATCATCCCATAATAATCAGGGTTATATCATGAAAGTGTATTTTAAAACTTAAAAGGGCATCTTAAATTATGTTTAGTTTAAAGTTAATAAGTATTTAATGCCAATATATTTCCTGTTTTGACAGAAAATTATATTTTTATAACATGATAATTTGGTCGGATAACATTTTGACCGATGTAGTTAATTTGTTTTTAATAAAAAACAAAACTTAAGAAGATATTCTTTCTACCTGTACCACTTTTCATTAAAATCGATTCAATAGTCTCGGGGTTAGTGGTGGGTTAGTGTAAAAAAAAGATTTACACAATATTACTTATTAATAATATCTCCTTTACAAAATAAAACATTAACGCAGCGTATTTAGTATTCAAAGTCCAATGTCTGTCTGTCATGTTATTTTTCTAATACGTCAGACAAAGACTATTACAACTTGTTTAAATATTCGCGGTGTTTTTTTTATAAGTCGTTTTTAGTTTAGAAAATTCTGCCTGCAGAGTATCTGCATAGTATAATGAATACGGTATTGTGGTACTCACAGTAATGACACTTACTATCAGTTGAGACAAAGCTCATTATAATTAACCTCATTTCACTTGTTTCACAAAACTATGTGCCCTCATTAAATTAATTTATCCAATTTATTATTAATTTTATCCTCTACTTATTTGGAATTGAGTTTGGCTGCGAGCCATTATTATTTCTGGTTATTATTGTATTCTAGACCTTTAATTTACATTGTTTGTAATATTCATATAATTATCAGCAATTAATCATGATCATCATACTTCTGTCTTTACAAAATTAGGAGTATTTTTATTTTTTTAAGATAAAAGTCGAGTAGTCTACGACGTAGAGTATAAGGTACTGGCTGTAAACTATTATTATTATCAACTACTTAGATGACATCCGCAACTCAGTTGCGCTAAAATTCGATTATCCATTCAAATTTTAGCAAAATCGGTTTAGCGGTTTGGGCGTGAGGAGGTAGCAGACAGACAGACATTCTCAAATAATACCTAATATTAACCATTAAGTATAGATACAAACTGAATAGTGAGCAAAAACTCTAGTTATCATAATACGTTAAAACCGTAGAGAAGTACCTTCTGCGGTTTATTGGAAATTATTGGTTTTTCTTTGACTTTTTATTATTGTTCAATCTACTGATGTGGAAGGGTCAAAATGGCGGCTGAAGTCAATTTATTTAGTTTGCCGCTGAGTTGGTTGTTAATAACGTGTTTATAGTTATAGAATAATATCTAAAATATCACTTTGTATTAAAAAAAACTAGATTCAATTCAAATTAACCCATCAAGCCCCATAAGGACACCAGTGACCGCGACCACAATAGAATAACAATAGATTTCCAAATATCCGCGATCAAAGGATTAATACCAACAAAATTACACCTTAGGAGGACTATGGTCCTCATAGGGTTTTTTTATAAAATGAGGGGGTAAACGAGCAAACGGGTCACCTAAAAGCAACTACCGTCGCCCATGGACACTCGTAACATCAGAAGAGCTGCAATCTTTAAAGAGGGAATACGCTCTCTTCTTGAAAGTATCAATGCAGTTTTTAGTTTGTGCAAGTTTTGCTAATGGAAGTGCCAGTTTTCGCCAGAGCTTGCAAAATAATATTTATCTTTATTAGTACGAAGAATTAGATAATAACATATTTAATCATCGATTAACTTTAACAGGCATTTCTGATATTGGCACGTAACTTGGCAATTTATTACTAAGTATACAAATTCATTTTAAAAAATACGTCAGAAAAATGAGTATTTTCAAAAACATGTGAAACGTGGACGGCAAAGGCTTTATGCGAAATTCCGGCCGAGCTTCAGAATTGTTTCCACCACACGTGTAATGTGACCTTCATGTTTAAGCCTCCGTTACACTGCTTAGGTATAAAGGTGATTTTATTTTAAATATTGAAGCCCAAGCTGCAAGCAATAACTAAATGTTGGATATTGTAAGAGTTTCTTTCCACGTTTTGACCCCTATCGGCTATATTATATAAGACTAGCTGTCCCGGCAAACGTTGTTTTCCCATTTAAAGTATATCTACTTCATCAGTTGATAAAAAATCTTACCCCCTCTTTTGTCTCCTAAGAGTGGTGGGGTGAAAAATTTTTATACACCAGCTGATGTTAAGTTGGAAAAAACAGTTAATAATATGACGTAAGGGGGGTGATTTTTATACACCAGATTTTGAGTTGAAAGAAGACAAATATATCTGCGAAAACCGTATTCATATCGGATCAGTAGTTTTCGTGTTAAAGCAAAAGTCTTATACAAAATCGTCGTCCCTTTAGAGGGGTGGCGGGAATTTTTTTATAGACCAGATGTTAAGTTGGAAGAAGACAAATATATCTGCGAAAACCGCTTTCAAAATATCGGATCAGTAGTTTTCGTGTGATAGTGGAACAAACATACAGACAGACAGACAGATATACAAAAAAACTAACCACATTTTTGGCTTCTATAGCGATGTGGTTTTATTATACATATAGATGAGATGTCCCTATGTTGCTTGTGCGTTTTAAAAGTAGTCTCTAGAAGGGAAAATTAGTCGTAAACAGTTTGTGTCCTTGAAAATTTAAAAAATCGGCCAAGTGCGAGTTGGACTCGCGCACGAAGGGTTTCGTACCATTATAGAGCAAAAATAGTAAAAAAATGTGATTTTTGTATGGGAGCCCACTTGATTATTAATTTTATTTGAATTTTATTATTACGAGTAAAGTATAAATACAGCTAAGTATTTTCTGAACATTTCAGGCGCCAATCTGTTGTCATCATTGATACCGAGCAAAAAATGTTTGAAAAATCATGTTTGTTGTATGGAAGCCAATCTTAAACATTTAATTTATTTTGTTTTTAGTATTTTTATTATAGCGGCAACAGAAGTACAATACATATAATCTGTGAAAATTTCAACTCTCTATCTATTATCCTGAAATAAACGTTTCTGATTCTGATTACCGTTCTTGAGTTACAACCTGGAGACAGACATCGAAGTCTTAGTTATTACTAAGACTTCCCGTAAAAACGGGACCCTATTGGGTCCCGTTTTTACCCTTTGGGTATGAAACCCCAAAAACCAGCGCATGGAAGACATGTTACTAATATTTCCCGCACTAACTCTAAGACAGCGTAGAAAAGTTTTGTTGCTTCTGACGAACACTTAAGTGTTTTCTTGTGTCACAGGCTTCAGTGGTTGGCAAAAAAGAGTTAAATCTTTCAGTTTAAACACGCTTCACTCGCTTTGTAATTTTTAAATTGCTTTTTAACAATAAATTTAACATCTCTAAACTTAAAGCGACAGGCTGGACTGCCTTTCACGGCGTTAGCTATGGTATTACTGTCTCAAACTTTGTCAAAATCAGTGAAGTTATTTCGGAGCTTATCCAATGCAAACACACAATTTCTCTGTATAATATTAATATAATATAGGATATAACAGTGTGGATATAATGTATATAATGTAGGATGTTATAAAAATAAAAAGTCAAAATATTGATAAATTTCGTGATCAACGTTACGAGTGAATCAAGCGAATCGAAAACGCTTCCGAACATATTTTGTTTCGCGCCATTAATATAATTAATAACCAAACCGTAATACCCGGAGCGATTGTAGTGTAAACGTTTAATTAAATTGCCATTTCGGTAAAATCTAAAAATATTTAGTGCGACCACATATCAAACGTGCAAATTAATATGAGAGCACGCCCACCGCAGCGTGAACCCAGAGGTCGGGAACATTTTTTGTGAAACGTTCCGACGTGAAGTAATGTTACAAATACTGTGTGTGTGTTGCCAGCTATAATTACGCTCTCGTGCCCGTATGGCCCACGTAAAAGCTCGGAAGTATCACAACTTCCAAATTCCCGCGCTGTGTATGACGTTTTAAATTATAACTTTGACGATTTTTCTCGCCCGATTTCGGGAAGTTTACTCGGGGATGGGTTTGTGCGATTATCAAATTAGGGAAAAAATTGTTTCTACAATTTCTATTTTCTATATTTATACGTTTGTGAAATAGACCTTCACTTTTCAAGTATTCATGTTTAGTTAAATTAAAATATGCTAAATCCCTTTTATTGTTCTCAGTTCTAACACAGCGACATAGCCTGAAAGAAATTTCCTTACAGCTGTCACTAATCCATCCCATTTAACAGAGTGACCTATTTAGTACCTTACTAATAATTTACATCACTTAATCCGACTCGTAGTAAAACACTGTATCTCACAACCATTTTAACTTAATAATGAAAATACTTCAGAAAAAGTCTACTCCTTCATTTGAAGTACTTCGCTCCGAAATTAGAATATTACCTACCTATAGCCAAGTTACAAAGACTACTTGAAATTCCTTTTTTATCCGCAGGTAGAACCCTCCGCACCTCCGCGCCATCCCCCCTTGACCCACATCGCAACAATGATCTTCGGATGCATCACTTTGTTCCCGCGAATGTGAGTGTTCTATTAAAGTTTGAGCACCTCTGATGGATGCGCATTTTCAAGATGACATTTAATTTTTTTTACGGCAAAGGAATGTGCAATGCATTATGTGATGTACCTTCTCGCTCCAAATTGTACACTGAGGACGTGTATGCTTTTACACTGAGTAGATCCTACAATAGGTTGCAACGTCACAATCTTAGTTCTACGCTTCTAGGACTTTCTTTTCGCTAGTTCTACACGTCTACTTAATATGTTTGAAACGATCCAATTTCACATTTTATACTTGTCACTAGAATAATGGTATATTGTATTTTTAAATAAGTTCTTTTTAAATCTAAAATAAATTCAAATTTAGCATCTGCATGCGGAAAACATGTACATATTTTAAACTCTATATACGAGTGTTATTACCTCCCTCAATGGAACATCCAAAAGTTTTCAACATAAATATGCTAGTGAATAATAGATGTCGCTAGATGTACATTCAAATCACGGATTCATTGATTTTCTTGTTTCGGTTCAAGGGGCGCGTCTGTCCTTTATCCTCTGTCACGGAGAAACTGAATTTTTATTCACATTTCGTTTATGTAATACTTTTATGCGAACTACTTCCAGAATGTTCTTAAAGAAAATGTTTTAATCTCGGGAAGTTGGAAGTTGAATACACCATACAGTATTGAACGTTGGTACATTACATTTTGGCTTTGTATTAGATCTTGATCACATCTCGATTTGAATCTTGATTAGATTTAATCCAATCTAGTTACTTATGTTTAGGTTTCAGACACAACAATTATTATTATTATTGTTATAGGCTGTAACAATAATCGTAACCCGTTTGTTTTCAAGCGGATTCGAATGTTTCATTTTCTTTAACCAAATCGATGTCATAAAAACGAAATATTGTAATATAATTTACTGAAATTGTTAGGTGAAAATGAAAAAGCGTTAAATACAACGATAACGTCCACTTTCCGGTAATATTATTAACAGAACGGCCTGTTAAAAATATTCAACTAGATGTAGCGGCGATAAGACGGGATTAAAATTTTGAGGTTTTTTAAAGTTACGATAAACGTGATAATGGCGCTATTTTTTTATCTTTTAATATTATGTTCAGTTTTACACAAAATTAGATTTTGCTTATCGTTGTATTGAAAATAATGAGAAAATCTTGTAGTAACATCTAGTGTCAATGAACTCGAAAAAACGTTATGTATTTCGATAATTTTATAGTGCATGTATCATAAAGTTGTACGAATTGTCTTTTAATAAGCGTAATTTTCCTAATAGGACTATTTCCACATAAGTCTATCTACTTGTTTTTCCGATTGAACCAGTTGAAAGATTCATTATAGCTATATTTCCTGAGAGTTAAAGTATCTAAGTTTTATCACTTTTAATTTATTTTAGTTTAGTCACTAGTTGGTGTGTCAAGAGTTATCAAATTAACGGATAGACAGAAACATTTCATGTTTATAATAATTTTAATTTCGGTTTACCTCTTCTTAGTAAATGATATTTTAGTATGTTTCACGATTCGTAATTGAGACGAGAGTAATATACGAAGTGATAGTGTTAACAATATACTGTAACGACGTCTCGACAGAGAAGCCGCGTATTAAATTCCACCGAACAACAATGACCAATTACACTGAAATTGTTTCACTTAAAGTGGATTAATATTAGGTTTGACGGAAAAATCTACAAAAGAATATTTAATGGCTCGCGGGGCCCTAATTCTAAGAGATTTCGGGCCCGTAATGAAATTCCCCCACCTGTATTAATCCCGCGTAAACTTGTATCCATTATGAAAGCATAACTTCCGTGCCTGCGTAATGAAAATGGGTAGTGGCCGTCCCGAAAGGAGTCTGCTAGGTTTAGATTAACAAAACGGTTTTGAACCACACATTTTGGGTCAGCCGAGTAATCAGGAGTATTATATTCTAGAATCTAGAGCCTAGAGGTACACGGGTGTACCGTATATTCCATAAAATAGTCATAACCAAACATAAAGCCTCCTTCTATCAAGTCGGTAATAAGTAAGTAAAAAATTTAATCTTTGCAATTTTTAATAATTATGTACTTATAATATAAGCTATTTGAAATGAAAATATACAATATCTAAATAAAAGACCAAAATGAACAAAACGTTTTCCGCCTATCTCAATGATGTCATCAATATAAATCTTTACTTTTGAAATAGACAGACTCTTTTGTTTAAACAAATCTAATGCAATCTAGAAAAAGAATTCTAACCGAATGGACCTTTTTTATCAGCTATTAGAAGCCAATGTATCCGGTCGTGTACCCGGGTAGGTATAACCCCTGTTTATACCCGGGTGTTTAATGTTATACCGGGTATAACATTAACCCAATGTAATGGGGTTTTTAATGTTATCTCAGGTTAATAAGCGGCGGCTATAACAGCTTGTATTAATGATGGAATGATGGTGCCGGTTTTGCGAGCCTTGATAGAGCCTAATGTTGCGGAGTATTTAGGTCAACCGAAGCTTCTAGAAGTTTTTTTGGACTGTATTTATTGAACTAAATATCAGAAGTTTTTTGGACTAATATACGTATTTATTGAACAATTAATCCGTGATAGTTAATCTGTCTGTCATCTTTTCACACTCAAAACGCTGAACTGATTCTGATGAATGATGATATATTAAGTTTTAATATTGAAATGGCAGGACGGTTTTTATTCCAGAAGTATTATATTTTAATCCTTCGATCGCCAATTCTTGGAAATCTTTTGTCATCGCGGCCCACTTGGGCCTTACAGAGATTGATAGGTTAATATGATTTAGAAAATGATTAAAAAAAACCACAAGTAAGGTGGATGGTATTTGTGGATGGTGCAAAGCGCTTAAAACTATTACTTAATATGCCATGCTGTAATGATACAAAAAATATACAATTTCACACAAAGAACTTCCCCAATATAGCCCTACAGTGGGACATGAGATATAAAGGAAGTCGTGAATGTGCCTCGTTAACGCAGCCTCTGTATCACATCACAAATTATAAGGCACTCTTGAGGAAATCACGCAAGATTTTGTTTAATACTAGATATTACTTTACATGGCATATTTTTTCCGCATTAATATCTTGCCCTTTCTTTTTTTCTATACCAAATTTTATCTAAACCAGTTACACAAAAGGCGGAGTAATCGTTGAACATGAAAACACGAACATAACACCATTTTTAAAGTCGGTTAAAATTGTAGCGTAACTGATGTATAAGCAGTAGGCTATATAATTGTAAGTTTCATCAAAATTCATTCAGTAGTTTTTGCGAGAAAGAGTAACAAACATCCATACATACATACATATCCATACAAACTTTCGCTTTTTTAATATTAGTAGGACTACAAGTAGAATGGACCCACCTATTAGTTGATGCCCGTTATCTAGGTAGGAAGCTACGTTATCACAAGATTATAGCATTTTGAAAATGTCAAGTTTATTCAAACTTAAGAATAATTAATTAAATACTTACTTACCGATTATGCAGTAACACCATTTTGACCTGAAAAGAAAAACAATATTATAAACAGACAAACAAAGTAATGCTAAGGTGTTTGTAAAATATATTATTTAATTAAGCGTTATCATGGATTAAAATAAAAAATAAACATAGAATACACAAAAACGAGAAATTAACGCGAGAAATCCGAAAACGTCCGAATGTAGAGCGACATTAAAAACCGGCGGCGGCCGGTCAAATCCGGAAATGACCGGTGTTATCCACCCTCAAGTGGTGCGTTCTCAATGCTTTGATGTGGTGTTTCAGCTTATTTTCCTAAATACTTAGCCACTTGGTAAAGGACGAGTGCTAGATAATCGCTAAAACAGTTTTTCAGCTGCCCTATAAAAGCTTTTTTAATGAAAACTTGGTGCAGTAAATTACAGACTTATATTTTTGTTGCTATGTTTTCTATATGCTCATATTTCAATAAAATTATGCACTTTAAATATTTACTAAGTTAGATACTACAGAATTTTTAATGTCTCGACGATCATACTACAAATTATTATTACATAAATATAACTACACGTAGAAACTACACGAATATTTTTAATAAAAAAGTACTGGTGTAACTAAGCAGTAAGCAGAATCTTGGTGTAAGCCTCAATAGGCTCCGCGAAACAATTTCTGATTTTCTGACGCCGGAGTTTCGTCGACAAAAAATCCAATTCCCACCGCACCTCTAGTTAAAAATTGTTAATCATTGGCAAGGAAAAAATAGTCTTCCCACAATATAATGGGAAAAACTGTACAGATTAAACCCAAATCGGATTATATCGGACGGACTACGGGATTATCTTGGGATTTATAAAAAATCCGCCTGTAACCGCTCACTAGTCCGTCCGTCGCGGAATTCACCCCCTAATCGGCCGCAAGACAATGGTGCACCGTCATCAGTTTTCGAAAAGTTTTATTTGAATCCTCGTGGTAGGTATTGCGTCGCGTTGTACGAGATTGGTAAGCGTATGCTTAATTTGCTTATTTACTCTATCACTAATTTCATCCTTAGCTTTTAATATCCATGTACTTTTATTTAATCTTCTACTAACCCATCAATCCCCAAGCGGCTGCCGGCTACCACATAACAATTGAAAATATATTATTGTTTCTGCGATACCCACGATGGAGGTATTAATCGATGGTCGTTTTTAAACTTTATAAATCAACTTTTTAACCTTTTTAGGTACCTATTTAAGGTGTGTGATATTATATTATTCGAAAAGTTTCGAAAAAACAAATTAGGTAAAAGTTTTCTTAAAGTAAATCTATACCTAATATACTCTAAAGTCTAAACAAAGACCCTGGCAAGCCTTTAAAAACTTTTGAAAATATTATGAGGCATTAATCGTCTAGTGAAAGGGTTATACTTATTTGTTGAGAAACCTGGCCAATTATAGAGTTTGTCAATGAGGACCACCGCCATTTTGTGCTTAAGAGCGGTATCCAAGTTTCATTGAAAAGTTTTTACTATTTTAGGTTACCTGGAACGTTATTTTTGCATTTTTTGTCGACTCGGATAGAATAAAGAGAAGGACAGGCATTGAGAAAACTTTTTAATTGGACATTTTAAGGTTTTTTAGGTTACAGGCAATTTAATGTTTTCAGAATTGGACTTGTTGAAACTTGCTTGAAAATTCAGAATTCTACAGCTACAAGGTAAACATAAGTACTTGTTTAAAAGTATACATATATTGGTCGGTACGAAACATAGGCATTGGCAGTATAGTAGGGAATTTTCCATAAGATTTTGTATTTCAATTGATATTTCTCTAAAATCTAAATGAAAAAAATACCAAATTAATGATTGAGGTATTTATTTTATGACTCAGTCATAAAATAAATACCGGTCAGAAGGTTTTAAAAAGATCTTAGTTTGATGTGATAATATTTTGTACTCACTTTAGTCCATAATACAGCTCTACTTACCTAACCCATAGGCCATAGCCGAATCTTTAATAAAAAGCGCGATTGCATTTAATTAAAAAGTAATTAAAATCATACGAATTTCAGGAATAAAATTACAGGTTCAAAGCTTTTACGGTAGATTAATTCCGAAACAGATTGCCGCCCGATACCGCGGCTTGGCGGGAAATCTGACGTTTGACGTTTGTAAATGTCATTATTGAACATCAATATAGCGGTGCAGGCACAAAATATACGTTTTGAAACTGTAAAATATAACAAAAATTCACGAACAGCTGCGTATCGTCGAAAGGTTTGTAGAAATATCCGAGTCTAAAATAATCTTCTCGTATCTTTGTACTAAATAAGGTACAGGCGCCGTATAAAGCCCATCTCCTATCATGGCCCACTTAAAAAATACTTAGGTTTCGGTGGCCAGAACAATTTAAAATTTCGCGGGAATCTTGTGAATGCGTTCCTAGACGAAAGGCAAACGTCATCACGCCAATCGCGTGCGGCCATTTTGAACACTGTTGTCAGTTGTCAGTGACGCGTCAAGGCAGTGCACGTGTTATGACCTTACTCACTTAAGTATATTTATTTTTTTACAACAAAATACAGTAATATCGCGTTACACCTTGATAAATCTTAGTAATAACAGTGTTAAGATTAAATCAAAGTAAGTTTTAATATTCTAATGGTGTCAGTTAATTTTTAACATGATTTTTACTGCCATATGGCAAAGTTCCATAAGATAGCCCACTACATGACCCCCAAATAAGGCCCGGGGGAAAATGAAAGATATTATTAGTGAAAACTTACTGTTGATTACGATTCTGTTTTTGTTTTTGAATTTTTATTTTTGTATAAGTTTTTAAGCTAACTGTACGTACAGTTTACCTTTTTATTAAAAATAGTTTTCAATATACCTAATATGGCCCACAA
Organism: Polyommatus icarus; assembly: GCA_937595015.1. Classification (NCBI taxonomy): domain Eukaryota; kingdom Metazoa; phylum Arthropoda; class Insecta; order Lepidoptera; family Lycaenidae; genus Polyommatus; species Polyommatus icarus. The sequence goes on along the minus strand of OW569324.1, from coordinate 6,733,871 downwards.
TTGAAAATAAATGACCTATTAAAAAGGATGTTATAAGTATTATTTAGTTACGAACAAAGAAGATGGATCTCAAAATATACGCCATTGTTAGTTTAAGTGTTGATTTTTTGTTTTAAAGCCATTTCAAGTTTCTATAGACATAAGAAGGCCCAATGTCAATTTTTTTACTGATTAATTAATCTAAAATATTTAATATTAAATAAAACTGCATATTGAATTTAGTTTGTAAAAAAATAATTTTGCTGGTATTAATATTACATAGATATGCCTTAATTCATAACGGGCTTTCTTGGGCTACTATGTTCCTAAGATGGCCCATTCACTATGTTTTAAAAAAGCGATTTTTCTCTGTTGCGATGGTACAAAAAAAAGTTGTATTTATTTAAAATGTGACATTAATAAACATTTTATATATTTGAACCAGTGGTTTTCCTAATCTCTTTTTTTTTACAGTTCTACAATGATTTAAAATTAAGTGGGCCTTATACGGCGCCTGTACCTTACACAAATTTTATCCAAATAAAGGTTCGATCATCCAGATTTCATAATGAGCTTGTGGTTGCTAGCTGTTTCAGTCGAAATAATATTAATTCAATGTTTTTGCCAACCGAAAGCCGCGGCTTCTAAGACAATGAACGGCAAGTTTAATCTCTCGTCCCCAAAACTAAAGTTACTTTTGAACTTCCACGTCGAAATGTCTATCGTCCCATATTTCCGCATAAATTCAAACTTTACCCGGCCTCGAAACTATGCAGCGGAATAGTTGGCTCGCCGAATTTGTGAGCAGCGCCATCTAGCGACGGATAGCTTAAATTGCGAGTAAAATTTATTTATAGCGAACATAATAGGGATGCCGATGCTAAGTAAACTTTGAAGCTACAAAGTTTACTTAGCATCGGCAATAATATAATAATTATTATTGCAAGTTCAAAATTTTATACAATTTTTATGTAGCTATAAAAGCTTATTTTAACTGAGTAAGTACCTACCTGAGTATATCTTCAAGAAAAATTGGTTTTAATATTAAACCAATTTCTTGCTATTGCGTTTGTGTTCAGCTTGAGGGCAACTAGCAAATTTAAATCAAATGAAAAGTATGTTTTATTAGATCTGAGTCAGAAATATGAAAATAAATTATTATTTGATGGTGAATAAGGCCAGTTACAAACTTGACATTCTTAGCACCATGAAATCAATTCTCCCCAAAACTTGGATTGAACAATACGAAGTATCGAGTGGTTGTAAAAATTGTCGAATCTGTGAAAATTTTAAAAGAAGTTCAAAATCATCGCCCTTGATGTCCAATAAAAAGATAACAAAAGAGGAGTCACAAAAGACCCCATTACCAAAGCATTCCACTTTGCACCGACATTTTGTTTTAATGTCAATTTGAAAGGTGAAATCAAAATGGCGTCTTGGCAAATGTCAAATCATTATTACAAGATTACCTCAGGGACGTGCTAGATGCGTATACTGAAATGTTTTTGTTGTTAGCTAAGGTTAATCTATATAGTCTATACCAATATTATAAAGCGGAAGAGTTTGTTTGTTTGTTTGGACGCGCTAATCTCAAGAATTACTGGTCCGATTTGAAAAATTATTTCAGTGTTAGATACCTCATTAATCAAGAAAGGCTATAGGCTATATATTATTATCACATTAAGACTAATAAGAGCGAAGTAACAGAGGAACATGTGAAAAAACGGGGAAAATTATTTGAAAGGGCTTGTCTTCCGAATTACAGGAGCAATTCTTATGTTATTTGGCACAGATATAGAGAGTACCACGTCAAGAGACATAGGCTATTTTTGCGGGAAAATGTACGGTTACCGTTAAATCCCCAATTTACGCGGGCGAAGCCGCGCAGAACGTCTAGTAAATAAAATAATAATAATTGAAAACATAAGTGCATGAAGTGGATATTATGTATACTAACAATAATTCTAAAACTGTCGATTTTTTTAATAAAAGAAGGCTTTAGGACGAGAAAAATGATTTAAAATAATTAATAAATGTGGATTCTATGTATACTGTACTCGGCGAAATATGGCGGTAGCGGTCATTGACACCCTGTCAAAAACTTGCCATTTTCTATATAAACCGCGATTGACAATTAAGTTTCAGATGTTGTCAATCGCGCAATTGTATAGAAAATGACAAGATTTTGACAATCTTTTGAAAAAGGAGTCAATGACCGCTACCGCCATGTTTCGTCGAGTACAGTATAGACATATTTTTAGCTAAAGCGTTATTTTGTATGCTACGAGTATGCTACGAGAGTCGCGCTTAAAACGGTCGCGCTTTAGATGATAAAGTAGGTAAGAGGGCGGCACTGAAAATTTCGGGAATCAAGGAAGTGACACAACATTACTATTTAAAAATGTGTTTATTGCTTTTCGAAGTATTCTCCGTGAAATTTGACACATTTTTCCATACGATGGAACCAATCATTGAAGCAACCATTCCATTCGGAAGTTGGGGTCTCCAAAATGGCCGTTTTGTAGGCGTCCACGCTTCTTCAGGTGATGAAAATCTCTGACCACGCAATTTATTCTTTATTTTAGGGAAAGTATAGAAATCATTAGGGTTTAAGCCGGGGCTGTACGGCGGATGGTCTAATAATTCTATGTTTTCTTGCTCTAAAAACTCTTTTGTTCTGTGCGCGGTGTGAGAACTGGCGTTGTCGTGATGGAGGATGATGCGGCGGATTCGTCACATGATACGATATTGTATACAGCATTTGAGGATCCTGCGTGGAATCTTTCGAGAGTTCTGACGCACCAAGTAACGCGAGCCGCTTTTTGCTCTTCACAGAGCAAATGCGGTATCCATCGGGAAAACAACTTTTTTAAACCTAATTGTTCATGCAATATTATTTGTATTTGGCTCATGCCAATGTCTAAAGTTGCCTGAATGTCGCGGTATGCCACATGTCGATCTTCCTCAACCAGCTTACGCACAGCATTAACGTTTTCTTGGGTGACTGCAGTTTTTGGACGACCTTGACGGGGATCATCACTGAGCTTGACACGTCCACGTTGAAATTCAGCAAACCAGCGATAAATTGTGGTTTTGGATGGGGCTTCATCACCAAATGCAGAAATCATCCGGTCAACACACTGTTTTTGTGTTAAACCACTTCGAAAGTCATAATAAATCATCGCTCTAGAATTTTCTCGAGTCAATTCCATTTTCTCAACGACTACACAAGTTTGACAAGACCTTGTGACAAGACCGAGAATCTTTTTTTTAAATAAATAAATGGTATTTGATTTTTAAAACCAAGGAGTTTTCAATTAAAAAGATTTTAATATGACAGGAACAGTGGAAGTATTCCATTCCCGATATTTTCAGTGCAGCCTATGTACAATGTTTGTTCTAAGGGAAAAATGAGTAATAAATGCTCTTATGCTGTTAAGTGTAAGTTACCCACCGTATCCCCTCATGTCTTCAATTATTATAATTATTATGTTAGTCAATTGACGTAATCATGCCGAATTTCCGCGGCGGAAGTTCGGCATGATTACGTCAGCAATGTCAAACGCATACAATATAACGCGACGGAATTTCGGCATAGTGTGTTTAGACACCGGTCTACGTTGTTTTTTGTAATTTTGTCTATCTTAAGTCCATTTCCGAAATTCACCCGTGCCCACAGAACAATGTGCCCGTGCCTATACAATAATTTGTCTTGAACTTAAGTGACTTGCTTACTGAAGAATTTTAAAGTTGTGAAGCTAAAGTGTGAAAATAAACAGGCATCTAATGATAAGTGGTTTCGGCCGTTAGCACCAGATGTACCTACCTTATTACTTATTATAAATATCTCGACACTTTACTTCACAAACCACTTGAAGTTTACCTGATTAGTATAGCTGGTAAGCGTTATTATAATTTTCGTCCTAAAGTAGAGTAAACTAAATAAGGACTAAATTCATTTATCGTGTGGATACGTCCTACCGTGTGTTTTTCCGGGACAAAAAGTATATCCATACCAAATTTCAGCAGATTCGGTTCAGCAGCAACAAAGAGACAGACTAACAAACACACCTTCGTATTTATAATTAAAGAGTTTAACAAAATACTTAGTATCTATCATAACTCGCAAAAGTAAAAGTAATATGACGTGTCCAGCGTGTGATGATGCGACCTATAATAATAATTATTATTAACTAGCTGGTGCCCGCGACTTCGTCCGCGTTAGTATAGTAGATCACGTCCCAAGTATTATTTTTCAAAAATATTCAATGTACACCATTGACTTTCCTACGATTTTATTATATGTATAGAATAGATATATTATTATTAATAGGCCTTCCAAATCCCGTTCCCGCCAAGTTTTTAAAAATCTTAATACGATTTTATCAAAATAAAAATACCGCTTCAAAAGAAATGTAGGACGTTTATGGCAATAAAGGAAATAATTTTCTCCCTATGATTGATTCCCATTTCATCCGAGCGACAATACACATTATAATATTGAAATCCCTTTTAAAATAGGGAAGGAGAGTTAATATATCTCTAATTGCATTTAAATGACGCGTCTTTTATGTAGAAGTTGATCGATTGATAAAAACGTTTTAATTATAGCTGATGAATTGAATAATTATTGTGTTGCTGGAGTTGAAGGTGTCAAAGAATGGTAGAGTAAAAATGTTTCATCGATAATAAAATGTACCTACATTTACTTTAAAAGCTAAGTAAATAACATAATTTGTAAGTGCCGAACTCTAAGTACTTATTCGTAGTACTTTACCTTAAATAATTATGTCCAACATCTAATAAGAATCTTGAATTGTTTGAAGAAGCTTATCTTTTAGTCCAGAATTAACCTCTGACCTACAAAGGGACAAAAGACTTTAAATATTACCTATGTAGCTATATTCATTATCCGAATCTAATTATAATAGTAATAATATGTACATATTTTGAAATTTCACTCTTCATTTGTTTTTAAAAAGTTTATTTTTGCTATCCGTACGTACGCTTCAGGCGATCTTTAATGAGAGGATTTTTTGCGAAATTAAAAAACGCATCTAGACATTCCTTTACCGGTTCTCTCAGATGGAGCAAGGGTTTAGCCCTTCATGATTATTGTATACACACAAACACACACACAAACACACGCTGCATACAAGGGCGGATAGGGATGGGAAACGTATCGGTACTTTGTTACTTAGAAACTATGCATAATATTATTATTGTATCGATATTATAATGTTTAAATAAGTAATACATTTTCAGTTACAGCTTAAGTAGGTTCTAAAATTATTTTATTTCAGATCTGTAATGTGTTTTATATGTTTTTGATCTACCTATATTAAAATAAAAATGTTTAATTTCTATGATGTTATAGATATTTTTTTTTATTTTATTTATTTTACTTTTAGCTATAAGTACTTTACAAATCATTTAAATTTTAATTACATAGAATTAATTCCTATTGAAAACTTCAATCATCTGACTAATTGTAATAAAAGAGTGTCCGTTTTTTAAAGGAATCAAAGGTGAACAAGTTTTAACAGTGATTATGAATTTTAAATTGAAACGAAGTAATGGCGGACATCGGCTGAACAAATTGCATTACTCAACCCTTCTCACCGGAACTGCGTCCTTTGGCGCGCTAATAATTGTTAATGGACTGATAAGAAATGTCCTTACAATTTAACTCGCGAAATTCTTGTCGTTACTGCCTCGAACTGTCATGTTACAGTTAAGTGCGCTGTAAAATTATCAACTAAGTAGGTTTAGAGGAGATTAATTAATTAAAAATCCATACAAAAGGGTTGAAATTGTTTCAAAATGTTTTTTTTTTTCATTTTGTTAAGGTTAAGTTGAAGTTGGTTGAGAATAAGAAAATGTTGCATATCCGGAACCCTTCGTGGCTTACTGCAGTTGGTTAAAAAAATTATGGGTAGCTCGAATATTAAGTAAAGTAGTAGCCAAATCAGATGAGACATTTTAAGGAACCTATTGTGTCCCACCACTGGGAATAGGATGGGAAATAGGACGAGACATTTAAAAGGCATCAATAGATTGAAGTGCCAAATATGTAATGTTACATATTTGGCATTTCAATAATATGCCTGCCCATAAATCCTTAGTATTGGTGGAATGAAATATTATAATTCAGGAATATAAGATTTCACGAAGATATTCTTAAGACTCGAGCAAATTCTACCGTAGTAATGGCTCCGTGCACGGCTGAGTTACTTCAGCCATTCGTCTATTTCTAGAATTTTATATAGGGGGCGTCCACGAATTACGTGAGGTGTATTTTTAAATTTTTTGACCCCCCCCCCCCCCTCCCCTCTTGGTGAGATTTCGTGAGATTTTATTCAACCTCAAATCTCACGTGAGATTTTTCAAAATGTGGGTTTCTTACGTAAATGCTTGGTTTGACAGTCAGTGCTAGATTTTCTTTCGAACGAATTTGTGAATGATCTTAGTGTCGCCGCACACGGGCCACACGCAACAGCCGCCTGCCACAAACGCCGTTTTAAGCTAGTCTATTGGTCGTAAAGTGAAACGTTGTAACGTGTGGCGGCCACCAGCGTCAAAAACTGTATGAAAACTACAGGAAATATGCGGGTAGCGGCGTTTTGTGATTGTGGCCGGTGGCCCGTGTGCGGGAGCCCTTAAGCATACGTACTTCAATCTGGATGACATTGACCAAAATAGTATTATTTTGATGGGAAAAAAATGACGTGAGGTTTGCCGAGACCCCCCCTCTCCCCAACGTGAGATTAGATGAGATTTGACTCGACCCCCTCCCCCGCCCCCCTAAACACCTCACGTAATTTGTGGACGCCCCCATAGTAATAAGTCTCCGTTACATTTAGAAAATATGCTTATGACTTATGAGAAATGAAATAGTAAATATCTCAGCCCCTTTATATGACCAATTATTATCTTTATCTATCCTGTGCAATATTATTGCAAAGAGGTAATCTTTTTAGGGTTCCGTATCCAAACGGTAAAAACGGGATCCTATATACTGAGACTTCGATGTCTGTCCGTCTGTCTGTCTGTCTCGATAATCACTATAGCTAGACTTCTGCAATTTTCATAGATTGTGTATTTCTTTTGCCACTACAACAACGAATACTAAAAACAAAATGGAATTAATATTTAAGGGGGGCTCCCATACAACAAACGTGATTTTTTTGGCTTGATATCAATAATGGCAACATGGCAGGGACTTTTAATTTTCAAAAAGTTCCTTATTATATTATATGTACTTTTATAATTATTAATAATATTAAAATAATATAAAAAATTAAGGGCCCATACAAAAACACAATTTTTGGCCTATTTTTACTATATAACGGTACGGAACCCTTCGTGCGCGAGTCCGACTCGTAGGTACTTGGCCGATTATTTTGGTGAAATTTAGCTTAGATATTTTTTATATTTTCAAATATTATGTTCAAAATATAAAATAAACAAATTAGTTTAATGTCATAATGAACTCTAATAATAAATAGTTTATGAAGGGCTAGGTGTTATAAGGGATTAGTAAAAATCCCTTCAAATTCTTCAATTTTAATTCACGATATGACTAAAATTAAAACCAAGATGAAGAACTAAATAATAATGTTATTTGCCAAAGTAATTATTAATAAATGCGCAATAGCCTGGAACTTAAACTAGATCTACCTGTTAATTGGGCGGGCTAATCGAGCTTAAATTCGTAATGTCCATGATCGTAAGTTTAGATTGAAAACATGATGTTCGGTCCAAGAAAATCTTGTTTGGTAAAATTTACCGTCAGGAAATTCATCATCTTAGCTAATAGGTTGAAAATTGAGGGTGCTCCTAATTGTTACGCGTTAAATGTTGACTTAAAATATTTAATACATAATATATTTTTATCATATCAAAGGGTTTTCGTGGTTGGATACCGCTGTCGATCCTGGCGACACAGGAGATACCTGTGGTGGGAATGTGTGGTGGGCCAAATCTCGATAAAAAAAAAAATATATATATATATATATATATATATATATATATATATATATATATATATATATATATATATATATATATATATATATATATATATATATATATATATATATATATATATATATATATATATATATATATATATATATATATATATATATATATATATATATATATATATATATATATATATATATATGTATATATTTTTTATACTTTAATACTTTTTAATGTTGCTTTTTCTAAGAAAGTAGACGTACAAAATAATAGTTTTATTTTATTAAAATTATTTTATCTTTATTAATAATCTTTTCATGGTTTCATGATTTTAAATAATTTCATATGACATTTATAATGCAATGCTTAAGGACTTAATAAGCTTATATGGTATACCACAAATTTTAAGATAAAACATCAAATTAATTAATGTTTTTTTCTCCTCCTCGAAAATCACTTGAAAATAATATTTATCGATGAATGGTCGATGGAGCGCCGCACATCCCTAGCACCTCAGACAAGCTATATTGATCCAGCATCCGCGGGGCACACCTTCAACTATTACGGCCGACGAACCATTGACCGCCATATTTTTAGAACGCCTTCATACTGGGGTGAGCATCGTAGCCACAGGTTGATTAAAAATACGCGCATTGTTCATTTTTTCCGCTACCTTTAGATAATAAAGAAGCAATATTTTAGCAAAGAATAAAGACCTAATATTTTGCGATGTATGTAAAATAATATCGTTGTAAAATAGGGACAAAAGAAAACGTATTTTAGGTAGCCTATAGTAAAATAATGATGATAATGATTTTATATTCATCAACCATTATCTTTATAATCATGATGATTTTATATTAATTAGTACCTTATTACTGGTAGTTATTTAATAAACTTCTTGTCAATATTTTAAACAGTTACTTGAAATATCAAAAAAAGTAAATCGTAAATTACTCAGAAATGTGCGGTTACCCAGACCCAGCTAGTATTTACGACAACTTTTTACTTTTTATTTGCAGGAAGAACCTACATTGTAGTGGAAATACAGCCGTCGCCGAAAATGTAATTACATGTAAGACTGTCACTTGTATAAAACCAAAGACTTCTATTTAAACTGAGTTCAGTTCAGTTTAAATAGAAGTATTTGTATAAAACTAGTATATTATTATAAGTACCTTGTAAAATATACTAAAGGTAGTATTGTATAGCGAAAAGCGAACTGTGAATGTGGTACATAAAAATTCCTTCCCCATAAAGCTCTCGCTGTGCTCGTTATTAAATTTTCATACATTTATGTTATGTGATTTTATCTTTTTTCGATGAAGCCTCCTCGCATTTTCATGCGCGTGTATTATGGTAACTGTTTGTATGACAAGATATTGAATGTTCAAAGTGTTTACTTTTCTTGTAATCTATGTGAAATATAAAATTTTAATTTTTGTATAGTTTTAATGCAGTCGATGAGTCTAGCCATTTACTGAACCCCCCTTAGGGGTATAATTTTGTAGTCTTCATTCTAAAAGGCTGCCATATTTTTATACTTTTTTGATAAAATTTTTCATCAAAAATATGTTTTTTTTTTGCAATAGGTATTAAGTCTTCTACGTTTCTGCTACTACCTCCAATATTTTAATGTTGTTGCATAAAAAATAATGAGCATAGTTTTTGCGTGAAAACGTAATAAACGAACTTACGTTCACCGTTCACGGTAATAATATTAGTTGCGATTTTACATGAAACTTAATTTAAAACTTTTCAATAAATTCTTCCTTTAAGTTATTCGATATAAGAAAACAAAAAAAAACAATAGTCTCATATAATATTGAATAGAGAAGTTTACTTTGCATAGTAAAAAAACGATAGTGTTGGTAGGGGTGGAGTTGGGGCGCTTATCACAAAAGTATTATTTTAAAAAATAATGGTTGTCAGTTGTTGACGCCTTTTTATGGTTCTTTTAGCAACTTGTCTAAAAATTTTAATATTATGTTGAACATTTTCATAAAAGCAACATTTAAGGGCCCTCTCTCCCTAAATTAGCCGGTCGATTGTCTGTCAGTGCGAATATCGACGTAAATGACATTAAAATAACATTCATAACAGCGCACCTTGTACGGTGGCGGTTACGACGCTCGCCGCGTCCGTGATAGGGCGAAATAGGAGAAAAAACCTTTTAAGGCTTAATATAATACATACTTATTTCAAAAAAGTAAAAAAAAACCAAATTAATCACTTATGTATTGCAAAGCAGTCGATATTTTTTATATATTCTTTTAATAAATAATGAAGAAGTAAAGTGGTTTCATTCAACGATTTGGAGGCGATTTGGTTTTTTATTTCTTTATTATGTGATACCGATAGAAAAATATGGCAAAACCAAATTACGTATCATATCATGTAGATTACTATTTTTTTTTCAGATATAATTTCTCTGTTAATGCCGATGAAAAGTTGTTTCACCTGCACGCTTTTTTCGAAAAAGCAGCCTTATCATAGCTGTCGAACAAAGTCTTCCCGCGATGCGTACGAGTACAAACTAGAAGCGTGTGACGTCATAGCGTGCTGAAATTTTGCATGGAGCCATTTGGGAAGGTTTATTTTAAATGTGTTTTTCGAATTTTTATATCTTGAATAGTTTTTAAGATATCAGAGTCATTCTTTCAACGATTCTTGAGAGTTATTTTAAGTATCAATAATAAAAAGCATAGGTAAATAGCCTATTAAGATATTATTGTCAATTAATCGACCAAACCCTGACTAACTACTGTTACCAATGGATAAGATAATAATATTTTAAGTATTACTATTGCCACCTGCCCTTGATCCTTAATCCGCCCAAAATCTTTAAAACTACCTATATTTTTCTTTTATTTAATGCACGTATAACTCCTATCATTAAAATTAATATTTTTGTTAAAAAAATTATTGAAATTAGTGTAAAAATTTGTTTCGTATTAATATGAAAAATTGAGTAAGTAGCTTAAGATACGTATAATAATATTATGTAGGGGTTAATAGTAGAAAGCTACTTTGGTTTAAACTACATAATATAATATTATGGTTTAATTCAAACAATATTATTGGTAATTTAACGAAATAATACTGCGATAAAATGTGGTGAGAGACCGCAAAATTCTGTTTTGTAGTTCTATCCGTTAAATAGATGATCCACTTCTTGCGGTTTTGTCCCTTTTGGGGATTTTGTTTCAAAAAAAGTATCTACAAGTAAAGAGTTTTTTATAAAATAATAATTAAAATGTAATGAATTTTATAATTTTAGCTATCTTCTTCTTCTTGTTATCAATTTAATTGTTTTTAAACAGTTGAAATATAATTTGTAATATATTATTGACGTGACAACGTCTTAAATTAGGTTGCGGCTGGGAGTCACTTATGAAAAAGTGTAACGCTCGGTAACGTTACGATGAGTCACCGAACGAGAGAGAGGCCCGCCGAATGCCTTGCGTCTCTCTCCCACACGTTGTCACGTAAAATCTTCGCCCGTAAAACCGACTTTACAGGCAACCATTTTTTTTACTTAATTGAAGTAACCAAGTAAATATATATGCTGCTGGCTTCTTTACAGTATTTAAAATAATTAAATTTAAATTTTTAAAATCAACTACGTTATTGTTAATCTAATAGAAATTAGATTTTTTTTCTAATTTTATTGATTGAAATCAAACTTAAAAAAAACGGAAATAATTTTTTTTTTAACTTAATAAAAGTTAATAAAAATAATAATAACAAAAATAAAAAACAATATAACCGTTTAATTTGCAATAACCATTGATTATTATCTAAATTCTATTATCTTATGTAGGTAATAATCTAATAATTCTCTTAGATACTCGTTTTCAACATTAGCGTCATTTTAAGATAGTGATATGACAGCGACTGAATTTCTACATATTCGGTGACCAGGCTATAGTAAAGTATCAGAACTTTTCTATGACTTTCAACAAAATCAGTTATGATTAAAGGCGCGTTTGTTTCGTACCAGATGCTACTTATTGTTGTAATTCCCAAATGTTGACGTGATTGGAAAAATTAATTTGGAAATCCATTTTCCTGGAATCCCGGAGGAATTGAAGACGCAGAAGGAAAAATTGCTATTGCGTTGAGTTTTATTTGTGTTATTATTAAAAGCTTTGATAGTAAATTAGAAATTATGAGTTTTTGTTAGGTACTAATTTATTCTTAGTAGGTATTACGTTGACAATGCTGGTTGCAAATATACTGTTCATACAATACACATACAACCCATATAAAAAATATTAATCCTTCGATCGTGGATTCTTGGAAATCTATTGTTATTCTATTGTGTCTCGCTCACAGGTGAGCTTATGGGGCTTGATGGGTTAATGCAACGTGGGATTAAATGTTCGATACTTATTATATGTCTTGTGATGTGTCAGACTAAGACAATGAAACCTTGTTAGTTATCTGTCGTATATATCAGGGGTTCTCAAACTGTGCGCCGCGGCGCCCTGGTGCGCCGCGGATAGGCAAGAGGGGCGCCGCGCCGTGAGTCGATCCTCCATCATTAATCATTATCCATTATACCACAAATATTATAAAATAAAATTATAATATGAATTATACAAATCAGGCAGATGATTAAATATTTGTTTATTATTATTTACTTGCTTAACCTACCTATAATCATTAAAGGTGTTTATATTTAATTAAATATATTGTTGTAAAAGCTTGGTAAAGTAGGGCGCCACGACAAAATATTGACTTGTAAGTGCGCCGCAGGCTGAAAAAGATTGGGAACCCCTGGTATATATAATATTTTATTAATATGGCGAATTAGGGTGAAACCACATTAGGCGAGACTACTGCAGCGGAGCGCGCGATGACGTGACGCGATAGGGCGTTTGCACACGCACGATAACGACACGACACGATACCACAGAATAGAGGGCCACCGCACATATTATACAATTTCAAGTTGGCCGACTATCGTACAAACTGACTATCGTACTAATTCTAATATTCTGTCACTTAATATTGAATGCACCCAAAATATTTTCTTTTCTTTTCGCCTTTGTTTTATTAGTGCCACAATAAAAGCGTGCTTTTTACTCATTTTAACACGCACGTCGCTAGGCTGGCAACACCGTTACCAACTAAATCTAAAAGTGTGCGGCTGGCAGCGTACACGATGAAGTTGTCCAATTAAATTGTAACACTACGCAATTTAGTTTGTACGATAGTCGGCTAACTTGAAATTGTATTATATGTGCGGTGGCCCTCATCTATTTTGTGGTATCGTGTCGTGTCGTTACCGTCGCAGTTTGAAAACGCCCATTCTTCATACTATACGTTCCTTAGAGTCAATTCAGACCGCAACGCGACGCGTAGAAGAATTTTTTAAAGGGGCATGAAGATTTTTCTTTGGAGCCTGGCCGACCTACTGTCCGCCATTGTGTTTTTCCACGTTCGCGAATATTTTTTTCAAAAATGCTTAGCTAACATCAATATAAACAAAAAATAATCTTGGATGAAGATTATTTTTTGTTTGTATTGATGTTAGCTATCCATTTTTGAAAAAAATATTCGTGAACGCGAAAAAACACAATGGCGGACAGTAGGTCGGCCAAAATCTTCATATCCCTTTGTATTGAATTGACAGACTTCAATTGCGTGAGACGTCATGCAAGTCTGTCAATTCAATACTTTAGAAATGTATCTGTCGCAGTCCACTGGTTAAAAAAGCCGTTCAATCAAACAGCTAGCCCTTTGGCTGAACAACGCCATTCAATCATACGGCTATACGCCGCTTAGCCGACTTGTTGACTGCAACGTTCAACACTACAGCTAGACGACGCTTAGCTAATGTTTATTGTATTAAATTAACTAAGGTGACCATTAGTTTAGTGTTATTATTACACAAATGTAATGATAACAAGTAGAATAAATTATTGTATTCCTACTCATTTTGAACAAAATTGCAATAAATAACTTGGAGCTGCATTTCATAATCCCGTAATTTCTCCTCGAATATTTGTTTAAATTTTGATTCACTTGTTTGTGCTCCCATAATTTCTGTCACTTTAATAACACTTTAACGTTTATTTACAAAAAATATCTTAATACAATCACAAAATACCGGCTAGTTGAAGCCATATTGTAAACAAAACACACCTAGCGCCGCGGTGGTGAGCGATGAACTAATTCAATCAAACGGCTGCTTTTGAATCAGCTGTAGTGTTGAACGTTTTGAGCGACTGAATAGTTCAATTAAAAAGCTAGACGTGTGATTGAATGACGTTGTTCGGTCAAAGGGCTAGCTGTTTGATTGAACGGCTATTTAAACCAGTTGGCTGCGACATATCTACGCGTTGCGTTGCGGTCTGAATTGGTCAATCGTAACTGGCGTTTTCTGTTGCGTAGCTGCGGGCGGAGTCGCGTAGTGAGGCTTAGCATATACGAAGAATATTTAAAATAAATAAAATGAATTAAACCGTCCTATAGGTAAGTGCAGTCTCACTTTCATGCAAAAGAATTTTAAAAATTAAGTATTTAAAATAAAATTATTGTTGAAACTTTAGTTGTCTCTATTTAATATTTTATAATACTTATAACTTTAGCTAAGAGTTACCAAAAATCAACCATCAAAGGAGAAATCTGAATGTTATATTTCGTATCAATTACAAGCGCCTGAAGGCTGAGGGGCGAACCTAATACTCCCACACACAACTCTCAAGAGGCTCAGAGACCTAATATAGTTACTTTACTATATCACAGGACATCGACTGTACAACCTAATTAGGTTCAAGTAGTAAATTTACTAGATATTTGAAATTATTATATTATTTTACTTTAAAGTTTTGCTTATTTTATTATAAATTTTACTTTAAAGTTTTGCTGGATTCCGAAATTCATACATTTTTGTACTTTATAAACTATTTTATGTTTTATTAATAATTATTTCACTAACAAAATATAATTCAATAACATTATTAATACCGTACGGTACGGTAATTATGAGAACAATACAAGATTCATGTGACTGTAAGAGTTCGTGTATTGGTCATACTTAGCTTTTACTGGTAAATTTTTAGATTGACCGACATTAGTTTTTACGATTTCTTTCAAACTTTTACATCTATAGGTGTAAAAATAAACATTAACATTTTACATCCTTTTATACTTTAGTGATATTTTTGGGAGTAGAACAAAAAGGTATCAATAATTTTAGAATGTATCTTTGTTTTACTTACAAACCCTTAATTATATGAAAGTACTTACCTACTTAAGTAAGTATCACAATTTTGTCATGTACTTTTTAGTAACCGATCAAAATTTAAACCATATTCTTAACAAGTAATTAATTGCGGAAATAATTATTATATATTTGCGAGATTCTTCTAATTTTCAGTAAGTATTCAGATTGTATTCATTTTAAATTTTACGGGTAATCTTAGACTTTGCCGTACGCTTACGTTTTTATTTTGTATTCATAATATATGGTCTTAAATTTAGAACGTTGCAGTGGAATAAAAACAAAATATGCAACAAATGTATATTTTTAGTAGGAACTTACTTTTTTGCGTTTCAGTATTATTGGAAATGGAAAAAGGCGGTAAAAACAATTTGAGTTCTAAAAGTTATTTTAAATGTCGAAAGTATATTATTAAATTTATATTATAACCTCTTCAAAATTTAAAATAGATTTCGTCGAATGGCGTTATTGTTTCCTCAACTTTTCGTCGTGCTTATTGAATATTGAGCTCAGCCAAACGTGCAGTGCCTGATATCATAGTAAGATATTATACTTACCTACCTAAGGTTTGGAGCGTATTCACCAATTTTTTAAAATTACATAATTATAAGGGAAAGGCGCTAATGGTAGACACTGAACTAATAGAAGACACTTACGACAAAAATGCCATAAAAATAAGAATTATTCTAATTATTTCTCAACACTGTAAATTTTATAAGCTTCTTATGCTATTTGTTGATGTGAAAAAATATATTAGGGATGCCTTCGGGAACAAAATTTTAAAATGGGATCAGTTTTCGTAAATGATGTGACCGCGTCAACACGCACCCGGCAATTTCTTAGCAAATAGGTTAAGGAAGGCGAAATTTTGCACGTAAGTTTTGAATACATTTATTAGATTTTTTGTTATTTCTATTGACTTCATTGGATTATTGGTCATGTTGTTTACACTAATTAATGTTTATTTATGATCTTTTATCCATTTTCCCTAACAATATAAAGGGTGTCTACTATTAGTTCTTGAAAATGTAAAAAAACCTAATAGATGACATGGATCTCATCTTTGAGTTTTGCAATACATACTCAAATTATTTTGTACTTCTACTGCAAAAATCATCACTATTCTCTGAAAATATAATTCTATTAACAATCTAAGAACTTAGAACTACTGCACCTAAAAATGGACGTGTCTAATATTAGACCTTGTACTGATCTAAAAATCGATTGCTTTAGTTTTTTAGCAGTAAAAAAAAAGAAAAAGGAGAGCTGAGAAAAGAAAGAAGAAAAAGGAGCATGGAGACTAAAGACTGAAAATAAATTTGCTAGGAAAAAAGACGGATTGCACTCCGGGAGTGCCGGCAGAAGTGAAAACTTAATTATTAACGTTGTGCATTTTTTAACCCATTTTTTATGAAAATCGATTAATAAAAAATCGATTTTTTTAATAAATCGAAACCCTTACAATCGATTAAAATTTTAGCCCATTTTTTATGAAAATCGATTTTTAAAACATCGATTTTCATAAAATCGATTTTCAAAAGATCGATTTTAAAAAAATCGTTTTTTTATTCGAAACCCTTACAATCGCTTAAATTTTTAACCCAATTTTAATGAAAATCGATTTTTAAAAAATCGATATTTTTATTAATCGGAACCCTTACAATCGATTAAATTTTTAACTTTTTTTTGTGAAAAACGATTACTAAAAATCGTTTTTTTAAATTAATCAAAACCCTTACAATGGATTAAATTTTTAACCCATTTATTATGAAAAACGATTTTTAAAAAATCGTTTTTAGGGTTCCGTAATCAATAAGGAACCCTTATAGTTTCGTTCTGTCCGTCCGTCTGTCCGTCTGTCCGTCTGTCTGTCTGTCTGTCTGTCTGTCTGTCTGTCTGTCCGCGGTTTTACTCAGAGACCTACAAAGCTGTCATTTGGTATGAATACACATATTAATGATAGCAACAAAATATTTTTTATGGTACCTCCCCTACACATCAAGCGGGGATGATAATTTTTTTCGCGCCCACTCCATTGTGTGGGGTGTCGTTGAATAGGTTTTTTAAAAATATTGCGAGTATTTATAGATCATTTTCCGATTTAGGGATCCGTTTGTGAAATATTAAGTTTTAAAGTGGAAAAAATCGTTAGAGTCCAGTGTCCCCCCCCTTCTACCAGCTAAACGGTGGGTTCTGGAAATGTGAAAAAATTCACGGGAGTAGGAAATATGCTGAATTTAAAAGGAAAACTATCACGGCTAAGAAGACTTCATAAGTAATTGAGTAAAAGTCGATCAACTAAAAAAAATGTATTCGGCGAAGTAAAAATGGAACTTTTCGTTTAAATTCCTTTGAAAGTAACTGAGATGATGTTGTTAGTAGTATAAAACACGCTATATAATATACGTTCATTGACCATATAAAAATTGACAAAAACTAGCGGTACTACGGAACCCTATACTGCGCGTGGCCCGACACGCACTTGGCCGGTTTTTTTTAATTACTTAATCGAAACCCTTACAATCAATTCGAGTTCGAATTCGAGTTCGAGTTCGACACAAAACACTACTCTTCAACCGTCTTACGGTTTTTCCAAGGTTTTTCGATCAGCACGAGAATCTGACGTGAGTTTCACAGTTTTTACCCATCCCACAAAAGTGCTCAACGCCGCTAAAGAAGTTTTCAGTTCAAAAATATGAAAAATAAAAATAAAAGGAAAGATAGTTTCAGCATGGAAGAAGAATGAATAGAATCTGAAGACAACGTGGATAATATTTCTGATGCATGTAGTGACTATGATGAAGTAAATTAAATCTTTTGAAAAATGGCAAATAAAGACCTAATTTAATAGAAAAAAATATGTAAAATGTAATGTATTGTTCTATGTCAACTATTAGTTCACATTGGTGTCTACTATTAGTGATGTTCGTTTTTTGTGATGTCATCTATTAGTGCTTATGACTAAGTTTACAAAAAGACCAATAATATATTTTTTAATTGATTTGTCAGAGAACAATTATAATAGTTTTATTTTGTAAGAGTTACTGAAGACATGGAAGAAGTTATCAATCCTTTATTTTCATAAATTATATATTTTATAACATTCAAATGTTGCATGTTTCCTTATAGTGTCTGCCATTAGGTCTTCTCCCTTAATATTCTTTAAAAATTAAAAAAATAATTGTGTAGCAGCTGAGCAAAGTGTCTGCGCAACTTCCATGAATCGTAAGGCCGCGTTACCACTTACAGCTGTCATTTTCAATATTTCGCACCACAAAAGGGACAAATCAAACTCCATTGCAACATGGCCCAAATAAAATAATTTATAGTAGACAGACAAGAAAAATAATGTAATAGATCTACCAATAATATACCGATGTCATATTATTTACATTTAAATATATAATGTCCTGTAATCATTGGATAACACTGTTAAGAAATTGTATTCGGTAATATTTTTCGAAAGCTTTAAGTTCCTACATCGTGTTCTCTATTATAGCTTAGGCATTAATTAAAATATAGTTAACTGAATTTACAAAACTTTTTTTTGTAAAATCACCAGTGATATTATAATAAATTGTGTTTAATATGCCATAACCCGCAAAAACCTATCCGATACAGCCTACATTAATTATTTTACTTCACGCCGTAAGGTAACGTAAGTAGTGGAAGCCGTTAACCGTTTTACCCTTTATGCACTTCGCGATAGAGTCCGTTTTCGCTTAACAATAATAAGAGGACTTTATTTTTGCCCACCCCGCATCTGCACCAATCGATACTCTGATACACGTGTTAAAGTCATTAATGAGCCAAAAAATCAAATCGCGAAAAATGTTTTGCCGCGTTTTATAATTACAACGACTTACCTTTTGAGAAATCTGGACACCACACCGAAATAAAAAAATAAAATGAAACAAATGTAAATCGATAAAAAAATAAATTTTATTAAATAAAGACGAAGCCTAACTCGGTGTTAAAAAATTAAATAGGTTGTTAAAAAAAAGGAAATGTCGAAAATATATGGAACGCAAAAACACAAGCGACGTGCAGTCGCGGAAAACGGTACTGGCGCTCTGGTGGTACGGTGCCTGGGCCGCCCTTATATACTCACCTGGAGAGGGGCGGGGGAAGGCGGCCATTTTGATCGGTTGCCATGGAAACGAGGAGATGGCCTATTACGGGAGGGTGGCGGAGATTAGTTGTACAGTTAGCAGAGATGTTAAGAAAATTAAACGCCGTCATAATTTTTAATTAATGAAAATCTTAAACGTCTAAATAATATTTTTTGTAAACAGCAATAATATTTATTAAATTTTTCTTTCTAAATATTTTTAAGCTGTCGTAACGAAAGTTTGTTCATTGCTAAAATCTACCCCAAATTCTACTGAGGGTTGTGACTCTATATTTTTAACAATGACGTGTTCATTTGTTAATTTCTAACTTTTAATGTTGGAATTTAGAAATCTCTCATATAAGTAAATTATTTTGGTGTTTTTAGTGTTCATTACAAATTATTATACTAACATTGAAAAATCATATTATTACGATGCTTTGTTAAAATCGGTTACAGCTGTTTTACAACATACTGAAACTGATTTTATCATTTTATAATCTAAACAATTAATAAACCACTCGTAGTGTATATTAACAGTTATTTGGTTTTTTAAAAATGTAATTTATGTTAAATGTACATTGTACAATATTATTTAATTGTACATTTAATGCAAATTTAATTTTCAACTTTTTCATAAATCCTAAATATGTAGTTAAATTGCAATTTCGTTGCTGGCCCTACGTTTTAACCCTCCAGCTCACACAGACTCCCTCTACACACACACAAACGATTATAGTTTCTTTTTAGCTAACATAGATGGCGTTGTAAAATATAAAGTCAATTCTTTGATCAAAATTCAGCAACTCTACTCCAAAAATCGATAGGATTCTTACTTTCTGAAAAAAAAATCTGTGTTTGAGAAACTGACACAACCATAAATGCCGAACTGATAACTTTGTAACATAGAGTGATGTTTTATAAATGCAACTTCCATTTTTTATTTTAAGTCACTTTTTAATATTATACAGTATTTAAAATATTACATAAATTCTGGGAGCTATAATAATTGTAGTTGAAAACACAATAATTTGATATTTTAATTACAATTATTTCAATCTAATCAATTTTGGAAAGTTTTAATAATATTTTAGTAAATTCAGCCAATACTCTATGAAGGCAAATAAAATACTTTAGCTTCTTGGAAGAAAAGCATACACCTATTTCTCGTTTCAGACCGTGTTAAATTATTTAGTAATGTTATACCTTAGCCAATTCATGTTTATAATTTTCAACTTTATCCCCCCCTGTTTTGGTTGTTATTTGCTTGTCGAGCTAATTTTATGTAACATAGTAACTATTTGCCCGCGTACATATTTTATGAGATCCCTTCATTTCTAAATTCACTCAACAGATGTCAGGGTTTTAGGGGTGGCAAAATATTTTTTCATTTAAAAAATTAGAAATCATAAACTATATTAGTTTAATATTTTTATGTTGAAAAAATTTATAAAAATTACCATAGTTATATTAATAGTACGTATCCCGTGTACGACACAGTAGTTGAACTGAGCTTAAAGGGCTACAGAAGTATTGCTACTCGTCAAAAGATGTCACCATAAAATATTTCTTGGCAGTCACAAAAATTCCAAATAAATGTTATGGAAGAGAATTATTTGAAACTTGTTATTTAAATCATAAATCTCAGTAAGTATTATGTTTTAATAGCTTAAGAATATAACATTAAAAAAATTATAGCTAAGTACTTTAATTATCATAATAAAAACATAAAAAGTACTAATCACGATTAAGTTCGCATTTTTCGACTCTAGAGGTACACATTCTTTAAGACCAGGGTTTTAAAGGCCAGGCCAAAAAGTGCACAGGCAAAAATTTAAATATTATATACTATTAGAAAAAGATCTACCTAGTTAGGATTACTTTAGTTTTTATACTAAATCCTTATAGTACATGTTTTTTTCATTTATATCGTTATAATGACTGCCTTAATTAAACTAAGTATTACCACACATTTTTATGAAAGAACTTTAGTCATAAGAATATCTACAAAAAGCGAAAGAGTACTAGAACAGTACAGTTAATAGTCGGAGAGCCCGTGCATTCCACGAGCAATCCGTTCTAGCATACTGTTTACGCATTTTTGAAAAGTCGTTATTAAAAAACT
This sequence comes from Polyommatus icarus, assembly GCA_937595015.1. NCBI lineage: Eukaryota > Metazoa > Arthropoda > Insecta > Lepidoptera > Lycaenidae > Polyommatus > Polyommatus icarus. The sequence continues at coordinate 6,712,436 of OW569324.1, read as the reverse complement.
TGGATAGGATATGTGTTTAAAAAAGCAATTAACGTGAGCGAGTACGGACGGCGAAGCAGCTTCATATGTAATGGTTTAAACGTACGCGTACGATCACATAAATTAATAGTACGATACAACAAAAATATGAATTTATTTTTGCCAAAAAATGTTACTATAGAGCAAACACTATTAAAAATAGCCAAAAATAGGATTTCTATATAATTTATCGAAAAGAAATTATAAAAAAAGCTTAGTAGAACTCTAGAAAAAAAATTAAGCGATGACCGCGACGGCGCGGGGTGGCTAAGTTTGTTAGTATTTAGGTTGTTGTTTGCCTGACCTCAATATTATGTCAGTTTTCATTCCTTATTTCACCAATAATAATTGTTTTAATAATTTCAAAACTCTCGTGATAATACACACTCCCTCAAACTTAAGTCATACAGGATGGTATTTAAGTAAGTTGTGTAGCCTGTGCTGCTGACTGTACTCGCGTTGTTATCGTTTTGCTCCTGACTCTACCTCGGACTTCGTTAATGAACATTTTTACGAATACCTCGACGCACACCCACACGAGAATGTGTATTATACGTTTCAATTAAAAATGTCCTACGACCAGGGAAACACATGACACATCCATACTAATATTATAAATGTGAAAGCGTGTCTGTCTGTTACCTCCTCACGCTTAAGCCGCTGAACCGATTTTGCTGGAATTTTGTATGGGGATATTTTGAGCCCCGGGAAAGGGACATAGATCTTCATCCCGGTAAAATGTACGGTTCCCGCGCGATGGAGGAATTTTGCACAACCGAGTTGCGGGCGTTATCTAGTTAATATTATAAATGCTAAAGTGTGTATGTCTGTCTGTTTCCTCTTCATGCCCGATCCGCTGAGCCGATTTTGCTGAAATTCGGTATAAAGATACTTTGAGTCCTGGGATATATAGGATACTTTCATCTCGGAGAAATGTACGCAACCCGCACGTTCAACGAACTTTTGCACATGCCTCGTGGCATTTTCTTCCTAGGTTTTTTTTTGATACGGTTGATACTTGACATAATTTGTTCGTATTACAATCTTGGGAGGCTGAAATTTACTTAGCGTCATAATAATAATCACAATATTATCAAAGACTGAAATAATTGTAAATAGCAGCGATCCAAAATTTACGGTTTTCTGGGATAAAATCTTATATAAGCATACTGTTTAACTATTAATTTACATTGAATGTACATAAAAGTTAAAAAAAGGAAGAAGAGAAATGTGACTGCCATTTTCCCGTTCCCCTGTGCTAAATATTGCAGCTCATTTGTCTGACTGCGATTTGCTAAACAATTTCATTATTTTACGCGCCATGTTTAAATGTCAGAATCGGAAAAATTAAAATGGCGTCCGTCAGTCACGAAATGGCGCGTAATTAGTTTGACAGCGGCCCTTCTTCTTCGTTTCGTGATGTTTAAAATTACCCGCGCTAAAATGCTACTACTGTTATTGATTTTGTCTAATAAGTCATTCGCTCTTCAATTTCAATGTAAATGAATTTCAATGAAATTGAAAATGTCAACTTTTTCCCGCTGCGCTTACCGATGTTGCCGTTTTCCGCCTCCGTCGATGAGAAAAATAGTAAACGCACCATGGGCAGTAAATGAGAGAAAGCCTCAGATCACATGTTTGTTGACCTCGGCGTCGCCTCGGCCAACAATTTAACGTGATCTAAGACATTTCTTATTTTCTGCCCTAGGTGCGTAATGTACTAACTATACTTGCTATACTTTAGTGTTAAAAATTACAAGGAAAAATATTTTTTTTCTAAGGAAATCTACTGTTATTAATTACCAATATTCCATCTTATAAGGAGCTAAACAAGAGACTTTTCCGATTTTATTAATATAATTTTTGCTGTAATTTCTAAAAAGGAGGTGGTTATTTTTGTAGAAGCAATATTATATTGCCATTTGAATACTTCCATACTAATATTATAAATGCGAAAGTGTGTCTGTCTGTACTGTCTGTCAGTCTCTTCACGCCCAAACCGCTAAACCGATTTTGCTAAAATTTGGCAAGGAGATACTTTAAGTCCCGGGAAAGGACATAGAATATACTTCATCCCGGAAAAATGTACGGTTCCTGCGCGATAAACGAATTTTGGTGCAACGGAGTTGCGGGCTTCATCAATTTTTATATAAACTTTATTTAAAACAAGTACGGCATAGTATAACAAACCAGCCTCAACCGCAACACCTCAATATGTAAATAGGATCTCAATACTAGGGGTCGGTGTTTGCGGTCAACATGTCGCCTTTATTACGGCCCGACGTACAAACAGACTAAATCTATATATTATATACATTTACCGTCTTATTGCTTACGTAGATATCGGTAATAGTGACCGGTTAAAACCTGTAAGGTACATAAAGTTTTTTTAAAGGTCTAACCGGCGCACTCAGAGAAACAATATAATATTGATTAAAATAACTTTACCTAATTAAAATGAAGATTTTGACATAGAGACAAATTAAATTATTATCTGTCAAACTTTTCTCAATCATTAAGCTTAGAACAAACCTACGCGTCAGTGATGCAACTTGACGCTCCGTCACTGACGCATAAGTTAAAAGCCTCAGCTTTAATGAGTGCAACAGTAAAACTGCAAATTGAATAGAGAAATAACTGTCTAAATTAAAAATAAAGTTTAATATTTGAGTGTAGTGTATATGGCCACTTTACAATCGTTTTCGCTTAAAATCATTTACGTCATATCTTTTCTTTAAAGCATATTTTTTGTAATTCAATTTATATTATTTTCACATAAAGACGGCGTAACGGCCGCCCAGGTGTGGACATTGGTAATGTAAAAATTAAATTGTTACTTATCGCGCTTGACACGCTACGGGAACTGTTTCCATTGATCAATCCGTTTAATCGTTGAAAAATATTTTTACCTAAAGATTTCTAGAATCAGGAAGTGGCATGAGTCATGAAGGATATTGGACAGGGAAAAATAACTTAAAAACGACCCCAAACAAGCTCAAAGTATGGACACAACTGCACGTATTTACTATTAGGTTAAATTAATTGTATGTAATAGTAAATACGTGCAGTTGTGTCCATGATTTACGTCTGAAAACATAATGTTAACCTACTAAAAAATTTATTAATTAATACTCTAAAAGAATTCTTAAACTTTTTTTATAATTTTTACTTCCCCGAAACGTAGTTAATTCCTTTATTCCTTTATTTTATGTTTTGACTGCTAAGCTACTCGAATTTTTTAAGATCTAAATTAACTTCTAGGAGCCGAGCCTCCATCCTTTACCCCTAGAGGCTATATTTGACCCAGTATCGTCGTCGTCGATGATAATGTCTCTAAATATAGTCAGGTGACAATGTGCCCGCTCGCTGATAGCGGGATAAAGCACGCGTCCGCCATCACCGCGCCTCGTTTCCCGCGCTAACTGCTGTCATCTGTCACCGCGCGAGACAAAACAAACATGGCCGCCGCTGTCAATACACTTTATAAAATAAAATCAGTAAATTATCATATTATTTAATCATAATTATATACAGCGTATATTTTTAAATTAATTACTGATGTTACGTTACGTAAAATATGTTTAATAATATCTAGTACCTACTTCTACTAGAAGCAATATAAACCGCGTTAATTTATAATAATCTAACTTAATTTCATTTAAACTGGAACTCTCAAAACAATGTCAGTGCAAAGCGAAGTTTGGAGATCTATAGATAAAAACCTCCACCTGGAGCGCGGAGCAAACTCCTAAACGCCGAACCGGAAGCGGAAGTGTCCGACGTCGTATCTCCGGCCAGCCGTTAAATTTGAATTTCGAACAGATAGCGCAGTCGCTGCCTGCGCCCCGTGCGGTGTGTACGCGCTCGGAAATTAATCCTACAGCGAATATAGCAATACTGTTAGTAGCATGGGTTTGTAAGTCATACAAATAATAATTCAAGCCATTTGGTATAAAGATACACATATTATTACATATTATTAATAAAACAACAAAAAATATGGCAAAGTTTGGATAGAAGAAAGTAAAACGTATACCTAACCTGTTTTATATGTTTGATATCATACTTTATCTATAACCATAACCCTGCATACTTATCATAACAAAGTGGTGAGGGAAGATCTTCCTCTCGTTATCAGATACATCGCAACTTACCCGCGTCAACACTGACAACACTGTCAAAACTTCAAGTTATTGTTACTCAAGTAACAATAATATTATGAACAGTCACACACCTGTTTTATTTAAATATTTAGTCAAATTATTTTGCGATATTACTTTACTATACACAAGTGTTTTTTTCCTCTTGTTTTAATACTATAAAATTAAGATAAGAAGTACAACCTAAGCAACAAGATTAATTTTATCAATAGTATCGGTGTTTAACTCCATTTCTATGGACTTTACTATACCCTCATATACCTAATACCTATATTCTTTATGAATACTTCCATACTAATATTATAAATGCGAAAGAGCGTATTTCTGTCTGTACGCTAGTACAGTACCTCTTTACGGTCAAACTGATTTTACTGATGTTTGGTATGGAGATAATTTGAGTCTCGTGAAAGGATAAAATATACTTTTTATCCTGGAAAAATGTACGGTTCCCCCGCGATAAACGAATTTTGGCGCAACGGAGCGGGCGTCATCTATTTTTAAATAAATCATCATTATTATCCTTTAATAACATAATATATGGTAGGGCTTCCGTCTGAAAAAGAAACAACGTAGCAGTATTACGAATTGCTACGACGCGCTACGTTGTGCTACGTCGTGCTACGACGAGCTACGACGTGCTACGACGAGCTACGCGACGCTACGAGATGCTAGGAGCCTACGAAGCTACGGCTGCTACGAATTTTATATAATGTTATTTTGTTGTTTCTGAAGTAAAACCTCCTTTAGTATAATTACTGTACATTTTTGTGGGATGTGGTAAAAAAATTCAAACTCAAGTGTGTCCTGCTCAGTACCTGTCACCGTCATCACTCATTATAAAGATATTTATCAGAATAAGATAAAAGATAATAAAAAAAAAGAACAAAAATATAAGCCCTAACACTATGCGTGGCACTCGGGGACTGCCGCAGCTATTGCTATGCAATAGCTATAGTCTGTAAGCATACGTCTAGTCGCACACACACGTTTGAGCCTAAGTCTGCCGAACTGAAACGATGTTAGACGATATGTTTGGTTTATTTACATTAAGGAATTACTTGATTCAGTCACCGCATTCAAAAACCGCGATAAAAGCTATGCAATAGCTTAAATAATCGGCCAAGTGCCAGCCGGACTCGCGCACGACGGGTTCCGTGCCGGTATAGAGCGAAAGAAGGCAAAAAATTGTGTTTCTTGTATGGGAGCCCGCCTTTAATATTTACTTAGTTAAATTTTATTATTAATTAAGTATATTAAAGTTTTTATAAATTATTAAAATTTTGGATTTTCTGAAAATTTCAAGTGCCTAGCTGTTGCTAATATTGATTAGCAACAGCTAGGCACTTGCGTGTGAGATGGCCCTTATTGTTACATGTAATTTTATAAACAAACAATGGTGTGGCTCACAGGTGGTACAGGACGAAGTTAAATACGCCGCAGTTTAGCGCATTGTTCGATAGAGGTACAACTTCAATAAGTTTTGTTTATTGTTTAAAATTCAATCATATCTCTTACTTGTTGCTCGACTGCGTAAACTGTGGACTTGTGACTATTTGTTTTGTGATTTTCGTTACATCTTTTTATAAATGACATCGCTGAATTAAAACGACTTTTTAAGTGTTTTTTACTCATAAGCCAAAAAATAAAAGATCATAACAAAAAATAAAAAGATTTCTTTTTTATTTAAGTAATTATTCTAAGATACAAGTCACTATTATTATGTTTTCATGTTAGTTAATAATTCCATCTCGTTATTCCTTTTTGTTCTATTAGACTGATCACTTATAAGTTATGACTTAGGTCTTAGCGTATTTAATGTTAAAGATATGGAGCTAAAACCGTAGTAGTCGTTAAAAAATAAATTATAACCCCAAATAATTGAACGAACAAATGAGCAACTCCACAGCGTACGTAGTCGCAGCGCGGAGTAAAACGTGAAAATTCAATTTCCCTGGTATTGTGAGGAGACGCTTTGTTCCCGTATCTCCATTGAGCGGCTGACACGGCGACACGGTACAACACGCCACCACACGCCACCACACCACATCCGACGCGTTTGTTTTTAGCCCCACGCGTGTTATCTGTAACTGGTAACAAGGTTTCGTGTCTCTTATACACCGAAAAGACTAAAAAAAAGACTTATACAGATAGGATAGTAATAAAATTAGTTATTATGTTTAACTGTCTTCCAAAAAGGAGGTACATGTTCAGCTGTGGACATTTATTGTATCATTGTATATAATTTAATCCCTCGATCACCAATTCCAGGAAATCTTATGTTGTCGCGGCCCATATTGGGCCTTACGGGGCTTGAGGGAATGTGATTAAATGTAATTTAACGGCCGCATGCACTCACAGATAATAATTAGCGCTCACTTAACTTTAATTGAATGGACTGTCTGACAAAATATAAGGGAATAACATTTTTTTCTGAAAAATTTAAGAAAAATCTTCTTTTAATTATTAATGAAAAGAAAAGAAGAATGTCATTAATTGAGTCAGAGTGAGTGAATTACAAAAATTCAGTAAATACTACTTTAGTATGTATCCTTGTAATTTTTATAGTTTACTATGAAAAAACAGTTACATTTTAGTTTTGTTTCTATGACAAATTCTCCAACATCATGCATGATGTATCTGCCATATCTATCTATTTTAATAAAAGCGGATTTCCAATTGTGTTAGTAACGCTATAACTCGATATGGGCTGAACCGGTTCTGCTAATTTTAGACTTAAAATAATCCTTGAAGACCAGGGAAGGTTTTTAAGTGACGCGAAGTTCACCGGGACAGCTAGTATTTAAATTAAACTGAATTATAAATTTTGTTAATCTCGCTAAAACTCAGGAACGGCTAAACTGATTTTGCTAATTTTAGTCTTGAAATATTCGTGGAAGTACAGAAAAGGTTTAAACGGTAGAAAGTTTATGACATAAGTAAGTACGAAGTTCACAGTTCATCTAGTTACTGATATTATGTACCAGCTAGTAGTTACCATCAAGTTAGGAAGTTCTATCTCGCCAGTCATCTGAGTGGAAAATGAAGTGTATGGTTGAAATTGAAACGTCTGTAACAGGTTCGGTTCTGGATCACTGCCAATTTACGGACGCCTTATCTACCTGCGTTTGGAATATTCCTGGTGCCTGGAGGCCTTTCAATTGGATAGTCAATTCCTATGATGTTCTATGTAGTTTAATAACATAGGTCTTTCGAAATCGTTGGTTCAAGCACGACGTCGAAAGACGTGATTTTTTTTCTAATGAATGTAATTATTGCATTAAATCCATGAGCAATAAGGTTTAGGTTGAAAGATTCTTTATTTCTCAAAAGATTACAAAATCTCTTACGAGAAATACATTTTGTGACTTAAAACTAATTAAAAACTACATGTGCAGCGAGCTCATTTAAAATACAACAAAAAGATTACACATAAGAAGACTGATAGAAGACAACCCACATTTTTTTGTTTTACCAAATATAATGTAATACATATTCAGTATAACAGCATCTTATTTTACCACGCTTATAACCGGTTTACATTATTCCTATCCACTATCCAGTAATTCAATCCCACGCATGGACTACTGGATTGGAATAACGTAAATCGGCCATTAAAGTTTATATAATTAATTATCTTGATGAATCTCGGGTCCGGTCTGATGGGATTACCTCGGACTGGTGTGATCTCGATGCGGGGGTCCCACAGGGTGGCGTTCTATCTCCTCTCCTATTCTCAATTTTTATTAACACAGTAACCCTAGTCATATTATTATGTAATTTCCATCTCTATGCAGACGACTTGCAGATTTATCGTCAATCGCACATTAATAGGATTAGTTCCGCAGTTAACGTGATCTACAGCGGATTGCAGATTGGGCTAACTCTTTTGGTCTCTTGGTGAATCCTAAAAAGTCACAAGCCATTATCATCGGTAGTAGGTATATGACCTAGCGCTTGCACAATGTTCCCAAGGTCATCTTAATGGTACTCCGATTGATTATATGAACGCAGTTACAAATCTAGGTATAATTGTGGATAATAATCTGTCCTGGAACGCTCAGATCAATGAAGTTAGCAAAAAGGTGTATCATTCTCTGCACATGCTTAAGACCCTTCAAAATTTCTTGCCCTTGAATACAAAAATCCTTCTAGTCCAAACCCTTATTTTCCCTATCCTTGATTACGCGGACTCATGCTACTTGGATGTTACCGAAGAGCTGTTATCAAAACTGGAACGGTTGCAGAATCTCTGCATCCGTTTCGTGTTTGGGCTAAAAAAGTACGACCATGTATCAGCTTTTCGGTCAAAATTAAAGTGGCTCCCGATCCGGCTCCGGCGTAATACCCATATCCTCTCCCTCCTATACAAAATCCTTTACAATCCCATATCTCCCTCTTACCTTATAGATCGCTTCAACTTTACTCGACCTCTTGACATCCCGTGCAGGTCTAACGTGAGGACGAATCTATCCCTCCCCTCCCATCGCTCCAACTTCTTCTCCTATTCCTTTACCGTTCATGCAGTTAGATTATGGAATTCCCTTCCCCACACCATTCGTGATAGCCCTTCCTTAGCTGTCTTTAAAAAGCGACTGAAAGAGCACTACCTCAACAAAGAATCCTAAAACTCGTATTAAATATACATATAGTATGTATTTGTTTATTTATTAAATTATAGTATATTTTATAATATATATATATATATATATATATATATATATATATATATATATATATATATATATATATATATATATATATATATATATATATATATATATATATATCATAATGTAATTATGTCTAAAAAATATATTATTAAAATGTTAGTTGTATGTGTGTTATTATTTATTATGTAGGTTTCTATAATTGTAATTTATCTGTGCACGCCCTATCTGATATTTCCCATCACATTTCTCTCCGTAGGACTGCTGGAAGAAATTTCTGTTAGAGATAAGCTGCAGTACCTGTTGTGTCGTCTTTCTTCTGTGTATATTTCGTGTAAAACATTTGTATGTGCAATAAATAGTAAATAAATAAATAAAATAAATAAATCTTCGAAGAATTATTAAAACAAAATTGATATGAATTCCATACAATTTCTTTCATTCTTCATTCAATAGCTACAGTATAATAATAAAATCGCCCCAAAATATTAATCTATGCATATATCGTACGACTGTAGGTATATCGTATTTGATTATCATAATTATTGTTTTACTAAGCTTTAATCTGGGAAGCCAGCTCATTTTCACCTGTGATTTTAAAACTTCAATATTAATACAAAAGCCAGGTTAATGAAACAACCTCATAATTAACAGAATAACTTACGAGTTCCTGTAGCTTAATAATAAACAGTCTAATTAAATTATAACTAATTGGAGTTAACAAGTAATGTCGGTTTTGTGATATTTTGCCAACAATTTATTGTCAATTCAAGTTGATCCCCTAGTTATTAACTTAAGAAGTGCCAGGGAAAGTTTAAAGGGATTAAATAAGGAAATACTCTTTTAATAGCGTTTACAAACAGTTTTATAGGTACTTAGTAGTCCAGTAGAGATCCAATATTAAAAAATTTATAAATAATTTAACTAGGCACTGGATTGAATTATCATGTATGACATTCCATTATTATCATGCCATACATGATAATTTAATCCAACTAGGATGTTTTGGTGCGTGAACAAGACTCATCGATATTTAAAACGCTTGCCCGTATCACGTCAGTAAAATAAATCTTTCTTTTTTGAATTTAACATGCAACTTATGTTAAATGTTAAATTCGTCATATAAATCATGTAAATATTAGACATAAAATATCCGTCATTGATATTTGATCAGATTTTATTTCAAAACTTTCCTGTCAAATATTTTTCTAACGCAAAATTTGCAAAACATACAATAAAATACTAATTGTGAGTTGAAACAATAAATTAAATATTTCAAGGTCAATTACTTTAATCGAACAGTCATTTATACAATTATTTTAGCTTGAACATCATTCAGTAAAATACACAAAGATGAATATCATGAACGTGGAGGGACAGATAATATTTGCATACAAATAAACTAAGCCGATGGTAAATTCTTACAAGAAAATAAATAATTTGTATTTTATACAGATTTCCTTGAAGCCCGCGGGATGGAAGAATGTGGATGCGTCTGTTGTCTATTATTTGGGGTGAAAACTCTTCAACGGCGTAGTGCCCTTTTTTGGGCTGGGCAATAATTTTTAAATAGACACATGACGTGTTCGTAGGTTGTTGTTTCGTTTCACTTCTGCCGGCATTTCGGATTACCTTCCATTGATTTTTATTGAACCTGTGCTGCAAATTAAGGTGAACGCAGATTTGGCCGCACCGCACGCACCGCAGTCGCCGCATTTCGAATTCTTCATACAAATAATGTAAAAGTTGCGAAGACTGCGGCGCGGGTAGGTATGCGAGCTTGCCTATAACTTCATATAAAGAATTCGAAATGCGGCGACTGCGGTGCGTGCGGTGCGGCCAAATCTGCGTTCACCTTTATCCTGTATCATTATGTCAAAATTCATCAAAAACTGTTATGGCCTGTTTCACCGCTTCCTGATAAGGTGCCCGATAGGGTTATTTGACAGATTTTCCATACTTCAACTGTCAAATTAAGTGGTAGATAACCTTATCAGGAAGCGGTGAAACAGGCCCTTAGTGTCTAAACCAATGATATTGTATGTTACTAATGGCCTGTTTCACCGCTTCCTGATAAGGTGCCCGATAGGGTTATTTGACAGATTTTCCATACTCCATCTGTCAAATTAAGTGGTGGATAGCCTTATCAGGAAGCGGTGAAACAGGCCCTTACGTAACTAGATTGGCAGTCTACGACAGAAACGCGTCACCACTTTGAAGATGCCTGCAGGCATATCTGCCATACATAATGACATAATAACATTATGAAGTGACATTGTCTTTTGGGCTATCAAGTGGTTACGCATTTTTTGCATCAGTTTGTAAGACATTGCCACTCTAGTATTTTAGAAACTCATTGGTCTAAACACACTAGGCCGAAGTTACGCGGCGTAAATTCCGCATGATTACGTCCGCAATGTCAAAAGCATACAAAATACGGACGGAACGCGACGGAATAGTGTGTCATCGGTAATTTAAAATAAATTGCATGCGGAATCATTCGGCCTAGTGCGTTTAGACACGTAAATGGCTTAAATACGTTTGTGGCGGTATTCCCAATTAGCACCATAATCCTGCATCGCGCTATCGAAGTTTTTGTACGACGGTATATGAACGACAGCTGAAATCAACCACGTGGGCCTCGGCCTGACCGAGCACCAAGTACCAACTCGCTCAGTCGGAAGGTATTCTCTTCGTCCACCACATATTCCCACATGTGTGTAGAGGTAACAGATAGGTCCACACTTTTAAACCACCACTCCGTTGCGCCAAAATTCGTTTACCGCGCGTTTATTTTTCTGGGATGAAAAGTATCCTATGTCCTTTCCCGGGACTCAAAGTATATCCATGCCAAATTTCAGCAAAATCGTTAAAACAGTTTGAGCGTGAAGGGTAACAGATAGACAGACAGACAGACAGATACACTTTCGAATTTATAATATTAGTATGGATTTTAATCAAAAACATTTTTGCTCTCCTTTATGCGGGACTACATATTTTAAAGAAAGAGACACAAAATTGATCTTCAAACAATAGTGTATCCTCTCTAATCGTAACATGGGGCGGTTATTCAAATGAGGATAACGGATAACACACAGACAAACAGACGCAGATGTTGCGGCACTTGTTGCGTTTGGCAGCGGCGCGACGGCTTTATGTCACAGTATAAATTATATACAGTAGAATATGGGTTAATTCAGACCGCAACGCTACGAGGCGAGGCAAAGCGCGGCGCGGCATAAATTGAATGGATTTGACAGATTTCAATTGCGCGAGGCGATATGCCAATCTGTCAAATCAGTACAAATTTAGAAATGATAAAAAAATCTACGTCGCGTTGCGGTCTGAATCAACCCTATCATACGTATAAGCGTGATTTAGCGTGATGACTTGAGAGATAACTTATGAGTTTAGCAATGATACTAATAGAAACTGAATATTTATGCTTTAGCGTCAATACAAAACACACATTTGACAACTTGTCAAATGTAGTTTTGTATTGACGCTCCCGCTTCGCAGTCACGTGGTCGCGTAGGTTTGTGCTAAGCATTATTCTGTTTCAACCCTTTGCGAAATGAATCCTGAATATAAGTAACATGATCTGTTACTGTATACAAAAGTATTGTATAATTTGTAAAAAAAACAGTATGTTTTTTAAAGAGCGTGCATTCGTTCCGCAATTTTCGAACAAAATATTGAACCTGTATAACCTACTATAGTATCATGATTCAGATTTCAGACGAATTATTGAAATCAAATTCATGCAATACGCGTGACGTAATACTGCATTGTTAATAAGGGTGAGTTTCACTACTGTATATAATTGTATTGTGCCTATCGCCCCGCGACGTGCATGCACTTTTAAAGACTCTTCAGGGTCTAATTTAATTCAATCGTAATGTAATCTTAGTGAAATAGCACTAATATCTTTTATTTTATTTTCACTTCTTTATCTTTAACTTAATCGAAATAGTTATTATGTAGGTAAACTATAAAAGTCCGGTTCATAAGTGAAGTTTATCGATTCAACAGCGCTGTTGATGCTAGACAATTTTTTTAAAAGCTACCGCCATGTTTCGACGAGTACAGTGTAGTGAATAGACTCAAAAACCCAGGAACTGGATAATGGATATTATATGCCATGTATAAGTAATACATTATTACAGAATTTTATTTATTATAGAATTTCATAATCGGAAATTCATAATATTATTAATTCATTGTTAATTCAATAAATAAATAAATAAATTCAGAAAGACCGAAACACCATACAATATCAGTACGCTCCACACACATTCAGATTTTTTCAGATTATGAATTTCATAGATCGATCTGTAAGAATATGAATTTCCGATTATGAAATTCCGACTGAGAACAAGCTCGTTGACAGCCTTACACTGTCAACGAGCTTGTTCTTAATTTGTTTGTTTCGTTAGTGCTGAAAAACAATTTTTTATTAGCGTTGAACACACTCAGAATCGATTTCGAGTAATGGCTAATACGAGTTATAATAGTTAAAGACACGAGTGGATGAACCACGTAACTGACATATTATCACAATATTTTTTACCCTTATGATTTGAACAAACCTTGTAAGTTGTAGCATACTTTTTTAGAACCCACATTTTTTATTTGTTTTTTTTTCGGTTCTAACGCCTCCAATTCTACAAAGAAGCGGCAGTTTTAAATTATTAATGACAATGTTGGCGTTGCGTTCGTTGACGCATTCAATTATTGAATACCTACGCCAATATGACAGTTAAATAAAAGAAAATGACGAAAATCGAAGACGAAAGTGAACAGTGTGGATAGCTATTCAAAGGAATATGCTGCCAGCAGAAAGCGTAAAATGCATCGTTGCAGTGTGAAACGACCATAAATAAGGCCAAATATCCAATATAACTACAAAACCAACCCTATAAATCTACAAGAAACTTATTAACATTTAAAACTTCATCAGAAGCTGCAGTTTTAGTTACAGTCTACGAACAAAAATAAAGTATTTCACTCCCAGGCTATTGTCTAGAACAAGACAAATGCGAGGGAATCACTCGTAAACACTTTAATAACAATCCCGTTTTCCAGTAATATATTCGTCCGTCTGAGATGCAAAAATAAATAAGACTAACTTCATCTGGAAAAGTTTACTGGGGCCTTGCTGGGGCCATTAATATTGTAGACATCGTAAAACTACTGCTACGCCAAATTGAAATGGTTTAAATATTTTTACAACGCGTGCAGTTAGCATACAAATGAAGTGGGATCGCAACGTGATTATTTTTTAGATTTTTGCCCACCCTGGCTTTGTTACAGCTGAATTGCTCAGTAAATCGTCAGAAAATTTTAATGGTTTCACTACTGTTGTTTGTTAGTTTGGGATTTTTCATAATGTTTTTCTACGTCTCGAATTTTTATTATGTACTAATCAGAAAAGTTGAATCCTAGGCAGATGAGGAGATCCCTCATAGTACGTAGTTTGGTCGCGTTACGTCAAACCCAGCCAACAGTTCACAACCACTGATCTCTATTATGTAACTTATGTAATGGAGGTCAGTGTTCACATAATATTGAATTGAGATGATCCAACCAAAATATGACGTTGGTCTGTCAACCGCCTAGAAATCAATTTCCTTGATAGTACTTAACGGTTCAATGCGATTTATATGTACACGCAAAACAAAATCCTGCATTTCTGCACGTTAAAAATATACTTGGCAAAACCTCTGTATCTCTACTTGTCGTTAACAATGTGAAATAGAGACTTATTTTAGTTGATTTCCAAATGAGGGGAGGTTTTTTTTTCTTGCATTGTGTCGCATAATATGCTGAAGTGGCCATGAGCCGTACCACGTTAAATGCACAGAAAAGGCTCAAACAGACATTGACGTTAATTAATAATGTGAAGTTCATGTCCTTAACTTGGACCATACATAGGCCAATTATTATAACTGAAGCGTATGTGGGGTACTTACGAATATAAATTATTAAGGTGTATTATTCAACTATTTACAGATATCTTCGGCATAATATTAGTATGATCTATATGATTGTATTTAAAACGTTCAGGCATAAAATATGGTCCTAAAGTAAACCTTCCCTGGACTACATTTCAAGACTAAAATTAGTCAAATCGGTTCAGCCGTTCTCGAGTTTTAGCGAGACAAATAAAATTAAAAATTCATTTTTATTACATACTAGCTGTCCCGGTGAACTTCGTCACTTTAAAACCATCCCTGGACTTCTACGAATATTTTAAGACTAAAATCAGCCCAATCCGTTCAGCCGTTTTCGAGTTTTAGCGCGACTAACACATTTAAAAATCCATTTTTATATATAGATTTAGATTCAAAGTCAAAAATTTCTGCTCAAAGCGGACAAATGCAGAAAGGAAGAATTTTCTCCAGCAATGATAATTACTTTCGATTAATATAAAAGTCTACTATCTTTCCCTAATATAATATTAGAAAATACATTACATTTTAAGACAGACAAAAACTGTTGACTTTTTACAGCCATTACATAAATATTCCCCTGCAGCCTTTACACACAGTTGATGCATAACAAGTAACATCTCATGCACGGAGTCCGTTGCAGGAACCTGTTCAATTTGAGAAACATTTCCAAGAATCTAGGCATTAAATAAAACTCGTATGCAGTTTGTGAAATATTCATAAAGAGTCTGAGGTCTGCGCGATATTGATTTTCCCATAACGCCTCAACCGGCTTTCGGTTTACGCCCACTTGGATAAAACCACCGAGTTACGTCAAAAGGATGAGGCATTCTTGCGCTTGGTTCAATATTTACTGGTGCTTTTTGTTATTTGGTTCAACGTAATTACAATTTGAACATAATTATAAGAGCAAAAATAGAAATAGAAAAAAAATCCTAAGGCTCAATGGACTAAGCCTCCATTTAATTTCTTGCTTCAAATGATATTATAATGTTACAAAAGAGACGAAATAACTTGGTAAAAGACGAAAAGCCCATAGGCGACTCTTTATGTAAAAAAAAACCTTGAATAGACTGTGACCCGACTAGATCCACACGGCCTCACAGAAAATCAGCGTAACTACCTTTATGTTGTGTTTTGACGAATGAGGTTGGTGGATTCTGAAGTTTATGACTACGTCCCATAGCCAACGTTCAATGCGTCTAACTTTGGTGTTAAGTGCCCACCAGCTGAAACCAGGGCTGCCAAGTTTCAACTACCATCAAGACATCCATCCACAACCAAGCGACCAAGAAAACCCATTAGTGATGAGTGAAATTGGTGTTGCAGCCTTAGTCTTGGCCTTGCAATCAAGACCGAGAGCAAGAATATCCTAAAACTAGAAAAACCATGACCAAGACCGAGAACAGGTAGATTTGACGAAGACCAAGACTGTACTAGAAATACCAAAACCAAGACTGTCTTGGTCTTGTTTTGCTCATCACTTAAATCCATGCAATCTTGACAAGTTTGAACTCATAGTACCTAATGAAACTTTGATTCAACTGTTATAACCAAGACACCTTGGACCCTTAAATATATAATTACACACTTCTAGTCACAGTTAGGCCCGTTCTTGTCTATCAAGTGACCTCTTTATATTATAATGTGCAAAATTTCATCAAAACCAGTGTAGTTTTAGAGCCTTTTAGATGCAAACAGCAATGATAATACTACAGAGATAGAGAGATTTTACTACAGCTTACAGACAAAGACATAAAGACAGCAGCCTATTTCTAAACATCAATCCTTCGACATAAATATATCGATTTAGGGGCTATTTCACCACTTCCTGATAAGTGCGGGATAGGCTATCCAATATCCACAACTTATCTGACAGATACTCCATATTTATTTATTTATTTATTTATGGGAAAACAAACAGCATTTTAACACATATAACAAAATAAATAATAAAGTAGCACTTAAGAGCCAATAAAGTTTTCACAAATACATATTACAGTATTATATGTCAGATAAGTTGTAGATAGCCTATCCGGCACTTATCAGGAAGTGGTGAAACACCCCATTTAACTAAAAATACTTGAACATTTTTCCTATTCACCACCATTTCGTAGCTCCTGCGTCCGACACGCCCACCGTAGGCCACGCCCTCTGGAGTGGGCGGGGACAGAACGTGTGCATCCTATGTACCATATACTTATATACCATGTACGGAAGTATATGGGAAGTTTAAAACTACTCATAGTTATCGTCTAACGTGATGCTTTCAAAGGTACTGTTTCATTAGATTATCTAGTATCTAGATGGTTATAATATAATGTTATGTTGCTATGAAGTATAAACATTACTGCATTTTTGGTATATTCAAAAGATGTAAAGTAAGTAAGCATTATCGTCCCATAACTACATTATAATAATATCGAAAGATAGTTATTATGCTTATCTCTCTGTAAAGTGTAAAGTTTACAGAGCGCTATCAATAAATTAATGATGGTTAAAGCTTTAGGTATACAGAGTGTAACATAAATAAGCGATGATAATAGTAAAGGATGTGTATGTCGCAGTCCACTGGTTAAAAAAGCCGTTCAATCAAACAGCTAGCCCTTTGACTGAACAACGCCACGCGGCTATACGTCGTTTAGCCGACTTGTTGACTGCAACGTTCAACACTACAGCTAGACGACGCTTAGCTAACTGGTTAAATGGCAAATTAACTAAAGTGGCCTAAAGGCATACATTTGTGTAATAATAACACTAAACTAAAGTTTAGTGTTATTATTACACAAATGTAATGATATCAAGTAGAATAAATTATTGTATTCTCATTTTGAACAAAATAGCAATAAATATCTTGGTGATCCCATAATTTCTCCTCGAATATTTGTTTAAATTTTGATTCACTCGTATGTACTCCTATAATTTCTGTCAGTTTAAAAACACTTGTAACGAATAATTACGAAAAATATCTTAATACAATCACAAAATACCGGCTAGTTGACGCCATATTATTGTAAACAAAACGCACCTAGCGCCGCGGTGGTGAGCGCTGAACTAATTCAATCAAACGGGTGCTTTTGAATCAGCTGTAGTGTTGAACGTTTTAGCGACTGAAATATTCAATTAAAAAGCTAGACGTGTGATTGAATGACGTTATTCAGTCAAAGGGCTAGTTGTTTGATTGAACGGCTATTTAAACCAGTTGGCTGCGACATGTATACAACTTCACTGTAAAACTAGCAGCGCTATAAGAATAACTTTTTTATTACTACTCTTCATCTTCATCTATCTACCATCAAAATATATATTTCAGCTACACCACAACACTATATGCGACACTATATGCCAGACATTTTATTATTATATATTAATATATTATATAATAATATATTCTTGAAGTATAATAATTACTCCTTCATATTTCACGTTGGATAAAGTCGTCCATTTACCAGCAGTCATGGCTTGTTTATTGGCACCTTACAATGTTTGAGATAAACTTTAGTGCCTCTTTCTCAGTTGCTTACGCGAGTTCCTAAAAAACCTTTATTTCAGTTCCGTTTATAATTTCGTAAAAATGTTTCATAAAACGTTACATAGTTAAAGTGTAAAGATAATAGTAATGCATTTATTAAGTAGATAAATGCATTACTATTATCTTTACACTTTAACTATGTACTGTTAGAATATATTATAACTTTAATCTATAGGTACTTATAAAATTACATGTCCTGACTGACTGACTGATTCATCATCGCTGAGCAAAAACTGTTAAAGCTACAGCCACGAAATTTGGTGAGTAGGGTTATTTTATTGAGTAGACACCCACTAAGGAAGAAATTTTGAAAATTCTACCCCGAGGGGGGTGAAATAGGGGTTCAAAGTTTGAATGAAAGTCCTTCATTTCCACGGTCATTTCTAGAGTTAGAAACATGAAACTTTATTTTTGGGTTACTGGTTAAAAATGAATGGATGCGTGTTTAAGCGTTTTTCGAAATTCTACCCCTAAAAGGGTGAAATAGGGGTTGAAAGTTTGAATGAAAGTCCTTTATTTCCACGGTCATTTCTTGAGTTAGAAACATGAAACTTTATTTTTGGGTTACTGATTAAAAACGAATGGATGCGTGTTTAAGCGTTTTTGGAAATTCTACCCCCAAGGGGGTGAAATAGGGGTTGAAAGTTTAAATGAAAATCCGTCATTTCTTAAGTTAGAAACATAAAAGTTTATTTTTGGTCTGCTGATTAAAAATGAATGGATAGGTATTTAAGCGTTTCTGGTAATTCTACCCCTAAGTGGGGTGAACTTGGGGTTGATAGTTTCAATGAAAGTCCGTCATTTTTTGAGTTAGAAACATAAAAGTTTATGGACGTTTGCGTTTGACGTTTGCTTAAATAGGGTCCCGTTTTTACCCTTTGTATAAGGAACCACAAAAAGGGGAAAACTATCCATATTTGTTATTATACTATGTTAACGCGGACGAAGTCGCGGGCAACAGCTATAATGTATAATATTGATTATAAACAAAAGCTTCGCAAGATAACTATTATATCCAACTATAAATATTATGTTATTTTCTTTGCGTTATGCTGTATGCGTGTTGGGGGAGGTATTTTTATCTGGTACTGATACTACTCCCAACATAATTATAATTTTTTAAATAAATGACAACTTAACATTAATAATTTAATGAAGATTTTGACGTAAGCACCATAACATAATTTTATATTCTTCTCTCTACGAATAATAAAACCTAAGGAAACGTAACTCCCATACGAGTACTAATACAGTTTTAAATTTGGTTCCATTCGAACTGTCATGTAACGTCAGCCTTTATACCGCTCAAGGCCACCTAAATATTGCAAATGTATGAAAAGTGAATCTAAGGTACACTTTTCTGACAAGTATTTTGGAGCATGTTTTTTGACGGAGTTAGTTTAGTTGAAAGCACAGAATATATAATTAGTACCTTACCTGAAACATAGTTCAAATATCTGAAGATGGAACGTTGTATACAAATAAGATATAGTAAAATGTGTCATGCGAGCGTTTTTAAAATGTAGAATATTTTTACTATTTAATTGCAAATCAGATGTTGCTGATCAATTTATTTGATAAAATTTCCATAGCCAATTGAAATTCACAGCCGTTTCTCGTGAAGTATAATGTAACAGACAGACATGACAAATTATAAACTTTGATCTGCCAATCCATTAGTCTACGTGTTTTGTCGTTCTTTATCTCTCTATTTTTATTTTTATTGATGTATACCTAATGCCTCTAGGACTTGTATTTTAATTAGTGTATAATGTAGGTATGTATTGATGAATTTAATTTAATATGTTCATTTATGTTTTTGACTAACATATTTAATGTTAGTACTTAATTTAATGCTTTATATCTTTTTGACTTTGTATTGTTAATTATATTCCTGAAATTATTTCACACGCTACTGACAAGGCAGACTGTTGGAACTTAGATATAATATGTAAACCCATAATATTGTAAGACCAGCTTTGTGAACCACAATTCAAGCAATAAATAATATTCTATTCTATTCTATTCAGACCAAATATTAGTCCTTCAATCCCAATTATATCCAAACACACAGGCTCGAGAAACAACGTCAACACTTCTTTAATTCACTATCGCCAGGTCAATAGATACTTAATAATTCATAGGCGACCATTCCGTCGTAACATAAACTTCCCCAGCCCTGCCCGGGAATGACCCTGGCTGCAATTGATAGTCCATCCCCTGGGCCCAGGGTACTGGGTTCATATCCTGACATATTTTTATAGGCCAGTAATTGCTAATGAAATTGTAGTAGACTGGAGTGTCTTTCGCCTTAATCATTTCTTCTGTGATTTTCCTAGTGTTCCAGTAGATTAACTTTAGAACTAAGAAACTAAAAGTACTATCTAGATGACTAAATGACATCCGCGATTCCAGAATTGCGCCAAAATTCGCTTATGGCGCGGGAACGGTTAATTTTTCCGGGATAAAAAGTATTTTTTATCCTTTCCCAGGACTTATAACATCTCTGTACTCAATTCAGCAAAAAAGGTTCAGCGGTTTGGGAGTGAAGGAGTGACATACAGACAGACACACTTTCTCGTTTATAATATTAGTATGGATTCTGATTAAGTCTGTTGAACGTTATCTACGTGTGTATTGTCTAAGAGAGAACGATACACACTTCTTTAGAAACGACTACACACTTTTTGCACGCTCCTTTGGCAATCAGTGGATTTTTTTTATGAAAAATGAAATATTTTAAAGCAAGCGAACAATATTTTTGTGCTTAAGTGAGTCCCATCCGCTGCCGTTATCGATGGAAAGCCATGCGATAATTAGTGTTGTACATTATCGAAATTATGGCGTCGAGACTGCACTCTGCCAGGACTATTAGTGGTGCGCCGTGCCTGAGTGCAAACACAATATTTACAATGTTTTATTTTTCGCTGCTACGTTTTTAGGAGTAAGAGGTATGGTAAACGGTTTTTGGTTTTAATTTTCTAGCAGCAACAGTTTTCTTATGCAATTCTAAATATTTTGAACAAAAACATCAGGCCTTGTACCATGAAACTGTTTTGAGACTCGAATAATTGGACGAGAATGCCGCGTCCTACTCTAACAAACGTGAAATGACGTTGTTAGAGCAGGACGCGACATTCTTATCCGATTGTTTGTGTCTGAAAACAGTAGGCCTACCATGAAACTGTTTTGAGACTCAAACATTCGCATGAGAATGCCGCGTCCTGCTCTATCAACGTCATTTCACGTATGTTAGAGTAGGACACAGCATTCTCGTTTTAAAATGGACCAAAATTTTGCTGTTTTCCTCGTGTGTTTTTTTACCAGAAATGTTATATCTTTATACAAAACATAGCACTCTACTGAAGCTGTGTTTTGTTGACTGGTCGCAGTTTACTTTCGATACCGCTTCGTCTGGCCCTTTTGTACAGAGTGTTCTTGAAATGAGTTTTCATTTTAAAATGCAGACAGTTCACAAATCGTTGTGTTTTTTATCGGCACAATATTCATCATTTAAAACATTTTTTCCATATTATTTTACTTTACTTTGTGTTTTACCATCAGCGTACTAAATAATAATAATAATTTAATACTAATATCATGCAATTGCTTTATTCCAGAAATAGTTTTTTATAAGGAAGTACCTACAACAAATACCTAAATAATTAACCGATTGTAATCGTTTCAAAGAAAATAAATTAGCAATATTATACTTATGTAAAAAAATGAAAAGTTTACTCACTTTCACTGAAAATATATTTTGTAACTAGCTGTTGCCCGCGACTTTGTCCGCGTTAACATAGTATAATCACAAAGATGGATAGTTTTCCCCTTTTTGTGGTTCCTTACAGGGTAAAAACAGGACCCTATCAATGCAAACGTCAAACGCAAAGGTCACTAAACTTTCATGTTTCTAACTCAAGAAATGACGAACTTTCATTGAAACTTGCTACCCCAATTTCACCCCCTTGGGGGTAGAATTACCAGAAACGCTTAAATACGTATCCAATAATTTTTAATCAGTAGCACAAAAATAAAGTTTCATGTTTCTAACTCAAGAAATGACGAACTTTCATTCAAACTTTCAACCCCAATTTCACCCCTTTCGGGTTAAAATTTTCAAAATTCCTTCCTTAGTGGGTGTCTACTTAATAAAACAACCCTACTCACCAAATTTCGTGGCTGTAACTTGAACAGTTTTTGCTCAGCGATGATGAATCAGTCAGTTAGTCAATCAGGACATGTAATTTTATGAGTATAGATTACCGACTCGGTTACATTTAATTTTTACCTCAATACTCGTATTATGTAGTCAAAACCTGACCAAAAACCTATAGCCACATGTTGTTTCTCTATTTAGTGGTGTATTACCTAAAGTGATATTTAAACTGCTACAATTTTGGTCGCCCATAGCTTGGTTAGATCTAGTTAAGATCGAAAAGAGAATAATATAAAGAAAAATCATCACCCTATATACAGTAATGAGTGTGCACGTACGCTTTCGATGGCGCAGGCACTCCGGCCGAAACTGCTAAACATTAATAATACATACATTTCAACCGAAAGGGAGAAAATTCTGGCAAAATAATAAAAAAAATCTCACATATTATTATATTATTAACACTATTGTTCACTGTTACCGCTCTTGATTGTCTATCCATACTTATATCATAAATGCGAAAGTGTGTCTGTCTGTCTGTCTGTCTGTCTGTTACCTCTTCACGCCCAAACCGCTGAACCGATTTCGCTGAAATTTGTCATGGAGATACTTTCAGTCCCGGGAAAGGACATAGGATACTTTTTGTTCTGAAAAAATGTACGGTCCCCGCGCGATAAACGAGTTTCGGCGCAACGGAGTTGCGGGCATCATATAAGTACTCTATGGAGTCTGTAACATCTGAAAGTTGACCGAATACCGATCAACAAGACGGTAGAATAGATAAACTCCTGTTAACATACTTAAGAAATCGAGCAAAAATTGAGCTATCAAATTATAAATAATAATTATAACAGATAATCAGACAACCATCCCGAGCTGAAAATATTCTTTGATCATATTAATTTCTAGATCTCAAAATTTCCCTGTTTCTTTCGTAAAGGTCGTGCAAATAGAAATAATATGCAATAAGAAATAACCCGGCATTCAATATTATGACAAAAACTTGATCTTGACCGAAATAACAATACCGTTGTTGAGTTTAATGCTACAAATGAGCAAGCGTCTGGAATTCCGATCATAAAATGCACTCGTAACTAATAACTTCTGTCTGGCTTGTTCATTTTTGATATTGTTTGTTAATTAAACATGTTTCTGCAGCTGTTGTAATCTTTATTAAATGGTGTGGCCACCACGCATATTTCCACATTGACACATCCCAGTGGCCAAAGGATGATCTTCCGACCGAGCGAGGTGGTATGCCCGGTCAGGCCGAAGCCCACTGACGTCATTTCAGACGTTGTATAATATATCTTGCCGTTCTCCGAAACTTCGATAGCGCGATGAATGGATTGTTAGGCGAGTTGTGCGTACCGCCACATCACTCCCCCCCGAAGACCGGAGGTCGAATCTTGAAGTCTTGTCGCTTGAGTCGCCAGTGCCAGTGAGAGTTCCAGTGAGTCGGAATTGTTGCAGTGAGTCCCAGTGAGTCGGAACTGTAAGCTGCTGCACGGGATCCAGTGAGTCGGATAAGCTGCCGTGCGGGGCCGATGCTACGTGCTGACCAGGAGAGATGTGCTCTGCTTGCTGATCGGTCGGTGTAGTGAGAAAGCCCGATGATGCCGATGCGGAGTCGCCCAGGCCGCGGTACATTGCGGCTAGTAGACGATGTACCCGATGAGGCGATGCTGGCTGGCGCGGTGCGGAGGGGCGGGGAGTGATGATGATGAAGGAGGCGTGTTCTGTCGAGGGTCACCAACGTGGAAAATATGTGGTGGCCAAAGGAAGATCTTCCGACCGAGCGAGGTGGTATGCCCGGTCAGGCCGAAGCCCACTGACGTCATTTCAGACGTTGTATATATCTTGCCGTTCTCCGAAACTTCGATAGCGCGATGTAGGATTGTTAGGCGAGTTGTGGGTACCGCCACAATGGCTTTTTCAAACTATAAGACACACAGCAGCATGAACTATTAGTGTCTACAACTCTAAACACACTAGACCGAAGTTACGTGGCGTAAATTCCGTATGATTACGTCCGCAATGTCAAACGCATACGAAATACCTGCAGCAAAATACGGACGGAACGGACGGAATTGTGTGTCATCGGTAATTTAAAATACATTGCAGGCAGAATCGTGCAGAATTTACGCCGCGTAACTTCTGCTTAGTGTGTTTAGAGTTTATACACTTAAGCTCTATCCTACGGTCGTTTTCAGAGACATTTAATGAAGATTAAACTTAACTGTAATAATTTAATTAAGAGCTTGACAGGTAATTATTTAGTAATGTAGTTTCGGACTAGTGTGTTAAGACACAGTTAAGTACCAATAATTAATATTTGTCTCTGAGTTCGGCAGTTAATCATCGTTTATCATTTATCATATTAAGTCTGCAAGTTGCAAGTTCTCTATACCCCAAATTGTTACATTTTACCAAAGTTTTTTTTACCAGAGATTTGATTGAAACAATTTTTCGTAAAATTAAACATTTAATAAATATAATATCATTATTTAAAATATTGTACAATGCACTTTTTTACAGACAGCAGAAACTAATAGTAAACACTATTATATAGTCCGGTCACCGAACACGTGGAAAAAGGCCAATATAGTATTGTCAATACTTGCGATACGCCTACTTGCGCACAAAATATTTTTAAAGTATCTTGTTGTAACAGCCAACAGATGTTTAAAAGAAGCCAGTTAGCAATATTTTCACATCTAAATAGAAGAGACAAGTAATAATAATAATATATTCTAGCATATGCTCACTGTCTGAATTTCAACGCATTTGACTACCGGGCTATATAAACTAATCTTTATAATAATATAATCACTATTAATAATGAATTAAATGTTTCTAAATAAATAATAAATGTATTTTATTTTCCTTATGTTATTATTGTATGATTTGTATAGACGTCATCTATAGTCAGCCTTTTAGCCTCTTCTAATGCTCTGTTGTAGATATCGTTTGTTTTATTTAGTTCGTGGCCTGTGTATCCAACTATTTCTTTATCTACAAAAATATAAAATGTTAAATATAGCAATAAGCTTTCTTTTGTATGTTCTAGCACTACTCAAAGGGGAGGGCTCGACCGTTCAAGGTCTGTTGGTATCATGGCTCATATATTTTAGAATTCTGCAACTTAACATACAAATTATCCAAGAGATTAGTAATCTCTAAACATAGCGTTAAGTAATATTAGCAATAAACGTATTGATAAATTGTCGAAAGTACCTTTTACTGTTACATTATTGCTGAAACTTTTGTCTAATGCTTGCGTAGTTGCTTTAGTGTGTTTCATTCTTAACCTTTGCATAAAATTGCCTAGTCTGCTATTTTTCGTCCTTTTGTCAAACTTTCTTTTGTTTTTATTTGTTTCCCTTTTAACACGATCATCGGCCTCCCGATAGGTATTCTTAAATAGTTAAGCAAATTATACAAATTAACATTACTAACAAATGACATACTCCTTTACTAACAAAAGTATTAACAAAATATTTTAATCAACGTACAAAGGTCTCTAAACACTTGATCACTATTTAGAATTTTATATGATAGCCAATCACTACAACTATTAAATACACTACAATATAATTACGAGTAATAATATTAAAATTCAATTAAAACTCAATTCAAATTCTTTATTAACCATACAGTAATATACAATAGTATAAAAAGCTAGGTAGGTTTGTCCGTGGGAGAGCCATGCTTCTGCACGAATGGGCCGGCTCGACCGGAGAAATACCACGGCCTCACAGAAAACCGGCGTGAAACAGCGCTTGCGCTGTGTTTCGCCGAGTGAGTGAGTTTACCGGAGGCCCAATCCCCTACCCCCCTAGAAATGCAAAAGTTGAAAAACAATCTGTTACCCCAGGAGGGTACCAACTGCGTTGGAGAATCCCTCTCTGGACGTCCATGCTCAGGAACCCACAGTCTTCCACAGTGCGTTTTTCGCGTAACTTTCTGCCGCACACGTAAAACTCTGGAACGAACTGTCACCAGCAGTTTTCCGGACCTATACGACCTGCAAACCTTCAAGAAAAGAGCGTATTCCCTCTTAAAAGGCCGGCAACGCACCTGCAGCTCTTCTGATGTTGCGAGTGTCCATGGGCGACGGTAGTTGCTTACCATCAGGTGACCCGTTTGCTCGTTTGTCCCCTTATTCAATAAAAAAAAAGCGTACATCACGTCGTCTAATACCATGCTAAGTAAAAACTTGTGTTATGGCAATCAGACAACGGATGCACGCCGAACAATTTTATTCTAATATATATTATTATTAACACGTTCACACACACAATCACACAACTGTTTATCACGTTAAGTCTCTTTCGGCGACGTGATGCGCGCTTCGTTCGGGAGCCACCCCCGGAACCTCCGGTAAACTACACCGGCGGGCCAGAACTCCTCCACCTCGAAGATGGATAAAACTTGAGTCGGCACTCTAACCACAAAGGAACTGAAATTCACTTATAATAGAAGTTTAAACACTATTTACCTACCTCCGTATCGACATCGCCAACCAGCTTGTTCAAGTATTGTAGTTGGCGTTGAAGATAATTTCTTACTCCAGAAAGTTTAAACTGAAACAAAATGTCACACAAATTTTTAAAAACATTATCTAATATTAAATCATCGTGAAACAAGCCTAAAACACATGCCGGAAAGTTAAATTAACCAAATATTATAAGGCTTTGAATTTGTGATAATTTGTCTTCTCCCATGGAAAACTATAATGAATATTGTAATTACTATTGTAATTAATATTGTAATTATTGTTTCTGTTACTGTTGTAATTAATATTGTAATTACTGTTTCACACCTAGTTTCTTTAAATTACTATTCATAAGTGGAAACTTGTAATAGGCATTCAAAATTCTTATTTACATAATTAATGTTATTGTTTACTAACAATAACATTAATTGCTGTAAGTTTTCCGAATAAAATAAAATAAAAATAAAATAAAATAAAATACCTTATCGTCACTTGACAACCCTTCATACTGATCCACCAAGTCTTGCAGGGCGCGTATCGTTTCCATACACTGCATCTTATCCACTTCAGTTTCATCTTCCGCGAACGACAGGGGTTGGTCTGTGACATCATCTGATTTATCTGAACATAACATAATGCACAATATCTTATGCTCTAAGAAGTCTGGTGTGTTTACTACATCAATTCTAAACATAATGATAGTAGTGCATGTTAGCTTTATAACATGATGAATGAACTTTGTTATATTTTTCACTATGTGACGCCCGCAACTCCGTTGCGCCAAAATTCATTTATAATCGCGCAAAAACCTAAATTTAAACTATCTCGAGACTCACAGTATGTACATACCAAATTTCAGCAAATCGGTTCAGTGGTTTGGACGTGAAGAGGTATTATATTTATATACTTTCGCATTTATAACATTAGTATGGATAAATTATGTAATGCCCTTACCAAATCCATCGAATTCCCTTTTTATAGCAACAAAGTCTGATATGTCAGGATTCAAGTCATCTGCTTGAGGGTTCGCTTCTGGTGGTGGAACCAACCATTCCAGGAACTGGCGCAGATCAGGTGGCAGTTCTAGAAAATTACAATACATATTTACAATTTTATACTTAACTATTAATATCCACCAAATTTATGTATTTCACTAGCAAGTTTGCTTTAATCCTTCAATCGCGGATTCTTGGAAATCCATTGTTATTCTATTATTGTCGCGATCACCGGTGCTCTTATGGGTCTTGAAGGATTAATTTAATACCTAATTATTCTTATTTCAATTTCCTTTCTTCTTCCTTCTAGTTACAAACCAACTTAGGTATAAGTACATAATATTATGTTTGAGACAATACTATACTAATAAAGGTTTTTTATTCTTTTAGTACGAGTATAGCTTTGTTATTTGTAAACTTACCGACACAAGCTTTTTCTTGGACTTGCATATCAACCAAGTCTCTCATCATTCTGACGAGACGTTGCATCAAAGTCGATGTAGTAATATCAGCATTACTCTCTCTAACTGAAAAACAATACGGATTCGTCGCTTGGTGATGATAATATTACTCGTATATCCCAAGTGACGATATAATAATAACAGTAAGAATAAGAACGTTATATACTAGAGGATTGAGTATTCTTTGCTTTATACTATGAAGATTAATTGCATAGTACTATAAGAATTTGTTGCTTGGTATTATATTCCGATTCATTCACTCTCTAATCTCATTTCTCATCATGATTCTTCTGGTCAATATACCTTTATTTATTACCTTTTATGTTCTTTGTGTTTTGAATAGCGTATGCTGCTTCTCTACATACAGTTTCCATTTTGGCATTCAGTTTTTTGAAAATATTATCCATGTCTTTATCGTTGTCCTACAAAAGAAAGAAATAAGTTAAGATAATTGAAATAATATTAGGAGTGAACAGTACTTGTAACTAAATTTTAAATAACGGGTAAATCATATTACTCTTACATGTTGAAGGGTCCTTATTTTGCGCCAGTTAGGTATGCTTTGAAAAGATTCTCCCAAATACATTACCCTGAAAAATTAGACTTTTAATGAGTTAAAGAAAATAGTCAGACTTACATAAGCAAAGATACACTCAAACGACCCATGAAATGTAACATAGAGTTGGCTTGTATTACATTATTAATTATTTTCACTGACTTTTGAGGTATACTTTATTATTAGTGACGTACTTTGTACTTAATCCATCATTAGAATAATTATTCTTTATTTTATTAGGCTTCTTTCTTCTCCCTATAAGATTATGCATTTTTGTTTTAAACCAATCTTTAGATTTCTGCATTTTTCTTTTTTTTATGCTTCCACCACTTCCTTTTTTCCCATCCAAATAGTTTTTTGAACTATTTCTATCATTGTAAACTTTATCCCATAAAACTAATTTGTTATCAGCTTCACGTTTCACATCTGCTTTATTTGTAAGAGATTTAGTTGTAAAGTAAGTACTATAACCTTCAATATGCCTGCTAATTTTATTTACGTTGTGGAATATTGCCTTTTTTGTATTTTCTTTGAAATTACCAACTGTCGATATCCTGATGTTTGGTAAAGTATAATCAAGTTTAAAAAATACGCTATTTGGTTTAATGTTTGTGGTGAACAAATAAATAATTATCACTTTGTAAACATTTATTTATGCAAAATATTAGAATTTACCTTGTGTAGCAGAAGTCTTATCCAATTGAGTTAAATTCATCAAATCATTTAATTTAGATATTGTGACAGAGTTGCTGCTACTCGTTTTGTATTGAAGTAATCTCTTTAATCTGTACCAATAACAATTTATGAAGTTGGTTCGTTGTTTACCTTCTTTGTAAACATACTAATTGTTTCTAATGCTGCGGCCGCACCTATCGTCACGAAGATTCGTGGATACCATCTCGGTATCGTCTCATAGCACGAAGCTTCGTGACGATAGATGCATGAGCGGCCGCAGCATTAGAGTAACTTACTTGTGGTTGCCATAATCGGTTTCATTTGTATGATTATAATGACTTTTATCAACTCCAGCAGAGTGCTGGAGTTGAGCAGTATCTGTAAAGTAAAGCTCTTCCTGGAAAGACATCAAAGATCTTCCTTTTCTCGACAGTTCTTTTGGTAGTTTGTCTTGATATTTTTTATTTCTAGAATAAATATTTCTTCTAAGAAGGTTAAGAATTTTAGAATTTTGTGATATATTTTCACCTTTATTCATTCTGTTAAAAAATTTTAATTAAGTAATAATTCGTTACCGGCAGTGTACAACATTTAAGATTCATACTAAAACTCACAAAGTAGTCTTACGTGGTGTTTGAAAGAATATTCAAGCTTTCAAAAGAAGGTAAATAAATCATATCTACGTTGTTGTTGGATTTGAATGGTACATTAGTATTATCACTATCATATTTGGCGGTAATTACATCTGTATGATTAATATGATTTTTCTCTTCTTTTAAAATTTTAAAGTTGTTTTTCAACATGTTATTTTGTTTGTTAATCTTTTGTTTGTGTTTACGAAACGAGTGCTTGTAGTGCTTTTCATAAAACTTTCTGTCGTTATTATTTTCAGATTTTTTGGGTTCGTGTACAATGATTTTTTGTTCTTGAATAACAATACCATAACCGTCATCAGTACCATTACTTTGCCTGTTACTTCTTATATTTAAACGTCTGTTTCCCTTCTGTAATCTTTGTTTCACAGCACTAGATTGTGTTTTCTTTAAAGACCTTTTAATTCGCTCTAATTCCTGTTTATCATATTTTCTGATATTGGTTTGAAGATTTTGTTTAACTCTTTTAATCTCAGCATCTGTTTCGATTAGTTTTTTGTAAAAATCTAAAAATAATTGCTATGTTAGTAAAAGTAATTTGTTTCATGTAAATAGGAAATTTTACTTCTAAAAATATTATTAATTTCATGGGAAAATATCGCAATTCAATTTAAGTGAGATATTATGACTTAAAATATTATACCGTAATTACCTCGAAGTTTTTCATTATCAGATTCCATAATTTCAGCGCCATTCATTATATTAGTTATGTCGTCATAAGAAGACTGTTCGGATAGGTCCTAAAAGTATAATTATAAAATACCAAAATGTTTGTCAGTAACTTTCAAACTAAAGTTATTATACAAAATACTGGTATAGTAGACAATTAGTTTTTTAATCTGCAACAATATACTTTCATTTAATTACCAGGTGCAAATAGCAGCAATTTGAATAAGCATAAAATATCTTTATTAACCTCCAAAACCGTAAAGAACAAAAAACGCCGCTTAAAAACAATTTACTCAGAAATAAAAGCTAGAAAGAAAATTAAGGCAGCCCATTAGGGGCATGTAATAATTCTGCACCTAGTGCCCACCTGCTCACTTTTAAATAACCCTGGACATATTTATAGTGAAGGGTTATACAATATGAACCCTCAGGACCTTAAGTTATCGCTACTTAAGACCCTAATATTAATAGAACATTCTGGCGTCGTTAAGAAGCCGTTTAATACTTAACGTTATTGTGTATTCTGAGCCATTTTTGAATGTCATAATTTTCTCCAACTCATTTTTATGCTGAGTGAAGCATTTTATTTATATCATCATTATTATTTCATCTTAAAATTGTTTTTTCTATGGTCTTCGTGTGTAGTATAAAATTTTATAAAAAGCTCTACATTTTCCCGACGACCCCAAAAAGATTTTGATTCTAATGGCCTGTTTCACCGCTTCCTGATAAGGTGCCCGATACGGTTATTTGACAGATTTTCCATACTCCATCTGTCAAATTAAGTGGTGGATAGCCTTATCAGGAAGCGGTGAAACAGGCCCTTAATCTTCCTAACCTTTACTCTAGTTATAGATATACCAAACATTTCAATATTTAAACAAAATATCTTTCGTATGATAAGGGAGAGGACCTAATGCTAGACACTGAACTAATAGATGACACTTATGACAAAAATACCATAAAAATAAGAATTACTCTAATTATTTCTCACCACTGTAAATTTTATAAGCTTCTCAAGCTATCTGTTGAATTGAAAAAATATATTAGAGACGCCTTCGGGAACAAAATTTTAAAATGGGATCAGTTATCGTAAATAATATGACCGCGTCAACGCGCTCGGCAATTTCTTAGCAAATAGGTTAAGGAAGGCGAAATTTTGCACGTAAGTTTTGAATACATCTATTTGATTTTTTGTAATTTCTATTGATTTCATTGGATTAATGGTCATGTTGTATACACTAATTAATGTTTTACATTTTAAATTTTAATTCACTCCGGGAGTGCCGGCAGAAGTGAAAACTTGATTATTAATGTTGTGCATTTTTTAACCCATTTTTTATATAAATCGATTATTTAAAAATCGTTTTTTTTTTTTTTAATTAATAGAAACCCTTACAATCGATTAAATTTTTAACCATTTTTTTATGAAAATCGATTTTTAAAAAATCGTTTTTTTTAATTAATCGAAACCCTTACAATCGATTAAATTTTTAACCCATTTTTTATGAAAATCGATTTAAAAAAAACATTTTTTTTAATTAAACCCTTACAATCAATTCGAGTTCGAGTTCGAATTCGAGTTCGAGTTCGACACAAAACACTACACACCTACACACCAACCGTCTTACGGTTTTTCCAAAGTTTTTCGATCAGCACGAGAATCTGACGCGAGTTTCACAGTTTTAACCCATTTTTTTATGAAAATCGATTTTTAAAAAATCTTTATTATTTTAATTAATCGAAACCCTTACAATCGATTAAATTTTTAACCCATTTTTTATGAAAATCGAAATCGAAACCTTTACAATCGATTTAAAAAAAAACGATTTTTTTTCAATAATCGAAACCCTTACAATCGATAAAAATTTTAACCCATTTTTTATGAAAATCGATTTTTGAAAAATCGATTTTTTTAATTAATCGATACCCTTACAATCAATTCGAGTTCGAGTTCGAATTCGAGTGAGTTCGACACAAAACACTACACACCAACCGACTTACGGTTTTTCCAAAGTTTTACGATCAGCACGAGAATCTGACGCGAGTTTCACAGTTTCTACCCATCCCACAAAAGTGCTCAAAGCCGTTAAAGAAGTTTTCACTTCAAAAATATGAAAAATAAAAATAAAAGGAAAGATAGTTTCAGCATGGAAGAAGAATGAATAGAATCTGGAGACAACGTGGATAATATTTCTGATGCATATAGTTACTATGATGAAGTAAATGAAATCTTATGAAAAATGGCAAATAAAGACCTAATAATAGGAAAAAAATGTAATGTAATGTTCTATGTCAAGTGTCAACTATTAGTTCATATTGGTGTCTACTATTAGTGATGTTCGTTTTTAGGGTTCCGTAGTCAACAAGGAACCTTTATAGTTTCGGTCTGTCCGTCCGTCTGTCTGTCTGTCCGCGGTTTTACTCAGAGACTATAAGACCTACAAAGCTGTAATTTGGTATGAATAGACATATTAATGATGGCAACAAAATGGTACATGAAATCGTAAAAAAAAATTTTTTTTTACGTCACGCCCTACACATCAAGCGGGGATGAAATTTTTTTTTCGCGCGCACTCCATCGTATGGGGTGTCGTTGAATAGGTTTTTTAAAAATATTGCGAGTATTCATAGATCAATTTCCGATTTAGGGATCCGTTTGTGAAATATTAAGTTTTAAAGTGGAAAAAATCGTTAGAGTCCAGTGTCCCCCCCTTCTACCAGCTAAACGGTTGGTTCTGGAAATGTGAAAAAATTCACGGGAGTAGAAAATATGCTGAATTTAAAAGGAAAACTATCACGGCTAAGAAGACTTCATAAGTTATTGAGTAATAGTCGATGAACTAAAAAAAATGTATTCGGCGAAGTATAAATGTAACTTTTCGTTCAAATTCCTTTGAAAGTAACTGAGATGATGTTGTTAGTAGTGTAAAACACGCTATAAATATACGTTCATTGACCATAAAAAAATTGACAAAAACTGTAGTACCGCACTACGGAACCCTATATTGCGCGTGGCCCGACACGCACTTGGCCGGTTTTTTTGTGATGTCATCTATTAGTACTTATGACTAAGTTTACAAAAAGACCAATAATATATTTTTTAATTGATTTGTCAGAGAATAATTATAATAGTTTTATTTTGTAAGAGTTACTGAAGACATGGAAGAAGTTATCAATCCTTTATTTTCATAAATATATATTTTTTAACATTCAAATGTTGCATGTTCCCTTAAAGTGTCTGCCATTAGGTTTCTTCCCTTATTAAAGAAGAATTATATTTTTTAATACCGTTTTTATTTTGTCACACATTGTTGGTAAATAGTAAGATATACTATACTCGCTATTGATAATTTCTCACCACGAGTTGATATTCATATTTCATAGCCTTGCCAAGACTTGCCTCACCTAACGAGGGAAATGAATTGTCGTATCACGTATCAGGTATGTACAGATTATTATGAAACCTCTTTTGTGTACGAAATGAATACCTATTATTATCAAGGGACTCTTTATTATTATTCAACGATTTGAATCAGTATTTTTTTACATTCTCCTTTTTTGTATTCATATAAAAATTCATAGTAATAATATTATGAATGAAAAAAATTCCTGCCTCTGTCTGTCTGTCAGTATTTCATAAACCGTACTATATCACGATAAATTTCACAACTTTCAGCCCATAACATATAAAGGCTAAATATGAAAACACACATAAGGAACTGAACTTCAACACTTAACTGGAAGTCGACCGACAAATCTTTTCGAATAGATTTGATTAAAACAATATTTCGCTAAGAAAGTTCGAATAACGAGCACATATGGCGCTACGCTTACGCGCTAAGAAGGCTTACTACGATTGCGTATAATTTAATATGAAAACCACATAAATTACTAAACCCACAGTAAATTATAAACAAATTGTAAATCGATACGACGATATTAAATTAAACAATTATTTAGTCCCGAAACTTGAGTCTTAAAATATATGAACATTCGAATATTACGACGCGTTAAGGGGGTGTACCTACCCTGTTTCGAATTCGAGACGACCTTGAATTATTTTAAAATTAATTTTTTGAATTCAACCAATCAAACGGTAGGTCGTATATCGGTCGGTATCTTACTATGATGATCCAAAAAAGATGTTAGTTATGGTAGTGATCAGTAACTTATATAATATTACTAGCTGTCCCGGCAAACGTTTCTTTGCACTATTATTATATAAAGTATATCGCCCGTATTATTTTATTGAATTAGTGACTAAATAAGTATGGCATCAAGGCAACGTTCATCACTATCCCGTGACCCGCGTCGCATAAACAATGGTCGCTCTTTATAGACAAATAATTTGCAATAAAATAAAATTGCAACTATAATTGAAGATCTAAGCTATCCTATCTGTCAAGTTGGAAAAAAGCACACATAAAAAAAAACATTAAAATCGGTTAAGTAGGAATCCATCGCGGACAAACATCGTGACAGGAGATTTATATATAATATTAGATATTATTTAGTTTGCAATAAGTTACAGGTCCCGTCTGCAAACTAAATTCCTTGTTCGCTGTACTTATCGCTCTATCATCGACATATTGTATGATGTAAGTAATTATAAAATAAATACTTAACGTTACCACAATTTTGTAATAAACATTTATAAACTGGTTAGTTTGTGAGTATCTATTGCATGTTTTTATGCAAAAACTACGGAACGGATTTAAAAAAGGCATGATAGTTTTTTAGACAATGGAACTACTTTTAAATCCCCAACAAATCTATCCGAGGGACACTGTTACATTCTAGTTAAATATATTCCCGAAGCGACTTCGCCTTAAGTGAGTAGAAATTAAGCAATCGTTATTAACATGTGACGAAGAACGCGTCAGCCTAAATCACTCCCCCTCCCGTTCACATCAATAACGTAAGAGCGAGATAGCTGCTCTAATACGACACTTAACAACTTTATTTGTGTAATTATTTAACACTGAGTTACAATGAAAAGTTTATCTTTAGGTTTACAATTATTGGAAATTAGTCCTTTCACCTGATAAAGTTTTTTTTTACAGAGTTGTTAGCTGTCTGTTACGTAAATTGTGATACCAAAAGCGTATGAAAATTTATAATATACATCGAAAAACCTAAGAATGTTTTTTTTTTAAAATTTTGTTCTCTTATTGCATAACACAAAGAAACTACATTGGCGAATTAAAAAAACACAGTTTACATGTATTTCTTCCTTTATACACAATAAAAACGAAGAAAGTAAATTTTTATGCTAGTATAATAATTAATATTTACAACGAAATCTACATAAAACGACTTCATTTTAAAATAAAACGCTTCTCATCTGGAAACACATGCGCCCCGCGACCAACTTTAGCAATAAAATTAAACCGATATACCTATCCTGCAATGAAAAAACTTGAAAACTTTATGAATTTTCCTTGTAAGATTAAATTAAGGAAAATCGAAATCCAAAACATAAGCAGTTACAGATCCTTTTTATTACTCATGTTTTTAAATTTCGACTTTTATTATTCGATTTGGTTACTTAATCATATTTTTAAACGACATCGGTTCTAAATGAAAAAGTTGTTTGAATTAATTTATATGCGACTTATAATTAGCCAAATTTTTTAACACACAGAAAAATTCCATAACAGTGGAATAGGTCAAAATTGAATGGTCAAAGTCACATTACATGAAAGAAGCAAGCTTGGAGCTGCTACAGGCCGTTGGCCGAATTTCACTCCATCCAGCAGCCGGACTTTAGATAATATTATTATTTTTAACAAAAAATTAAAACCGACTTCCAAGGTAAAAACAATAATAACATTAATATGAACTGAAAAGTATTAAATAATTTTTACTATCTAATAGTGCCTTTTCCGAATCGGCTAAACCTCAACTATTTCTGTACTCAATCTTCATTATTTTGAAGTCGGTACCAGATAGCTGAATCTTCAGTCCTCTGACAGAATAAGGGAAAGGCGCTAATGGTAGACACTGAACTAATAGAAGACACTTACCACAAAAATGCTTTAAAAATAAGAATTATTCTAATTATTTCTCAACACTGTAAATTTTATAAGCTTCTTATGCTATCTGTTGATGTGAAAAAATATATTAGGGATGCCTTCGGGAACAAAATTTTAAAATGGGATCAGTTTTCGTAAATGATGTGACCGCGTCAACACGCACCCGGCAATTTCTTAGCAAATAGGTTAAGGAAGGCGAAATTTTGCACGTAAGTTTTGAATACATTTATTAGATTTTTTGTAATTTCTATTGACTTCATTGGATTATTGGTCATGTTGTTTACACTAATTAATGTTTATTTATGATCTTTTATCCATTTTCCCTAACAATATAAAGGGTGTCTACTATTAGTTCTTGAAAATGTAAAAAAACCTAATAGATGACATGGATCTCATCTTTGAGTTTTGCAATACATACTCAAATTATTTTGTACTTCTACTGCAAAAATCATCACTATTCTCTGAAAATATAATTCTATTAACAATCTAAGAACTTAGAACTACTGCACCTAAAAATGGACGTGTCTAATATTAGACCTTGTACTGATCTAAAAATCGATTGCTTTAGTTTTTTAGCAGTAAAAAAAAAGAAAAAGGAGAGCTGAGAAAAGAAAGAAGAAAAAGGAGCATGGAGACTAAAGACTGAAAATAAATTTGCTAGGAAAAAAGACGGATTGCACTCCGGGAATGCCGGCAGAAGTGAAAACTTAATTATTAACGTTGTGCATTTTTTAACCCATTTTTTATGAAAATCGATTAATAAAAAAACGATTTTTTTAATAAATTGAAACCCTTACAATCGATTAAAATTTTAACCCATTTTTTATGAAAATCGATTTTTAAAACATCGATTTTCATAAAATCGATTTTCAAAAGATCGATTTTTAAAAAATCGTTTTTTTTTAATTATTCGAAACCCTTACAATCGCTTAAATTTTTAACCCAATTTTAATGAAAATCGATTTTTAAAATATCGATATTTTTATTAATCGGAACCCTTACAATCGATTAAATTTTTAACTTTTTTTTGCGAAAAACGATTACTAAAAATCGTTTTTTTTTAATTAATCAAAACCCTTACAATGGATTAAATTTTTAACCCATTTATTATGAAAAACGATTTTTAAAAAATCGTTTTTAGGGTTCCGTAGTCAATAAGGAACCCTTATAGTTTCGGCCTGTCCGTCCGTCTGTCCGTCTGTCTGTCTGTCTGTCTGTCTGTCTGTCTGTCTGTCTGTCTGTCTGTCTGTCTGTCCGCGGTTTTACTCAGAGACCTACAAAGCTGTCATTTGGTATGAATACACATATTAATGATAGCAACAAAATATTTTTATGGTACCTCCCCTACACATCAAGCGGGGATGATAATTTTTTTCGCGCCCACTCCATTGTGTGGGGTGTCGTTGAATAGGTTTTTTAAAAATATTGCGAGTATTTATAGATCATTTTCCGATTTAGGGATCCGTTTGTGAAATATTAAGTTTTAAAGTGGAAAAAATCGTTAGAGTCCAGTGTCCGTTCCCTTCTACCAGCTAAACGGTGGGTTCTGGAAATGTGAAAAAATTCACGGGGGTAGGAAATATGCTGAATTTAAAAGGAAAACTATCACGGCTAAGAAAACTTCATAAGTAATTGAGTAAAAGTCGATCAACTAAAAAAAATGTATTCGGCGAAGTAAAAATGGAACTTTTCGTTTAAATTCCTTTGAAAGTAACTGAGATGATAATGTTAGTAGTATAAAACACGCTATATAATATACGTTCATTGACCATATAAAAATTGACAAAAACTAGCGGTACTACGGAACCCTATACTGCGCGTGGCCCGACACGCACTTGGCCGGTTTTTTTTAATTACTTAATCGAAACCCTTACAATCAATTCGAGTTCGAATTCGAGTTCGAGTTCGACACAAAACACTACTCTTCAACCGTCTTACGGTTTTTCCAAGGTTTTTCGATCAGCACGAGAATCTGACGCGAGTTTCACAGTTTTTACCCATCCCACAAAAGTGCTCAACGCCGCTAAAGAAGTTTTCACTTCAAAAATATGAAAAATAAAAATAAAAGGAAAGATAGTTTCAGCATGGAAGAAGAATGAATAGAATCTGAAGACAACGTGGATAATATTTCTGATGCATGTAGTGACTATGATGAAGTAAATTAAATCTTTTGAAAAATGGCAAATAAAGACCTAATTTAATAGAAAAAAATATGTAAAATGTAATGTATTGTTCTATGTCAACTATTAGTTCATATTGGTGTCTACTATTAGTGATGTTCGTTTTTTGTGATGTCATCTATTAGTGCTTATGACTAAGTTTACAAAAAGACCAATAATATATTTTTTAATTGATTTGTCAGAGAACAATTATAATAGTTTTATTTTGTAAGAGTTACTGAAGACATGGAACAAGTTATCAATCCTTTATTTTTATAAATTATATATTTTATAACATTCAAATGTTGCATGTTTCCTTATAGTGTCTGCCATTAGGTCTTCTCCCTTATTTGAAACTTTTGGAACTGGCACCGACTTCAAAATTATGAAGATTGAGTACAGAAATAGTTGAGGTTTAGCAGATTTCGGAAAAAGGCACTATTAGATAGTAAAAATTATTTAATACTTTTTAGTTCATATTAATGTTATTATTGTTTTTACCTTGGAAGTCGGTTTTAATTTTTTGTTAAAAATAATAATAATTTCACTCTTTTTAGTTACACTAGTAGGTAAACCTTCGCGTATATTTTACGTATCTTATTACAATTTGTTAAGAGTCACAATTCACACTCACAAAATAATATATTACTTATCAGTGAAGTGAACATATTGTGCTAAGTAATTTAACAATTTTAATGCTTCAAGCTCCAAGCGGTCACCGGCGATTGCGATAACAATATTTCTATTGTTATCGCAATCGCCGGTGACCGCTTTTCCACGATCGAAGGATCTATCAGATAAAAAATTGTATAAACTTGCAAAGGGTGTAGCGTAGCTACTCATAATATATAATATTATCATAATTATTGACAGCTGTTCTTGTAAATTGTAATCAAGAATTCAATTTCAAATCGATACTTAGTGCGCCATCTATCGATTAATAAGTATAACTAATTAAAAAGACACTAATGACTTTGTTTTGTTTAAATACTCTTTTTAAAATAACTTTATTTTAATTCTATTTGTCTATTAAAATTTTATAAAGTAGTTAGTAAAGTATTCGATCTATATATTATAAATTAGTAAAGTATATTCGATCTGTCATCTGCCGCCACGCGCCGCGCGGCGGCGCGGCGATGCCGTCGCCTCCGCGGCGCTGACCGCCGTGTATTAAACAAACAGGTGTTGTTATACAGTACATAATTATTATTATTATTAGTATATCCATACCTATGCCTTGTACTATTATCTATTCTGTGCCATGAGACATTGGTGACCTTAATACGACGTGGTAATGATGATGACGATGATGATGATTATGATTATGATGATGAATATGAATTGCATAGTAGCATATGCTTTCTGTTCTTAAAACAACGCTGAAACTCCCAAACGTGTATCTATAAGGAGTCAGGAGTTCTCTCAGCATCTTCGAAACCATGGTATATCTTGACCCAATATTTGACTTTTTGGTAGCATATTCTTAGTACACTTCACATAAAACCAAAATCACCATATGTTTCCATGTAAATTTCGAGGAGTTCCCTCGATTACTCCTGGATCCCATCATCAGGTCATCGCTTTTGTGGACATGGTACCAAATTGGAGTGAAACCAAATACAACAAAACAAAAATTTCGAAAATCGGTTCAAAAAAAAAACCACAGCCGAACATATAACCTCCTCGTTTTTTGGAAGTCGGTTAATGACAAACACAACATGTCCCCAAATTAAACACCTCATTATTTAAGTTTCTAGTATAAGTTTGTCCATTGTGCTGCTGAAAAACTGTGGAGATGTCGATATTAATCCTTTGATCGCGGATTCTTTGAAATCTATGGTTATTCTATTGTTGTCGCGTTCACCGGTGCTCTTATGGGGCTTAAAGGATTAATAACCATATTATAAAGCGTAAAAAATATAAACGTAGAATATTACGAGTATAATCATTTTCTAGATAACCCCTCAACTGTTGACCACGCTCTAGGAGGTCGATGTCAAAAATGCGCGCATCTGTTGACCGCGGTCCTGGAGCTCGATTATCACCTTCATGTTTTATTTTAACCACAGTATATCGTAAACTATATCTTTACCGCTCTAACTTGCACAAAGTGTACTTAATATAATAAAGACGGGCTATAATCACTTCTAATGGCTCTAAAACAAACTTATGACGATTTCTAGAAGTTTCAAACTTGACCCTTGTCTTAATATATTTTTTTTTGAGGATTTTTGTTTTTTGTAAAGCTTGTGGGTTGAAAAAATTTTATGGAGAAGTGTGTTTTCCTTGTTGATGAATGTTAAATAACGTATATTTATGTAAATTTAATAAAAATATTTTAAATATTTTTTAATTTTTTTTATTAAAAGGACAAAAAACTATTTTTTTTTGTAATTACGATTTCAAATTAAAATTAATAAAACTTACTATAGCAAAATTGGATTAATTTATTTTTATTATCTCAGCTTTATTCATACAGATTCCAATGACATAGTTATAATATGCACCCCCTAAGGAATTTTAGAGTTATCGTCATTTTAACGCGTCACGCGTGAACATCCAGAAGTAGCCCCACAGATGCGCATTTTTTTTCAATATGGCCGCCACAGCTGAAGGGATAAACTCTGACCCGGGAAAGGGAAGGCTTAAGTGTTTTTCTATTGTAAATTAATTAATAATGAATCGTTTAAGAACGTTGTTACCCAACCACCTGCTTCTAGTTGATACACAATATTAACCCTTAACTGTAGTCGTGGGTCCACTGGACCCATGGTGATTTTTTAAACAAGCACTAGTAGCGCTGTGGGTGATGGAGTTCCCCGCGCACCTCAGTACCTTTCGACACTAAGCCGGTGAGTACTCAGAGAGACAGACGTATTTCGCACGCTACTCCAATGGTAAGTAAATGATTATACATGGGTCCATTGGACCCACGACTATAGATACGTATTTTTTATAATTCTTGTTTTGTAGTTGTTTGTATGTTAAATTTCAGTTTTCATCATGGAAAAAAATAAAAATATGTCAACCAATCGCGAAGACATAATAGAGCAATGACTGAATGCTGATTTAAGCAGTGATGAAGAAGAAAATTCGGTTTCTGTGAGAGATGCTCTAAATACTCACCCTGATAATGAGTTTTCTGATAATGACGAAGATTTTGAACAAAAGGAAGAGGTGCTCATTCTGCAAGCCTGCTAAGAGAGCTAAGACTGTTCACTTATGTACTATTAAGTGCCAGCAGCCTATTTGCATCACATGTGCAAAAGTTGTTTGCAGTACTTGCATGTTTGTAAGTAGGCTAAATGAAACTTGTGTCAAAATTTTTGTTTTAAAATTTATTTCTTTATTTTTGGTATGGTTTTAGAAAACATATCTTTTTATTATATAAAATATTTTTTGTTTTTACTTGGCGACCAGTATTATATTTTTTATAATTTTTTTTCATAAGCTTGTTTTTAGATTAAGGAAACCTGAACTGATTGTAAAAAGTACAAATTAATGTTAGAAAAGTATGTTTCTATTGTTGATTTTTTAAAACACTATGTTTGTTATATAATATATAATAAAGCTAATAAACATTTTATTCATTATTCGGGATACTTTAATTTTTATTGCCTTTTAAAAATACATGGGTCCAATGGACCCCACAACTATAGAAACGTGATTATTTTTCACCACTGTAGTTAAGGGTTAAGGATGTTTTCACAACGGCTTAGCTTACATAATGGTCTACTTTAAAATTTCGACATCAACTACCTTATTTTTTTCACATCATGGCAAAACAACAAAGACTAA
Organism: Polyommatus icarus; assembly: GCA_937595015.1. Taxonomy (NCBI): domain Eukaryota; kingdom Metazoa; phylum Arthropoda; class Insecta; order Lepidoptera; family Lycaenidae; genus Polyommatus; species Polyommatus icarus. The sequence continues at coordinate 6,669,447 of OW569324.1, read as the reverse complement.
CAAAACTAACTTACACATGACTCTATCATAATATTAGGTCCTGTGTGTCGAGTTCCCCAGTCACTTCATTGCAGTCTGACAAAACTATCCGTTTACAGACAATTTATCATAGTCATAGTCATAATAATATACTCATAGTCATAATTTTCTATTAGTCGCAATAAAAACGAGAGTGCATCATCAGCGCAATAACCTATGACGCAGCGTGTTCAAACTCAAAAATTGAAATTAGCCTTACAACGGACGGTACGATTTACGAATGCTGAGTTAATTCTGCCATCTTACAATAGTATCGGCATCTACACCCCTGTACAGTTCGAGTTACGTCGAGAGAACTAATTGCTTCAACTAACCGAACGGCGCGGTAAATAACTCGATATGCGTAATTGTAACGTTTAAATCACTCCCTCCGACGCAGCGATACGCGGCGCTTGCCGCGGCAAAGAAAAGGCCCCTCTTCAGGTTAGGCTGGATAACATGCACAATCAATGATATATATTAATATAATAATAAATTGTATACAGTCATATTTGTAATTACTTGGGTTGGTCCATCATGGATTAACATACAGAAGCTGCATCGAATTAAGACCCAATTTCACCAACGTCTTAACAGCTTGTTAAAATATCATGTCTTCTCTTTCATTCATATGAATGACAGAGGTAACGTGATATTAATTCGAGCTATAACTTTAACAGTCGTTAGTAAAATTGGGCCTTGTCTAAAATCAATTATTTACTTTCGGGAACCTATTTGCTTTAGCGAACTGCTAGTCGGTATAGATCGCTAAAGCAAATAGCGATCTACCGACTAGGTCACTAGCAGATCGCGATCTTCAAGCTTCTGAAGATCGTCATTTTGCCAAAAATAGTTTTTCGCATTGCGTCCTTACATAATATTATGTGAAAATAAACTGTAAAAAAGGGGAGAAATAAAATAATTTACTACACAATTGCATACATGATACAGTCTTCGTTTTTGGGCTGATTTATCCGAATGGCTCATTTAAAAATGCACTCGCGAGTCGCGACGTTCCAATGTGAAAATTGTGAAAAGAACATAAAGAGACTAAAATATTTTATACAACTTCAATCAAATAATATATTATTTTTATCAAATTTTAGTATTACATTGGAATACTAGTAACTTGTAACAAGTAAATACCGCAGTGAGGTCATTAAGCTCGTATCAGGAGCCCAGGACGACCTTTTCTAATACATTTTTAATATTCACAAAACGGTAGCACTAAAAAGAATATTTTACGACTATCAACAGGTATATTTGTCTACAATATTTTGTCTGGAGCGTCCTAAAAAATAGTTTTTTATTTCTTCGTAGTGTTCGTAGTGCAAGAGGCGGAGGTGTTTTTAGGTTTGGATAATTAACAAAATATAATAGTGTTTTTTAATGGAATAAATGATAAGATTTTATATAGATTTATTATTCGTAGACTTTAATCGATTGAAAAGGTTTGTTTATTTTATACTATCAAATATTCAGTAAACAAAGTCTTTCTAAAGAAAAAGACTTTCAAAAAGTTATACGTTACTGAAAATCATCTGATCGAAAAAAGCTATTGTAACCAAAAGTATAGGAAACCAAGTACTTTTTAGAACTTACTGACTTGGAAAGAGAATGGATATAAAAATACATAGGTACGGGTACAAAGAAAAAGGGAATGTTGATGATATAAGATACAGATTTAAAATAATTATGTATAATGATTATTATTTATTATTATCTAAATCATACTCGTATTATGCTGTATTATATATGATACAAAAACACAAATATTTAATGTATAAAAAATAATATTATGTTTACCATGTAATATTCCAAATTCTTATTCCTAGACTAGTTGTAATAATTTTTGTTACTTTTCCAATGAGGTACGATTTCTTTCAAATGTTCTGGAGTTATTAAGTACTTATAATATCGATTTATATAAAACTCAAAGGTGTCTGACTGACATGGTGATCTATCAACGCACAGCCCAAACCATTGGACGGATCGGGCTGAAATTTGGCATGTAGGTAGATGTTATGATATTATTTTGATTCATTCTTCACCCAAGGGGATAAAATAGGGGATGGAAGTTTGTATGAAACTTTGTTAATTTCAAACCGATCGGGCTGAGACTTTGATATCTTTTAACAATAACACTTTACGCGAGCGAAGCCGCGGGCAAAAGCTAGTTTTATTATATAAGCTAAGGTTCATTAGGCTACAAAAACGCAAAATTCCATTAGGGTCTCGATAACAAATCCGATAGGGGAACACGACAGGACTGCGCAAATGCACCCAGCTCTTAGAGCATAATGAAAGATTGTCCTGTTGTGTCCCGTCTGAGGTCTGCGATGAATGGACTAACATTTTTTTATGCTCCGCCAACCCTTTTGTGTATTGTAATGACAGTCTAGAGTTTTTTAAAATATAAGAAATCACGAAAACAACAAACGACTCCAACTCACGTTTATGTGTATCATACATGAGCAAATTGAATGAGAAGAGAATATTATTATTTTACATTTATAATGTATTTGTTTACGAATAGAAGTTTACGTAGTATTTTATTTTAGTTTCAATTATATTAATGGAGGTGAATATTACCCATACTCTACATTATCACGGTAAAGACAAGGATGTGTATTATAATTTGAGCACCCGCCAAAATTAATAGTAAAATAGAAGGAAATTTTGTACAACAAATTCTGGTACCGAATTTTACGTAACTACATTACACAATACGCTAATTGAATAGTGTATTTGAATGAAGATTTCCGTGGCTTGTAACCTGTTCATACCAAGTACTCGAATAAAAAACCACTCAGTGATGAAACTGCGAAATCATTTCAGTTGGCCATTAACAGCATTTCCCAGCCGCAGTTAACGCCACAAAAAGGAATATTAAAAAAATCACCCGCCTTTTTTCCAAACTAAAGGATAACTAAAAATGTCTGTGTGTTCGTAAAAAAGCAAGTATTTTTCTCATTTGTTGATGCGCATTTTTAATCTGAAATCGCCCGCGGGCTCTCATTGTGCTGGACCGCTCTTTGTTGTAGCAAACCATAAGACAAAAAAACCCACAATATATCCCATATTGTGGGTTTTTTGTCTTACGGGATGGGATTACACGGATAGATGGCATGGCTTTGATTACACCGTACACGTCGATGACCGTCACGGGTACAAGAAAACTTTTCCTACATACAAAGCTTCTGTCAACATTCTACACTCTACGTCATGCAGTCTTTGCAATCATTTACACTGCTATATAACATTGTTCGTACCTAGTTCCTAATTAATGCTATATATGTAATATATTATATTATCTACATATACCTAGCACGTATGGTGCGAAAAACGCTTCCAATATATATCTTATTCTTATATAAAAAAAATTGTCACACTAAAACTCGAGAAAGGGTGGTACGATTTCCAAAATTTTAGTCTTAAAATATTTTTAGAAGTCAAAGGAAAGTTCATATAAGAAGGGAAGTGATACGAACTCCACTGGGTTTTTTGTGGTTCATCTATTCTAGTATAAAATAAGTAGTTAAACCCCGATTATATAAAAACAATACAGCAACAAATAGGTGCATTAAAATGACAGGAGAAAAGAGTTGTCTGTTGTATCCCGCGCCAGGGCCCACAAATCACGGGAAGCTGCCAGGGATATAATACTGCCTTAAGACCGGAAGATGATTTGTGTCGCGTCTTACACTCTACAGGGTGTTTAGACACTCAGGCTGGTATAAATAGTCAGTACTTAAGATGCGACCCGGTCTCAAGACGCGGTTCGGCTCTGTGATTGGTCCAAATTTTGACAGCTAACCAATCACAGAGCCTGAACCATGTCTTGAGACCGAGGTGCATCTTGAGTGCCAGCCCATATTTATACCGGCCTTAGACTGTTACCTATGATAGTGAAACAAAAAATGTAAAAAATCCATACTTCTATGGATTACACATTACATCTTCCAGTAATTTTATAAAAGGAGTTGAACATAAGTTGTACATTTTCTCTGGTCATTGTCCTTCAAAATAAAAATGAAAGGTAATCGAAGGTAAAAACTTAAAGTGAACGTGACGTGTAAAAAAAATATTGACCTAAACCTAACGGCTTCAAAAGTCTATAGTACCTACCTATGAAATGTAAGCATAAATATCAAGAAACAGAAACAGAAATCTAAAAATATCATAAAAATCTTTGTTTCAAATAGAAACACTCTGTACGCAGAGCGTATCCGCCAATTGACTTCCATTACACCTTTGAACGTATATTAATATTTATTGTTTCGAGGGTAGAAAATAATTCGCATCCTATTAAAACAATACCCCTTAACACTATCGACTTAAGGTTCAGTATAGCCAACTGAATATCGCGTACTCAACTACAGTTAAAAGCTTAGAAAAAGCTTAGAAACATGTTTTATTAATATTTGTGGTTTACTGGGGTCGACTATTTATAGGCCGCGTCGTATTGGAATCTATTTCTGCATCTTTACATAATATTATTTTGACACATAGGTGCGAGTTTCTTACGCCGGTTCTTCTCGCCGGGATAGTTCCCGAACCCGTGGTAGGCACCAGTAGTATCAACATTCTGAAAGTATTTTTTTAAAATCGATTCAGAATTAAAACAATTTTTATTTATTTTATTATTTATAGTTATGGTTCGTAGATCTGGTTATATTCCATCCATACTTACTAATATTATAAATGCGAAAGTGTGTCTGTCTCTTCTTCATGCCCAAACCACTAAACCGATTTCGATCACGCGAAAGGTCATAGGATATTTTTATCCCGGAAAAATTTACCATTCTTGCGCGATAAACGAATTTTGACGCAACCGAGTTGCAGGCATCATCTAGATTCTAGTATATTTTATTTGGAAAATTGCCTTTTCTGACTATACGAGTACTTCGATCGTTTTATTACCTTGGAATAGAATCAATTGAAAAAACTTTTTGTAAAACAAAATTCATGTTCGACCATTTTTCTGTGGCCAGCAAATCTTTGTTGGGCAAGAATACTCGGGCAACAAATATTCGTTTACGAGTCCTGCCTCCGTAATTTAGCCGCCTAATACATCAGCGTAGCGGCGAGGAGCGAGGGGCGGAGAGAACAATACCGCGGGATAAAGAGAAAAAAATAATAGGTTATGCGATGTCGTCTGGGAACCGCGCGTACACTTGCGAACACAACGTTTTGAAATTAAATAATTGGCGAAAAAAGTAAAAACTTCTTCAGCAGCGTCGGGTTTTTTTGGGATTAGTGAAAATGTAAAACTCGCGTCACAACACGCTACCTGATCTAAAATTCGTATAACGAAGGTTGAGAAGATCACTGATGCGACGTAGGACAGTAAATAATATCAACTCCTTTTTCACCGCACGATGAAAATTTATACTCCTGAGCTGCTGTTTCATTTACACGTCTGAATAGAAACTATAGATTTTTAGACATTTTATTAAAAAGAAACAATATCCCTAGACTATGTTGAGGAGTGTATTTTATCAAGGTACCAGATAATATTAAAATATGTGTGAATAAGAATTTATAAAATATTTTAAAATTATACTTTTGTCAGTGACCGTACGCAAAGCTGGATTTCGAGTGCTCTCCAACAGAAGGGACGGAATGAACATACCATCGAAACTCGAATGTATTTCATTTTAAAATTCAATCGAGTATTTAAAATTAAATACATTTACGACAGAACATTGAATGAGTAATTTTTTATGAGGCTAATCAATGCCCATTTTTAGGGTTCCGTACCCAAAGGGTAAAAACGGGACCCTATTACTAAGACTTCGATGTCTGTCCGTCTGTCCTTCTGTCTGTCATCAGGCTGTAACTCAAGAACCGCTATAGCTAGACTTCTGAAATTTTCACAGATTATGTATATCTGTTGCCGCTATAACAACAAATACTAAAAACAAAATAAATTAAATATTTAAGGGGGGCTCCCATACAACAAACATGATTTTTTTAATATTTTTTGCTCTTAATCAATAACGGCAAGACATTGGCAATTGTAATGTTCACAAAATAATTAATTGTATTTGTACTTTAATAATTAATAATAAAATTAAATAATTAAGGGGGGCTCCCATACAAAAAATACAATTTTTAGGCTATTTTTGCTCTGTACCGATACGGAACCCTTCGTGCGCGAGTACAACTCATACTTGGCCGATTTTTATAAAAAATATTTCACAAACGAATTACCTGTCAAAAGTCACCGATATACTAAAGCAGCGGACCTTGAATAATTTCATCATATTAAGCTACGTAATTATTTTTTATACATTTGTATATTGCAATAGTTTAACAGCGTACAACGGCATTAGTCTTAGATGTCTTAACTTAGAAACAAGACGTAGTATATTATTATGCTCAGCACTCGCATTTTGCATTAACCCAACTGAGGAGTGATTACATGATTTCCCAAAGTTAAAGTAATCGAAAAAGTTATCGAAAATTATTTTATGAAACTTTTGAGAGCTTTCACAGGTTTCACATTCATTCGATACATTGTGTCTGTGAGTTCTTGTACGTAATCGTAGCTACAAGAACTCATGCATGTCCTTCTGATCTTCAAATGAGCATAATCCTAGCTGTACAATAGAATGTTTACAGCCGAGTCGAACTCACTCCTAACTCGAATGAAAATCGATTCAATCTCTTTGCCCGGTTCAACCAATGATAGTGGTCGGGGGCGTTTGATTGATAAAAATAAGTCCCCGAACACTGAATCAAAGGGTTTACGTCTTAGTGACAAAATAACATATCTTGTTTAGTCGGAAATCTATCGGGGGCGATGTTTCAGGGCGGCGCGTGACATGCCACGAAATATTTCTCCCCAGACGTTCGACTGTCATAAAAACCAATATGGCCGCCCAATGATTTATATATTTCCGGTTTTTGTAGCTGTTGCAATGATGATGTTATTAGATAAATTGTATGAAGAGAAGAACAATAATAAAACAGTAACCACTTTACTAATAAAATATTTGCAAGGATTAGTTTTTGTTGCCGTACTTTGGTCTGTCAAATAATAATAATTAACAAATTAATTATCTTTCTCCACCGCACTTAATAAAGATAGCAGCATAGTTTACCCACTATGTACACAATATGATAACACTAAGAAAAATAAATATAAATTAAAAAAAAAAAAACTTACCGTGTAACCAAATTCATTTTTATCCGGAGCTGAAATAAAGTGGAAAATAAATTAAAATATGTGCATCAAAATCTATTAAATCGTAGAATTACTATATTATATTATGTGTTTGCTACATACCTGCAGTATAAATGGGAAACTGATAGTCATCATATAAGATTTTTTCTCTGTATCTCCTGTAATCAGAAATATTGTTATTTATCAGCCTGTTTTTATTTTACTTAAGATTTCTTAAACGTTGCACTGTGATATTTAAGAAATCTTAAGTAAATCTGTAATGATTAAAGTCTCTATTTCTATATTAAAAACCATAACAATATTTCACAATTAATTTTAAAATTAATACTAGCGACCCGCCCCGGCGTCGCACGGGTATAAAATATATAGCCACTAAAAAAATTATGCCTATAGCCTTCCTCAATAAATGGGCTATCTAACACCGAAAGAATTTTTCAAATCGGACCAGTAGTTCCTGGGATTAGCGCATTCAAGTTAGCCCTTTCAAATAATTTCCCCTGTTTTTTCCACATTTTCCTCTATTTCTTCGCTCCTATTAGTCTTAGCGTGATTAAATATATCCTATAACCTTCCTCGATAAATGGGCTATCTAACACTGAAAGAATCATCAAAATCCGTTGCGTAGTTTTAAAGATTAAAGGGAACAAAGGGACATGAGGAAAAAAAAAGCGACTTTGTTTTATAATAAGTATAGACATAGATAGATAAAAAAATAAAAAAACAAAGTCACTTTTAAGTGTAGAAGAAGGTGAAAATGTATTTATATTAGTCTGTGTGTTACCTATTTACAATTAAGCTACTGCACCGATTTCGATGAAATTTGGTATAATTCCAAATCCGTACTAATATTATAAATGCGACCATGTGTATGTCTGTCTGTCTGTTATCTCTTCAGCTTCACGCCCACACCGCTGAAACCGATTTTGCTGAAATTTGGCACGGAGATACTTTGAGTCCCGGGAAAGACATAGGATACTTTTTATCCCGGAAAATGTACGGTTCCCGCGCGATAGACAAATTTTTGGGCATCGGAGTTCCAGCTTTATCTAGTCATTTAATATAACTTACCTTCCTCCAAAGATATCGTAATCATCACTCTGCCTCTTCCCCTTGGCTCTATGCATCTTCATGCTATCGTCTACTGTCGTGTCACTAGTTGAGGACATCACTCTGAACACCAGCAGCAGACCAGCCACTATAGTCACCAGGAAGATGAGGGCGAAACAGCCGGCGCAAGCGTACTCTGAGCCGAGAAGCTTTTTTAATCTGAAAAAAAAAGTTTTTTTATTATTTAGAGTCCAGCAAGACAATTAATAGTTTATTCCTATAATAACAAAATTAGGATAATAATTTAGTTATGATGATGATACAATGGATGATACAAAAATCCTGAATACTCATTTCAAAATTATTTAGAAGAGTTATTTTACAACGCGTAACCACGTAAAAAATCCCGCAGGTAGATACTCAACATTTTCTAACACTTAGGCTAGTTTTAGAGTCACGCTAACCACCTCGCTGAGCGCCGATACCGAAATGTATGAAACGCGTACGCGTTATTCAAAAACGGATCCTACAATTTCATACATCTCGGGCCATTAGCGCCGACGGTGCGCGCGCAGTCAGCGTGACTCTAAAATCAGCCTAAGAGCAGACGTACACATTGGGCGTTTTGAAGCGCGCGCTTTGCCATCGCGCGGGCGCGCTTGCATGTGTACGCTTCAATAGAATCCGGGGTTCTTAAGGCCGTCCCCGAGCAAACGACCTTGGCCATACATTTGCCGCGTTGCCGAGATCGCACCAATACACTATTTTTTTTACTTGTCTTAGTTCAAAATTGACTTAAAAAAAATTTGAAACGGGGAATATGTAGTTTATGATATTGTCGATCTATTGGCGTGAGTTTCAAATAAAAGTAATTTGTAAATACTAAAGAGATGCTGAATGTATTGAATGTATTGAATTTTAATGAATTGGATTTACTTTGGAACCTGATATCATGAGTATGATAAACAAAAATAGAAAATTTAAAACGTGGAAAGAATTGTTGAGATACTGGAGATTATTGCTGTATTTTTATTATAACTCTGTAGCTTTCAAATCATGAGTTTATAAGGCTCTAAATTTGGTAAATTACGGATTCTCCGTAGAATGCCCGCTTCAAAACGCCCAATGTGTGTGTACCTACCAGCTCTAAACGTAGCCGTACATCAGTTCTCCATAGTCAACTCTAATTTGAGCCTATCAAAACTGAAAATTCAAATCAAGATTGAGTGATTGATTGATTGTTTGATCTTGCAAAAAAAACTTACGCACAAGATACACGTGAAGGCGACTCTTTGAGTTTATCTTGTCGATCCTGCAACATATTTTATAACTTGAAGTAAGCTGCCTTTTTTCTTTAAAAACTAGACTGTTGTTACTTATATTTACTTTTGTTTATAACATGTTTATTTTATACATAAATTTTTGTTATGCAATACTAAAATTGTGTTCATGTAAAATTTAAATTTGTGTTAAAAATTTATATTAACAGATAGGATTAAAATAATAGAAAGAGTAATAATTAAGTGGTACGTAAGAATTAAAAAGGCTTACTCTATGCCAGCCATTTTTAGTTTCTCCCTCGTAAGTCTGAAAAAGAAAACACTTATAATTAATCGAAGTTTCTCAAATTGCCTATTTATTTTTTATGTATTATCCAAAGTAAAGTTTATCATATCATTATGCATGATATAGTGCAGCCTTTCCCAAACTGTGGAACCCAGAAAAAAATGAGAGCGTTGTGTAGAGGCTTGGGGGGTTGATTTGTAATTTCATTTCATCTGGATTAATTTAAATTGAAACAATGGACGAAAACGCTAAGACTTATTTTGTTCTAGAAGTGGGCAGTAGACAAAATAAGTTTGGAAACCCCTGATATATTGGATACCTCAAAAACATCTTGCCGCCCATAGTCAAATCTTTCCTTATCCTGAACTGCAGTGCTTGACTTTCGTTTCGGCTGTTGAAATCTCTCTGTACTGCTAGATTCATAGAGATCCTAAAATGAAACACGTAATTTTTTATCATAAAATGCTTCTGGCCCTTTTCATTAAAAAAAAACTCACCTGAGCAATTTTGGATCTGGATTCGGAATATTTCTTCTTCTTCTCTTTTTGTTTCTGTTTCAGAAGCCTAATTTTTTCAGGATCACTAAAATGTATACAATAATGAATAATGGGATGAGAATGAAGATTTTGCTTGAAATAAATACTGTAATACTTAGTAGGTACCACGACATTCACTACAACGTATTAATTACTATAATATATAATAAAAAAGTATTTAAGGATAAGTGTTACTTACAGATCTTTCCGCTCCATCAGTTTGAACACCTTCAGTTTCGGACACTGTGTGACTTTGTTAGACTTTCCGTTATCACTGCAACTTAAATAAAACAATAATAATATCATTAAGTTGGTCTGTAAATATATTTTGTAAAAGAGTTCTGCATTTAAACAAAAAGTATAGTATGTAAAAATATCCACAGCCGAACATATTATAACCTCCTCGTTTTTTGGAAGTCGGTTAAAAATACGAGACGACGCGATGTTTAAATATGATTTTCTGAACTCTGTTTAAAAATTATTATTCAGAAATATATGGATAAGCGTCCATATCTTGAATATGTATTTTAAATACCGTATTTGTTTTATTAACCTTTCACGACTCAATCCCATAATCTGCTACAAAAATAAATCATTTCTTAAAATCTTGCGGAAAACGCTAAATTAGATCAAAACGATTCTTTCATTAACTGACATTTACTTGAAAGATTATTCTTTTTAATAAAAAAAAACATACAGCTATGACTTCCTCTTTGCCCATACAAACCTAGAAAGGTGAAGTGTCCGTGTCAGTCCGTGTAGTATGTAGTGTGGTGTCACCTTTAAGACTAGGGTTACACGATCAGTCTGGCATCAGTTCAGTTCATCAATCTCAGACTGACGCCAGAATGATGGCCGAAAAGTACATAAAAGAATTATTAGTCCGTCAATCATACGGTCACACGATCATTCTTTCGTTAGTCTGAATCAAAGAGGAAAATAATACACGTGGTCTGAATAACTCATGGACTGACCAGGACTGACCAGACTGACCGTGTTACTCTAGTCTTATACTAATAAATATTTTTTTACTATACTCAATCTTTTAATGGTAAATATAATCCCACCAAAAACATACCTGTTAAAATAGGGCCTAGTTCCTATAGGCTAACTGTTGGTCTAAAAAAAGAGTTGAAATCCAATCCAATGCCAAGTTCAGATGCACTTCATCGATCATAATCATCTTCATCAACAGCCTGATCCATAATACTTCTAATTTAAACTTGGCAGGTTATTTAAATTCTATTAATATTATCTAATTATATAATTAATCAAGTGTAACGCATAGCACAAAAACCTGCCAAGTTCAAATTTAGAAGTATTATGGATCAGGCTGTTGATGAAGATGATTATGATCGATGAAGTGCATCTGAACTTGGCATTGGATTGGATTTCAACTCTTTTTTTAGACCAACAGTTAGCCTATAGGAACTAGGCCCTATTTTAACAGGTATGTTTTTGGTGGGATTTCAATACTTTTTTTCAAGAAATCCCACCTATGTTTTCTTTTTGTGCTACGCCCGATATAAACAATACTTTCAATAGATGCCTCATTATATCACTGGTACATAAGAATTTTTATCTAAAGTTCATAAATGAACTGACTCACGCTTGACGATTTCTCAAATTTCTTAATTTATCGTAACACATACATAATAATATAACACACGACCTGTGTGCTAAATTTCATAACGCTAGGACATTTGGAAGTAGCCTCTAAAGTTCATAGATCGGCCGACTCACGCTTGACCGATTTCTAAAATTTCTTAATTTTTTGTTAATCTACATTTAACACATGACCTGTGTGCCAAATTTCATAACGCTATGACATTAAAGTTTGTATGGGCTGTAGATGGGCCGACTCACGCTTGACCGATTTCTAAAATTTCTTATTTTTTTTAATCTACATATAACACACGACCTGTGTGCCAAATTTCATAACGCTAGGACAATTGGAAGTGGTCTCTGAAGTTCGTAGATGAACCGACTCACGCTTGACCATTTTCTACAATTTCTTAATTTTTCGTTAATCTACATATAACACACGACCTGTGTGCCAAATTTCATAACGCTAGGACAATTGGAAGTGGCCTAGAGGTTTTGATTACCGGTCAGTGAGTGAGTGAGTGAATGAGTGAGTGAATGAGTGAGTCAGTGCCAAAATAAGCTATTTTTACAAGGACATATCTCAGGATCTACTGAAGCTATATCTATGAAATTGGGTATACTGCTTAAGTACTCGTAAATAATTACGTAGGTATAATTTTATCTTTGCACTCGCAATAGACACTGAGCTACAGGGGGGTCAAAAGTACGTCGAAACGGTTCGTGTAAATAGTGCACGGCATGCGCGCGGCCTGCTGGAACTAGGCTTGCGCACTTCCGTGCGCTTTGATCTAATAATCTACCTAATTTACCTTACTTTTTCGCTATATTCAAGATTTAGGTTATAAACCGAAAGCAATATGGTATTAATATAATAAGCTAAAGGTAGCACCTTTATGGTGGCTTTTTAAGGTGGGTAAATACCGTGAAAGTGCCGCCCATTTATTTCAGCATAAGCACGTCTATGTTACTGAAATTAATCGTTTATAACATGTTTATAACCGACATACAAGAAAATAAATGTCGATAAAGAATAATATCATATATTTGCAGCCAGCATGTGGTTCTGTATAGTATTAACAAATTATAAATAATATGTATTTTATCATTAAACGAAGTAGCAAAGTATAAATGATTCTTTCTGCTTACTAAAAATTAAGCCTTTTATTATACTCGTTATAATGCTTAATATCTACCCAATACCTAACGTAATGATTAGGTTGTTACGAGAACAAGTAATGTAGGTGAACAAAATATAGCTCCTCATGCAATTAATGATTTAGGGCATCAGAAGTTTTTATATTTTAAAATAAATATTTCAAAAGAAGGTAAATGAATATTTAAAATACATTAACCATATTATATTATACTCATCATTTAAAAAGTTGCGTTCTAGAAGATTTTCAGAATCTCAAAAATATTCAGATACAAATGAAAAATATTAATCAAACGCAAAAGCCACGACGGCACCGAACATACGTTAATAAATAATGAGTTTGATACAAAAGTAAATATAATTTATCTTCCATGGGATCTCTAAAAATTCTTTCAAAGTATCACTCAGAGAAATTGCGTGCGCCGGCACGTTATAGGTCTGAGCAGCAATAAAAGTATATTTGATGTTACTTGTGCTGGGAAATAATTGCCAGAGACGTATTTTACTGAACCCACGAGGATACCTTTATTTTAACCAACTGTGTAGTGTGTGTATAGTTGTGTTAGTCTATCCTTTTAGCCACGAAATGTGTCTTGATCTGAAGATATTACAAATCAGAAACTTGGATCTTTGTAATAGATCAAAATATGGATGACAAGATTAATTGCACAATACATCCATACTAATATTAAAATTGCGAAAGTTTACATAGGATACTTTTTATGGTTGGCATGGTTAAAATGTATGGTTCCCACAAGAAAACGAATTTTGGCGCAACGGAGTTGCAGGCGTCAAGTAACTAATACTTACTTTCAAATAAACGAAAAATAATGAATTTTATTCATTTTAATAAGCAGCATTCACAATAACATAATGTTTTAAGTTTTGCATGTCCTTTACGAGTTTGGTTATCTTAGGACTTTTTCAACCCTCAACATTCTCCCCTTACCAATAAGTGCCTTAACCCCAAGGTCATAGAAACTGCTAGATATATAGTTATAGGCCGTAATAAAGTAACAATTTAACCCACTAGGGTAAACAAATGCGAGGGAACTACAAAAAGGGAGAGGTACTATGTTTTATTTCGGGTATCCTATTCGATATTTCCAAGTAGTTTTTATAGAAAAACTAGACTGCTAAGTCACATGATTAAGCTTTACATTAACCAGGTAATTTAACATTGAAGTTCATTATAACTTTACTATGATACATGATATTCAATTTGCAATAGTATAATATGGTTGCAAGTTTAAAGACGTCGGTGCAAAATGTTATGTGTACTTAAAACTCCCTCTCTCATCTAGTACTTTTCTTACATTAAGTATTTGTTTTTTAACCTGCATTATTTACCTTAGTATACATTGTGTGTGTACTGATCGTTTAAACTAAATCACCAAATAAAATTAAGGCCGCAAATATCCTTTACGCCGTACTCAAATAAGACTCTACAATAAATTAAGTTAAAGATCGGTAAAACGGAGACACCGACATTGATGTCAAAAGTCATTTCGGCCCGCAATAAAAAAATACACGTACACTTACATAAAAAATGTAGTAAGAAAAAACATATACCAAATGGATTTACACGGTAATTCCGGCGCGAAATTATAGAGGGCCGGCAATAAACCGGGAATCGAACGTAAACCCCCGCCCGGTCGACCCCGGCCGACCCCGGCCGCGGGGCATCATGCGACGTCTGTAATTTATGACCGTATGTCACTCACATATTAGCTGCTAGGGCTGTGCTAAACGCAGGAACCCGAAAAAGCTTCATTTTGTCCAGAGGCGGCGCAAGGCGTGGGCGGTGTGGGCGACCGCCCACGGCCTCGCGGTCCTAGGGGCCTAGCGCCCCTTGGAGTTTTTTTAAAGGTTTTACGATTTGTGATACTCAAATATTCATAAACAAAAAGTATTATACACATGTAAATAAAAATTAGGTCTTGCCCCGCCACTGATTTTGTCCAACTTGTGGATTTTAAGTTAACTTAAAAGTTTTAGTTATACGGTACCAAACGTGAAGATATGTTAAAATTAGGACGCATTGTTCAAGTCTCGGACTTTTCTGAGGTATGAATGATTCAGAAACTTGAAATCCAAATTGTAATCCAACTAATCAAGTAATTACTTCATCACATTCTACTCATCCTGCGTTCGTGGCCTCAGCCTGGAAACATTACATTTACTAACTTTTAGACTTTTAGAACAACCGATCTTTCACAGCCTCCTCGCAATCATTTACAGTGTCGACCGATTTTTTTTACGAAAAGTGTTTGTGGCAGCCCTACAGCCGATGTTTGCTCGGCTCACCTCAGTCGTTTACCTCTTCCTTTATTCATCAGCGTCTTGCCGCACGACATTTACATTCTGAATACGTCCCTATGTTTTTCCTACACTCACAAAATATACTATTACCTGCCCGAGTAATCGAACCAATTCCCAAAATAAAAATTGAAAAATAAATACAAAGTTTTTGGTGTCACGGTCTTAATAAATAAAATATACAGATAGCAATACTTTTTCTTCTCGAGGTTAAAAAATATATTTAAAAACTCCAGTATTTTTCAATGACCTAAGCAGATCTAAGGAACAAAAAAATCAATTTTTCAGCTTCATTATCATCTAACAACATAATATGCTACGGCGTAGCACTTCGTAGCAGCTAAAATTAAGTCCTATAAAATTGTTAAAACTCGAGAACGATTATATTATATCAGTTAGGATAATTATGGTTTTAAATATTTATTAAAGTCTAGGGAAGATTTAAACGATGATAAACAGTAAAAGAAATAGAGTGTAATAAGTAAATCTTAGTTTAGGTTGTAGCATGAGTTATACATAATTATATTAATCCCTATTTAATAGCTTAAAGTGTGTGAAGTGAAGAAATAAAATCTGGTGTATTTCTAGTATCAAAAATTGCAAAATATTTTGTATTCTATCCACTTCTTACATGATAACATCATGTTTCATACTAACCCTAATCACATTTCTCTGCTTCGAGGTCTATATCGCAAATAAGACCTGGATCTGTATCCCATATCTCGGAATGGAGATCGTAAGCCGGTCGTTAGGGCGGATGTAGTATTCAATTACCGCAGTAGAATCACCCGCGAACCAATATTGGTCCGCCCGCCTATCACCTCGACTCCACCTGTTATGGGCGTCGTAAAATCGCTGGTTTACCCTGAGCCCGGGGACTTTTCGGTTTGTGGTGTCAAGGTATAGGAGATAGAAAGAGCTGTCTGAAATTTCGTATACAACATTTCTAATAAAAAGGCGATGTAACATGCATTGTAACAATATTGACATCAGCTGCCCACCCGACAGAATCAGAATCGAATCGAGAATCGAATCAACTTGATCTCAACAGCTTTTGCAACTTTCGAAATATATACCAGCTCCAAATCGTGCTGCGGCTTATTTTGGACCCATTTTTATTTCAACGGCTGATCGCACTCCTGACAGAGCTCCTA
Source organism: Polyommatus icarus (assembly GCA_937595015.1). Taxonomy (NCBI): domain Eukaryota; kingdom Metazoa; phylum Arthropoda; class Insecta; order Lepidoptera; family Lycaenidae; genus Polyommatus; species Polyommatus icarus. The sequence continues at coordinate 6,652,854 of OW569324.1, read as the reverse complement.
TACTAGCATACGATCGTGCTGTGGCTCAATTTAGAACTAATCAAACTGGTAAATCAAAATCCTATCAGTTTCGGTTAGAGTCAGTAAGAGCCATGCCACACGTGACACGACGCGGTGCGGCGCCGCACTGGTGGTCATCTCGCTGGACTACCGACCACACGGTGAGTGCAGCGCCGCAACGTTTTGCAGTACTGTAGCAGCGACGGACTCGAGCTCCACCAATACATACACCCCTCCCCGCCTCGTCTCAATTCCGATGCGCGTGCGGTGCAGCGCTGGAGCGCACCGGACGGCGCCGTATGCCATACCATTCATTTTTATATCATGTAGGAAACCGGAGCGGCACCGGTCAGGCGCCGCACCGCCGCCGCACCGCCGCCGCACCGCATCGTGTAGCATGGCTCAGGCTGCTGATTAGCATCCGATTACGCGACAACTCCGTGACCGGTTGCAAAGGCAACCGGTCACGGAGTTGTCGCGTAAGTAGGTTACATCCTGAACTAATTAATCTTTATTCGGAGCTAATAAAAAAACTGGTTTTATTTTGGAAGGACGAAAAATTATAGACCGCAAAATCCAAATATCTGTAACTCTTGAACAAAAAGATGAGCTTAACTTAACTTAACTTGAACATCAGGCAGCAATCAGTCTTTAAAACCAACCTTTAAACTTCTTAGAACAGTTGTTAAATCTATTAATGCAAATAAAAATGTTACTTGATATATTGTGTTTTGGGATGCAAAGTCCAGCTAACAAAGCTGTGGGTTTTACCTTCCCGGTATCTTTACCTTAAGCGTGGAGTGGAGTATCTTGAGGTTAGTTGGTAGACTCTGCGCCAGGAGATGCTGAAACCATTTTAACTTGTAAACAAAAGAGATGTAGATTCAAAATTTAGAATCAAAAATCGCTTCAGCCTATGAACTACATTGACAACAATGTAAAGTCACCAATGGGTGACGGCGCGAGACAACAGTTTTTACGGTTGTATGTTTTGTTCGGTGCGCCAACGATCGCGGATTTGGGGATCTCTAACATTTATATCATTAAAGGGTTAGGATATGTCAGGATATATTTTGTAATATCACGTCAAGATCTTTTATTTAGCAAGAAGTGTAAAAAAACAATATTTGACTGTCCTGAGTTTTGTACCAAAGTTTATAATACTGAAAAAACATAACTTTCTTTAGCAGCGCACAAATTGAGTTTTAAATATCAACTTTTGCCTCCTTACAAATTTATCACAATTAGGGCCTGTTTCACAACTTCCTCATAAGTGCCTGATAGGCTATCAACAACTTATCTGACAGATACTTCATACTCAATCCGTCAAATAAGTTGTGGATAGCCTATCCGGCACTTATCAGGAAGTGGTGAAACAGTCCCTTCATCTATTAGATTCATCTTATTGTTATACTGCCTTCATCCTATATTACAGTTTAATAAAAAAACTTAAACATGCTGGGAAGGAACAACAACATCCGCCTAATATGGGTCCCGGGCCACAGTAACGTCCCCGGCAATGAAACCGCTGACGAACTGGCTAGGCTTGGGCCGAGAGTCTCATATATGGCCCAGAACCAGTCTGTGGTATAACTCCCAGTACCACAAAGCAAGTGCTCAAGGAATGGGGTCACAGACTATGCAGGAAACAATGGGCTGAGACCCCTGGCCTTGAACACTCCAAGGCACTAATTCCTGGCTTCAACAAGAAACTATCAGAATTAGTGCTCACCCTGGGTAGGAACCAATTAAGAATCCTTACCAGAAGCCTAACTGGGCACTGCAAGCTCAACAAACACCTAAACAGAATGGGTAGTTGTAGCATAACGACTTGCAGATTCTGTGAGGAGGAGGATGAAACCTTCTCCTCGACTGTCCTGCTCTACTACAGAGCAGGAACAGGCACCTTGGTCGCCACGAATACTCATCTACAGAGGAAATTCGTGGCACCAACCCAACCATATCGTTCAATTTATGAGCAGTATTGGGTTGGGGATGATTCTCTAGTGCGAAGGAGTCACAATAGATCCTCATGGGTCGCAGTGACGTCAGGGCTATAGCGACCTGCCTTCTTTAAAAAAATAAAAAATAATAAAAAAATATAAAAAAAAACTACTTATAACTTACAAACTATTGAACTGCAATACCTGCCAAGTTCTCACAATAAATCTCTATCAGCTTGAATCGTCGATATTATTGTTATTTTTGTAATAGTCGAGGGGGCTAGCTGGGAGTGGGGAAGTGGGGAAGTGGGGAGAGGTGTCGGCGATGTATTACAAATCTATTACTCCCCTCACAGTCACGCTCTAATTGCGCCGGGCCGCTTCAGCGCGGGACGGTGTTATGCAACTTGATGGATCATTGACAAGAAAGGATAGTTTTTTCTGCTGGCGAAAAAATTCAAAATGATATTTATGGCCATACTGCAACTGCCCAGTTTAAATGTACCATCGAGGAAATTATTTCCTAGACAGTTGACGGACCTACGTGTGGTCGGCGTATGTCAATTCAATGTTAATTGTGATCGGTCAGATGGGTTTGACTTAACGCGACCAAATTACTTAATAGGTACGCCATCTGCCTAGGAATCAACTTCACTGATAGTACAATTTTGTTTTCTAAATGCCAGTTTTGTGAATGCGAAATCCATTCGACCAGCCTAGGAATGGCCACCGGAATCTGTTCAATCCCACTCCCACTAAAGGCCACCCCGGACACCCTCGCTTGTAAGTGATAAGTTTGTGGCGATAACCAGTGACCTAATCTGCTGTTTCTCAGTGAGATTGCTGCTGGAGTAGGCTGCAGCTGAGCTGCCCAAAGCACCAGGCTTTCTGCTATCGGGAGGACTTGAGCAATTGGCAATGGATTCAACGATCCGTCGCATGCCGCTATTTCAGGACTTGACATAACTCAATTCTTTTCCTGAAATGTAGAGCTGGGAATGTTTCCAGGCCCCAATCTTATAGCGAATGTAATATTTTAATTCATAAATAGGATCTCCGCAGTTTGTCTATTCCTATTTTACAAATACTGGTTTATTTTATATTAGTACTAAACTACACGACCTGGTGAACTTCGTGTCCTATCCTAACATTCTTTCTTGCCGTACAAACCTTCTTTGAACTTTATTTTAAGATTATAATTAGACAAATCGATAGCCATTCTTAAGTTTTAGTGAGACTAACAAAATCTACAAAAAATCTATAAAGAAAAAAAATAATTTACATAGATAGACTACATATATTTAATATAATAATTTGGCTTAATCAAAGCAAATTCATCAAATTTTTTTAATTCACATCCTCTATTACTTTTGGGATGGTGCGTTCAACATGAAGCCATCCAAAAAGCTTCGTCGCGAAATGCCGGAGCTTTTAAATTCCATTTAGCACTAGCAATGACGACTGCAGGCGAATATAAATAACGTCCACACACAACGCCGGTAAATACGGGCCTCCAAACATGAGTCGTTGTTTCCTCACGTTATCGCTAAATAATTTAAAAAATATATCTGCCCTGCCTTAGCAGCAATACAGATCCAGAATACTAATATTAACGCCTCCGTGGTCTAGTGGCATAGAGCAAGGCTCTATTGACTCGGTGGTCGTGGGTCGATTCCCGCGTTGGAAACATGTTATTTTTACATGTTTGGTTAGGACAATGCAGAGAGTGTCGGACTATCCCACTGGGTTACGAGAGTAATGGAATAGAGAGTGCTCTTGTGTACTGCACACACACTTGGGCACTATAAAATTACTCCTGCGTAGCTGGCCTGGTTTCAATGAAACCGGCCATCGTCACAGTAACCGGTGTGGGAGGGAGCTATTATTATTATAATTTAGTATGTGTCTTGTCTTCAAAAATGATGTAGGACAGTTTTTATCCCGGAATTTAAATGTTTGCTCTACGCGGAAGTTGATAAATTTCGGTGCAGCGACAGTTACAGGCAATGTATATTTGAGTACTGAGAGTATATAGTACTATGACATTTTAGTAGTATTTAAAGACAAAGTAGTATGACAGATAGATACGAGTACCTACCTAAGCGAAGCGAAGGCGAAATTGCTTTTTAGATATCTAGATACTTTATTTAAACTAAAAAAAAATCGCCCCCTCTCATGATATAGCCATGCAATAAGAAATTATATATTTTCCAAATTCTTTAATAAGAAGGTAAACGCAACGCACCTGCAACTGTCCGTGGGCGACGGTAGTTGCTTTCCATCAGATGATCCGTTTGCTCGTTTGCCCCTAATCTTAAAAAATCGCAATGTTACACTCTTACGATGAATACATTCTAGGAATATATTTTTGTCTAAAAATTAAAGCGTATATTATTATAACAACGCTATTATAAAAAAAAACATCATAAAATTGGTACTTTTTTTATTTGGATGAAAAATAATTAAAATAAAATAAACAATGGCATAGTATATCCTCCTGAAAAACACTGTTAAATACTTGAAAATATATGCATTAAAATCATTTATAGTAAGTGGAGTAGCTGTAATAAACGATCAGTTTTCTGTTTAGAATATTATTACAAAATAGTAATTCAAAATGTATTTTCAGTGATTCCCGGTTTCTGGTTTTAATACTTTAAGTAGTTAATTTATGTTTTATTCTTCACAAGTGTGTAGAACGAAAATTGTGTAGTAGTATTAAACAACAGCAAAAATTTCTGTACAACATTTCAAAACATTTAAGAAACAGTAATTTCGTCAATTAAAAAATTATATTTGCATAGAAAAATAAGTCAATAAGAAAACGGCTTACCCTATCAAAACAGAATCGTATTTAAACATCTGGTAGGGATTGGATTAAAATATTATTCCACTCGGTCTGTCGCCGTGTCTTCCTCCTGAATCACAATCTTGTATTGTTTTGTGCCGTCGATGTTTCTTAATTTTCATTCCCTACGTATAAACAGAGGTTTATTAGCATAATCCTATTCCGCGTATACTTATAGACCCGATTATGAATTAAGTGTAATGTTCCTCATAGTAATCCAGCGTTAGATTGAAATATATAGTATTTGTGTTTCCTGTTTTTGGAAGTTTACTTTTACATTCGTAATATTTCCACTTGTTTTTCGAATCCTTAATCATGGATGTAAATATTTTCTTATCGAGAATATTGGCACATGAGAGGTCGTAAAATTAATATAATATAAAAGTACTTCAGGCACTTGATGCTGCTGCATTATTGCTGATATGAGTACAGCCACCACTGGCCATGCTTTTTGACGCCATCCTTGATATTTCTAGGCTTACAACACTCCTTTGAAGCTTGTATCTCTGTTTATGGTTAAGTTGGGATTTGTCAGTGTCACCTGTGACCTGTCACTTGAAACTTTAATTTGTTTTTATTAAAGTAAGAGGGTCACTGATCTCTAATATACACTTGTATAATGGAGGTCAGTGAAGAGGGTAGATAATTCTTGATTAACTTACAAGTTACAATGTTTTATTTCCACACAATATTTTGATTAAAATCACGGTTATGTTGCGGTGGGTTTCAATTTTCAAAATGATCCTGATGGTAAATAGTTCATTTAAATTCACTTTTTCGTTACCTAATGATATCATATATCTTTAAACGAGCAATTCTTGTATATAATTGGAATCTCAGAATCGGCTCCAACGATTTTCATGAAATTTAGTATATAGGGGGTTTCGGGGGTGATAAATTGATCTAGCTAGGAATCATTTTTAGAAAATGTCATTTTATTCGTGTTTTATCGAATACCGAGCAAAGCTCGGTCAAATAGCTAGTTATAATATGATAGGAGCAGATAGCACACATGTTCACTTGTCTTGCGCCGAACCTGAAGCCAAATCAACCCGAATTCACTGCAAACTGAACTAATAAGGACTTAGCAGATTACAATTTTAGACTACTCACTACTGTAAGTTGACGGCGAATGCTCGGACACTCAGTCTGTTGATGCTGGTGTCCCTCAGTGCTGTGTGCTATCGCCTACCCTATTCATACTGCATATCAATGACATGTTACAGACCAGTGGCATTCATTGCTATGCGGATGATAGTACAGGTGATGCTTTATATACCGGCTCCCCCAATATTTCTCGGCAAAATGTCACTAAGAGTCGAAACGACTTGTGTCTAAGGTGGAGAATTCATTAGAGAAGGTCTCTGAATGGGGTAGACGTAACTTGGTCCAATTCAACCCCGCCAAGACACAAGTCTGCGCGTTTACCACTAAAAAGTCACCAATGGTCGTATATCCTCGTTTTGAGGGCACATCTTTAACTATCTCCCCTAGCATTGAAATACTTGGCGTTAACATATCGAGCGAAGTCCAGTTTCGATACCATCTAGATTCTAGACTCGAGAGGGTAAGGCTAACTTAGCCTCGAAGAAGCTTGGTGTTCTGAACAGAGCGAGACAATTCTTCAGTCCGGACCAGCGCCTACAACTCTACAAGGCGCAGGTTGGGCCTTATATGGAATATTGTTCTTATCTCTGGGCAGGAGCGCCAAAATACCAACTGCTCCCTCTGAATCATATCCAACGAAGGGCCGCTCGAATTGTTGACTGCCGTAGTGTTTCAAACAGCTTGGACCCCTTGAAATTACGCCGAGATGTAGCTTCACTCTGCATCCTCTATCGGTTGTATCAAGGGGAGTGCTCTGAGGAATTGTTCGGAATCATACCACCTGCAACTTTTCGTCATCGTCCCACGCGAAAAACATACCATCCTCATCACCTTGATGAGTGGCAGTCTTCCACCGTGCGTTTCTCGTGTAACTTTCTGCCGCGCACTGTAAAGCTTTGGAACACACTTTCACCAACAGTATTTCCGGACCAAGCAGTATTTACAACCTGCAAGCCTTCAAGAAAAGAGCGTATTCCCTCTTAAAAGGCCGGCAACGCACCTGTAGTTCTTCTGATGATGCGACAGCAATACATTATTTCCTCAATCCTAGAAAAACCATACACAATAGCTTATCTATTGCTATCGCGGCGCTAGTGACCGCTTGGGGCTTGAGGCAATAATTTGATATTATGAAATTATGAATTGTATTAAAAATAATTGTTTTATTGTTCGTCGTAAATAAAAAAAAAAACATCCACGTAAGGGCATCGTATGGGAAACATTAATATCTGTCAAAGTCTAACTATGCCATTGCCCATGTTAAAAATCTATGCAACTCTTTTTCAAGATAAAATAAAGGTACCAAGGCTACCGAGATTTTAATACTAAAAATATTTCTAGGGAAGAAGTAGTTTTCACCATGTTTTCACAATAATCTTACTTGACAAGAAAGTAATATCGAAACAGTAAAATCATACTCTGAGTGACATCTTGTGACTAGTAGCGCGCAACAAAAAATAGCTTTTTCTAAGTACATGTTAAATAAGTTTACAAATTTTATTACAAAATCTGATCAAAATTAAATTATTTATAATATTTATTTCATAGAATTTGTTTGAAATTAAAGTAATTTAATTTGTGTTGAAGCTATAAAATGTACATTGTACCGCCATCTTTAGGATATGAAACAAAACTCGAAATTCAAAATAGTTCTCCATCTTGAATGTAGATAGCGGTATGAAACTCTGAACTCAAGTCACAGTTCTAAAATTAAATTTTAAAACTTAAATTAAAATTATTATAATCGAAATCTTGTGGGCGCTGAAAGTCTAGTCTAAAGTCTGGTTTCGGACCCAGAAAAGAAATGGGGGCGTTGGGCAGTGGCTTGGGGGGAAATCTATTTTATCTGGTTGCATTTAAAATTTAAACAAAACTAGGAGCACTAAAACATAATTTGTTTTTAAAGTGGGCAGTAGACAAAATAAGTTTGGGAATCCCTGGCTTAATAGGTAATTATTCAAACAGATTTTCTTCTACGTAAACAATACCGATACAGCTCGTCTTCGGGCTCGGTAAACTGATTAACAAATTAATGACAATTAACAGATAGTAGGTATAGTGATAAACAATAAGTACTTTTCCCGTAAAATCGAAATGATTTTATCGATCCTCAGATAAAATACTTCCGGAATTATTTTTGTTTACGCAAATCAGAAATAATTTTGTAAAGTCTATAAATCTAATAGATTAGACTACCTACCTGCTTGCTTGACTAATTCATGCCTCTACTCATTATATGTTGCGATGTAAGCTCCAAGCTCCGAAGCTCCAGATGAGGGCGAAGACAGAGACTCACCTTAGCATCTCTTCTCTTCTGTTATGGTAAAATAGCTACAATGAGCCTTCACAGTCTACCTAAATTGGCAAGAGCAAAATAATGAATTATACGTCTCAAGCTAGGATACATAATTGAGTCCTTGGAGTAGGATACATAATCCCTCGATCACCAATTCCTAGAAATCTTTTGTTGTCGCGGCCGATATGGGCCTTACGGGGCTTGAGGGATTAAAACCAACGTAATTTTACGTTACGTTTAAATTTTACGTTTAAGCAGTTTCAATATTTTAGAATATAAAGAGATCTACACTACCCTTCTACATTCTTCTTTCGCATTAGGACTTTACAATTAAAGAGCGTATGTGGACCTTATGGAATAATATGATCCACATCAAATTTCATATACGGCCTTATCCAATCTGTGCCTTCTTTATACAAGGTCATTAAGCAAGTCTTAGCTGTTGTGACTTGTGCATTTGTAATAAGCAGGTTTTATTCTCTACCGTGTACCTAATACCATACAATAAGTCCAGGGATTAAGAGGACATTCATTGAACAATGTTCGTCGTAATTGTAGATAGAATTATAATTATCGAACCATTATCGGCAGCTTATCAGATCATTTTTTATATAATAAATATGCTCCTGTTTTCGCAATATCAGTGTCGAACGTTCACCTGTTTAAACCTAGACCTATTTGGAATATATTGATACAAGATTATGTTTGGTAAGTACCGTTTTCAGTATTAAGTACTATAAAAATAGTATTGTCAAAAATAACCAAAAAAGCAAAAACGCGTGCTATCTGATAATATAGCTTAATAGCTATAATCCCTATCATCCGGGGCTAATTCTGGAAAATCTGGGCTACTTTCGGCTCTTTTTCACCAATTAACAGCTGTTGAGTTGCTTGAAAAGAGTTAATTCAAAGCGCTGTACAGAATATTAAAGCTGTTGGGGTTTATTTAATAATTTAATAATAATAATGTACGAATAATAATTTAACAATAATAATAATAAGGGACGACAAAGTACGAGGTTTCAAAATTATTTGTTAATTTTCAACCCTCATTAAATAAAAGAAGCCGCTAATACCTATAAATAGAAAAAAAAGGTTTGGTGATTAAGGTAATTTCCTGTTTGTGGAACGAAGTTCCTTATCGCGCGTTGCGAAATTGGGCTAGGCGGAAAAAATTCATACGAAAAGTTGAAACGACACTTTTTGCCACAGACATATTATCATCTTAATCTATTTCTGTTGTAAGCCGTGCGGTAGAGCGAGTTTCTCTCTCTATCTCTCTCTCTCTTTTTTTTTGTTGAGTGTGTACAGGTTTTTTGTGCATAAAAAATGACTTCGTTCCATCCGGGTGTCCCTTGACAACTCTCAAGTTTTTATTTTTGATCATAATGACATTATAACTTAATAATAATAAATAATTAAAGACGCTTAATCATTGCTTTCCTGTTGTAAAGCCATGAGTGACGAGACTATGCTTTCCTAATTCAAAGTCCAAAGTCCAACATTGGAATTTAAACTATTCCAATATTTCAAAAACTTTTCTAATTTTATCTTATAAACATATCGGCGATTGTAAAGAAAGAAAACTTCTTGGAACATTTTAAGAAGTTTTCTTTCTCTATAGTTTATAACTTTCTTCTCACTTCTGCGTTCTGACCATTAGGTGTTCTCATGCCTTTTTTGTCGTCCTACGTCTAAAATTATAGAAAATCATCAATGAAAGTGATTCTATGTCGTCAGCAGTACCTATAAAAGCTATCTTGGCGAAATAAATATATGAGCAGAGCAGCAGTTGAATTCTTCCTATAATAATATTTATTGTTCTTTCACCTTCAATATCGATTGCGTTTTATCTGGTAAATTACCGTTTTCTCAATTGTTTTTATACTTATGACGAATAATTGATAATCCCTTAATCCTTTAATACATTGATTTCTGTGAAAAAGGATTACGCATAAATTCTTTTGTTCCTCATGACTCTTATCAACTTGAATGTTCTAGCCGTGTTTTGATTATTTTTTTTGATATATCGCATTATAAAACTACCTCAAAGATAAATCGCCAACTTAATTTTATAGAAACAGAGTTGGAATGGTACCAAATATGTAGTGTTTTTTAAGATCCTCCGTGACTTACATGCAAACGTGGTTTAAGTCTAACACTGACTTATATTATCATCTTTCATAATATTAAAACAAACGAAGAACGAGAGGAAAAACTTGATAGAAATCTAGGGCTAATTTTAGCCTTGTGTGAACCTAACAATTGGATGTAACAATGTGCACCTTAGATATTATGTTTTGCTTTGTGTGATATTAGAATTAACTACTTTTCACAATTTTTACAATTAAAGGGATTAGATAAGGAATTAATTATTATTAGTTTACGCGAACAAAACCGTTGGAACGAGCTAGTTCTTTAACTAAGTATCAGTTGAGTCATACTTGGACGATTTAGATGGCTAATTTTAATAATTTGATTTGGATTTCTTTATTCAGGAAAACTATTTCTGCTGGGGCTGCTCGCTCTGGCCCAGGCTCGTCCTCAGGATGAGCAGCTCGCAGCAGCAGCCAAGTGTCCCCCGGGGGAGGCCAACTACCTCATCCCCAACGAGAGGGACTGCTCCAAATTCTATGTCTGTGGTATGGGCCGCAGCCTGAGAGAGGGAGTATGCGAACCCGGCTTGGAGTTCTCCATTGAATTGCAAGTAAGTAGAATTTAAAGGCTTTTGATGTTTCGTAATAGATTATTTTTTTGCTTTCTTAAATTTGCTGATTTTGGTACAAAACTAACGTGGATTTAAGAATCGAAAGAGAGACGTCGGGTCACTAGTGGGCATTAATCATCTTTAAGACTACGCAACGGATTTGGATGATTCTTTCAGTGTTAGATAGCCCATTTATCGTGGAAGGTTAAAGGCTATATTTTATCACGCTAAGACTAATAGGAGCGAAGAAATAGAGGAAAATGTGGAAAAAACGGGGAAAATTATTTGAAAGGGCTAACTTGAATGCGCTTATCTCAAGAACTACTGGTCCGATTTGAAAAATTATTTCAGTGTTAGCCCATTTATTGAGGAAGGCTATAGGCATAATTTTTTCAGTGGCTATATATTTTATACCCGTGCGACGCCGGGGCGGGTCGCTAGTAATATTATACTTATAGTAGTGCCGCCTATGAAAATAACCATGATGATTTTCCAATTGGTGTTGCTATTCATTTTCGTCAACGGATATTTGTTAAGAAGACCACAAGGTAGATGATGTTTTGTGTATGCGGTGCGTCTACATTTGTATCATTTGCGCGATCAGATCTCCGATCAGATCTCCGTCGCGATCATCGCGCCGTATCAAGTATGCGTATCATAGTGTGGACGCCTATTAGATCATTCTGCCGATCATGCGTGTATTTGATATGACAAGTATCAGATACGCGGTTAATAGCGATCGGGGCGTATCATTTTGACACCCTTCGATGATACGCGACGGAGATCTGATCGGGGATCTGCAGGGCAATCGCGCTAAATTTTTTCAACTTAACCGCAAATGAAACTCAGACGTTGATCGACTTTTGGAACGATTTGATATCGCGCTAACGTTTTGACAGCCAATTGAGACGTTACTGAACCTCAACCCAAGCGCAAACGCTGTCAAAACAAAAAGTTGATACAAAGCTACTTCTATTCGCACGTTTCTGAAACGTTTCTTATTTTGGTGTGTTAAATTGACAAAAATCGATGGTAAATTATAACAATAAGCTATAATCATATTATAATATAAGCTTATGTTGTACTTTAAAGCTGTAAAATAACACTACGGACTATTTGAGTTTGTTAGAAAGTGAATTGCATTTTGACATTACTTCTTTACGTAAATATGTTTTCTGCGCCACATAAAACTTTTGTCACAAGTCACTAGTCACTACTCAACACTTATGGCGTTTATAAATTATAGTAAAACAATATTAATTTAACTACGTTAATTAAAAACTCCAAGCAATAATCATTCGCATTCTTATCTACCAAAACAACTTCACTCGTGTCATATTCATCCTTATGTAAATAAACAATTTGTCAATTGACCAATTAACGCATCGGAAAAAATTTGTTCATATTTAAGCCAATCAAAATTAAATCAGAAGGGCGCTGATTGGTCCGCTGCAATGTCTGTCTAAAGGTCAAACGTTGCGCTTCGTTCGAGTTCCATCTAAGGTTGAGTTACGGCTGAAACGATAGCACGATACTAAAATTTGCTCAGACGCAGCGGAACCAAACCATAACTGAAACACAACCAAAGTAGATGTGAAACTGAATTAAAACATTTATGGCCTGTTTCACCGCTTCCTGATAAGGTGCCCGATAGGGTTATTTGACAGATTTTCCATACACCATCTGTCAAATTAAGTGGTGGATAGCCTTATCAGGAAGCGGTGAAACAGGCCCTTAGAAATAACGCGATTGCCCTGGAGATACCGAAAACAATAGAATAACAATAGATTTGCAAGAATCCGCGATCGAAGGAATAATAATGATATCTACTTAGTTAAAAAAAACTAAGAATACACGCTTTTTTATTTGTTTTTTTTACAAATTATAGCATTATCATTAGCTCTTAATACGTATTCAAAGCTTCGAATTAATCAGACTACTGGAGATAGGTAAAAATCGTGCTCAAAGATTCCGTTACATACATACAGCCATACCGTTACATATAATAATACCGTGTTACTTACAGCGTTGCGCGGACCCCCTCATCGCGAAGTGCAACTGCAACACGGACCCTGACACCACCACGCCCGCACCAGCACCAACACCAGCCCCAGTCCCTGAAGAGGAGAGGGAGATCATATACCTGCCCAACGGCTGTCCAGAGGACATGCACATCCCGAAGCTGTTACCTCATGAGGAACGATGCGAATACTTCTACCACTGCGACAAGGGAGAGAAGGTGCTTAAGGAGTGCGCGGAAGGAACCTACTTCGTGTATGAGGAGCAGGTAAATTACAATAATTACTTTATTGGTGCAGAAAATGGAGATTACAACAAATGATTGTAATAACTAATCACAGTTTACAAAATTACTATCTCGTCACAGCTGGTGGATGAATCACTGCCCTAGTTTGAAAACCTGTAGGAAGGGTAAATGATTCTATTTTTAGTAGACATTATTTTATGATGGATTATAGATCCATGGCAAAAAATAAATGTTATGATAACATCCTGGATCATAATATGATCTAAAGGTGATCGTAAAATTCCATTTAAAAAAGTCAAAATTAGTTTACAGTTATAATTAATTATTATAATAAAAACTATAATAATACTCCCCACACCGGTTTCAGTGTCGGTGGCCAGTGTCATTGAAACCAGGCCTGTTACGCAGGAGTAATTTTTTATAGTGCACAAGTGTGTGCGCTGTACACAAGAGCACAGCTCTTTATTCCTTTCACTTCATAACCCAGTGGGACGGAAGACCGACACGACTGGCGAGAGATCAGGAGCAGGACCGTCTAAATACATGCCCATCCGACGCATGGATCATCTTACTTGTCAGACAATCAGGTGATCAGCCTGTATCATCCTAACCAAACTTGGAAATACCATGTTACCAACGCGGGAATTTAACCCACGACCTCCGAGTCAAGAGCAACGCTCTAAGTCACTCGACCGCGGAGGTTACATAACTATAATTAATAATAATAATAATAATAAACTGTAATAAGAACTACATTTAACAAAGAAACCAATTTAACGAACAAGATAAAGTTCAAACAGGCGGCCTTACTGCTGAAAGCAAGACAATTTATTGTATAGTTCTTGCAATCTACGAGTGCGCGTCGCCTTTATTTGTAGTTGGAAATGTGAATAGACATTTTCGTTAGTGTGCGTAGGTACCCGACGGAGCAGTCAGTAGCGAGCGAGCCATGAACGCGTGTATAGATATGGTCACTCACACAACTAAGGGCGACGCGCACTCGTAGATTGCAAGAACTATAAAATAATTGATTAAAAACTTCGTCGTCTATCTGATTTAAGTAGCACTATAAGCTCTAACGTATTTGTATTTTATCAGTAGGTTATTATTTACAGTAACTAAGTATGTTGATATATGCGTCTAATTACGCCACTATCACTATCAATCACAAAGTTATTTGTATCTGATAATAATAGTGACGACTGTGGCTGCCGGCTACAAAATTATAAAGTGTCCGAAAATATAGGATTAAGATGATTAGATTTCAGACCTATGATTTTGATCTGATTTAAATAATAAGATAAGCTATTTTACGGTATTTTCCACAGCCTGTTTTTACGACATTATTATTTTTGATAATATTTTTTTATCGTTGTAGTTTGGGACTGGGAGTAACAGTTTATAAGGTATAGACTATAGAGTAAGATAGTGAGTGTTGTAGTAGTAATATTAATATTCAAAATATTATACATTACTTTTAAAAGCTAAAGTTAGAATATTAAAAAATCTGAAACAAGGAAATTTGTACCAGCTTACCTTTGATACCCAGATAAGTAACTAATCGTTTGATCAAATAATTATAATGTTAACAACTTATTACACAATTGATAACGTTTATCAAATAAATTCTGTGTAAATCTAAAAAAAATCTGCATTGGAACAAAAACTTCGTCGCAGGATCGCTACAATTTTACATCAACTTGAAAAATGACAGTATTTGAAAATAAAAGATTTAAAGTTGCTTAAAAACCACATAAACTTTTAATTTGTTAGCTGGCATGTAATTAAAAATGAATTGTAATCTTAATATTAGAGCGCCTTCACATTAGGTACGTCGCAAGCAGTGCGGCTGCCGCGCGACTGCCGCACCACTGGCGACGTAATGTGAAGGCAGCCTTAGAATTCGTCACAATTATTGTTTACCTAATTAATGATTTGTCTCACGTTTTTACGTCAGTTTTGATAAGATCGCTAAATTAGATAGCGGAATCGATGCGTGAAAACCCGTGATTACAGTACCTACAGAATGTGTTTCAGAATGACTTATATATAGTAAACTGTATACTACAGATATTCTTTCAAAAAAATTACAAAAAAATGTTTGTGTTTTCAGACATGTGACCATATTTGGAGGGTAGACTGCATTAGCAATGGTACAACCACTCCAAGACCAACGACTATACGAACAGAAACCGTTGAGGAAGAGAGCCGTGAAATCACATACTTGCCCAATGGCTGCCCTGATGATGGAAGCTACCTCCTCCTGCCTCACGAAACTATCTGCAGGAAATACTACTACTGCGTCCATGGGGAAAAAGTGGAAATGGAATGTGGAGCTGGCACTGTCTTCAATCCAGTAATAATGGTACGTGAAGCGATTAAATAGCAAAGATTACTAAGTACTTACTATTTATCGACCTAAATATCTTAGCTAATTTAGATGATTAGTCTGTATTTATTTGTATTTACAATAAATTCGTGTTTTTCAGAACTGTGATCACGCATTCAATGTCGACTGCGAGGATGTGGTCACAGAATGTATATGTGATGCTAGCGATGAGGATTGCGATGGAAGCACAACCACTCCCTTGCCTGCATCTGCAGAACAAGCTGAATCTGAGGAAAATAATGAATCAGACGAAAAAGGATCATCCGAAAAGCAGGAGTCAGATGAAAAAGATGAGTCTACAGAGAAACAGGAATCCAATGAGAAAGACGAGTCCGCTGAGAAGGAGGAGTCAGGTGAAAAGGACGATTCAGCTGAAAAACAGGAGTCCGAAGAAAAAGACGAATCTGCAGAAAAACAAGATTCTGACGAAAAAGCTGAATCTGGAGAAGGCTCCAGCGAAGAGGAAGAAAAGGGCACTACGGCCAAACCAGAGTCCTCGGAAAATAACAAGTCAGAAGAAAATAATGAATCCGGAGAAGAAAAAACCAGCTCCGAAAATCATGACAGCGATGAAAAAGATGAATCCCACGAATGCAACTGCGAGGACAGCGACGAAGACGAGGACTTGAGATGTAAGGAAGACTGTCACGTTCCCTTCTGGGCTCACGAGACCGATTGTGACAAATTCTGGAGGTGCGTCGGTGAAGAAAAAGTTCTAGGCGTGTGCTCCGAAGGTCTACATTTCAACGAAGAAACACAGACCTGTGATTTCATCTGTAATGTCGGATGTAAGAGGAATCACGTGCAATCGACAGCTCTCCGTGAGGGAGTGAAACTTTTCCTGCCCTGGAACAAGGTAGACGATATGTTCAGGGAGTCCCCTAAAATGGCAGTGAAATTTTTAAAACATAAGGAACTTTGAGCAATATAAGTATTTTATTTGTTGCTTATTTATTTTAAACGATGAGTTGTACTGTTTAAAATAATATACTTCAAAATATTTGCTTCTAAATCTCGATTGTTAACCGTTTAACAGTGATAGAAAATGTTCATGTAATAGAGTCTTAGAGATTAAACTGTTGCATTTTTACCGTGCCAATATAGTGTCAAGCCAAAATAAAGTGTTATAACTTGTAATGATACCTCATAGCGATAATATTATTATTTACTATGAAATAGAACAGTCTTCTGTGAATAGGTATTTACATGATAATTATTATCTACTAATTATTCGTAGGTTAATAATAAAACAAGCTAAATATTATTTTAGGTGTATAATTAAGATTTATAAATTACCATATATTATAATAATAGTGAGTATATAAAATAAATTTATAATTATTCTTTTTGGTCCTAACTAGTTCTTACAACTAAATAAACTTAACTCCTTAATTATTATTTCACATAATTTAATTATTTGATGATGAGTTGTTTCAGGATGAAATATTTCCTACTTTAAAGCTTTGAAGCACGTAATAATTGTTGGTTTTTCTTCTTTTCTTAGTCCACATAATTTTCTACACTCTTCTTTTACACTCTAGAACGTTTTCTGTTTATTTACTTTCCGCCGGACTGGATTCAAAAACCTGTGAAAGCAATACATTGTTAAATATGAGCTACCAATATTGTAGTGACAACAAAACTTGGTTGACTATGGTACCCTAAAACGGAACCCTAACCACCTGATTTTTTGTATATTTGTAGGTTAATTTAATAGTTATATAATTTTAAGAGTAACATTGTCCCTACAAATAGAACAATCCATATTTTAGGACCATCAAATCAAAGTATGAAATCCTTTCTAGCTCTGTTAGCTATCACTTTCTAGATTTTTCGCAAATAAAAAATATGTGGTTAGTCTTAACAAATTGAAGCTACTTACAAAAAATTAGCATGTTAGTAATAAAAAAAAAATTCTAGGGCTCCCGTACTATTGTGAAACATTGGAGTGTTTCAAATTTCAATGCAACAGAAACTTACCCTTTTAATTTTTTTCCCGTACATGGACCAGAAGGTCACTTTGACCTCTGATGCTTTGCCGGTGGTAGAGTCAAAAACTCTACAGCTGTCGAACGGTGGGCAGTACAAATGTAGAGACACTGCTCCGTCCACGTAAGAGGGATTCTCCATCCGATGGAGTCCAAGAGCATCTGGAACGAAGAAATAATATCTATTTTTGAGGCTGAAAATAAAAGCAGATTACAAATGAATATACAATTAAAGAAATTATTTTACAGACAGATGGTGGACCTCTGGTATTTGGTTGGGTTTTGTCAATTCAATATCAGTTTGAGTGGGACGTGAGTCGTGACTGGGTTCTCTGGTAGTAACAGTCATAAAATTTTTATCATATTAAAGGCTTGTAGCCCTGGAACATTTTTTTTATTTTGATTACTAACAATTAAATCTGGCATCTGCTGGTTAGGGTTCCGTTTTAGGGTTCTGTAATCAACAAAACTTGGTTGACTATGCTACCCTAAAACGGAACCCTAATCAGCAGTTTTTTTGTATATTGGTAGGTTAATAGTTATATAATTTAGAGGAACATTGTCCTACAAATAGAACAATTCATATTTTAGGACCATCAAATCAAAATATGAAATCCTTTCTATCTCTGTTAGCTACCACTTTCAAGATTTTTCGCAGATAAAAATAAAGCTATTCACAAAAAATTTGCTTGTTAGTAATAAAAAAAAATGTTCCAGGGCTCTATTATTTGAATACAATTCTAAATTTAACATAAATTGTAACATTATAGCCATAATTATTTCAAATCCGAGATCGAATCCAGCGACACTGGAATAATGTAAACCGGTCATTATAAAAAAAGTGTGATACCTACGCTGCAGTTACTATTGCATGCTCGGTATTTTTTTCAGTCTTACCATTGATGTAACAGACATCATCAACTTCTAACCGCGTCCTGCCGATTTCATTCATATTCCCCGCTTCATATTCAGCGGCCTCCTCGCACTGGTGTTCACTTATTTCTACATTGTTCATCTTATTCTCTAGTTCTTCACTCTCTGAACAACACCGCCTGGTCGGCTTTTTCTTTAGTTTCTTTACGACTTCTGGTTCCACGTTGTCAGGCCAATCATATCTGGAATAATCAGTAATTATTATGATGTTATTCATCTTAAATGGAAAAATGTTAACTTAATTAGCAGTGGCTGACTCTTTTACAGGAAAACCTTAGCCTGTAAAAGGGGACCTAAGATTTGGATGGCTTTTTCATAACGTAGGAGGTAAAGACGCTCAGACAGATATTCCGATGGCTCGGTCATGTTGCAAGAATGGGAGAGGATCGTGCCACTAAAAAGGCGTTCCTTGGGCGTCCGATCTGGCGACGACCTGTACCGGTGGCTAGATTTTGTGGAGTCGGAACTGCGCGATCTTCACGTCACAGAGTGGCAAGAAACTGCGCAAGACCGTAACAAGTGGCGCAAACTCGTGTCGGAGGCTAAGATCCACTTTGGGTCGCTGAGCCATCGTAGTAAGTAAGTGTTGATACTTGCCTTACTTCTTCTAAGCTGCCACTCAATAACTTCATGAAACAGTGTGAGTCTGCGTGGTCATGTATGGCGGAGGCGTGGCCTGGCCCCCAACATAGTATCATTATGTTAAATGCCCCATTACCAGCATCAACTAAGTTCCGTGTGTACCTGAAACAAACAAATTAACACTTTTTCAAATACCTAGGAAATATTACGCAAAGGCCGGAGTAGAGGACCAAAATCCGATATGTTGCACACATCGTATTATCAGAATATTGATAGAAACTTTTTCAAACGTCGAACAAAATGTTTTGTGTACTGTCTGTGTCGGTGCTGCCATCTAGTGTGAAAACATTTCAGCAATATATCCTATAGAATATAGATAGTTACAAATCATAATTTCATACAGATCCAAACTTATATAAAAATATTAAGAAATTAATTGGTCGCTGTTACGCAATTAGTGTCCTAGCCCACTTAAATTTTAAATGCAATCTTGTTCTGAATTATATTTAAAACTTCTAAAGAATATTATAACTGCATTCATAACCCAATACGTAATTTTTGTGGGTTAGTACACCAAACTTATCTTGATAACGTACTTAATTAAGTACGTACATCAAAAGTTCTTATTATAATCTTTCGTTTACCGCAATTACCGCAATTTACTGAAAACGAAACTAAAGGTATGTGCTGATGTTTAATAAATACATCAAAAGATCAATGTTATCATTTATCACATCAGTTCTTGCTGTGACGACCCAAATTTAGGAAAACAACATCCTAAACTATTATGATAAATTTATAAAATGTATGTTTTGCAAAATGTACAATTTATATAAACTATCTAGATAAAGCTATCAAAAACATAAATAATAAAGTTGAGAGTCTGATGTCAGAGTTTGTTTACATACGTCTTTTATCACATTTTGTCAAAACAACGCAATGGAAGATTGCAGACAAGTGACAACAATATTATTAAATAATACTTAATAGAGTCATTTTGAATACCATAGTAAATTATGATAACCAAGTCCAAGTAAATTATGATAACCAAGTCCAAGTAAATTTAATATTTTAAATTAGTTGACAGAATTTAAATGGATGGAATGGATTAAAATGTTTATAAATTAACATTTTAGCGTGATGGCCGCACCCAGAGTCTAGAAATGCTTTATAGTGCATAATGGAACTACTGAACAAGATTTAAACGTTTTAGTCAATTCATTTTTGTCTGCATATTTTGTCCTTGAATACATTGAGGAAAATATATAAGGAATTCTTATTTTTATACATAGAGAAAAAAATTGGTGTGGATAATCTCCGCAAGTGTCTGATGTAAGAAGTTGTGGGTATTAATAGTTAGCTTGAGATCTCTGACCGCCGACTGGGGTTAAGACCTGCTGATAACTATTTCTCATCCACAGAGCTTTCCTGACGTACATTCTTGTTATAATATTTTTGTTATTTTCAGCCATATTTGTCATCGTCTTAACTTTGCTAGAGTTAAATAATACGCGCGGTATCTAAAGTACGACAATTTTTCACGTCCCCAAAGAAATTTGTCCTCAAGTCTCAACTGACTTTAATTTGATACATAAATAAAGTACCATCAGATAAGTTTGTTCTTATGGTATTAATATGGCGGTCCTACGTGATTCGGTCGGGAAGTGCTACGTCCCGCTGACAGATCATGACTAACATTGACCTAAGCGGTAAGCCACATGCTACTCGTAACATAGCTCTACCAAATAATCTAGGACCGCCGTATCATAATGAATCAATTTCTCTGATAAGCTATGTCCACATTATGCAATTTCATCTTCAATTTTCGTCATCTTCTTTTTATTCAACTTTTGTTTGGTATATTCAATAATTGAATGCGTCAAAATCCGCGTTGAAAGAAAAGTGTCATAGCGGGCGCTACGATTCAACGCGCGTCACGGGCATGCCTCACGTTCGCTGTTGACTGCGCTATAACGCATGCTCTTGATGAACAGAAAAGGCCCAGTATGGACAAAGCTATAGTACTTTATTTAAGAAGTATTTTATTCGATTCGGATGTAATTTATCATTCAAAAATTTTGGTAATTAGCGTGATGTCCCAGAGAATCAGTACGGCAAATGTTTGTTTTAAGCATTACTTTTCCATATAAAGTATCAACGGTCATTCCTTTGTTTTTGTTTGTTGTTATCAACGACTATAATAAGTATTTATGTTAATATTCCTACCTAACTATATTATACTGTAACAAATAATATTCGTATCTTACTGGATATAAATTAACTATAAGACCTTTGCTCCAAGTCGATATGAGCTCATCTAATTTATTTCCGATAGTAATTGATTCTGTATCACAGTCCCCAAGACCTTATTGATCTTGGAAGAACCCCGAAGTGTCTTAAATATTTAGATTGTACCATTCTAGGGGTAGCTGTAGGCATGTAGCTGTGAGTGTGTGACTGTGCCTTTCTTGGCGTTAAAAGAAAAAGGGTGGTGGTGTGGCCTTTTGCCCTGATTCAGAGAAAGAGCCGTGAATTATGTTGCACTTGGTACTCCTGCGCATCGTTGTCCCTACGTATTATGTAACGGGATCTCAGATCAAAGCTCTGCATCCAATGCATCGAAATCGGACCTTACGCTCCACATACGCTCTCGGTTACAAAATACTGCCGAATTTTTTGATAAGTACAACTTACTGTAATACATAAATTCAGTTTAATTAGATGGTCATTGTAAACTCACCGAAAACGATCAAACTTTGCATATTTCTTCCAGTCCTTGGGATCCGACTTGTAACACGCCATCAGTTTCTGAACCTCTTGTATATTCACGTGGTTCTTCGAGAACACCTTGTGTATTTCCTCCACTAACTTTTCTAAGCCGGTAATTTCCCTGGAAATATAATTTTTCGTATTTCAAATATAGTTCATATTTGAATTAAGTGCTAAATTCTTATGCGGCTTTCCTATGGCTTATGATTGAAAAATACCATAGGTCGACCAGAATCTGATGGCAAAAAGTGAGAAAATAAATTGACTCTCGCAATAACCGGGTAATTGGAATAAAACATTTTGATCCTTTTTAGGGTTCCGTAGTCAACAAGGAACCCTTATAGTTTCGGTCTGTCCGTCCGTCTGTCTGTCTGTCCGCGGTTTTACTCAGAGACTATAGGACCTACAAAGCTGTAATTTGGCATGAATACACATATTAATGATGGCAACAAAATGGTACATGAAATATTAAAAAAATATTTTTTTTTATGGTACCTCCCCTACCCATCAAGCGGGGATGAATATTTTTTTTCGCGCCTACCCCATCGTAAGGGGTGTCGTTGAATAGGTTTTTTAAAAATATTGTGAGTATTCATAGATCATTTTCCGATTTAGGGATCCGTTAGAGAAATATTAAGTTTTAAAGTGGAAAAAATCGTTAGAGTCCAGTGTCCTCCCCTTCTACCAGCTAAACGGTTGGTTCTGGAAATGTGAAAAAATTCACGGAAGTAGGAAATATGCTGAATTTAAAAGGAAAACTATCACGGCTAAGAAGACTTCATAAGTTATTGAGTAATAAGAATAATAATAATAATAATAATAATAATCATTTATTGCAGGCAATAAACCCATATAAAATTAAAAATACATAAAATTAAATTAAAAGTTAATTAAATTAATAGTCGATCAACTAAAAAAAAATTATTCGGTGAAGTATAAAGGAACTTTTCGTTCAAATTCCTTTGAAAGTAACTGAGATGATGTTGTTAGTAGTGTAAAACACTCTATAAATGTACGTTCATTGACAAAAAAAATTACAAAAACTAGCGGTACTACGGAACCCTATATTGCGCGTGGCCCGACACGCACTTGGCCGGTTTTTTTCCTTATAGCGGCTGGATCTAATATCAAGGATATTTTTTGAAAATCTGCCATCTAAATTTGCCATCAGATCCTGGTAGACCTATGGCAATTATTGCAAACGTGTCGATGGGCAAATTAGTCTTTGTTTGCCTATATGACCCAAATGGTCCCATAGAACTTTTGTGGTCACTACAGATAGCTTAGCTAGAGATGGGGTTTGCTTCTCTCTATCTATAACTTTACAGTTTTAATTTCAATTTTGCCAATTATTTTTTCTGACTACCTGTGTCTCAAAAGATTATACACGTACCTGTCCATTTTGATGGGCGCTTCTATAGATAGCTGCTCGATGTCCAAGCACTCAGACACTCTGTACTTGCAGTTGGCACTCTCAATCTCCATGATTACCTGGAACAAGAAAAAATAATTCATCATCTATAAAGTATAAACCAAACCATATTATGTATCAGTACAAAGTTCCATATTATAATTTATAACATACCTATTTTTATTATTAGAGTGCTTGAGAAATAATGCTTATTTGATTGAAAGCTATTTTTTTATTCGTTATCCATAAAATATATTATTTTAAACGTTAATCCAAGTTGTATATCTACTCTACAATTTATTACCTAGTTTTCCAGCTTTCGCCTTAACTACTGAGATATATAATATGTATATATTTAGAAGACATTTACGATCAATTTTTGCATTGTAATCAAACCCGCAAAGATGATCACAAAATTTTTGATTTTGACCACGGAAATACAAAGCTTTGTCTTAGCTCCGTTATTTTGACTCTCCTTGGACTTTGGGCCATATTCAATGCAATATAATTTATTA
The DNA here is from genome assembly GCA_937595015.1 of Polyommatus icarus. Lineage (NCBI taxonomy): Eukaryota > Metazoa > Arthropoda > Insecta > Lepidoptera > Lycaenidae > Polyommatus > Polyommatus icarus. The sequence continues at coordinate 6,629,100 of OW569324.1, read as the reverse complement.
TTTAACATAAATTCGATCTACTGTCACTAAGCGAAGCCTGATTATTACATTTAACGGTTCAGGATAAAATATAATCAATGTAAAAGAGGTTAAGAATAAATCAAGTATCAGAAATCGATTCCGCATTTTAAGGACCTTATAGGGACAGGAAACGTTGCAATGTTTGCAATATTACGTCCAAGAAAATTTTATACTAGACTAGATGACGCCCGCAACTTCGTTGCGCCAAAACTCGTTTATCGCGGCGGAACCGTACATTTTTCCGGGATAAAAAGTATCCTATGTCCTTTTCCGGGACTCAAAGTATCTCCATGCCAAATTTCAGCGAAATCAGTTCAGTGGTTTGAGCGTGAAGAGATAACAGACAGACACACTTTCGCATTTATAATATTAGTATGGATGTAAGATGACCTGCTACGTTAGTATTGCTCAGTTCTGACAGCTTGAATTCATTATTTTCCAGTTTTTGAGGTATTTCGACAAGAGTTTATTCTTTTCAGTGACGTTCTTGATTAGTTAATTTTTAACGCTAGCCAATCAAAAGCTCTCTCTTACTAGGAAATTGATAAACTCCCGTAAAAAAAACTTCAGTAACCGGGCAATAGTTATTACTAATGATTACAGATATGATGCTAGAGATATTGCCATGGGGCGTGGAAGTTACATTATCGCCGCCATACACGCTACGGTCCACCGGAGAGGTCACCTGTGCAGGTTTGCCTGCGTAGGTGTCAGTCGAAAGAATTAATTTTTGATTTTGCGCCGGTCGCCTGCGCATGTCCAAAAAACTGCACAGGACTATTCCCACACACATTCCCGTTTACCTGCACAGGCATACCTGCACAGGTGGACCTCTCAGGGAGACCGTAGCGTGTATAGCTTGCATAATGACAACGTACAGGCTAAGGGCCTAAGATAGGTCCATAGTGAACTCTATACAATACCTAATCTGTAGCCCTACACAATCCAAAAAATTGTGCCCAAAAGATTAATTACATGGGAGTGCGCGCACACGCAAACAGATCCCAATAAATAGACAATCCACATTTTTAAGCCTGTTTAGGGAGATCTGCGATCTCCCTTAAAAGAACCTTAGCGATTCTGAAATAAATATCAATTAACTTATCTAAGAAATGTAAGATGTAGTTATTTTTAACATGGCCTGATCCGCATTTGACCGGAACAAGTGCGAACAAACACGTGACGTCCTAGGGTCAATGACGAAGCACGGATAAGGCTGATGATGAAAACATCGTTCATTGAAGAATTTCTAGACGCATTTTTTTATATAATAAGGGAGCAAACAAGCAAACGGGTCATCTGATGGAAAGCAACTATCGTTGCCCATGGACAGTCGGAACATTAGAAGAGCTGCAGGTGCATTGCCGGCCTCTTAAGAGGTGATACGCATGGCTCTATACTCATCATTCTGCCAATCATCGAACACAGCATTTTCGATTAGGTCTCTTTGAAGGTCAAAATATAGGTTGCGTTGCGTCTTTTAGGACCTAAGCTCAAGTGGCGTTTTAAGATTTTTGACGCAAGGCCGGAAACTCATTTGGGATCGTTTCGATCCGTCACATATTAATCAGTATGCACTGGACTGGATAGATTTTATATCAAAGGACAATACTTCCAATAGATAATATATTATAAGAGAATGGAACTCAGAAGTTCTACCACAATGTCATACCTGTCAAAAGCTGTCACACCTTTTTGGGGTCCGACTCCAAAGTGGGGCTTACATTTGGCCAATCTTTTTGCCGCAACTTGCTATGTCTATTACACTTTTCATCTATGGCTATTCGGCTATCATTAGTAAAGTTTAATCAATGACAGAGGTCAGCTCCCTCTAGAAATTACTAGTCAACACCGATATGTGTGTCAGATAAACTTATCTATCGCATATTAGGGCCCGGGGCTTTATACTTTATTGGGACTTAGGGTCAGTACACATCAGGTAATTTGTCTTAGCACAAGAACAAATTGCTTTGCTCTAAAAGTCTTCAAATAAGAGAGTGGTAGTATAATGTACAGGCTGTGACAAAAGTAAGTGTTAAAACTTTAGGGCGTGTATGAGTCCCCTCTATCTATACTCTTCCTCTCTTCGCACGCAGGATTGCGAGAACGCGTGAGCTTTCTTTCCGCGGCTCTGCGTGCGCGTGCCTGCTTATCACCAGCAGGCCCTCCTCGAGCCCATACAGGCTCCGTGGCCAAACAGAGGCCCTTCCAGGGCTTGTTTTTGCAGGGTTTGACACTTTGGTGTCGCGATGCGCGAAGAGTACGCAGCGCATCGCGACCCTCTTGGGGTGTATGAGTCCCCTAGAGTTCATTGTAAAAATAGAAGAGCAATTTTTTGTGATTTGTATGGCAAGCGTCATGATTTTTTTTCCATACAAAAGTAAAAAAAAACTTTCACCCATTTACAACCTAAAGTTTTGTAACTTAGTTTTGACATTTGTTACACCCTGTAGATATTTTTTTACTATTCAATTTACCTTTGAATGCATGTAAAATATAATTAAGTACCATTCATTTTCGACCTTGATACTCTGATCATTAGTGCTTTGAGCTTTTTGTCGCTACGCGCTTTACCTCTTCAATCACGATTCACGATACGCGCAAATCTACGCAAATATAATATTTTTTTATCCTGCAAGTGATAAATTTACCCTTTCCCTGACTCAAAGAATAACTCTTTTAATAAAAATAAAACCAAAAAATTGGTAAAATTTTAGTAAAACTAAACAATTATGTACATACTTAGTAGATAAATTTAAGTAAAATTTGTTTACTAGGTAGGCCCTTCTTAAAAGTAACTAGTAGTTAATCTTATGATAAATATTACATGCAAGTTACATAAAAGGGCATAAAATTTAGCATACTTAGTATATAATTGATATAATATTGTATAATATTATATACCTACTTATATCCTATCGGTATGTTAGATAAAATCAGAAAAAAATATGGAATATTACCTAGGTAATGTAATTTTTTCGGGCTATCATTAAAGAAACTAATCACAAGAGCCTACGAAATTTTAACAACCAAAAAAGTCGTGATTAAAAATATGCATGCACTTACAAATGCAGTAAACGCAGCGGGTGAATTAAGATCAAGAAAAACACTGTTTACTATGTTAGGTTAGGTCACTCTATCTAGACCTGTTTATAACAACCTACCTTTTGCACTTCACTTAAATTTCACACTCGAACGGAACTGTCGTCGGTCGCAAGTGAACCGCTAATGGAACTTGTTTTCCCGCGTATTTACTTTTATTCTAAAGTTTCTCGAAAGTAGGAGAGCCTGCGATTAACTCGCGGGCACGGCTGAGCGTTGTTTTCAAAACATACCTAATATTACTTATATCTTCAATACAAAATAAGAGCATTTTGCAATAAAAAAGCAAAAGGTAATTTTGAAACTAAGTAGAAACTTGCGACGACACTGCTGGCAAGTGACAAGTTACCGCCTGTACCAATTTAATTCTACTTATATGCACCTATTATAATTACGTGGTATGCGGTATGCCCACTTTTTGTTCTGTGATAATATCACAGAACAAAAAGTGGGCATACTGCATTATGCGCATGTGCAGTAGAGTAAGCTTAACCCAAACATTACGAATTGACATCATAATTTACTTCAGATCGGCAGTCAGTCAGAGAGACACATTATAATATTATGTTTAATTTCCATTCTTCTCACATATTATCATAGTATACCATTATTGTACTCTACTACTATATGAATAAAATCAAAGGTGATATTATAATTATTATTTTCATGATGATGGCCGATTGATTAAGTATAAAATATAAAGCTTTAAGCATCTAATAATAAATCCAGCCCAACATAGAACCTCCTTTGTAAGTGTCGGAGAAAAATGTATAACCCATTAAGCCCCATAAGCTCACCGGTGACCGAAACACAATAGGATAACAATAGATTTCCAAGAATCCACGATCGAAGGATTAAAATGTAGAGTAGAGAAAAGAGATTCTACTTAGATAAGAATCCACAGAAATAACCGCTTCGGTTGTCTTAAAGCCCCTAGTAACCCATCACCAAAAAATGTTTATATTTTAAATGATTTATCTTATCACAATTACTATCGCTATCTCGAATAAACTTTAGAGTAAAAATTTCCTATCACAATATTTGAAGTTTTATATCGTTTGCCAAAACAACTCCTCTTACGTAAGAGATGAGATGCCGTAGATAAACACGAGATATTCGCACGTGCCTCCTGCACTAGCTTGCTTGGTAACAACTAGCTTAACAATGTTTTTTGCAATTAATCCTTGCTAGTTCTATAAGTTTTAATCTACTGTACAAAAAATTGTTTGTTCAAGTCTGTGCTAATTCTTTACTATCTTTAGCTTACACGCACGACTCTACATTTTCCAGTATATTACTGGAAAATGTAGAGCCTTAGTTGTTACGTAATAAATCATATTATTATGCCCAAATTACTCCTAATCTTTTAAAGCCTAAATAATCTTACCTACATAGTAGGTGGGTAGGATTCATCGTACGGACTACGCCATAAGCTGAGAAGTGAGAGTGCAGCATTATGGGAGTATACGAAAAGCATGTTCCATGGAAAAAAGGTAGTAAACAGTGGTATTGTTTACTGTTTTTTAGGGTTCCGTACCTAAACCGTAAAAACGGGACCCTATTACTGAGACTTCGATGTCTGTCCATCTGTCTGTCCGTCTGTCTGTCTCCAGGCTGTAACTCAAAAACGGTAATAGCTAGAGAGTTGAAACTTTCACAGATTATGTATACCTTTCTGTTGCCGCTATAACAAATACTACTTTAAATACTAAAAAGAAAATAAAGTTAATATTTAAGGGGGGCTCCCATACAACAAACGTGATTTTTTTGGCCTTTTTTGCTCGTAATCAATAATTGTAGCAGCCAGGCACTTGAAATATTCACAATTTTCCTAATTATATTTGTACTTTAATAATTTATAATAAAATAAAAATAAAATAAACTATATTTAAGGGGGGCTCCCATACAAAAAAACTAATTTTTGACAACTGCGTTCAATAACGGTACGGAACCCTTCGTGCGCGGGTCCGACTCGCACTTGGCCGATTTTATTTTTTTAAAATGATGATAAAAATAATGGTACCCACGTATGATAAAGATTGCCGCAGCAGTTTTCATCGGGTTCAGCAAGCCAGCAGCCAAGCAGAGGAGAAGGCACGGACAGGTGTTTGTGGGTAGAGCTGCGGCCAACTTGCCATCCTCTCAACCGCAGTGAGTCCCACATTACCCTGGTGTTTCTTTCCCAGTGCTTCCGGGGATGCGTACGCGCATTTTTGATCTAGAAAAAAAAATAAGAATAAAATAACTCTAGACATAATTTTAATTTTAAAATATATACTACTTACTGTTAAATTCGATATAATAAAATACCTATATCATGTTAGTCACTTATATAAGATTCGAATATAAGTTAGGTACAAAAAATCTATGAGTTAGAGTCTATGACGTAAACTCCTAATTTAAAGAAATAATTGAAATTTGAAACGGAATTGAGTATGAGAATTATGTTATTATTAAAGAGTAGGTAGGTATGGACCAGATTTTAAATCCTAGAAAATTTATTTATAATGTAGTTGAGAGTAGGTATACATTACTTTATGTTAAGTATTTGTATTTTTACTTAAAGAAAGTTGAAACACCATTGTATTTACACGCACTAGAAAATAAAAATGTTACTTTAAGTACACTTTCTTTAAAACATCTCATTGAAAAAATGACCATTTCCTTATTGAAAATGTATCGAACTTAGTACCTTTCGATTTTAAAGTCTCAAAAGTGGTATACTATTTTTAAAAGCAGCCCAATATTGCTGCTACACGAAAACGACGTATCCTTTGCCTGATTTTCGTTGAACATAGGCCCTTTTAAAAATGAGTGAGTTCTTCTAAAAAGTAGTATACCATTTAATGCAACTGACTTACAAAAGGACGTAAAAGGCGTGTTTTCATACTAACCGTCATCAGCGACTATGTTTGTAGTCGAATTTAAAGAATTTGAAGACTGTAATAAAATTAATTTTAGGTTCATAATTCTAATTAATATTATATATAAGTAGATACGTTTTATTAGGTTGAAAACGGATACAAAGATATTTCTAAACCGTTATTAATTATTAGCTTTTCTGTTTACAAGTTTTTAATAAACTGGTATTATTCCAGTTTTCCAGGATAATTTCCGGACTCATTTTATAAATGAGAAAACTACCTAATGTAATATGAAGTTTATATTATAATGAAAACTGTTTATATTATGTCAGTAGGTATATTTTAATATTATTATTTATAAGTACATCTCAATGTTTATAAGATACGAACGGGATATGGTAACATTGGACCTAAGGTATAGTTTCAGGCAAGTTTCAGGCTTCAGCAGATTCTAAATAGATGCAGCTGTAGGTACCTATAGGTAGTTTATAGACTATAGTTATATCCGTAAGGTACTAATTATGTATTCTGTGGTTATGTACTTTTTTAAAACAATCATCAATGAACCAGGCTTACTGTCCATGGACACTAATTGCAACAAAAGAGGAAAGTAAACTTGTACCTAACTCCTCTGGTGTTGCTGCAACTGTTGCTCGGAATTGCATCCCTAGGTTTTCAGTAACGATAAATCGTCCAGTACCGCTTTTAATATTTACTAAATAGTTAAAATTGAAACGACAGACAGACAATATAACCTAACATCATAAGGATTCACTTACGCTGTTATAAAATTGGAGACATTTTTTATCGACATAACGTATTCGGTTAGCGTATCCTAATATAGGTGAGCAAATAGCGCCTACAGAATAAATTTTAATGCCAAGTACCAACAATGAACGTAAACATGTGAATGATCCTAAATTCATCGGAACCCGTCACCCGACTCGGAAAACAGGAATGGTTTTATGAAGTAGGTACGTTTGACTCTGTGCGGTGTGCGGTGTGCCGCAGTGCTACCATAAATTACTTATATTGTGCAATGTGTGCAATGCACACGGGCGCCATCCTCTAGGGAGTCTAGAGGCGCCAAATTGCCATATTTAGTGGCGCCAAAACCAAGGTCCCAAAAAATTTGCCAAAAGGGGCACCAAAATCCTTTTTTTGCACACAGGCGCCAGGTAGCCCTTACGGGGGCCCTGAGTCTATGTGTTAATCCAGGGTATCAAGTACCTAACTCCGTACCAAATTTTATCAATAGCTCGATCGTGGGAATCGCAGACACAATAGATATTCATATGGTTATGCGGCACCTGGGTGCCGCAATGCACGTTTATTCGTGTCATAAATTAAGTTCAGTGAAATGTTGCATGGTAATTCCACGTATATTTTTTTCCTCCTGAGCCATGCTCTGGTCATTTACACGCTTATTCTTGTATATTTTGTTGCTTTTACATGTTTGTAAAGATAAAAGCGTATATTAGTTTTAAGAAGTTGATCATTATTTATGTAATACGACCTTATTAGTATACGGTATAAAATGTAAATCTATACTAATATTATTAAGTAGAAGAGTTTGTTTGTTTGAACGCATCAATCTCAGAAACTACTGGTCCGATTTGAAAATTTCTTCCGTCATTAGATGGTTCATTTATCGAGGAAGGCTATAAACTAAAAATTATCACTCTAAGGCGAATAGAAGCGAAGAAACATAGGAAAATGTAGAAAAACCGGGAAAATTATTTGATGGTGCTTATCTCGCGATCTAGAGGATGAATTTTTAAGTTATTTGGCACAGATGTAGAATAGACCATGATGTAAAAGATCATAGGCTATTTATTGCGGGAAAATGTACGGTTTCCGTAAAATTTCTCATTTATGCGGGCGAGGCCGCGTGGAAAGTCTAGTTAGCTAATATTTTCTTGTTGACGGTTCAGTAAAAAAAATTTTTGACCTTTTGCTGTTGTTGATAAATATTGACCTACCTCGCGTCTATGCGTGGACACATACATATAAAATGGAGTACAACTTTGCTTATAGATCCTTCAAGAGAGAGATCAATCGGGCAAAGAAACAGCACGTCAATATAGTATCGGTGAGAGACTCGAGTGCCTTTCTTTGGGAACCCGTGAATTCTGGTCTCTGGCCTAAGCTATTGAAGGGCATTTTTGAAAGTCATCCTACCATCCCTACAAGTAGGAAATGGATCGTTGGCCCACGACGCAAAATACAAAGACGATCTTCTGGGTAAGCTGCTTGCGTCAAACTCGACCCTTGATGACCTTGGGATAAAAACCGCCGAACATACCACGATGCAGGGGTATCATGTCGGATATTAGGTTACATCAGCACTCACTGTGAATAGCCCTGCGTGCCCTTGATATCCAAAAGTCGAGTGGGCCTGACGGAATCCCTCCTATTGTGTTGAAAAAGTGTGCTCCAGAGTTGGCTCCGGTCTTAACGCGTCGTTTTTCGTTCTCCTACTCTTCTGGCATTGTCCCGGCTTCTTAGAAGACAGCCTTAGTGTACTCGATTCCCAAAAAAAGGTGACCGCTCAAATCCTTCCAACTACAGACCAATTGCTAAAACCTATGTCATCTCGAAGATAATGGAATCCATTATCAGCTCTTTCGATACTTGGGCGGCCAGACATTATAAAGCGACAAACACGACAAAAAGTATAGATCACTTGGCTGGTTATTTCTTGGCGTACCAAACTCATCGTTGGGCTCAGGTGATTGTGTGGAGAGGATTCATTGGCTGTTAGTTTGGACATTGCGAAGGCCTTTGATTGGGTTTGGCACAAAGCGCTACTATCAAAGCTTCCATCATGATATTATGGGCTTCCCGAGAATTTATGCAAATAGGTCACAAGTTTTTTGGCAGATCAATGACGTCATGTTGCATTCCAATGGCATTTGTTGCTATGCGGATGATAGTACAGGTGATGCCCTATCTACCAGCTTCCACCATATTTCTCGGCTAAATGTCATCGAGAGTCGAAACGAACTTATGTCTAAAATAGAGAATTCACAGGAGAAAGTCTCTGAATGGGGTAGACGATACTTTTCTGATTCTCTTCTTAACAGGACGCGACAGTATTTCAGTCTGGACCAATGCCTGCAACTCTTCAACGTGCAGGTTCGGTTTCATTTTATGGTCTATGGAATACAGCTGTTCTCATATCTGGGCAGGAACCTCAAAATACCAATAAAACCCTTTGGATCGTATCCAACGAAGGACCGCTCGAATTGTTGACTGTCATAGTGTTTTAAACAGGCTGGACCTAGAATTACGCCTAGATGTAAATAGCTTCACTCTGCATCCTCAATCGGTTGTGCCACGGGGAGTGCTCTGAGGAATTGTTCGGAATCATACCTCCTGCAACTTTTCGCCATCGTTCCACGTTCAAAATATTATACCATCCTCATAACCTTGATGAGTGGCAGTCTTCCACCGTTTTTTTTTTGCGTAACTTTATGCCGTGCATTGTAAAAGGACAAGATCCAGCGTCCATACAATTTTGGGCTAATTTTAAAAGTGCCGGCCAACGCAAATAAACCCATTATTTAAATAGAACATAATCTAAGGAACAATTTTTATTATAACACCAAAGTTCTAAGTCAAGTCTCCGAGTTGTTATTCAAGGTCAAACTTTTTTTTTATAACATAATATAATAAAACTTATTTTATTAATTAAAAGTAATAAGTAATCGATCCGAAAGTCCCTATCCAACTATAGAGGCCAAATACCTACAAATGATTTGGAAAAATTGACGGATGGAGCCACAGGAGCCACAACATTTAATGTTGTGGCTCCTGTGGCGATATATTATAATTTATATCAGCGACTCCATCGGCGGTCGCCTGCTGTTTGGGGTATAGCAGGCTCGTCTTGGGGGAAGGTTTATTTACCTTCCGTCCGTCAATTTTTCCAAATCATTAATTGTAGGTATTTGGCCTCTTATCTATTCTATGACTCGGATAGGGACGTTGGGATCGATTACTTATTACTTTTAATTAATAAAATAAGTTTTATTACATGTTATAAAAAAAGTTTGACCTTGAATAACAACTCGGAGACTTGACTTAGAACTTTGGTGTCATAATAAAAATTGTTCCTTAAATTATGTTCTATTTAAATAATGGGTTTATTTGCGTTGGCCGGCACTTTTAAAATTAGCCCAATTTGAACCTTATCCTTTGGAATGAACTATCACCAGCAATATTTTCGGACCTATACGATCTGCAAACCTTCAAGGAAAGAGCGTATTCCCTCTTAAAAAGACCGGCAACTCACCAGCAGCTCTTGTGATAAACTTTACAATAGCTCTTCGAATAACCTTTACAAAAGCAGAAAAGACATGAGAAGTTAGCAAAAGATAATAGAATAGCTGTGATTAATATATTCAAAGTTTCGACATCTGCAATGAGGCATTAGTGGTAGAAGAAGCTTGCATTTTTACACGAATAATCGTGCAAGAGTTATAACCCAAAGGAAAAGATAGACACGAGCGCCAGATTGTTTTAACATGTTTATTCTGGTGAACTCAAATAAACAAATAATCTGCAATAAGAGCATGTTTTATTATTAATGTGATTTAAGTTATTATTTTTTCCGTCCAATAAAGATTTACATTGCTATAAAATCGTTATTTTAACTCAAAAAAATTCAAAAAAATTTAAAAAGGTGTATTATATCCATGTAAACGAAAAATCAAAAAAAAATTATTTGGGTAAGAGCTCTTGCACGTTTATTCGTTGGGGCCATCGATATGTGAAAACAACAATTATTTATGTAATTTCTTACTTACAATACCAATTTTAGTCAAATTTCAATCAAACTTTGCTTGTCCAATTATTGGTTGTGGCGTGTGGGTGTCCCAACTATTATAATTCCGTCCCATGACTGTGATTTACCTACCATTCAGTTTTTATCAGGTTTTTATCAAAAAATCAATATAATCAATTTCATGCGAAGTATTTAATGTTTTAGAGCTTTTTCAAAAAAAAAATCCTTAGCTGTTCAATGATTCAATTTACGCTATATTGTTTTCCCGCCAATGATATTCAAATAAATACAGATCTGTTACGTTCATACTATTTTCCGGCTTAAATTGCTTCCGAACAATTTTCAAATTCAAATGTCAAATTTGACAGATAAGTGCAACAAAAGATACGAAATGACATTTACATAAAAGAGACAGACTATACAAAAGACGGGTCAATTGGCCCGTATTTAATGGCTTCACAACGCGCGCGGTAGTAACATATCTGCTTTGAGTTTTTTTTATATAATATCATTGTTTCCCGCCATATTTATACTCGTCACTGGCCATGGTTATTTAGCTGAAGTGCCATAATAAGAAAAAAAAAGGTGTCAAAAGTCAAAATAGTCAGAATAGTGTCAACTATCAACTGTCAGAAACAAAGAAGAAGAAGACATCAAAATATTTTGTGGTTATCAGAATTTGTATATTTTACTATTTTGTAAAAATATAAAGTAATTTAAAACAATATAAACAAATAGCAAAAATGTCGGATGCCGAAGTTGAAGTGCCTATAATATTTAAAAAGCGTAATTTGAAATTCAAAGGCGGCAGAAAGAGAAAACAGTCGAGCACGGAAGGTAAGTTTATTATTCCTGCAGTAAAATTGCACGAAACCGTGTTAATAATTTTGAGTTGTAATTGTTTAAAGACACAAAACTCTTAAGGTTCCTGCCTAAAACTAAATTAGTTCCGAAATGTAATCTGTACAAACACATCAATGGTACTTAAGAGCCCGTACTATCTTTTCTACTGCTCTCTTCACACTCACTCTTTCATATGCCAGGTGAAAAAGGACGATCGCCAAGTTAGCGGGCACTTATAGGTATTCTGTTTTTAAAGGGTTTTTTATATGAAAGTGGTAAAAAGTAATTCCAACATTGTATAGACGACTTTCTCAACAGTACATTGTATTTTTTTCATACCGTTAAGACGTCAATACAATCCATAAATAGGTGATATTCTAAACCTTTTACAGCAAAAATCACAAAACTGTCGCGGGTTAGAGTTGGATTATTTAAAAAGATAAGTACTTAAAAAAATAAAATATCTAGCTGCAACATTAGATTATAATTGAAATGATCTTATTGTGTATTAAAACTTATAGAAATACTGTATTTTAACTGTTAAATCACGTCTGTTAAATGAGCGAAATCGGCAAAATTTTGTATACGGACTCTTAAACAGATTTCATTTTTGCTGAGTGTATATTTTTTTTCAAGACAGCTCAGATAGTGCAGATGAGCCAACCGTTGTGTTACCCACAAAGAAACAGGCCAAATCTAACCCAAACTTTCAGACTACTGGTGGTCAAAAGAAAGAAAAGGTTATAATCGAAGATGCAGATAGCAGTGATGAGGAAAAGGTACTTTTTCTTTGTTTATTTTTAACCGACTTCCAAAAAGGAGGAGGTTATAATAATAGGTTCGTCTGTATTTTTTTGTTGGTTTTATTGCGCACTTAAATCCTAAAAAATTGTCCATAAATAAACCAATGTATTGTCCCTCTTCCTTTGCTTGCTTAACACCTTTATAAACTTAATATATTCATACTGGTGGTAGTCATCAAAGACTATTGTAAAAGAGTGAAGTGAAGAATTTTTAAACCAATTTGAACATAAAACATTTTCATTTGTAGAAGAAAGACATAAGCACAACATTGTCGGTGCAACAGCAAAGGGAGAATGCCACGGCAACATATGAGCTCGACACAGAGAAGGACCGAGACGCTCAAGCTATATTTGAGAAAGCTCAGAAGATCAATGAGGAACTACAAGGCCAGGCTGATGATAAGGTAATTAAGCATGTTTTATAAATTAAACTAGTCTTTTTTAAATTAATTCACTAAGGGCCTGTTTCACTACAACTACTTCCTGATAAGTGCCGGATAGGCTATCCACAACTCATCTGACAGATTCTCCATACTCTATCTGTCAGATAAGTTGTGGATAACCTATCTGGCACTAATCAAGAAGTGGTGAAACAGGCCTTAAATATTTTAAATATGTATTATAATCCTTCAATCGGAGGTTCTAGGAATTCCCATTGTATTCTTTTGTTATCGCGATCACAGGTGCTCACACGGGGCCTGAAGGATTAATCAGAATTGAATTTTTCTTATTGACTTACTACTGGTTGTACAACTTACCCAGTGAGAAGAACCGGGGTAATGTAAGTGTATGGTTTCCGAGCAATAAACAAATTTGGGTGATATAAAGTTGCAGGCGTCACCTAGTCTCTTTTAATTTAACTGTGTTATGTGTAATATATGAATAAATACTTGCATTATTGCTAAACTACATAAATGGCCTGGTTAAAATAAATAGCAATGTATAAAATTAAGTAAAATTGTTATTTTTATAAAATAGTTACATGATATTTTATTTCATTTTCTAGGTTTATAGGGGGATTAATAATTATGCTCAGTACTACAAAAAGAGAGACACAGCAGCCGGCAATGCTAGTTCTGGATTAGTCAGGAAAGGTCCAATAAGAGCTCCGGCTAATTTAAGAGCAACAGTTCGGTAACTATATTCTTTTGTATTAGCATGTACCTTAAACCATAAATCCCCAAGCGGCACCCGGTTGTCGCATAACAATTGAAAATCTATAGTGTCTGCGATTCCCACGATCAAGGTATTAATAATATTGTAGTCATCATTTGAAAAATTGTGTAGCTATGGACTAAAAGTATAATATTTTGCTTGATTTATTTATCATGATACACACTTCATCCTCTATTGCTAAATATTAATCATAAAATTAAACCTCAATTAATAATGCTTGACAACTTGTTTCTTATCATAATTCTTGTCTTAAAAATTATATTCTACCTATATTTCAGGTGGGACTACCAACCTGATATCTGTAAGGATTACAAGGAAACCGGATTCTGTGGATTTGGAGGTAAGTTTGTGTGATGAGTTGATGACAACTTATTTGTTAATAATTTAAAAAAAACTTATTTCATTTTAACCTGATCGCTTATTTTGTTTTGTCTCTATCGCCTAACCCAACATAAAATAAGCAGGTACTAAGAATGAGCCATCAAACACTCATAAGATCAGCTGGAACACAATATTTTTGGGATGAACAGAGTCTATGAGTTAATTTAGACAAAAATCCGTTCAGTAGTAGTTGTAAGTGACAAACAATACACATTACACGTTCAGAAACTTTCCCTTTATGATACTAGTATGATTAATGATTATGGAACAGGGCCTTAAGAACCTGGCCTTGTCCCATGAAACTGTTTTAAGACTCAAACAATCGGACGACAATGCCGCGTCCTACTCTAACAAACGTGAAACGACGTTGTTAGAGTAGGACGCGGCATTCTCGTCCGATTGTTTGAGTCTCTAAACAGTTTCGTAGTAGGCCTACTGAATACATACCTACATATATGTATTTTTATAATAAGACATTACTTAAAATAAATATAATTCCCTATTTCCAGACTCGTGTAAGTTTCTCCACGACCGATCGGATTACAAACACGGCTGGCAGCTGGAGAGAGAGGAGGTGAAAGCGGACAATGGCGGAGACTCAGATTATGAGATACACAGCGACGATGAACTACCCTTTAAGTGCTTTATATGCAGAAACAGCTTCACTGATCCTGTTGTAACAAAGTAAGTATATGCTATTATTGGCGCGACCATGCAGAATGTATGTGCGCCGCAGACTAGATCACACAAAAAGTGTGCTGTCTGCGATCTCCCTAACACTGTAAAGGTTCCAGTACACAATGGTCCATCATGGCCTACTGCAGGCCATCGTCAACTGTAGACCACGATCACTTTGTGTTTACACAATGACGCATGGCTCATTTCTGCCCGGCAAGCCACTTGCGATGGACGTGGAAGAAATTACGGCTGCGGCTGTTTATTTATATTCTGTTTACAAGTATTTCGTCATTTAGTCATTGCTCCACGATACTGACATTTCGGGCGATCAAAAATTCTAGTTCACAACCTAGCACGCAACAAAAAAGTGCACTATCCCGGTCAGCGGTCGGTGACGAACTAAACAATGGCCGATTGTGTGAACATCACAGGCCCCGCTACGCCACGATTCCTTTGAAGTGTGCCCGAAAAACCGACAACTTGCGCGCCACGCCCGGCCATCGTCCGCCATCATACACCATTACCCCGTCTACACAATGGCGATGGCCTGCAGTGGGCCATGATGGACCATTGTGTGCTGGGCACTTAAAAAATGTAAAGTTATTTCACTGACGACCTCTGTGACTAAATGGTTAGCCGTTAGAGTGTGTGGCAGCTCAAGCCGGGGGTCGCGGGTTCGAATCCCGCCGACGGAACAAAAAGTTTTTCAATGTTCCTGGGTCATGGATGTGTAAATAAATATGTGTATAATATAATAAAAATCTATACTGATATTATAAATGCGAAAGTATCTCTGTCTGTCTGTCTGTCTCGCTTTCACGCCAAAACTACTGAACCGATTGTAATGAAATTTTGTACACAGATAGTCTAAAGTCTGAGAAAGGACATAGGCTACTTTTTTACTGGACAAAAGGGTTGTAAGGGGGTAAATATGCGTAAATTTGCTCAAATTAAGTTAGTTCCAAAAATTCGTATTAGATGGCGCTGTGCGTCTCCTACATCGCGCTATTGCTTACACAAGGGTCTTTCTATAAGAGGTGGTATCATCTTATATCTGACTTTCGATTTTTTCGATTGTTATCATAATGTACTCTTTTACGTTATTAAATAACTCAGTACTTTATCTATGCAGTGATGAGTGACGTAACCTTAAACCTGTCAATGATAAATAGTTTATGGGTAAAGTTGTGTAATTAGGGGGCTAAATATATGTACTTTAAAATTTTGCATAAATAAAGTTTAATAAAAAAAAGTGAAATAAGTTATGTGCACACTGCACAGCTGTTTTTGGGTGTTTTGATTTAAGGGGTACCAGGGCAGCGCACAAAACACACATTTGACAAGTTGTCAAATGTGTGTTTTGTATTGACGCTGCCGCTTCGCAGTCGCGTGGACGCGTAGGTTTGTGCTAAGCATAAACTGAAGTCCACGCGGACGAAGTAGCGGGCAACAGCTAGTCTTAAATATATGTATAGTATAAAAGTATTACATATATTTCCGTTGTCTGGTACCCGTAACACAAGTCCTTCAGGTACTTACCACGGGGCCAGATTGACGTGGTGTGAAGCGTCCATAGATATTATTTTATTATTATTATACATGTGCTAGTGAATTTTGATGAAACCCGCAACTTCTTTCAGCTTTATTCTTTTAGATTTCATCTCGCATGTCCATTTTAAAATTCATTATTAACTTTTTAAATATTTACCTTGTAAAGTTATGTTTTGTAAGATAATAATATTATAGATGTCATTAGTGATTAGCCAATCTCGTTACAAATAAAGTCATTTCTCTGCCTGCGTATATTTGCCTCTTACTCAAAATTTATGTCTCAGTTTTATTAATATTATTATTTATTAATGTTTCAGATGTAAGCACTACTTTTGCGAGAAGTGTGCCCTTGATAATTACAAGAAATCTGCAAGATGTTTTATTTGTAACACTCAAACTGGAGGTGTGTTTAATCCCGCCAAGGAACTGGAGCAGAAACTGAAGCACGCTGATCATGATGACGACGGTATCCCGAGTGATGATGATGATGATGACTGAAGAATAAATAAGGTTAAATCAAGCAGCTTTTTACTTATTCCAAATTTAATTTATAAAAAAGTATCTCTTTTTGAAAAGACGCCGTCTAAAAAAGTAAATCACTTTAGTATCAAAAATTTCCTAATTAAAAAAATCTATACATTTTCATAAAATCATAACAGTATTCCATATTTTCCATATTTTTTATATCTAAAAACTTCAGATGTGTCAAGGGACACCCGAATGGAACGAAGTTATTTCTTATGTTCAAAAAATCTGTATACATAATATACTCAAAAAAATATTATAAAACGCCATCTATTGACGCCCGGGATGGGCCGGGAATACTAACAACGCGTCGCTGTTTATTCTCAAAAAGGGCCATCTAGCTGACGCCCAGGAATACTATCAATGTCTTCTACGGTCTGCCCCTACCATGTAGGTACTAATAAAAAAGTGTCGTTACAACTTTTTTTGTCTAGCGCAACGTGCGATAAGGAACTCCGTTCCAATAGTTTTACATATATTATTATTAGTTGATTGTTGTATGCAAAAAGATATCCCAAGAGTAGTTCATATTCCCTACACAGCATTGCGTGCATTGTAAATGAGTTTACTATTTAGTGTAGTTCTTGATTGCAACATATCATTATGAAACTATTGTGTTCTACATTATGTATACTAATGGTGCCAATATATTTATTCCTAAGCTGTGATAAAAATATTTATTGCACATGTGGTTGTCATCGTCCGTCAAGTGACTTTTCCAACAAGCTAGACAAAGACAGCAACATATAATAAGTAAGCGTAAAATCTATATATATATATATATATATATATATATATATATATATATATATATATATATATATATATATAGATTTTACGCTTACCATTAGGGATTGCAATCCGGATACTTCGAAATCCGAAAAATCCGGATAATCCGGATTTTTTGGGCCTTTGCAAAATCCGGATTTAGATTTTTCAAAATCCGGATTTTCGGTTTTTTCGAATAGTAGATAAAATTATGAAAAATAAGCTTTTCCGTAATAAAAAATAATTTAAATGTATAGTATATCTGACATACAAATTCACATTTGTTTAAAGGCGCTATCACAACTTTGCGTAGTCTACACGTACCAAAGTCAGAATTTCGTATGTCTAACATTTAACATGTGAAGTTATTTGGTGGTTGTAATTACATTTCTTTACATTTTTTATTTTATTTAAAAGAAATAACGACATAATATTTTAATTTCTTATAACCTAGCTTTTTTTACAATTTTTTTACTATATAAATGCAATGATGATAAATTTACAATTATTTTAGAACATTTTAGTATACATTTAAAATAATAAATATGTTGTTTTTGTTTACACTGAGGTTATAATTATAAATAATATTTTTTTACGTAACCAATACTGATTTATGATTCTGTCTAATTAAATATTGAAACATAGTAAGTATATAACGAAATGTTGATTAAAAGTTTAAATAATTATTTTAATTCATTATTCTGTGCAATAGATTAAATATAAAAAATAGTATCCAACTGCTGGGCAAAGGCGCTGCCCGAATATTTCACTTATCTTGCTCCAGCGTCACCGTTTACCAGCCCAGCTGATATGCCTCCAGTGGGGAGCTGTTTATTACCATGTTCTAGGCTAAAGCCTTCGTAATCCTTGGTTCCTCATTGGTAAAGTAACCGCTGACGAGTTGGCTAGTAAGAAAAACAAATAGAATCCTTGCCAGAAGCCTAACTGGACAATGTAATCTCAACAAACGCTTTTACAGAATAGGTGTTCTTAATTAAATCGCATTACCTGCAGATTCTGTGACACCCCTATTCACCTTCTACTTGACTCTACTACTGTACTGCAGAGCAAAAACTATACTAATTTAATTGTGGCACCAATCCCAACCACATAATTAAATTTATGAGCAGCACTGGGTTGGGGAAGGTACTCTAATACGAAGGAGTTACAATAGATCCTCAAGGATCGTCATAAAGTCAGGATTACAGTGATATGCCTTCGGAGGAAAAAAAACACCAGCATAGCGTTATCTTTTCTTAGGCCTAGATATCCACACAGTCGATATCCAGCCTAGATGTACGCGGACAACTATTTTTACTAATTGTTATATTTGCACACACAGAATCAGCCGCTATAAGGAAAAAAAGGATCAAAATGTTTTATACCAACTACCCCGGACCCCGGTATTGCTAGAGTCAATTTGTTTTCTAACTTTTTGCAATCAGATCCTGGTATACTTAGAATTGGCCCTAGTACAGGTACTTGTTGACATAGTGAATTCCTTGCTCGTCTACCGCAACCATACATCTCGTATAGATCATTGTTTGTGTCTTCGACCTATTTTTTGTAAGTTCCACACAGTTGTAGGCTTGCAGATCTTGGAGCATAATTTGATGATGTGCGGCTGACGGATGTAGGCACAAAAATTACGACGTCATTATAAGGCGGAGGTTGCGTAGGATTTTCTTGTTAATTAAATTTCACATTTTTAAATAGAAAAAAAATCAAGGTTAATTTTAAGTTGTCATGATATTTAAAGTACCAGATACTGTTATTTTAATGACTTCCTTTTTACACCCATCGCTAACTTAAGAAAAATGATAAATTTTTAAGACGTTTCCTATTACACTTTTGAAATAAATGTTAAATAAAGAAATAATAAAAAAACAACTCACAGTTAAAGCTGTTTATCAAAAATATTCAAAAAATTTAAAAAAATCCGGATTATCCGGATAATCCGGATTTGAGGATGATAAAATCCGAAAATCCGGATTTTTTTCAAAATCCGTTTTTTGCAATCCCTACTTACCATCCATTTATATATATATATATATATATATATATATATATATATATATATATATATATATATATATATATATATATATATATATATATATATATATATAAATGGATTTTCAAATGTGTTAGTCGCGCTAAAACTCGAAAACCGCTGAACGGATTGGGCTGATTTTGGTCTTAAAATATAGAAGTCCAGGGAAGGTTTTAAAGTGACACGAAGTTCATCGGGACAGCGAGTACTATGATAAATAAAAGGTGTTTATAGGTAACATATCTCTCAGTTTTTACTCTCCATATTTTAACATCAAATGTATGAATGTAAATTAAAGGTGGCCCTGAATGTGTTGTGCTAGATTTTTCATGCTAAGGTGTATCATAGCAACAGTAGCTCTTTTGTTGTGAGTTATCATAACTGTATAAATGTAATATTTTAATTTGGGACATTCTATGTAACGATTGGTTTGACGAATGTATTGACGATATCTTGATTTTTTACAGCATAATAATTTTGCATGCTTATTTAAATGTAATTATAGAGTAATGATCGCTTGATGTACTACGTACTTTACATTAGGGTACTAGCGACCCGCCCCGGCCACAGAATATAATATATTAGTTGTACCAACAGAATTCCCACTAACGAAGCCCGTTCAAAGAATTAACGACTCATGCTCCGATACCATAAAGTTCATATTCCGACCGCGCAGTGTCAGGTGCCTACAATTATATTTGCCTACATCTCCGCTCTCTTTCTATCGCATAACTCGTACCTTTTCTGAAGAAATCAGGGTTGTCTCTTTTTAAAATTAATATTATAATCTTTATATTTAATTACGTACATTTTATTTAACTCGAAATAATCTAAGATATTATGTCTTAGTACTATGTAGATTTAATTATCATAAATTCGCGTGTAACTAGTTACGCGTACTTAGATTCGATAGGTACCGTATCTTAATTATTGAAACCGGTCTTATATTACCCACTTAAAGTGTTTATATAGCTTTATTTTTGTAAACAAATGAGGTTTCGAATAAGTAGTACGCATCGCGCAATATTTCTTTGCCCTTTTCTTTTTATCGTCAATTGTGAGATTAATATTATCAATTCTGTGATAGCGATCGAATAATTTACGCAATACGCAGGTATGCAACGAACAACTCGTGCGCGTGCGTCACCGCTCGCTTGTGAGTCCCTACTGATTTGCCACCCGCGGGTGGTACTTACAGTTCGATGCCTACTCGCGCGAGTGGGACAGGCCTGCCCCGGCGTCGCATGGATATAAAATATATTATAGCCACTGAAAAAATGATTAAAATATTATCTGTGCCAAATAACATAAAAATTGCTCCAGTAGTTCGCGAGATAAGCCCTTTTAAACAATTTCCCCCATTTTTTCCACATTCTCCTATTAGTCTAAGCGTGATAAAATATAGAAATAATTTCAAATCGGACCAGTAGTTCCTGAGATTAGCGCGTTCAAGTTAGCCCTTTCAAATAATTTTCCCCGTTTTTTCCACATTTTCCTCTATTTCTTCGCTCCTATTAGTCTTAACGTGATAAAATGTAGCCTATAGCCTTCCTCGATGAATGGGCTATCTAATACTGAAAGAATCATCAAAATCTGTTGCGTAGTTTAAAAGATTGAAGGAAACAAAGGGACTTGAGGGAAATAAACGACTTTGTTTTATATTATGTATAGATATAGATATAGTTTATCGACATTATGAAATAATTCATACATTGCAGTTTTACAACAATCAATAATCATATTATTATTGATTGTGTAAAACAAACTTCCTAGAAAATACTTACCTACTATACTACTTATTTAAATTCCTAACTTCTTATTTATATTTCTATACTTATTATAAAATGAAGTCACTTTTTTTCCCTCATGTCCCTTTGTTCCCTTTAATCTTTAAAACCACGCAACGGATTTTGATGATTCTTTCAGTGTTAGATAGCCTATTTATCGAGGAAGGTTATAGGCTATATTTTGTCACGCTAAGATTAATAGAAGCGAAGAAAAAGAGGAAAATGTGGAAAAAACGGGGAAAATTATTTGAAAGGGCTAACTTGAACGCGCTAATCTCAGGAACTACTGGTCCGATTTGAAAAATTATTTCAGTGTTAGCCCATTTATTGAGGAGGGCTATAGGCTATATTTTATCACGCTAAGATTAATAGGAGAATGTGAAAAATTATTTGAAAGGGTTTAATCTCGCGAACTACTGGAGCAATTTTTATGTTATTTGACACAGATAAGAAGTAGACCACATGAAGGATCGTGATAGGCTATCGATTTTAATCATTTTTTCAGTGGCTATATATTTTATTCCCGTGCGACGCCGGGGCGGGTCGCTAGTTCTTTTTATAAAAATAGTTTATTGAAAAAGTTGAAGTTCCACGAGAATATTTACGACATACTATTTATACTAATACTAATTAATTATTATTTTAGCATTTAACAGTATATGAAATGACAGCACTCAAGCTCCGTTTTCTACTAGTGTGTAACATTTTATAGCTTTTGCTAAAATATATGGTTTCCTCTACGCTCTTACAAATAAAGACTTAACTAGGGTGTGTTTCCACTGAAGCGGAGCGGAGCTTAGCGGTGCCCGAATTGACCAATCGTGCTATTCCAGCGAAATGACAGCGAAGATTTGAGCATGGTGATCGGTAAATTCGCCTCCGCTAAGCTCCGCTCCGCTTCAGTGGAAACGCAGCCTAAGGTCAGCCGTCTTCTTCTGTTATGAGACGTTTCCAATGTCTCAGACCAAGACAAGCAAATCTTGTATAGTTATTTGCTGTATACTTTTTATAAAGGGGGCTTTTCGTAATATAATATTTATCAGTAATTATATGCACCATAAATACCAACAATTTACCTACTGTTGGAGTAACTACCTAGCCATAAGCATGACTTTTTTAAATCATCCCGATGGGTTTTATATCAGCCATATTGGTCCCTTGAATTTTAATGGTTATTTTGTACGTGCATTGTACAGAAATCGATTATATTCGGTAATTAGCCAGCGATTTAATAATATCGGTAGCTTAGTTGGCCACGGAGTAAGTCGCAGGTCTCAGGAGTCGGTAAAATGGGTAAGTTATTCTTTTAATAAAAAAAATATGTTACCTGAGATCTCCTACACATAACTACGAATTCGCATTGCATCTCTTTCTCATATTCATCAACTCATATTTTTTTTTAAATGCGAATCAATGCGACTTCGCACTTTTGCGTAGTAGCCCCATAAAGGTAATGTACCTAGCGGAATAGAGCAACAATCTCGAGCTGTCAAACGAAACCGAAATTTATTTACATTTGTGTGTAAAAATATGTACGTATACACTCACACAAGCATCTTTTTATGAAATTTATTTGCCAACGTGCCGATAAGTGCCGACTGGACGTCAAGAATAGAGTTCTGCTGACATGTATCACACGTCTCTTTTTACCACGCAATGTTACTGATAGTGAGATCTCGCTTGCTCAGACCTTAGTTTCTCTATTCCGCTAGGTATATTAACTTTATGAGTAGCCCAAAGATTCACAAACCTTTTCTTACCTATTAAATAACTACCTCAACTTCCAGGTGTGATATTATATCTGCAGTTGTGTTCCAGGTGTGATACATCTGTTGTTGTTTTCCAGGTGTGATATTATATCTATTGTTGTTGTTCGGCTCGTCTCTCGCGGCCTCCCCCGACCTCGCCGGCCGTAACCCCTGCGAGCACCGCCTATACAACGCGCAACCTTACCCGGATGACTGCAGGAAATACATAATATGTTACCTGTTCAGACCATACGTGTTCGAATGTCCGTTCCAGTTGTTCTACGATGAGGAGACTAATGTGAGTGTTAATGATAAAACACAATTTAGGGCCAGCCCACAACACTACGTTGCGGCGTCGTATCGCAAAAACAACCTTAGAAAAGCGATGTAGTTTTTTGCGATGCGATGTCGCAACGTAGTGTTGTGGCCTGGCCCTTACCCTATCCATACTTACTAATACATAATATTATAAATGCGAAAGTGTGTCTGTCTGTTACCTCTTCACGCCCAAACCGCTGAACCAATTGTGCTAAAATTGGTATGTAGATGTTTTTAGTACCGGAAAAGGAAAATGTATAGAATTTTGGCGCAAAGGAGTTGCTCGCGTCATCTAGTTACTGATAAAAATAATGAACATATACAGTGTGTTACAAAACAAAGTGGAAATACTTTAGGGTGTGTATGTGTGCAGAGTTCACTGTTAAAGTAGCAGCGCTGAAAAAGTATTTTTTTTTTGTGATTTGTATGGAAAACGCCCATACAAAAATTTGAAAAAATATCTTTCAGTGATGTAACTTTTACAGCGAACCATATTATATACAGGGAACTCATACCCCCCTTAAGTATTATTACTTTGTTTTGTTACATCCTGTATAAGAAATAAGCATTATAATAATATTATAGTTTAGTTACGTTCCTTGTTCGTCATCATGTAACCTTCACAGTTCACATTGAGCCGGCCAAAGAAAAGCAGACAAGTATAGGTTTCGCTGTGTAAATGTTTTTAATATGAAGGAAACTGGAAACCTGAATATAAATAATAATAACTGCTATATTAAAAAATTTAAAACTATTAAAACCACAGAAATAGATACATGTCTGTGATTAAAACCTTTTTTAACTGTTAAGGCCAAGAGGCCAGTTCGAAAAGACTGATTTTTAAGCTTCCAGTCTGAAGAAATTATGTGGAATTCTCTTACACCAAAATTGATGTAGATTTAAAAAGGAACAAAGCAACAAAATAACCGAACAGAATATTGAAAAATGGTATGGTAATTCTGTAAAAAAATCTTGAATATCACCATAAAAATACGCTTTAAATTCGAACATCTCGTAATTTTCAATGACAACGTTAAGATTTTTTTTACAAAAAGGATAGCTTTTTTATAGTAACAAAATAACCGAATAGTTTTTTAATAAATGACTCGGTACTTAAAAAAAAATCTCCCATTTCGCCCTATCAGCGGCGCGCGTCGCGGCGAGCGTCGTAACCGCCACTGTAGAAGGCGCGCTGATATGAATGTTATTTTAATGTCTTTTACGTCGATATTCGTACTGACAGACATCAACCTGTTAATTTTAGGGACAACCTTGCCTTAACACAGGCTAGACATGACCATCACAGCTACATATTACAATTTCTCAGGACTCAAAAATTATATAAAAAATGAAGTCGTTAAACCAAACAAACAATAAACTCTTATTTTTAATTAGGCTTTAAAATGAATTAAAACAATTTTGTTGCAGAACTGCCAACCATGGGAGCCAATAAATTGTTTTAATCAAACAACTACTACATCTTCAACAACGACAACACCTTCAACTACAACTTCTTCCACGACAAAACCTTCACCAGTGCCACCAATACGTACGACGACGTCATCTTCAACTACAACACGATCTACGATGACACCTTCAACTACATCATCCTCTACTACAACTACGAAGTCAACTACAACAAGATCTACGACAACTCCTTCAACCACAACAAGATCCACGACCACTCCGTCAACTACAACACGATCTACAACAACTCCTTCAACTACTGCACGATCTACGACTACTCCTTCAACTACAACACGATCTACGACAACTCCTTCAACTACCACAAGATCTACGACAACGCCCTCAACTACAACCAGATCCACGACCACTCCTTCAACTACAACACGATCTACGACAACTCCTTCAACTACAACACAATCCACAACAACTCCTTCAACCACAACACAATCCACAACAACTACTTCAAGCACAACCAGAGCCACGACCA
Source organism: Polyommatus icarus (assembly GCA_937595015.1). Taxonomy (NCBI): domain Eukaryota; kingdom Metazoa; phylum Arthropoda; class Insecta; order Lepidoptera; family Lycaenidae; genus Polyommatus; species Polyommatus icarus. The sequence goes on along the minus strand of OW569324.1, from coordinate 6,603,739 downwards.
CTCCTTCAACTACAACACGATCTACGACAACTCCTTCAACTACAACACAATCCACAACAACTCCTTCAACCACAACACGATCCACAACAACTCCTTCAACTACAACACGATCTACAACGACTCCTTCAACTACAACAAGATCTACGACAACTCCTTCAACCACAACACGATCTACGACAACTCCTTCAACTACCACAAGATCTACGACAACGCCCTCAACTACAACCAGATCCACGACCACTCCTTCAACTACAACACGATCTACGACAACTCCTTCAACTACAACACAATCCACAACAACTCCTTCAACCACAACACAGTCCACAACAACTACTTCAAGCACAACCAGAGCCACGACCACTCCTTCAACTACAACACGATCTACGACAACTCCTTCAACTACAACACAATCCACAACAACTCCTTCAACCACAACACGATCCACAACAACTCCTTCAACTACAACACGATCTACAACGACTCCTTCAACTACAACACGATCTACGACAACTCCTTCAACTACCACAAGATCTACGACAACGCCCTCAACTACAACCAGATCCACGACCACTCCTTCAACTACAACACGATCTACGACAACTCCTTCAACTACAACACAATCCACAACAACTCCTTCAACCACAACACAATCCACAACAACTACTTCAAGCAAAACCAGAGCCACGACCACTCCTTCAACTACAACACGATCTACGACAACTCCTTCAACTACAACACAATCCACAACAACTCCTTCAACCACAACACGATCCACAACAACTCCTTCAACTACAACACGATCTACGACAACTCCTTCAACCACAACACAATCCACAACAACTACTTCAACCACAACCAGAGCCACGACTACTCGTTCAACTACAACACGATCTACGACAACTCCCTCAACTACAACACAATCCACAACAACTCCTTCAACTACAACACGATCTACAACGACTCCTTCAACTACAACACGATCTACGACAACGCCTTCAACTACAACAAGATTAACAACAACTCATTCAACCACAAGATCCACGACATCTCCTTCAACTACAACTACACGATCTACGACAACGCCTTCAACTACAACATCATCTTCGACAACACGATCCACGACAACTCCTTCAACTACAACCCGATCTACGACAACTCTTTCAACTACAACACAATCCACAACAACTCCTTCAACCACAACACAATCCACAACAACTACTTCAACCACAGCCAGATCCACGACCACTCCTTCAACTACAACACGATCTACGACAACTCCTTCAACTACAACACAATCCACAACAACTCCTTCAACCACAACACGATCCACAACAACTCCTTCAACCACAACCAGATCCACAACCACTCCTTCAACTACAACACGATCCACAACAACTCCTTCAACCACAACCAGATCCACAACCACTCTTTCAACTACAACACAATCCACAACAACTCCTTCAACCACAACACAATCCACAACAACTACTTCAACCACAACCAGATCCACGACCACTCCTTCAACTACAACACGGTCTACGACAACTCCTTCAACTACAACACAATCCACAACAACTCCTTCAACCACAACACGATCCACAACAACTCCTTCAACTACAACCAGATCCACGACCACTCCTTCAACTACAACACGATCCACAACAACTCCTTCAACTACAATAACGCCTTCAACTACAACATCATCTTCAACAACGCGATCTACGACAACTCCTTCAACCACAACAAGATCCACGACTACTCCTTCAACTACAACACGATCCACAACAACTCCTTCAACTACCACAGTTTCTACGACCACTCCTTCAACCACAACACGATCTACGACAACTCATTCAACCACAACACGATCCACAACAAATCCTTCAACTACAACATCATCTACAACCACACAATCTACGACAACTCCTTCAACTACAACATCATCTACAACACGATCTACAACAACGCCTTCAACTACAACGTCATCTTCAACAACACGATCTACAACAACTCCACCAACTACCACAAGATCTACGACAACTACTTCAACCACAACAAGATCCACGACCACTCCTTCAACCACAACACGATCTACGACAACTCCTTCAACTACAACATCATCTTCAACAACACGATCTACAACCACTCCTTCATCCACAACAAGATCCACGACCACTCCTTCAACCACAACAAGATCCACGACCACTCCTTTAACTACAACACGATCCACAACAACTCCTTCAACTACCACAAGATCTACGACCACTCCTTTAACCACAACACGATCTACGACAACTTCTTCAACTACAACAAGATCCACGACCACTCCGTCAACTACAACACGATCCACGACAACTCCTTCAACTACCACAAGATCTACGACCACTTCTTCAACTCCTTCAACTACCACAAGATCTACGACCACTCCTTCAACTACAACAAGATCCACGACCACTCCTTCAACTACAACACGATCCACAACAACTCCTTCAACTACCACAAGATCTACGACCACTCCTTCAACCACAACACGATCCACAACAACTCCTTCAACTACCACAAGATCTACGACCACTCCTTCAACCACAACACGATCCACAACAACTCCTTCAACTACCACATCATCTACAACTACATCATCAACAACAACGCCTTCAACTACAACATCATCTACGACTACACCCACAACAACACCATCATCTACAACACAACCCTCACCAGTGCCGCCAATACCTTCGTGCAACTACAACGATTATTACGTTTACGCCGATAAGAAAAATTGTAAATTTTATTTCGTCTGCTTCTATGGGTACTTGAACCACTACGTTTGTATCGGAGACAGATACTTTGACTACATTAAAAAGGTAAGCGAATGTAATTATTATTGTTTTACATGATTAGTTTCTACTGCGTTTAATCTAAGTAGGGATAATTGAAAACATAAGTATCTAACATTTATAGAGATTGTTATTGAAACATAAGTTTCAATAACAATCTCTGTAAATGTTAGATCCACCGACGTACTGACATCCTACAGGTTTTGGAACATTGAGTAGTACTTATGAAAAATATTTTACGTGCATACTGCATACGTTATGTTATTGCAAATAAGAGTATAAATTGCAATTAGATGTGCGGACTGTTTCCTAATTGTCTTCTTCAATGGAAGTAGAGTATCATTTAATTTTGCTTTTTTTTTTGTTTCAGAGATGTGTTCCGAAGAATGTAGTAAATTGTCTAACGTGATTTCAAGTACCTACCTACTACCTACATAAAACAGAAAATTGTCAGGACCAAAGACTGGCTATTGTAAATTTTTAACAGCGTTTTGATCTTGCTATTTTTTATAGTTTTAGATATCAAAATATTTGTTAATGCATAATTATATACATTTTGTAGTTATCATTAAAGTAGTAGAAAAATATTTTTACGATTTTTATTCCATTAATATTATTGACATGTTGAAACTGAAATTTTCGCCTCGTTTAAGCATTACTAGTTTTGAAAGTATATTTCTGTAACAACCACGTCATAATAATTGCAAAATGCGACCATTTTAGCCCCCAATGTCGATATATGCTAGGAACGACAATATTGGCAAATGATTAACATACATTCCATCCTTAATATTATAAATATATTAAAATCTGTCTGTTGATCTGTTACCTCTTTACGCCCAACTATAAACCGATCCACAACTCGCTGAACCGATTTGACTGAAATCTGGCATGGAGATACTTCGGAAAGGTTCAAAATATAGTTTTTATCCCGGAGAAACCTACGAATCCCGCCCGATAAACGAATTTGTGCTAGATGCAGTTGCGGGCGTCTAAATTATTAAAAAACAAAACTTTAAACATTTTATTTATTAAAATGCTAAAACACAACAAAATAACAAAAGATAATTAATATACTCAACCTTAAAATCATTTACATTGTTCGGTAGACTTCATGAGATAATTCATTATTCGTTTGTGGATTAAAAAAAAGTTAACAAAACTACATCTAAAATCACAAATAAAATGAGGCAGTCTTTTTTAATACTGAATTTATTATTTATAAATTATTGTGTAGGTATTAGGAAGGATATATAATTTTTTCTAGATCATGTCAATTTTTTTTTGCATTTTTTTCTGTTTTTCTGTATGTTGCTTTCAAGTATAAATAATATGAATATTGTTAAAAAAATTATTATTACAAATAAGAATTGTAACTAGGAGACAAAATTTATCTTGCATTCATAAATTTTAAGTTAAAAGCCACACTTATCTTATATCTAACACAACTACTTCACTGGTATTTTTTTTCTTGTTCAATATCCTTCATAATAAGTCGAAGTCCGATGTCGCTACATATGTCTCAATTCTCCTACTCTGCCCCTAAAAATATAAAATACCTAAATGAATAAAAATAGATGGCCCATGTAGTCAGAAGTTATAATACTATACTGTACTCGACGAAACATGGCGGTAGCGGTCATTGACTCCCTGTCAAAAACTTGTCATTTTCTATATAAACCGCGATTGACAATGAAGTGTCAGATGTTGTCAATCACGGCTTTGTATAGAAAATGTCAATTTTTGACAGGAGGTCAATGACCTCTACCGTCATGTTTCGCTGAGTACAGTATAGCTACAATAAAGAAGTTTCAATGTTGTTAATTGTAGCCAATTTCTACGTTATTAAGAACATGATTGATGATAGCTGTTGCTGCTTGGCTCCTGAGCATTAAACCAAACACAACCATGTCTACTTTACCCACCTTTTGTTGCAGTACAGCCATTTTGCGAAATGTGAACACATTCCTGGAACAAAGAGTACATTAATTTGACAATTAAAAAAAAAAGTTAGAATAAGGTAAGAATTAATATTTTATAAAGAGATACAATATAAATATATTATCAAAATTACCTTAATAACAGGATCAAATTCGTATCCTGTAGGACAGTAGAAGTCTTTGAGGGATCCTCCCAAGCAGATGAAGAAAACGTCGCATTTTTCAGGATGGGGCTCAACAGATTTGTGCTTACATTGGACCTCTTCTTTCTTTTGTGCGGGACCATCTCGAAGTTTAATAATTTCTGAATTAGCCTTTCCGGTTTGTCTAGTTTCTCGATGTTGCGCGCTAGACCTTTTAGAACTGCAACCATCTTCTGTGATTGGTGCACATACCTGAAAAGGTCAGAAATGATTGTTTATACATTTTTATCCATTTTGTTTGATCAAATGTTTGTAAATCTAAGTTATTATATTATCTCCCAGGTTTATGAGACACAATAATATTATTATTATGACTAAAGAATTTTAGGAATTCTTACTCCAATATTTTCATCAAATTCTTCACCGGGCGGACAGTATAGAATCAAGGGCACTCCGCCAAGACACATGTAGTAAGTGTCACAGGCTTGGGGATGAGCAACGTTCCCGAAGAAATCAGCTGGACAGATAAGCTCTGTTGTGGTTTCGGCGGGCATCATTGTAGTTGCACTTTGATCGACTTCTGAAGTAGTATCGACTTCAGCTACCATTTCTTGAGTATATGGATTTTCTGTTGATGATACAGAATCTTTGTTCTCTGTGTTCAACTTGGTACTGATTTCAGCATTTCTTGCAGAGCATCCATTTTCAGATATTTCTTCGCAATTCTATAGGTTGGATAAACAAAAAGTGTGAGTACCTTTATTTTAAATTCTGACACAATATTATTGTTTAATTAAATTAAAAAAAGTATACTAGATAATGGAACTAATTTAACAAATAAGAATTTGCGTAGAATATTGTGTTATAAACTATTTGTAATAAGTAATAACGCGTACTTAACGCAGAATTAAATAAACTATATTAATGTATTCTTACCCCAGTACTTGGTGAAAATTCTTCGCCGGGCGGACAATACAGCTCGAAAGGATTTCCACCTAAGCACATGTAGTAAGCATCACATCTTTCTGGATGAGCTATATTTCCAAAGAAGTCTAATGGACAGAGTGCTGGTGCAGTAGTTTCAATAGATGGTTGAGTTGTCGTTCCAACTGTAGTTGTTTCACTATCAACTGTTGTTTGATCTGTGGCTGTTGTAGACAAAACTTTTTCAGTGTTTTCGTAATTTAAAGTATTTTCCGAATTTCCTGTTGTAATTTTAACCTCTCCAGTCTCAGTAGATGGTAATGTCGTATCTACTTCGTCTGTCGTAGGACCTTCCGTTGTAATTACATTACTATCGGTGCTAGTTTCCAGTGCAGTTGGGCTATAAGTTGTATTATCTTCCTCTGGATCTGTCGATAAATGTGTTGTAGAGTCCCTAGTAGCGAAGCAACCCTTGTCAGAAATAATCTCGCATTCCTTAAACATTAATAGATTAATAGATAATATTATAAATTCAAATTCTTATTAAAAACACAATAATATACAATAGAAAGTAGGCAGCGTACATCAAGTCGTCTAATCCCATTCTAAGTAAAAATATGTGTTATGGCAATCATACAATGGATGCACACCGAACAATTTTACCCAAATATGTATATATTCACGCAGCACTTACACATTCACACACACAAACACATTATAGTTTATCTCGTAAAGTTTCTTTCGGAAACGTGATGTGCCCTTCGTTCTCATTCCCTACAACTCGAAAATGGGAATACAATCGAGTATTCGAGAAGCACATTTTAAGTTTCTTAAAAATATTTTGAGTGAAATAACCTTTTTACCTTAGTGTTCAGATCAAACTCTTCGCCATGAGGGCAATGTAGCGGAAAAGCTTGACCGCCTAAACATTTATAGTATGCATCGCAATCTTCTGGGTGAGGAATGTTCCCAAAGAAATCTGATGGACAAATCGAAGGCGTCGTTGTTTCGGTAGAAACCTGGGTTGTTGCTTCAGTTGATGTCAATGTTATATCTGCTTTTTCTGTTGGGTAAAGAGGTGTTGTTGTCTGAAGTGTGTACTCTGGCGTGTTTGGCCCGTAAGTTGTACTTTCTGTTCTCGAGTCTGTCGATAAATGTGTTGTAGAATCTCTTGTAGCAAAGCAGCCGTTGTCCGAAATAATCTCGCATTCCTGTAAAGAATTATATTTTAATTTAGTATATACAGTGTGTGACAGAAATAAGTGATAATACTTTAGGGTGTGTACGTGTTCCTTGTAGAGAGTTCACTGTGAAAGTAGCAGCGCTGAAAGGCCAAAATTTTTTCTCACCCTAAAGTATTATCACTTATTTTTGTTACACACTGTATAATTGAAAGGCAATAAATAGTTAATATTGTAAAAAAAATACCTTAGTATTTAGATCGAACTCTTCGCCAGGTGGACAATGAAGAGGAAAAGCTTCACCACCTAAACATTTATAGTATGCATCGCAATCTTCTGGGTGAGGAATATTCCCAAAGAAATCTGACGGACAAATTGAAGGAGTAGTTGTTTCAATAGAGATGTGGGTTGTCCCTTCACTATTATTTAAAGTGGTTTCCTCAGTCAGTAACGTAGTAGAGATAGGTTCGGTGTTATCGTAAGCAGATGTGCTTTTCGGACTTGAAGCCGCTTCTTCAGATGTAACATCTGATGTCAAATGTTCTCTTTCTGTTGTGATTGGGATGACTTCTGTAACGTCAGATGATGGATATTCCGTAGAAATTGCCCTTTCCGTTGCCACTTCAGCCGGTATTGTTGTACTGGATACTTCGGACGTTTCTTCCGTAGGTCTTATAGTTGAATTTGAATTTTGTGTTGTGTAAACAGAGGTTGTTGAAGCCAAAAGTGATTCGCTCGTTTTTTCCGGGTCATCGTCAGGTGAAGTTTTAGAGCTAGGTTCCAGTGTGGTTGGGTTGTATGTTGTAGTCTCAGCTCCGGAATCTGAAGACGAATCTGTTGTAGAATCTCTGGTAGCGAAGCAACCGTTGTCGGAAATTGTTTCACATTCCTTAAAAACATAGTAAACAAATCAGAACAACAATACGTTATGTCTATAAAATAGTTTATTTCAACAAAAACCTATCACTATAGTCCGCGCGGAACTAGTTGGCCGCGCCATAGGTATGTGAGCGGTGGGACGGAGAGGCAGGGACGCTTGATTTTGACAGCTCTGGCTAGTTTAGACAAAAAGCACAAGAAATTACAATAGCAAGATGTGTCCGCTGATAAAAAGACAATCTAAGGAAATAATACATATTATAGTAGGGGAGGTCGCGCTCAGTTTAAAAAGTCATTTCATACCGAGCGAAAATCGTTACAATAATAATATTACACTAATACTTAACAGCTTTGATCGTCAGCCACTTCATAATGGGTGGAATAAAAATTGAGAGTATCTCAAAGTAGTTGTCGGGAATCGTATTGAATTGACATTAAAAAGATCCCAATTCGCACCCAATAACGGTTCATATCTAGATTATACACGTTTAAGTTCGGTAGATATTGTTTTAGTTTTAGTATATAACAACAGATGGCGCTTTTAAAGTAAAATGTATACAATTCTTCTTCACAAATATTGACTATCGAATTAATAACTTAAAATTGCTATGTGAGATAATTTTATGGTTAATTCAAACGAAAATCGCCGTCAGCTGAATGTTTGCAGGTGGAAATGTCGTCTACGCGACGCCCTAGGATACATTGAGCGCGAAGTAGGGCTATATTGGTCATAACTTATATCGCTGGCTGACGGTTTTTCCACAGTCGTATTAGCCACTGACGGTTTTCTTTATTATTTACAAAGTAAAAACATTCACCTGTATAAATTTTGTACGGCATAAAATGACTTTATATTCAAAAATTTTTTACATGTTCAGTAACCCGACTGACGTTGAATCCCCTGTATAAATTATCTGCAATACGGCTGACGGTGATTTTTTGTTTAAACATCACCTCAATAATCATCCATCAAAGTTTCATTCGGTATAAAATCACTTTTCGCGACCATTTTTTTTTACAACTTTGAAATACTCTCAGTTAACATTCCACCACGGGTGCGGCGACTGACGCTGATTATATTGATTGATAAATATTAAGCTACCGCTAACCAAAAATTTGGTCGGTATGAAATGACTTAGCAAACGCTAGCACTACCTCCCCTACTAATATTTAAAGTGCATAGGTTTTTAAAAAAACCGAAAGCCGATGTCAATAATTTAGAATATAAAACTGATCAATTGTCTTTAATTTATTATTTTCAATAATTAAATAATATTATTGTTCACGATATCGCGAGATTGGTCGTCACTGTCTAATCTCATGTGCGTTGCGAGCAGCAAACAACCCGTCCCCTCACCCCTGTCCCTACCTAAGGCGCGGCCAACTATTTCCGCGCAGACTATAGATATCACATTATATTACACTAGCTATATGACCGAGCTTCGCTCGGTATTTAAAAAATAAAAAAAAAACACATACAATGACATTTTATGAAAATTATTTTTCATAAAATTATCTTTATCATAAAATTATTTTTCATATAATTAGCTAGATCGATTTATCGCCGCCGAAACCCCCTATATACCCCTATATACAAAATTTCATGAAAATCGTTGAAGCCGATTCCGAGATTCCAATTATATATATATTTATATATGTTACGCTCAAAGACCGAAATCGCTCAATGAGCAAAAAAATAGCTCACAACGCGTTGTGGTCACAGTGAAACAGCCACGACGCGAAATTCGCATCGTGGCTCTAATGAAAACGGCCACGACGCGTTCTGGCAATCACAAAAAGATCATAACGCGAAATTCGTGTCGTGGGCCGTGGCTGATATTCTATTCGTTTTTCTTGATTTGTTCTTGATTGATTAATCGTGGTATGGAAGATAGATATTTGAATTACCACGCGTACCTACTACAAAATTTTAATAATATTAGTACGGATAGTATGGAACTATGGATATTTTATAAACAATAATGATAAATACGTTATGCAGTGATTTAGTAAAAAAAAATATTTTGTAGTACGTGTGGTAATTCAAATATTATAATCTTCCATACCACGATTAATTGGCATTCGTGGTAATTTATGGCGCTGGTTTAAGTTTTACATAACTAACCGCACTCAAAAAATAATAATTAATGGATTTGAATCTGATTATGTATCTATTACATCTGGAGTACCCCAGGGATCTATTTTAGGCCCGTTATTGTTTATCCTTTTTATTAATGATGCACGTCTCTGTTTTAGGTTTTGTAAATTTCTACTCTATGCTGATGACCTCAAAATATATATGCGTATACAAAATATCGACGATCATACAAGATTCCAAGATGACCTAAATAGATTTTCCGAATATTGCAATAAAAATAAATTATCACTTAGCATTAGCAAATGCAAATCCATAACCTTTACTAGAAAACGTAATATAAGCAAATTCACTTATACGTTATGCAATCAAAATTTAGAACGTGTAGATTCCATTAGGGACCTAGGAGTAATTTTAGACAGTAAATTGCATTTAGATCTGCATATTGATGACATTATAAGCAAGTCATATAAAATGTATGGTTTCGTAATGAGATCATGCAAAGAATTTGTTCACTCCTCAACATACCTTTATATCTATAAGTCGCTCATTCGGTCACAACTTGAATATGCTGTGGCAATTTGGAACCCGTATTATAAAAAATATAGTAACGCAATTGAAATGGTCCAAAAGAAATATCTGCGCTCAATGCAATATAGATGTTGTCGTTCCCGAAAACCTTATGATACTCTGTTAATGACATACAACCTTCTCCCACTAACATCTAGGCGATTCCAACTTGAGATGATACTTCTATTTGACCTTTGCCATAGTCGTTATGACTGCATTTCCCTAAATAATAAAATATATTATAGGACACCTCTTACAACTCACTCTCGTAGGCCCCATCAAACATTCTTCACTGCAGTTTGTCGTACCAATATTGGTAAGCGTTCACCACTTTATAGACTTGCTGACACATTTAATAAAAGCTTTGTCTCTGTTGATATTTTTGGCAATAAGATTTCAAAATATAAAAAAGAGATTTCTAAACTATTGCAAAATACAACCTAATCTCCATCTATTGTTTTGTTTTTTTTTTCTGAATTTCGTTGGCAACACACTACTAATATTATTTAAGTATATATTTTTCTTTCTTCTTTTCTTTTTTTTTTTCTTTTCTTTTTACTAGTCGTGTTCGTTTTGTTTTTCAATGTACGCGCGCAGCTCCCGCGCATGCGTAAGTTATAAAGAAATTGATATAATAACGTAGCGCTGCACATGTGCAGGAGAAGCGAAACGAATACGACTACCTATTACATACTATTAGCTATAATATTAGTTCTGTTTTACTAAGTATAATATGCCCTCCCAGTACAGTTTAAGACACTATGTAGGTACTTATAGTTTAATTCTTTAAATCTACAAATCAGATTGTTATGAGGACATCTGTATTATGATTAGTCTATGGATATTATCTTTTTACTCATTGTATATTTTGTCTGCATCTACCCCTTTACTGAGTGCATTGTTTTAATTATACTATTGTAGTAATTTGTAGTTAACGTTGTTGGTACCATAGTTAATAAGATTGATTTGTATGTACTCTTTTAAGGAATATGTACTTTGGTTACTGTTGGTTGACTCTAATAAATAAAAAAAAATAAAAAAAAAAAAAAAAAAAATTAATCAATCAAGAACAAATCAAGAAAAACGAATAGAATATCAGCCACGACACGATTTCGCGTTATGGTTTTTTTGTGATTGCCAGAACGCGTCATGGCCGTTTTCATTAGAGCCACGACGCGAATTTCGCGTCATGGCTGTTTCACTGTGACCACAACGCGTTGTGAGCTATTTTTTCGCTCACTGAGCGATTTCGGTCTTTGAGCGTAACATATATACAAGAATTGCTCGTTAAAAGATATATCTTTAAACGATTTTGAAATTCTATATAAAATTATACATCTTATCTTATAAGATAAGATGTATAGCTTTATATAGAATTTAATAAAATTTAATCTTTATATATATAATTCTTCTGTGAGTGTGTATGTCACTGAACTTCTCTCAAACGACTGGACCGATTTTGATGAAATTTTTTGTGTGTGTTCAAGGGGATCTGGGAATGGTTTAGATTCGCTGGTTTATGTCCGCTGGACAATGTTTTTTTAATTAATTTTTAATTTATTAGTAGTTGTTGATTTTGGAATGTTTTACATTAGATCCGACAGACGGCGCTACCATCGCAGTGTTTTAAATAATATTCGAATTTTAATTTTAGTCTGTCCCGACAGTTAGCGCTGCGATCAAATTAAAAAAAAATACTTTATATAATATGGCAAAGAAACGTTTGCCGGCACAGCTAGTATTAATATAAAATATTTACCTCCGTATTCAGATCAAACTCTTCACCAGGTGGACAATGAAGGAGAAAAGGACTACCACCCAAACACTTATAATATGAGTCACATTTTTCTGGGTGTGGTACATTTCCAAAGAAATCTGATGGACAAATCGATGATGTAGTAGTTTCGATAAAGCCTTTTGTAGTGTATTCTTTGTTATCCGATGTTGTCTGCACAGTTGATAACGTAGATATAATTGTTTCAGTGTTATTGTAAATTGTTGTATCTTCCGTAGTTGAGGTTATCGTTTCGGAGGTTACTTCTGATTGTTCAGATTCTGTTGTGACCTTTGACCCCTCTGTTACATTAGGTGATGTTGGGTATTCGGTAGGAATTCCCCTTTCCGTATCAACTTCATCCGTCGTAAGAGCTTCCGTTGTTACAGTATCTGTTATCATGTCTGATATAGTAGTACCCGATGATTCAGAAGTGACATCTGTAGATGTATTGCTATCCTCAGTTATATTCGAATCTAAAGTAGTATTAGTGTTGCTGGTTGTAGCTTCAACTGGATTTGAATTTTGTGTTGTGTAAGTAGTCGAGGGCTGATGAAATTCACTAGTTTTGCCCTCGTCATCGTCAATTGAAGTTTGGAAACCAGTTGTACTTTCAATCCCTGAGTCAGTAGAGGGACGTGTTGTGGACTCTCTTGTAGCGAAGCAACCGTTATCAGAAACAGTTTCACATTGCTGAAAATGACAATTATATATTATAATAAACTTATGAAAGACAAAAGGCTATATTTTAAAATAAGAATCGATTCAATGTCATCTATATCACTATTGTCCATTTGTATTCCCTTGAAAGTATGTGCGATATAACGGGGAGTCACTTTACTGACAAACGGTCGTTTCGGTTCATATAATTGAGTTTAAACTTTTCTCTAATAAATAAAAAAGGCATTTGACCTTGAAAGTTTGGAGAATTTTACTAATCATGTATCAAATAAGTTACATACCTACATATTATGTAAAGCAATTGTATAAGTTATAAACTTACCTGGGTGCTGGGATCGAATTCTTCACCTGGTGGGCAGAACAGGATGAATGGGTTACCACCAAGGCACATATAGTATGCATCGCATCTCTCAGGATGAGGTATATTTCCAAAGAAGTCTAATGGACATATCGAAGGTGTGGCAGTAGATCCCTGGGTAGTTGTTTCAAATGGTGTCGTAATTTCGATTCCAATTGTAGTGGATTCTCTATTATCGGGAGTTGTTGGCTCGTTAGATACCGTAGAAAGAATTGTTTCAGTATTTTCATAAGTTTTGGTACTTGATGCTTCTTTTTCGGTAGTTACTGTTGATGGAACCTTTACATTTTCTGTGGTCTGAGCTACGTCTGTCTCAGAGACAAACGATAAGGTTGTTGGAAAATCAGTCACAGATGTAGTAATTTTAGTAGTTTTTACATTTTCAGTCGTAAAATCATCTGCTGTAATTTCCGAACTATCGGTTGTAATATCTGTTTTGCTAGTAAATGTTGTATATTCAGAGGTTAAATCACTTCCTATGGTAGTTGTTTTGGTCGAATCAATTTCTGTAGTCAAACCGTCTGTTGTAATTATATCGCTATAGGTTGTGTTGTCAGTTGTAGAACTTTCAGATGTAATTGTGTCCTTCTCTGTCGTCAAATCTGTCTCCATAGACATTGTTGTATGTTCATGAGGTGAATTAGTGTCCGCTGTAGTACTTTTTGTAATATCTACTTCACCAGTTGAAAGAGTTTCCGTCGTTATAGTATTTCTGTCACTTGTCACATCAGACGTAGTTGGTAATGTTGTATATTTAGAAGGTATATTTGTTTCTGTTGTCGTAACTTCAGTGTTATTTACCTTGTTGGTAGTGAAGACGTTCGTTGTCATAAAGTTTTTATCAGTTGTGACATCTGTTTCAGTAGATATAGTTGGTAGCTTAGTTGAAATATCCGGAAATAATGTTGTCGCATCAACTTCGTCGGTAGTTATTACATCCGTAGTTACTCTGTTTTTATCAGTAGAAACATCGACTTCAGTAGGTAGTGACGTATATTCAGAAGGAACATTAGTTCCAGATGTACTTACTTTGGTCGTATCTTCGGTAGTTGTATAAATTTCCGTGGTGATTATGTTTTTATCAGTTGTTACATCTGTTTCGGAAGATATTGTTGTGAATTTTGTGGGTATATCAGTTATTGATATAGTAGTTGTATCTATTTTGTCTGTTGAGTGTTTCTCTGTTGTTACTATATTACTATCGGTTGTCATATCTGTCTTAGACGACATTGTTGTATATTCTGTCGGTCTATTCGTTTCGATCATTGTAGTATTGGTTATATCAACATTTTCCGTTGTAATTATGTTTCCATCAGTTGCAGGGCCTTTGGAAGTAATCGTACTCGACGATTCTGAAGTCACTTCTAAAGTGCTATCGTCAGTAACATTTGATTCACTGGTAACTTTTGAGCTCGTGTCACTAGTAGTGGTTTCTATTGTGTGATAAGAGCTTGTCGACGATTCTGGTAAGTCAGTTTTTTTGTCTCCTTCATCGTCTACTGTTGTTTGAGTAGAGACCATGTTGTCAGTTTCAGTGCTTAACCCCGTTGTGGAGTATCTAGTAGCATAGCAACCATTTTCTGAAATCACTTCACATTGCTGAAAAAAAAGAAGAAATAATTATGATTAATGTTATAAAATGCTTAATACACATTAGACAAGAAAAATTCTTACCCCCGTATCTGGATTAAATTCCTCCTCGATGGGACAGTATAAATGAATTGCCACACCATCAAGACACATATAATAGGAATTGCATGTATCTGGATTTGCTATGTTTCCGAAGAAACCTGGTGGACATACAGATGGTGTAGTTGTTTCAGCAGTAACCGTTGATATCGCAGATGCTGTACTATGGACATCAGTGCTAGATTCGGTATTGGCAGTCGTTATTGTTGACTTTTCATGAAATTGTGTTGTTGTTGCTGCATATGTAGTGGTAAATATTTTTTCTGTCGTCTGCGTTATATCAAAAACGGAAGTTGATGGATAATCACTTGTAGTATAATATTGTGTTGTTTCCTTTAAAGTTGTTGGTTGTGTCATAATTGTGACTGTTGAATCAGTTTTATCATAATTGTTTTCTGGTGTGCTGCTCGTTTCCATTTTTTCACTTGTTGTCTCTTCAGTCTCACCAACAGTAGTTGTAGAATAAGTTGTTTGATGAATATTGGCGAAACAACCATTATCAGATATTTCCGTGCATTGCTAAAAATAAAAAAAAACTTTTACACACTAACCTGACCTAATCTACTCGCCTCATTCAATAAATATTTACTCCTAAATTACATACGTCAAGTGATGCCTATTTTTGTATGTATATTGTATATTTACTTGCGTAAACATTAACGGTCTTACCACAAAAGATTTAAACACCTGTTGAACGTTCTTACTACAAAAGATTTAAACACCTGTTGAACAGTTGTTTTGAGACCATTATGTACTGAATTTTTTTCTAATCAACTGTTCAACAGGTGTTTAAATCTTTTGTAGTAAGACCGTTATGTTTTAATTTTATTTCTTACCCTTGAATATGGATCAAATTCTTCACCGGTAGGACAATACAGTTGAATTGCTACACCACCAAGACACATGTAATAGGAATCACATAGCTCTGGATGAGGTATATTTCCAAAATCATCCGGAGAGCATATAGCTGGAGTTGTGGTTTCAGGAGTTGAGGTAGACGAAGGTTTCTCATCTAAATCAGTTGTAAAATCTGGGCCGTTTGTCATATCCGTTGCTATAAGTGTAGTTCCTCTTAACGTTGTGGATATTATATCCGTTGATAGAATATCTCCGTTTTCTGTAGTTAAAAATGTTGTTTTAGAATCAGTTGTTATAGGAGAATTTGTTGAACTTGTGCTACTAGGATCAGTGTAACAATTTGTCTTATCGCTTGAGCAATCTTCAGTGTTAGGAGAATCTGTATAGCCTGTGGATGTTGAATCCTTGTCAGTCGCAGTAGTTTCAGAATAACTATGAGTAGTATAATCTGATTGAGTTGTACGGCTATATCCGTCTGTGGTCACAGTCTCTGTAAACGTTGAGTCTGTATCACTTTTTGTACTATATACTTCGGTTATATCTGGAGCTGTAGTTTGTTCTTTTTCGGTTGTTGAATTTGTGTTAGGATTTCGTGTTGTGGTCTTTTCTGTAGCCCATTCTATTTCGGTTGTGGTCTTATCTGTTCCCGATGTATACACTTCTGTTGTTATATATTGGGATGTTGTATGTTTGCTTTCGGTTGTTGAATCTGTGTAAGGACTTTTCGTAGTGGTCCTGTCTGTGTCCGTTGTATACGCATCTGTTATTATATCTGAGGCTGTAGTTCTTTCTTTTTCGGTTGTTGAATCTGTGTCAGGACTTCGCGTTGTTGTCTTCTCTGTATTCCATTCTATTTCGGTTGTTGAATCTGTGCTATGACTTTGCGTTGTAGTCTTATCTGTTTCCCATGTATACATTTCAGTCGTTAAATTTGGGGATGTTGTTTGTTCTATTTCAGTGCTAGGACTATGTGTTGTGGTCCTATCTGTGCCTGATGTATACACTTCTGTTGTTATATCTGGGAATGCTGTTTGATCTATTTCAGTTGTTGAATCAGTGTTAGGACTTTGCGTTGTGGACCTATCTGTGCCTTCAGTTGTTACATCTGGAGATGTCGTTAGTTCTCTTTCTGTCGTTGAATCTGTGTTAGAACTTTGTGTTGTACTTTTATCTGTTCCCGATGTATACACTTCTGTTGTTATATCTGGGGCCGTAGTCTGTTCTTCTTCGGTTGTTGAATCTGTGTCAGGACTTCGTGTTGTAGTCTTCTCTGTATTCCATTCTATTTCGGTTGTTGAATGTGTGTAAGAACTTTGCGTTGTGGTACTATCGCTTCCCGATGTATACACTTCTGTTGTCATATCTGGGGATGTTGTTTGTTTTGTTTCGGTTGTTGAATCTGTGCTATGACTTTGCGTTGTAGTCTTATCTGTTTCCCATGTATACATTTCAGTCGTTAAATTTGGGGATGTTGTTTGTTCTATTTCAGTGCTAGGACTATGTGTTGTGGTCTTATCTGTGCCAGATGTATACACTTCTGTTGTTATATCTGGAAATGCTGTTTGATCTATTTCAGTTGTTGAATCCGTGTTAGGACTTTGCGTTGTGCTCCTATCTATGCTTTCTGTTGTCACATCTGGAGACGTCGTTAGTTCTCTTTCGGTTGTTGAATCTGTGCTAGAACTTTGCGTTGTGATCCTATCTATGCTTTCTGTTGTTACATCTTGGGAAGTTGTTAGTTCTCTTTCGGTTGTGCTCCTATCTATGCTTTCTGTTGTTACATCTGGAGACGTCGTTAGTTCGCCTTCGGTCGTTAAATCTGTGTAAGAAATTTGCGTTGTACTCCTATCTATGCTTTCTGTTGTCACATCTGGAGACGTCGTTAGTTCTCTTTCGGTTGTTGAATCTGTGCTAGAACTTTGCGTTGTGCTCCTATCTATGCTTTCTGTTGTTACATCTTGGGAAGTTGTTAGTTCTCTTTCGGTAGTTGAATCGGTGTTAGAACCTTGCGTTGTGCTCCTATCTATACTTTCTGTTGTCACATCTGGAGACGTCGTTTGTTCTCTTTCGGTCGTTGAATCTGTGTAAGGCCTTTGCGTCGTAGTCCTATCTGTGCCCGATGTATACACTTCTGTTGTTATATCTGGAAATGCTGTTTGATCTATTTCAGTTGTTGAATCAGTGTTAGGACTTTGCGTTGTGCTCCTATCTATGCTTTCTGTTGTTACATCTAGAGACGTCGTTAGTTCGCTTACGGTCGTTGAATCTGTGTAAGAACTTTGCGTTGTACTCCTATCTATGCTTTCTGTTGTCATATCTGGAGACGTCGTTAGTTCTCTTTCAGTCGTTGAATCTGTGCTAGAACTTTGCGTTGTGCTCCTATCTATCCTTTCTGTTGTTACATCTGGAGTAGTTGTTAGTTCTCCTTCGGTAGTTGAATCGGTATTAGAACCTTGCGTTGTGCTCCTATCTATACTTTCTGTTGTCACATCTGGAGACGTCGTTTGTTCTCTTTCGGTCGTTGAATCTGTGTAATGCCTTTGCGTCGTAGTCTTATCTGTGCCCGATGTATACACTTCTGTTGTTATATCTGGAAATGCTGTTTGATCTATTTCAGTTGTTGAATCAGTGTTAGGACTTTGCGTTGTGCTCCTATCTATGCTTTCTGTTGTTACATCTGGAGACGTCGTTAGTTCGCTGTCGGTCGTTGAATCTGTATAAGAACTATGCGTTGTACTCCTATCTATGCTTTCTGTTGTCACATCTGGAGTCGTCGTTAGTTCTCTTTCGGTCGTGGAATCTGTGTTAAAACTTTGCGTTGTGCTCCCATCTATGTTTTCTGTTGTCACATCTGGAGACGTCGTTAGTTCTCTTTCGGTCGTTGAATCTGTGTAAGGACTATGCGTTGTGGTCCTATCTATACTTTCTGTTGTTACATCTGGAGACGTCGTTAGTTCTCTTTCGGTCGTTGAATCTGTGTTAGAACTTTGCGTTGTGCTCCTATCTATACTTTCTGTTGTCACATCTGGAGACGTCGTTTGGTCTCTTTCGGTCGTTGTATCTGTGTGAGGACTTTGCGTTGTGCTCCTATCTATACTTTCTGTTGTCATATCTGGAGACGTTGTTAGTTCTCTTTCGGTCGTTGAATCTGTGTTAGAACTTTGCGTTGTGCTCCTATCTATACTTTCTGTTGTCACATCTGGAGACGTCGTTTGTTCTCTTTCGGTCGTTGAATCGGTGTGAGGATTTTGCGTCGTAGTCTCATCTGTGCCCGATGTATACACTTCGGTTGTTATATCTGGGAATCCTGTTTGATCTATTTCAGTTGTTGAATCAGTCTTGTTAGAACTTTGCGTTGTGCTCCTATCTATACTTTCTGTTGTCACATCTGGAGACGTCGTTTGGTCTCTTTCGGTCGTTGTATCTGTGTGAGGACTTTGCGTTGTGCTCCTATCTATACTTTCTGTTGTCATATCTGGAGACGTTGTTAGTTCTCTTTCGGTCGTTGAATCTGTGTTAGAACTTTGCGTTGTGCTCCTATCTATACTTTCTGTTGTCACATCTGGAGACGTCGTTCGTTCTCTTTCGGTCGTTGAATCGGTGTGAGGACTTTGCGTCGTAGTCTCATCTGTGCCCGATGTATACACTTCGGTTGTTATATCTGGGAATGCTGTTTGATCTATTTCAGTTGTTGAATCAGTCTTAGGACTTTGTGTTGTGCTCCTATCTATGCTTTCTGTTGTTACATCTTGGGAAGTTGTTAGTTCTCTTTCGGTAGTTGAATCGGTGTTAGAACCTTGCGTTGTGCTCCTACCTATACTTTCTGTTGTCACATCTGGAGACGTCGTTTGTTCTCTTTCGGTCGTTGAATCTGTGTAAGGCCTTTGCGTCGTAGTTCTATCTGTGCCCGATGTATACACTTCTGTTGTTATATCTGGAAATGCTGTTTGATCTATTTCAGTTGTTGAATCAGTGTTAGGACTTTGCGTTGTGCTCCTATCTATGCTTTCTGTTGTTATATCTAGAGACGTCGTTAGTTCGCTTACGGTCGTTGAATCTGTGTAAGAACTTTGCGTTGTACTCCTATCTATGCTTTCTGTTGTCATATCTGGAGACGTCGTTAGTTCTCTTTCGGTCGTTGAATCTGTGCTAGAACGTTGCGTTGTGCTCCTATCTATGCTTTCTGTTGTTACATCTGGAGTAGTTGTTAGTTCTCCTTCGGTAGTTGAATAGGTATTAGAACCTTGCGTTGTGCTCCTATCTATACTTTCTGTTGTCACATCTGGAGACGTCGTTTGTTCTCTTTCGGTCGTTGAATCTGTGTAATGCCTTTGCGTCGTAGTCTTATCTGTGCCCGATGTATACACTTCTGTTGTTATATCTGGAAATGCTGTTTGATCTATTTCAGTTGTTGAATCAGTGTTAGGACTTTGCGTTGTGCTCCTATCTATGCTTTCTGTTGTTACATCTGGAGACGTCGTTAGTTCGCTGTCGGTCGTTGAATCTGTATAAGAACTTTGCGTTGTACTCCTATCTATGCTTTCTGTTGTCACATCTAGAGACGTCGTTAGTTCTCTTTCGGTCGTGGAATCTGTGTTAAAACTTTGCGTTGTGCTCCCATCTATGTTTTCTGTTGTCACATCTGGAGACGTCGTTAGTTCTCTTTCGGTCGTTGAATCTGTGTAAGGACTATGCGTTGTGGTCCTATCTATACTTTCTGTTGTTACATCTGGAGACGTCGTTAGTTCTCTTTCGGTCGTTGAATCTGTGTTAGAACTTTGCGTTGTGCTCCTATCTATACTTTCTGTTGTCACATCTGGAGACGTCGTTTGGTCTCTTTCGGTCGTTGTATCTGTGTGAGGACTTTGCGTTGTGCTCCTATCTATACTTTCTGTTGTCATATCTGGAGACGTTGTTGGTTCTCTTTCGGTCGTTGAATCTGTGTTAGAACTTTGCGT
Organism: Polyommatus icarus; assembly: GCA_937595015.1. NCBI lineage: Eukaryota > Metazoa > Arthropoda > Insecta > Lepidoptera > Lycaenidae > Polyommatus > Polyommatus icarus. Next base: position 6,582,852 of record OW569324.1, on the reverse strand, counting down.
TGTGCTCCTATCTATACTATCTGTTGTTACATCTGGAGATGTCGTTAGTTCTCTTTCGGTCGTTGAATCGGTGTGAGGACCTTGCGTCGTAGTCCTATCTGTGCTTTCTGTGGTTACATCTGGAGAAGTTGTTAGTTCTATTTCGGTAGTTGAATCGCTGTTAGAACTTTGCGTTGTGCTCCTATCTATATTTTCTGTTGTCACATCTGGAGACGTCGTTTGTTCTCTTTCGGTAGTTGAATCGGTGGTAGAACTTTGCGTTGTGCTCCTATCTATACTTTCTGTTGTCATATCTGGAGACGTTGATAGTTCTTTTTCAGTCGTTGAAATTGTGTTAGAACTTTGCGTTGTGGTACTATCAGTTCCCGTTGTATGCACTTCTGTCGTTATATCTGGGGATGTTGTTTCTTTTATCTCGGTTGTAGAATCTGTATAAGGACTTCGCGTTGTGGTCCTATTAGCATCCGATAATTCAGTAGTTATATCGGGGAAAGTGGGTTGTTCATTCTCTGTTGTAAATTCTGTGTCAGGATGTTTAGTTGTTGGTGTATCTGTGCGCAATGTAGTCGCTTCAGTCGTTGTATATGACGGTTTCGTTCCATTTTCTTCTGTTGTTGAGACTGTTGTTGTCTGCAGATTTTCAGTAGAATGCAATTGAGTCGTAGTTATTGAAGTTTCAGTACTTCCTTTTTCTGTTGTCAAATCATTATCAGTTATTGAAGTTTTGTCGTAATAATCAGTTGTTTTGCTACTTGGTTCTGTTGTCAAATCATTCGCAGTTGTTTCACTTGTTGTGTATACATCTGTTGTTTGATATTCTATGTGAGTTGATTCCAGAAGGCCTCTTGTTGTACTTTCGATAGGCGCTGAAGTTGTCGTTGAATGTACAAGTTCTTCTTCTGTTGTTAATTCTGCATTCGTATTAGCTGTGGTGGTATCTACATCAGGTGTAGATTGTGTCGTCTCTGTATGTGTAGTCATATCATTGCTGATTGTTGTAATTTCGTCAGTTGTTTCACTGCTCCCTGTTGTAGACTCATTTTCTTTCTCTGTATTTGTTGAATCTGTTGTGGAATAGGTTGGCGTGGTTATATTATTATCAGGTGTATGTTGCTCGACTGTCGTTACTGAAGTACCTGGAGTGGTAGCACCGTCATCGACCGTCGTACTAATATTTTCAGTTATTTCTTGCGTAGAAGTTTCTTCTCTTCGAGTTGTAGTTTCCATTAGTGTACAGTTAACAGCATAAGGCCAATTGCAAACCTAAGACATAGAATTAAATGCTGTATGAATTATTGTTTTTTAATTATCATTAACAAGCACATATTCATATTACTTTAAGTCCGGCACTACATTACCTGCAATACTGCGTCAAAGTAGGTACCAGGTCCGCAATCTTTTTCAACTTTCTCGCCGAAATTACAATAATAGAATTTTGAACAATCACTTTCATGTGGCAGTAGCATGTGTATGCTGAAATCAGACGGACACCCGTTAGGCAAAAGTTGTATGTCGGCTTCATCCGATTTTTCACCAGACTCATTACTTTCTATTATTTCTTCTGTTTCTTTGCTGGTGTTGACTTCGCCGCCCTCATTGCTGCCGTTTTCACAACCGGCGTCCCATGGCCAATCGCATACCTGAAAATTTTTAATGATTAATTTTCTGCCGAAAATCATATCATATCATTAGCTGAATGTTTTTACATAGTTGATATTTTGTTGCACTTGATAATATTGACATTTACTTCGGCATATTATGGTGCTCCCAGACAAAAGTTATATAACGTTATAAAACATTGTATAACACGATAACGTCTAATATAATATCTGGGAGCACCTTTACATACGCTTTCTATACACTCACTTGCAACTTAGCATTAAAGTGTCTGCCTCCGCTACACTCTCTTTCGACTTTGACACCAAAGTTGCAATAGTAAAACTTCGTGCAGTCATATTCGTGAGGCAGGAGTTTATGCACGTGGAAATCGGCAGGGCATCCGTTCGGTAGCAAATCAGCGTCTTCGCTAGATTCCTTATTTTCTTGACTACTTGTGCAGTTCACATTTTCAGGCCAATCGCAGCCCTGAAATTTAATTGATTGTTGAGATAACATATTATCTGTAAGTAAATCGCCACCCCTTCACACGGTGCGTGGCTTAATCGGGCGCGGCGTGGCTTGTGATATGAGTTATGACTGATCGTACGCCGCGTGGCTCGAGCTGGCGCGTGATATAAACGCTCCTGCTCGAGCCAGCCCGAGCCATACTTCACACGGCGCGCGGCTCAAGTGGGTGCGGCGCGGCTTGTGATATTACCCGCCGTGAGAAGCCAGCTATAAGCAAAAAGCAGCAAAGACTTGTTTACACCTTGATTCTTGACTCTATCTCCAGGAACTAATATACCGAAAAACATGGTGGCCAAGAAATAAGTAATTGTCTTGGTAGCAATCGTTATCAGAATTTATGTATTCATTTGTTAAAAAAACATGATGAAGCCAACAAGATAGAATATACACCTAACCTGCACAATTTCATCAAAATATTTTCCATTTTGGCAATATTGCAGCGTTTTCGTTCCGTCGTTGCATTCATAGTAGAGTCCGCACTCGGTTTCATGTGGTCTCAAGACCTGCTCGCCCAGGGGACAATCCGAATCCACTGATATTGTTGTTGGTGCTGAGGTAGTTGTTGTTGTTGGTTCTGTGTTTGTCGTCGCCGCTGGTGCTGCAGTTGTTGTGCTTGTCGTTGGTGGTGCGGTTGTCGTTGGTTCAGCGGCTGTCGTTGTTGGTGCTGCGGTGGTTGTTGTTGTAGTCGTAGTTCTGGTCGTCGTTGTCGAATATCTGTCGCAGTTCACTAGGACCGCATGATTGCAACCCTGTAAATATTAGGTTTTTTTTATTCTTCTCTCTTTCCTACATCATTACTAAAAATGTTATAAAATATATTTTTCGATTTTTTTGTCTAGTCTCGTAATGGTTATTGTTGTCTGAAAGATTAAGAATGTAAATATTCTACTTTTCACAACTTGGTCTTAACTTATCCTCACCCGTAAATTAACGTCGAAGAGTGTGCCGGTTCCACATGGCATTAATATCTTCTGTCCATTGCTGCACGAGTAATAGAGGCCGCAGTCGGTCTCGTGCGGCAGCAAGTAATGGATGCCGAAGTTAGACGGACACCCATTCGGTAGGAACTCTGCCCAGGTAGTACCGAGCAAAAGTAGGAAACATAATATGATCATTTCTGTGGAAGAAAATATAACGTTTAGAATATATCATTCTTGGAAATAAGTATTACTGATTGTATATCAGCTAATAAATTGTTTTCGAACCGCAGAAAAATTGATTCGTCATAGCAGATTGTTGATCAACGTAATTTGGTTTGGATTATGTCAAACCGAGACTATAGATCTCGATTAACATTGCCACGGTATTTATGCCAAACTTCTCCAAAGCAGCTGGCTGCTAGACCGATTGCGATGAAATTGTCCGAAATAACGTATACTACAAACTACAAAACAATCTACCGGGTCCCCTTGTAGTAGGTATATTTCTAATACCATAATTCATATCGTACCAGCTCGCATGTAACGTTCAATATTGACTACCTACAGTATTTATCATAGATAAACAGGTTTTTGATAAAATAATAGTTGTCCGCTTGGTCGATAGGCTACAAAAGTACCGCCCCGTACTAATCCCTTTTAATTCGCTTTAACTCGTAATTAATCATTAATTAATTATCTAATAAGATAATAGTAAAGTAGATTTGAAAGGAAAACCCGCTTGACAGATCGGTTATGATTAAGCAGTCTATGATTTAACTAATTGAAAATGATGATTTAACAGCGCTACTTAATACTAAGAAAGTATTAACTAGGTACCTACTAGCACATTCACGAATAGTTTACAAGAGCACCTTAAATCCAATATACCAACCATATTTCGTATGAATTTAATATTGAAGCAAATATTTGAAAAAACTATTGACAAATGTTTTCGTATCGCATATATGCAACGCGCTTAAACACATTAGTAATATTATCAAGTTGATTGTATCTACATTAAAAACATCGGTTTTACATACAGGCTTACAATGAAATGAAATTAAAACACAGATATTTGGACAATCATATCTGCGATTCTCGTTATCGATACGTCAAAGTGATTCCGAGAATATTTTACACTTGTTATTATATACGTGATGATCGTGACGGGAATGTTAACGAAATTCTAAAAATAAAAGTCAATTTACCTAAAACAAAAATAAATGTCCCATTTTAAAACATAAGATTTTTGACATTTTATGATTAGGTAGCAACTGGCTCTTAACAACAGAACAGTTAATTTTTTTTTTATTTAAGCTCTTTTCTTAGCGATGCGACGCGACCTTACGCTATACCTATAAAATAAGATAATAGATAAAATAGATTATAATGTAACGCATTATGTGTGAATAGGAACTTAGTTCTCGTGTGAAATGGAGGATTTGTCCTCAAATTTGCGGTCACAACTCACAGCTGGGCCCGAGACATGATGAACGACTCTTACTAATAAAATCTCGACTGTACACTACTTTACGCCCTAGACGGGCGTGGGATCCCGGATCTAGCGTGTAAGCTCTATTGGGCATTTATTATAACAGGTGTTTGACAGCAGGTATATACCATACATAAAACAGATATTGAGCAACGTTTGCTGTCAGAATATACTTGTTGCAAAACTGTCGCCAGATCAGGCTGATTACGTCCACCTGAATGGGATAAATGCCCCCCCAAAAGAGCCTACCTCCTGGCTAAACAGGGGCTTGCATTATCTGTTCATCAGTTCTCTTTAACGTCAGTCAGTTTGGAGCGTAGCTCTCGACATGGAGGTCAACACTCGTGGGTTCGATTCCCGCGTTAGAAACATGTTATTTCCAAGGTTGGTTAGGACAATGCAGGCTGATTACCTGATTGTCCGACAAGTAAGATGATCCATGCGTCGGATGGGCATGTATAAAGTCGGTACCTACTGCGCCTGACCTCTCGCCAGTCGTGTCGGTCTCGTCATGGGCTATGAGAGTAAGGGAAGAGAACGTGCGCTCGTGTACTGCGCATACACGTGCACTATTAATATACTCAATAAACCCGGCCACCGTCATCGAAACCTGTGTGAGAGTTATTATTATTAAACGTTACGAAACGCAGGAATTATCACATTTTGCATCGCGTCTTACCCGGGGAGCGTGTAAACGGCATAAATTCAGAACCGAAAACTTAAGTAGGTACTAGGTTGTAGTTTGGTAGTTACATAACTACTGGTTTTCTTATCTTTTACTTTTTCTACACACTATAGTCTTCATTTAAAAAGTAGATAAAAGTATACTCCTCAAAAATAAATACATAAATCGCCAACTGACAAAACAAAGAGAACATGTCACAGAAAAGCAGTCTCTAACTCCATCGCAATACGAGCCAAGCGCTGGTACAAATCAAATCCTTTATATCGGCCGATAAAGGAAGATTGCGGAGTCGTGGGCACTGATTTTTGTTAATCGATCGCACATTAATAACTGTGGCTTAATAGTTAATAGATAACGTTCGACGAATCGGCTACATTAGACGATTCAATTAGGTACTAAAAACAACACGTGCATGCATCATGAAAATCAAATAAATGACTTTAGAAAATTGAGATGAGCGATGATGAGATGATTTGATGAATGATTATGGTAGTGTTTAAGATGTGTCAATTATGTTGTTCTTTAGATTTTATCATTTTTGAGACGTAAAAAATTCAATACATTGGAACAACTGCCGCGCACTGTAAAACTCTGGAACGAACTGTCACCAGCAGTATTTCCGGACCTATACGACTTGCTAACCTTCAAGAAAAGAGCGTATTCCCTCTTAAAAGGCCGGCAACGCACCTGCAGCTCTTCTGATGTTGCGAGTGTCCATGGGCGACGGTAGTTGCTTACCATACTTTAATAACAAGAAAGATTATTATTAAACTAATTACATGTACTTACATAGATTACATAGATAAATAGAAAAGTGGTATCGCCTATCTACGAAAAGCTACGCCCGTTCGTAGTCGCCTACGCCACCGGGCTACGAACTACGTCAATCGTAGGCCGTAGCGTAGTCGCAACTATAAATACAGAAATTATTGAAACCTATTCTGAAAATCTATTTTGTACAGTATATAATAACCATTTATGACTTGAGATTTATTTAAAACAACCCATTTTCGGCAGTAAAATAAAGATTTTTTTTAAGAAACCTATCCAATGACATACACGGTGGGGGGGGGGACGCGAAAAAAAATTTTTTAAAGATTCATTAAGCGTCTCCCAGACAGACGCGGCCTGCGGTGGCGGTGGCGGTGGCGGTCAGTCGGATGGCTTGGCCGCGTGGCCGCGTGTGTCTATGTCGTTCCTAGAACTCTCAAGTCATCCAACTGACCGCCACCGCCACCGCCACCTCAGGCCGCGTCTGTCTGGGAGACTCTTTACACCATTTTGTCGGCATCGTTAAGGCCTGTGTATACGCCAATGACCTTGATCATTGTCTGTCAGTGCGAATATCGACGTAAATGACATTAAATAACATTCATAACATCGCGCCTTGTACGGTGGCGGTTACGACGCTCGCCACGTCCATGATAGGGCGAAATAGGAGAAAAAACCTTTTTAAGGCTTAATATAATACATATTTCAAAAAAGTAAAAAAACCAAATTATCAACTTATGTATTGCAAAGCAGAGATATTTTTTATATATTCTTTTGATAAATAATGAAGGAGTAAAGTTGTTTCATTCAACGATTTGGAGGTGATTTGGTTTTCTATTTCTGTATTATGTGATACCGATAGAAAAAATATGGAAAAACCACGTTACGTATCATATCATGTAGATTACTAATTATTTTTTTCAGATATAATTTCTCTGTTAATGCCGATGAAAAGTTGTTTCATCTGCACGCTTTTTTCGCGAGAGGAGCCTTAATATGCGCATTCATGCCGAATTACAGTTTTGCAGGTCCTATAGTCTCTGAGCAAAACCGCGGACGGACGGACAGACCGAAACTATGAAGGTTCCTTGTTGACTACGGAACCCTAAAAATGACAGGCAAATTTGCCTGCTATATTTATTTGATTTGTCGTAAGACCTCTATACCCAAGAGCCAGAGATGGACCAGACTTTCATCATTTTATAATAGCTGAAAGTTTGCCTGCATGTGACCCCTGGAGGTATAAAAACTACCAGCAACTACGGAGTTCCGGTCGCGTTTACTTTAGGATATCTGGGTCTGAACTCTGAAGGTCTACCTTACCTTCAGGCTTGAACAAAGTATAAAGCTCAAATTTTCATTTAATTTTCGTTGGGATTACTGAACGAATCTTGTCTTCCACTGCAGGACATTTTTGGAATATTAAGCTTCCCACGGAGACACCTATTACTAGACTTTGAGGGGTTCTAGCAGTAGGAAGTAATTGTCATAAAATGTGTCCGGCAGAGGAAGATGAGATTCTCACAGTAATATAAATATAAACGCAGAAACGCAGAAAATGGTTAATAATATGGTAATTTCGACGCTCGTGCGTTACTCATTTTTAGTCCTCTTTGTAAAAGCCTATTACAAATAAATAAGGCCTTAACATCCGTTATGGATGATTTATACAGTATTTTCACAGCAAAGTGCCACTCTTACAAATACTGTAGGTAGTGCCTGGGACAAGATTTTTAAATGTCCGTATGGTTGCCCAAGCGCATATTACGTCATTCTCGCAACATATTGTGTTCAGTCGGATGGGTTTGACCTAACGCGATAAAATTACTTAGGTCTGCCAGATGGCGGACCTAAGTTATTTCATCGCTGATTATATAAGTTATATAAGAAAGGAATCAACCTATATATAAATTATATAAGTTGATTCCTAGGCAGGTGCCTAGGAATCAACTTCCCTGATAGTACAATGTAGTGTAAGTGTACGTCATGTTTTTCTGAATTTCCTTTTTGTGGCTAATCAGTACAAGGATCTAACACGGCTCCATTAGGAGATTACAATGTGCTATCGCCGATAAGACCAGATAAAATCTATACATGAAACGACTTTTCTACACCAAACATGTTTTCGCCTACGAGGAAGTTCAAGTTTAATTGATCATTCGAGAAACTATGTATCTGGATATAGTCAAATTGCAATCGATAGTACAATCACTATTAAAGTGTAAAATAGTTAATTATGTTAGTAAGGCTCAAAAAATTAAAAAAAAAAATCTTAATTTTTGTTGTAAAGATTGTTATGAACCCACCAAATATCACTTGAAATTGATGTTAAAAAAGTCTCATCCAACTAGAATGTATTTTTAAATACTCTAAATTCTAAATGGTTTTTTAATGCATTTACTGCCGATCTCAGAGATATATAATTATACATATTACATAGTATAATCATTAATGATGCTTAACCTTCAATTTAATGAAAAGTTTGACCGATAACATAATATGGGGCTTTTTGTAATTAATATTCGTCTCTAAGGGCCGGGACACAAAAACACGACACGACGTCGTGTCGTGGGAAACTACGACGCGCGTCGTAAAAAACTAGGACACGACATCGCACGATGTCGCACGACGTCGCGTCGTAGAAACTCACGTAGAAATACAAAGATGAGTTAATCTACGACGCGACGTCGCACGATGTCGTGTCGTGGTTTCTTACGACGCGCGTCGTAGATTCCCACGACACGACGTCGCGTCGTGTTTTTGTGTCCCGGCTTTAAGTGAAGCAGTGAAGGTTATTTTCTTATAATAGGTAGATACTACCAATTTCAACATGTTTAGCTATGAGATTATTAAGATTAATATCTTCTTTCTTAAATGATGGACTAGATTTTAGTGACTGTGGTTTTAGTGTATGCGTATTGCGTAGGCCGTAGATAAGGTATAATAATTTTACTGTGTCATTTTATAACACAATATTTATTATTTTTTTCTGCAACCTCATAAAAAGTTATCAAAATAAATCAAGCAATTGAGATTTTATACTCCGAGTCAGTAAGATAAGGGGTATCCCCCAAAAGATTCCGTAGACCATATCAAGAACCATATCACAGACTTCTTGAATATCTGAGCAAATATGGCACTGGTCACGACTCCCGTGGTTTTTCGAGTGAGTAAGGTAGGCAAATTCCAGAACAATAGGAAATAGCGAATGCTAAGATCAGGAGCTGCAAATCCAATTTTGATAATTAGAGACCGGATTATATGCATTTGCATATTTGCATATGCATTTGCATATTTTAGCCATTCTCACCGGTAATACCATATTTTACCTAAGATCTAGTTTTGATTCATATTATCGATATATTTACAACATTTTTCACTAACCCTGCGTTCCGAAATGCGACTAACAGTTACAAAACATAAGGGCTATAATTATGTAATAGTTGTGACTTTTTACCGCATACAAAACATAAGGGCTATAATTCAGTAATAGTTGTGACTTTTTACCGCATTTCGAATGCAGTCAGTAGTTGTGCGCATTTTTTGTTTTGACAGTTACGGTATTAAAATGAAAGAGAAAGAAGAACGTCGCCACCAGCGGCGTAGCTACTAAGGGGCTAGGCGGGGCAGTGCCCTGGGGCCCTCGAGCTCAGGGGGCCCTCCAATCCTCAACAGAAATTTCAATCGAAGTGATCTTTTGGCTCCCATTTTAAAATAAATATGATAGGTTACAATCCCATTTTAATCATGACAACTCAGTTGAGGGAAATTCGAAAGTTATGCCTAGAGAATATCCCAAAATTCTTTCTGAATGTTAGCAGTGTTCTTAATTTGACGGTTAGTGATATTATGTGCGTTTTATTATTAATTAATTAATTGATGTGCGTTTTATTCTGAATTCGAGTTAAGATAAGACATATCGAAGGTAGATCCAGCATTGTTGTGAGGTATGTAGTAATAATCAGCGGAAAATGGATAGCCAATTGATATAGAAGTAAAAGAAGTGTTTCTGGGCTTATGCATTATCCACCATTACCATATTTATGCTAGCTTAGCTTTTTTAGGGTTCCGTAATCAACAAGAAACCCTTACAGTTTCGGTCTGTTCGTCTATCCGTCTGTCCGTCTGTCAGTCCGCGGTTTTTCTCTGAGACTATAAAACCTACAAATTCGTCATGAATGCAGATTAATGATGCCGATAAATTCTTAAAAAATAAATTTTTTATGGTACCTCCCCTACACAGTACACAGTATACACATCAAGCGGGAATGTTATTTTTTTGCGTCCACCCGACCGTGTGGGGTGTGGTTGGATAGGTTTTTTTTTAAATATCATGAGTATTCATAAATCATTTTCCGATTTAGGGATCAATTTGTAAAATATAATGTTTTAAGGGCCTGTATTTCCAGAAACGGACGATTTTCAAGATTTTAAAGTGACAGGGAGACATAAAAACATAGTAATTTAAATTCTGAAAAAAAATATATTGTGTTAGGTAAGGATCTAACACAATGGAGTTCATATTCCATTACACAATATCATGAACTTCACTCGATAGAAAAAAATCCAAAAGTTACCCATTCTTTTCACGAAATTGCCATACAATGTCCAAATTATTTGGAATTTTCAGAATTTTTTTGCACTGAACGAAACACTGACATAGAAAATGTCTAGGAAACTGTGTTTTTTTTACTCGATTGAATTATGCATAAAATAATGACGATCAAAAAACTATAAAATTGCATGAGCGCCTGAGCACGACTGAAAGCCTTTGCGCGTGCAGTTTAATAGTTTTTTGATCGTCGTTATTTTATACATTCAAATCGTTAGAGTCTAGTGTCCGCGTCTAGTGGACTTGTAGTTCCGGAGATATGTGCGCACACACATAAAAACATACATACATACACTTTTGAAATTTGGCACATTTGTTCAGAAGCTGTTATAGATTAACATACTTATACAAAAACTGGGCAGTTCTGGAAGCATTACATACGCGTCAAATTGATAACCTCCTTTTTTAAGTCGGTTAAAAATATATGCATTCATTGACCATACAAATATTATCAAAAAATTATTGTGGTAAGTACGGAATCCTATATTGCGCGTGGCCCGCACTTGTCCGGTTTTTAAAGTATTTGTATTTTGTATATTTCATATTTTTAATAAATAAAACCTAATCAGTTTACATAGTGGCGGGGCCCCATTTTTTAAGTTGCCCCAGGGCCCTTGGTTACCTAGCTACGCCACTGGTCGCCACAGAAATAAGATCTAAACGTCACGCTTGCCAACTACAAAATAATGGGACGGCAGAACTTTTGCCTGAAACTGTCAGTGACCTAACCTAACCTAACATAGCACCCAAGTTCAAATTCTGCTCAGTTTCCTTAGCTAATGTGAAGCAAACCTTTTCTATTTACAAAAATATTCTAAATGGTCGCAGACACAATGTTACAACTGAAAATTTAGAAAAATATTTAATTGTTTACGTTTGTAAATTTTTTAAATAATTTTAATGTCCTATTAAGTATAATTTTACTGTACCTATTATCGTGTATCAAAAAATAGTTACTTATTGTACATGCTATTTGAATTTTATGATTTTGAATTTGCATATTGACATTTAATTTTGCATATTCTGCCAATTTTCATGCATATTTCAAGAATTTTATGCATATTTGCATGCATATAACAAGCTTTTTGTGTTGCATATAATCCGGTCTCTAATATTGATAATAACTGCACTTTTTTTGATAAAGCAGTTTACCCAGCTCTCAAAAATTAAAAGAACAGAAAGAATTATCGATAGACAGACTTTCTTGGGTGGCTACGCTAAGGTTGCTCGTAGATATGACTGTTCTGACTTTGTTTAATATGACTGAACGTAATACCACAGTAATACTATCATATTTCTTTATAAACGTCATACGATTAGGTTTAAACAGAAGCCAGGTGAACAAATCTAGGGCCATAAAAACATAAAATATCAGATAAGAGCTACCTTGTAGTATTCCGTTGTTGCTACTGGTGTTTAGTCGCAAATCGCAATAGGTTAAGGTTTAATTATTATTATTATTGGTATACTTATAATATGACGACTGTCATATTATAAACTATAGTTGGATAAACTGTTAAAGTGATTTTGATGAAACACAACGTATTTGTACAATGATTGTAACTACGGCAATATATGGGATTAGACATATCACATAACGCATCGTTAAGGGTGGTTGCACCAACTTAATATAACTATAACTTTCATTATAACAGCAATGCAAAATGTAAATTTTTTTGTTAAAGTCAATAATGGACGCGATATTTAACTATAAGCATAATCTCAACAGCAACAAACATCTGTAAAATTTTGTGGTCAAACTTTCAAAGTAAAGTTAGCCTTAACTATAACCATAACTTTGACCATAACTGTATAACTATATGTACGCCTCTGGTGCAATATGGCGCATAAGATGTCATTATGCTGGTACTATTTTGTGAGGCGTATTTTTCCTAAAGTATAGAATCTAGAGATATCTTTGCAATTAAAGAAATTTTATGATTAGAAAATTATTGTTTCTTGAGTTTATCAGAGTATTTGGACTATTTGGGTTAATGTCATCTGTTAATGGCCTATTCACTAATAGAGGCGCCAAGGTCAATAACCAGACAGAGACCGTATGTACTATTGAGCTAATATAGAGCCTCCGTGGTATGTACCTACTACTCAGAGAAGTTGCTTCCAAATGGGAGAACTACGGTCTACGTAGTTTGGTCGTGTTACGTCAAGCCCAGCCGACAGATCACAATAATTACTTAGTCATGATCCGACCAAATGACGGTTGGTCTGTCAACTGCCTAGGAATCAATTTCCTCGATGGTACATTGAACAGTTATACCTATATATACCTAGGTAATTGATTTAATCCTTCGATCGGAGATTCTCGCCACATGCCATTTCTATTGTTGTCACGAACACCGGTGCTCGTACGGGGCTTGATGGGTTAATTTGATAACATTTTTAAAATATTTTATGTATCTACTGCTGCAAGAATGCAGTATACCAAAAGCTATATCTCCAGATAATCATAAGAAAAGTTAAAATTATCGCCTCAGTTAGTCGACACATAGTTAGGCACTTGGTAGGACGTTTAATAGCTGGTCTTAAAAAAATTTGGCACAAAATATAAAACTTTTTATACCGATTAATTATGTTAATAATATTATAATATTGTGATTTGTTTAAATTGTTTTGTACACTATATGCTCCTTAACCCAAAGGGATAACCGATGTACCTAAGAATAATAAATAAGAAAGATACCTATATGTAGGTATGTATCTACGTTTGAAAAAGTCAGTATTAAAAACTTACCGTTGTCACATAAGTAGATTTTGGTAATTTTTGCAATGTGCACAAAGAATTAATCCACTTTGTATACTGTGGGTATACATGCGACTGCGCTAATATATAATTTCTACTAATTGATATAATTGATAGTAGATAACGCGGACATGTGTAATTTTTAATTATTACATTTCGATAATGCGATAAAACAAGGTGTCATTTCGGTATGTAGGATTCGGCGTACGAGACGTCATAGACACGTTGTAGTAGGTACTAAATAATAGTGATTTGTGACGGTCACGTAGTATCGGGACGTTCCCTGATCCCTAATGATATTTGCGGTCCCTGTCGACTGCGGCTGCCGGCAGCATCGCGTTGAACGCTCCAAGGGGCCATGCACATCTTACATCACAGAAAATTAGGATATTTGAACCCCTCCAAATATCATGCTTTTAATAACTTTGACATGTATAGTGTATAGAGTATCTTAAGGCTTAAGCTGTTATGATTATGCGGATAGGATGTAGATTATATAAGGGAGAGGACCTAATGCTAGACACTGAACTAATAGATGACACTCATGACAAAAATACCATAAAAATAAGAATTATTCTAATTATTTATCACCACTGTAAATTTTATAAGCTTCTCAAGCTATCTGTTGAGTTGAAAAAATATATTAGAGACGCCTTCGGGAACAAAATTTTAAAATGGGATCAGTTTTCGTAAATAATATGACCGCGTCAACATACGCTCGGCAATTTCTTAGCAAATAGGTTAAGGAAGGCGAAATTTTGCAGGTAAGTTTTGAATACATTTATTTGATTTTTTGTAATTTCTATTGATTTCATTGGATTAATGATCATGTTGTATACACTAATTAATGTTTATTTAAGATTTTTTATCCATTTTCCCTAACAATATAAAGGGTGTCTACTATTAGTTCTTGAAAATGTAAAAAAACCTAATAGATGACATGGATCTCATCTCTGAGTTTTGCAATACATACTAAAGTTATTTTGTACTTCTACTGCAAAAATCATCACTATTCTCTGAAAATATAATTCTATTAACAATCTAAGAACTTAGAACTACTGCACCTAAAAATGGACGTGTCTAATATTAGACCATGTACTGATCTAAAAATCGATTGCTTTAGTTTTTTAGCAGTATAAAAAAGAAAAAGGAGAGCTGAGAAAAGAAAGAAGAAAAAAGAAGAGGCAAAAGAAGTATGGAGACTAAAGACTGAAAATAAATTTGCTAGGAAAAAAACGGGTTGCACTCCGGGAGTGCCGGCAGAAGTGAAAACTTAATTATTAACGTTATGCATTTTTTTAACCCATTTTTTATGAAAATCGATTATTAAAAAATCGATTTTTTTAATAAATCGAAACCCTTACAATCGATTAAAATTTTAACCCACTTTTATGAAAATCGATTTTCATATAATCGATTTTTAAAAAATCGTTTTTTTTTATTAATCGAAACCCTTACAATCGATTAAATTTTTAACTCATTTTTTGTGAAAATCGATTATTAAAAAATCGATTTTTTTAATTAATCGAAACCCTTACAATCGATTAAATTTTTAACCCATTTATTATGAAAAACGATTTTTAAAAAATCGTTTTTAGGGTTCCGTAGTCAATAAGGAACCCTTATAGTTTCGGTCTGTCCGTCCGTCTGTCCGTCTGTCCGTCTGTCTATCTGTCTGTCTGTCCGCGGTTTTACTCAGAGACTATAAGACCTACAAAGCTGTCATTTGGTATGAATACACATATTAATGATGGCAACAAAATATTTTTTTATGGTACACATCAAGCGGGGATGAAAATTTTTTTTCGCGCCCACTCCATATTGTGGGGTGTCGTTGAATAGGTTTTTTTTTAAATATTGCGAGTATTCATAGATCATTTTCTGATTTAGGGATCCGTTTGTGAAATATTAAGTTTTAAAGTGGAAAAAATCGTTAGAGTCCAGTGCCCCCCCCCCCCCCCTTCTACCAGCTAAACGGTGGGTTAAGTAATTGAGTACTAGTTGATCAACTAAAAGTAACTGAGATGATGTTGTTAGTAGTATAAAACACGCTATATAATATACGTTCATTGACCATATAAAATTGTCAAAAACTAGCGGTACTGCGGAACCCTATACTGCGCGTGGCCCGACACGCACTTGGCCGGTTTTTTTTAATTACTTAATCGAAACCCTTACAATCAACACACAGTTCGACACACAAAACTACTCTCCGACCGTCTTACGGTTTTCCAAGGTTTTTCGATCAGCACGAGAATCTGACACTCGCGTCAGATTCTCGTGCTGTCACGTTCACAGTTTTTACCCATCCCACAAAAGTGCTCAACGTCGCTAAAGAAGTTTTCACTTCAAAAATATGAAAAATAAAAATAAAAGGAAATATAGTTTCAGCATGGAAGAAGAATGAATAGAATCTGAAGACAACGTGGATAATATTTCTGATGCATGTAGTGACTATGATGAAGTAAATGAAATCTTTTGAAAAATGGCAAATAAAGACCTAATTTAATAGAAAAAAATATGTAAAATGTAATGTATTGTTCTATGTCAACTATTAGTTCATGTTGGTGTCTACTATTAGTGATGTTCGTTTTTTGTAATGTCATCTATTAGTGCTTATGACTAAGTTTACAAAAAGACCAATAATATATTTTTTAATTGATTTGTCAGAGAATAATCATAATAGTTTTATTTTGTAAGAGTTACTGAAGACATGGAAGAAGTTTTCAATCCTTTATTTTCATAAATATATATTTTATAACATTCAAATGTTGCATGTTTCCTTAAAGTGTCTGCCATTAGGTCTTCTCCCTTAATATTATCCAATGGAAACCGATTTTACGAAACTTTACCCGTACTGCGGTGGTACAGTAGACTGTGGCTGTTATTGGTGCAAACTTGAATCTATTTTTATCAGGGAACAAAAATAAATCGTTATAAATATGTACTTACGAATTGAAATACAAGTTGTGGAAATATTTTGTTGACCGTTACAACAACCCCATCATATCATTTTAAACTACTGGAAAGGTGACTGAAACACGCGTGTGCAAACGAGACCAAATGTAAACTAGCCGAAACAATCAACAAACGCTTCAACAATAGTATTATGTATACTGTATTATAGGTCTGTCAATAATGTATCATAATGACTATTAGTATTAAGATTAAGAATGTAATCATCATACATCATGATCACTACACCAGCCGTAGCAAGTACATACAACTGGGTCCCCTATAGCTATCTTTTACTAAATATTTTCAGTCTCCTGGTTGCGTCACAGAATACATAATAATAATTATATAGTATAGTATTAGTTTAATAAAGTTGCATGTAAAATTATTTACAAATCAATAATCATACTGCCTGCGGGACATACCAAATATGTACTTAATAGTTAGTACTGAGAGTACCAGCCTTGAGCCTGCCTAAGGCCGGCTATAGACGGACCGCATCTTGCAGTCAACACCAACTGCAAGATGCTGTTGCCACACGGCGATCTGCAGTTTACGTACTAAGGGTGGGTTGCACCAACTTACTTTAACTATAACTGTAACTTTAACTATAACTACAGTGCAAAATGTCAAATCTTTGGTTACCGTTAACTATGGCGTCCGACGCCATATTTAACCGTAAGCGCTCATACTTATATCTAAATGTTTTCGTGAAAATTTACTATGTTTCACAATGTTATATGTTTTTCCTGTCGATTTCTACGGATAATTCAAATTTTTATTCTCTCAATCCCATTACCTGTAGCTTTAAAAATAAACGCAACAGAGAACAGTTCTAAATTTCTGTGGTCAAAATTAAGGTTAAAGCTAAGTTAGCCTTAACTATAACCATAACTTTAACCTTAACTTTAACTTCAACCACGCCTTTATTGCAATCCACCCTAAATTTTTATATATCCGTAATCCGCAATACATGGACCGCTCGAGCCGTTTTTGAGCGGTCGAAGCAGTCGCTCTGCGGTCGAGTTTCGCCGCACTATAGTATTAATACTAATTAGTAATTATGCATGATGCGGTCGTGTTGCAGTCGTGTACGACTTCACCGTGACCGCTTTAAAGCAGTCCGTCTATGGCCAGTCTAAGACTTTTAGGGTAAGTTGCACCAGAGGCGTGGTTAAATTTAAAGTTAAGGTTAAGGTTAAAGTTATGGTTATAGTTAAGGCTGACTTAGCTTTAACCTTAACTTTGACTACGGAAATTCGCGGATGTCTAAAATTAAATATGGCGTAAGGACGCCATATTTAACCAAAGATTTGACATTTTGCACTGTAGCTTAGTTATAGTTAAAGTAAGTTGGTGCAACCCACCCTTAGTAATACCGGTCGCTATGCGTAAAGTTATCGACAGAAATAAGTATTGGCCGCACGCTATTCATTTACTATAGCGAGTATAATATTATAATTTGTATTAAGTAGTCTATTTCATGTGGTACGAGTATTAAGTATTACTCAGTAGTGTACATTACCCTAATAGACTGGACTCACGTATATTTAGTTTTAGACATATTATACAGAGGTGGAATTCGGATAGGCAGCAACAAAAAACTTGTCTTTTTCATTTTTATTAAAAAACATGGCAACAATTCTTATATATTCAACTACTAATTACAATCGGTTTAGGCTTTTATCCCGCTCACACATACTCACATCGAAAACTGTTATGGAAATTATAACGTTATAAAAATTGAATTTTTATTCACAAAATATAATTAATTACTTACATTTTTGCTTGTGATATTGATCCAAGTTATTACACTACACTGCTTTATTTACTTAAATCATATTATAGTTTTTGTTACATAAGAATGCCATAGAAATAAGAATACCATATTTGTCTATAAAATGTTAATAATAATTTACAGTAATCAGAGCTCACGAGCTGCATTTGGTATGACTCGGATAATACTGAGCAATAAATAGTAAAAGAAATATTATACCATTATAATATCACACATCAACATAAAAATAAAATTACAATAAAAATAAAATAAAAAAATAAAATTTTCTATAATCACATAAAACACCCATTCGTTTAAGGCTCACTCACATTAGCGGCACTGCGTTAGTGTGAATAGAATCTTGCGCTAATAACGTTCAACGCCACCACACCCGATACTAAAGCGTGGGAATGCGTGTTAAAAGTTCTGAAGTGAATTGACAACTCGCGTGTCGTCGGGTAGGATCGCGTTGGACGAGTCAGCATTAGTAATCAAGGCTATCAGGATAAATTAGAATACAGGGTGAGCTTGGAAAATTCAAGATGACACTAAGGGCCTTCTCAAACTATAGGTTGGCGAGTACGTCGGGAATGTGCAACGAACCAGCCGCGGATGCGCCGCAAACACGTCGCGAACGCAACGAGATGGCGACCAGCGTTAATGAGCGCTTCGTAAACTCGCTGCGAACACGCAAGTTATGAGAGTGTTTTTCAGCCTTTATAATGGTATGGTATATTTTGCTGCGTCCCCTTTTGGATTTTATCATATTGTATATTTATGAATATTATATTATCCTTTTGTAAGCAATATTTTTGATCATTATTGTTTTACTAATTCAAATTGCTCTTGCGTTATGAAAACGTTGCGTATCCGCGGCGAGTTCGCGACGTATTCGCTGCGCGCTCGCTCCACTCTAGTCGTTCATCACCCCCTAGTATGATAACAGCTTAAATCAGTGAGAATTTAGTTCGCTTGATACCCCGGCAGTGGCACAACAAAATGGCGTATCGCACCATTATAGTGCCAGCCAACAAAATACTAGCTCGTTTAGGGCCTGTCCGCACTGCGAATTTTAACCGCGCGGATTCTATTCTCGCGAATTTATTTATAATATAAATTCACGAATTTATTTATAATATAACGAGCTTTTGCCCGCGGCTTCGCTCGCGTTAAGAAGTATTTTTATATACAAAATTCCATCCCCTATTTTAACCCCTTGGGGTTGGAATTTATCAAAATCCTTTCTTAGCGGATGCCTACGTCATAACATCTAACTGCATGCCAAATTTCAGCCCGATCCGTCCAGTGGTTTGGGCTGTGCGTTGATAGATCAACATGTCAGTCAGTCTGCCTTTGAGTTTTATATATATAGAAAAAGAAAATAAATTCGCGAGAATAGAATCCGCGCAGTTACATAAATATATTAATTTTTCATCCGCAGTACGGAAACTCTAAGATTCGATGTGTTACAGAATTACGAGAAAAAATCCGCGCGGTTAAAATTCACAGTGAGGACCGACCCTTAGCGTTAATTTGAAACATCCGGACTTACCCCATGTCCGAATTTACCCTGATCAACCTTATTCTTATTATAACTCCCGTCACACACTCACCTATCGCGTCTAAGTACTGAAGCTTCGTCAGTTTCACGTCATTAAATTTGATGTTAACTTGAATTTGCTTTATAAAAAGTATCAATTCCTAATACTGAGAGCTATCAAGTCTAAAGGCCAGTTCACAACATGCAATGCGTGAAGATGCTGTATAGCTTATTATGCTTCTTACAGCCGAACGGCTCTTGCCAACGGTACCTGTACAACTACGTCAACGTGTCGACGGCCGTCGTCAACAAGTGTCGGCACTCTACGGCTGCAGTTGAATCTGCCGTTGGCAAGTGCCGTTCGTCTGTAAGAAGCCTAAGAAGCCTTAATTTAAAAATCGCGAGCGGTGACGTCAAGCATTGTCGCTTTGTGAATTGACCCTCAGTCTTTAATATCAACGTATAAACTAAAATAGCTCGAATGATTTCGAATTAAGTCATGGTTGCCGATTTATAAAACAATATTCAAAAAAGAAATTATTATTTTATAAGCATTAAAACAAACTCTCGGTGGTGTTTAGTTACAAAGAATGATATAATATAATTGATTAAATTAAGTACAAGTAGTAAGTACTCAAATTAAACATATTATGTAACGAATGTAGTTTTAGGGCCAAAGTACAAACTAGGTATGTCTTGGTCTTTGTCTGCATACGCCAGTGTGAAAGGAGGTTAAGTTTGTTCTTATGAAAAATTTAACAGACTAACATAAGTTTTAAAAATTTCGAGTTGACATCAAATCTACAATATGCGTAAAGCATTCTAAATGCTGTAACTAAGTTCGGTAAGTCACGAACACTAACTTAGATACTCGCCAATTTCTCATAAAAAACACGCTTTGTTATAACTTATAACTCATACTGCCGCACTCTGAGTATATTATTTACTTAGCTATAATTAAATAAAGACTACACATAAGCCCCAACTGTCAATATATATATATTTAATTACAGTTAAGTAATTATTATAATCGTTAGTTACAAAAACTTCTATTTAAACTGAGGTAGACGTGCCGTTCTCTACGAAATGTCATTTGAAAAGCAATCCTAAAACAATACACTCAAAACATTACACACACACACAAACTATAAGTATCTACGTAGTCAAGTGCCAGATGCCAATATTAGTTTGTAACAAGAGTGACAAGGATGCAGGCCTATGGCATTCGTCATACCGAACGCAAGCGAAACTCCCCAAAACAAACGCCCGCAAGTACTGACTGCAAAAAAGTCTATATAACAAATTCGATTTTCTATTTGGTAAAGTCCAAAGTCTAGTCAAAGTTTGAGTAAAAGTTGCAGTCAAGTACTCAAGTCGGTCGATTCAGTAAAATGGTAGACGCTTTACTAAAACTTTCGATGGAGTTTAGGAGGGAACACAAAAGGCACCTTTCTGGAAGTTGTATCACTGGCCTACACTTGTGCATGATAACAAATATCTAATGGTTAATAATCTATCAATAAAACACATTAAAAACCCAGAACAATCTTAGGAAATTACATAATACAAAACACAACGCCCGCGCCACTCTTTCACATTCTCGGCTAAGCTCTTCCTTCGTTTATGTCCTAAAAAAATTTGACTTAAGCATGTTAAATTATGGCTACCACACACGCTATGTTCTACCGGCGAGGTCACCTGCAGGTATGCCTGCGCAGGTGTCACTCGAAAGAATTGATTTTCGATTCTGCACCGGTCGCCTGCGCAGGTCCACCGTCCAAACAACTGCACAGGTCTATTCCCACACACGTTCCGATTTACTTGCGCAGGCATACCTGCACAGGTAGACCTCTCCGGTAGACGGTTGCGTTTATGGCTAAGATTAGACTGTTTTTAGTAGGTTTTTTTTTTCTAGTTGATTTTATCTGTTATATTTTTTCAGTGCAGTAATATTTTAGTTAAGTACTTAAATTTTAATATTTTATTCCTTTGTTAATGTTCTAAAAATTATATAAAATAATGCCTATCCCTACAACTAAATAATATGATTTATTCAAACAAGAACCTGTTTTATGCAATTTACCGTATGCAGGTCGGTAGTCTGAAGATTACCTAGATATTCTGCAGATTATCGCAGAATACCGCGTTAATCTGCACTCTTACAGCTAACTGGTTTACGCAAATTAACGGTAACATACATATTACATACATACATACATACATACACAAATATTATAAACAAAGTTTGTTTTAAAAATTTCTTTGCTAACCGTACACACTCGCATACAACCGTCGCGTACAGCGCGCCAGAGAACACTGACTGCAACGGTGTGAATTAGCTCTATTGGAACGGCGGAACATTTGGTGCGTATGGCCTGTCTACCTCAGTTTAAATAGAAGTCTTTGGTTAGTTAATTAATTAAACTTAGGGCCTGTTACACCACTCCCTGATAAGTGCCGAATAGTTTATCCATAACTTAACTTGACAGATAAAGTATGGAGAATCTGTCAAATAAGTTGTGGATAGCCTATCCAGCGCATTATCATGAAGTGGTGAAATAGGCCCTTATTCCATGATGGACTAATATATGCAATTATAACGAACTACACAGTTACACAAGAGCTTATTATCGACCATGATCGTCGTGGTTTGTACTGTATACGGCTGCGACAATCGTGCTAGCAATCACGGTTATATATAAATTAACCGTACATACACCCTTTTACTGATAAGAATCATCTTTGTATGTCACGTAAATTTTCTTATAGAGACTTTAAGGCATTTGGTGTGTTAAATTTTGTAAGTTAGGGGTAATGAATACTATAAAATCGTCTGTCATATTACAGTGATGTTAAGATAAATATTACTTTTTCTCCTATTTTACACTTCCTTAAAAAAATGGCGAGTATCTATGATAGCGATCGTGATTGTACGACGACGGACCAAGATAACACGATATGATATAATACAATATAACTTATAACTATCACGTAGCGATACTAGTGATTCCGAAATTTGACAGTCTTCTTCATTCGTCAGATATAAATTATTTCCGGAAAATATTGTTGCTGAGAATACGTTTAAACAAAATAATATAATCAGTAATCACACAGTATGATCTAGGGACTACGATTATATTACTTTACTTTCATGAAGGTAAACTTAACGGTGTGAGGTAACAATTTTGACGTTTTTTAACTCAACTGAAACTGAAATAAACGGAATAATTTTGACATTACGACTATTTTGTTATACAAAGCATATACAAAGTATGAAGCTTTATGAAAGTTGGGTATAATACAATTATTATACCCAACTTTCACAAAGCTTCATACTTTGTATTATATGGTAAAAAAAACTTCTGCAAAGTGGAATGTCGTTAAATTCAGAGCCAGTCAATCTTTATCATTGCATCTACTCAAGCCTGCACATTTTTGTAAAAACAAAATCAGAATGATATATCTACCGGCCTTTTTGTAAACAAAGAATTATAATTATATACCGGCCTGTTTTGTAATATAAAATTTTTAAGACATTTTGTTTGAACAAAACAGCTAAAAAGCCTGAGCTGTCAAAACATTTCCATTTGTAAATTGCCAAGACTTACAGCGTTTTCGGCTTTTAAAAACTACCCCGAGGCAGGACGGGCCGAATGAATACGAAGATAGCCGAACAAAACCTGTGATTCACGAACCACGACGGTTTGCGGCGTTTATATGTAGCTGATAAACTTTAAACTTTGGCTATTTTTGTATCAATTCGTCCTGCCCTGTCCCGGGCAGTTCCAAGCCGCTGTTACAAACATGTCACTCTATAATCTATGGTCCGTCGTCTTGGGCTGCGTTCCAGATGACGTTAATTTTGACCAAAACGCTCAAAACGTCCCCTTCTGCCGTTCCCTTTGGCGACCGGGGTCGTTTTGATAGCGGCTATGACGTCACTCATGACGTCATCAATTTCACTCAAGCAACGCTCAAAACGACCCACGACGAAAATGGGTCGAAGTGGACGTTCTAGTTTTTTTTTTATTTTAACGTAACAATATCGCAAAGACCATATTCGGAAAGTTTTCAGGAGCGAGTAGCGACAAAAAAACTTGATATAATTTCATTGCAAAAACATAATATTTTTAATTGAAATATATTAAATATAATTAAATAAAATATGTTGATTAAAAAGAAATTGTTTTAAATGAAAGATCAAATATTTTCCTATAAAATACTAAGTTATCGTCTCTCCTGGTCTTTTAAATTCTTCATTAGAATAAAGACTGATTACATTTTCGTAGTCATTGATTCGTGGTCTAAAATTTCGCTTTTCGCGATCATAATTGTGGAAAAGTGCATTCCACTCTTCATCTGAACTAGATTCACTAGAAATGTCTGAATCATTATTCCGATGCACCTGCAAAATATGTCTAACTGCCGTAAAAATATCCATTTCGATAATCGATAGGTACCTAAATATTATTCAAATAAAGGCGGTAGACTCGAATTCTAACTTCTTTCAGCTGTCACCTGTCACTGTCATCTCGCCAGAGCGCTCAAAACGCTCCATAATTCCGTTCCACTTGGGTTTGTGACATTGACGCTCACATTTGCTCACATGCTAATGGAACGGGAGAAACGAAGGTCTTGAGCGTGAGCGTTATTAACGTCATCTGGAACGCAGCCTTGGTGTCTTAAACGGTCCATTCACTATCCTGCATTGCAGTCCTGTTGCAGTCCGCCGTGCAGGCCTGTAACACCATTCACTATCCTGCGTGCAGTCCGCCGGCTTATGCAGGATAGTGAATCGTGTTGCAGGCCTGCACGGCGGACTGCAGCAGGACTGCAATGCAGGATAGTGAATGGGCCCTTTTATAGCGTTCGTCGCGACGTTGTACGCTAGTATCTATAGTAGTTCGGTTTGAAGGGGCCGACTTTGTTGAGACCGAGGTATTTCGCCTGCTCGTCCGTTAGTTCCGTGAGGTGCGCGTCAAACGTCGGCAGGTGGAGGCTCGCTACGTACTCATCCATCTTCTTTGGTAGGAGGTACACGTCCGCCTGGAATAGAGACATATTATGTGGTCAAGTACACTTCAATCTAGCACTTAACAACTTTGTTATGTATTAAACCCCTTACGTTACACAATAATAAGCTATACAACGTTTTAACTGTAAGTATCAATCTACATCCCTCAAGCCCCAAGCGGTCGCTTGCGACCGCGATAACAATAGAATAACAATTGATTTCCAAGAATCCATGATCGAGGGATCAATGTATTTTTCGAATGTATCTGACAAAGATACTTGCCATGAATGTCTATAAATATACTCTTTTACTTAGTCATTCGGTTAATTCGTCTGTGATTAATAGCTAGTCGTTTTCCGTTTATTGCCAGTCACCTTGCGTCTTTCTATGGCCAGTTACACTGTTTTATAGCCAGTGAACTTGTGTCTACGGCCACTCTCCGTGCGTCTATAGTGTCCTCAGTTTTTACTTTTTAGTTAGATTTTTTCCATGACAAGTCAACCTAATCTCTGGCTAGAGGCGCAAGCCCCTCAGCCATGTATGCTGTCTATGTTAAGTCAGTAATATCTACGGTCAGTCATCTTTGTCTTTGGTTTTATCTATGGTACCTTGTATCTGTGGTTGGGTGCGTTGTAAAGCTCGATGAGCGCGAGCGCCTGCGTGGCGGCCGTGACGGACACCACGAAGGACGGCAGCGAGGAGCAGCACAGGTTCGCCAGCCGACCCTCAGCCAGCAGCACCACGCGTTTACCGCTCGGCCATATTATGTGGTCCACCTGAATGTTACACATAAAACATGATACGTTAAAAAGTAGTACGTGTGTGCGAGCGTGCGTGCGTGCGTGCGTGCGTACGTGCGCGCGTGTGTGCGTGCGTGAGTGCGTGCGTGAGTGCGTGTGCGCGCGCGCGTGTGTGTGTATGAGTGAGTCTCAATTGTTCAATTTCTCCGTAGTCTTTTGTCTTTTTTTTTTTGCTTGACGTTTGACAGGTGTTTTACATCAGATATTGTTCATACCGTCAAACGCCTGTTGGATAGCCGTCGGAAGATTCGTAATCACCCTACGGATTTTTTCGTGAGTTCTGACTTTGGATGTGTTTCCGCCGGAGATTAGCTAAGCTGCGTTGCGATTGATGTTTCGAGGATTAATATAAGAATTCTATTGGATCTTAAATAAGCATTCCTCCTAACGCAGCTTGGCTGAGTAATGTTATGATCCGCTGCACTCACCTGGCTCCTCACTCGCTCCCACAGCAGATCCGGCGTGCGCAGCGAGTGCACGTCGATCTCTGTGTTGCTATGGCCCATGTTGCACACCACACAGCCGTTCTTCATTCGCTCCATATGTTCCCTTGTGACTACGCCCTTATTCCCTGTCGCCGTTATGACTATATCAACTTGCCGTATTACCTACAATAAGATTTAATTACAGAATTTTTTTTTGGCAACCATATGTAAAGCAAAATCAACTTTGTGCAAAGCAAATAGGGTTGAAAGCAGCAATTACCTCGTTTAATTTAACCACTCTAAAGCCGTCCATCGCCGCCTGTAATGCGCATATGGGGTCGATTTCTGTTATATATACCTGCAACATTAAAAACAATTGAGAAAACAGTACTAATTACTTCATAAGATGAGAAAAAAAAGACGGGTTGCACTCCGGGAGTGCCGGCAGAAGTGAAAACTTGATTATGAACGTTATGCATTATTTTTTAAACCCATTTTTTTATGAAAATCGATTAAAAAAACGATCATTTTAATTATTTAATCAAAACCCTTACAATCGATTAAAAAATATCGACAATCGAAAAATAAAGCTGCTGTCAGACAGACTTTCAGATACTTCTCGCGATAGTTGTCTTGCAGGTGGAAACGCGGCCTTAATCAGCGCGTTTGCTAAAGAACTTATTTCCTCGACTGTACATTTCTGCTAAACAACTCATTTCCCCGACTGTACATTTCTGCTAGACAACTTATTTCCCCGACTGTACATTTCTGCTAAACAACTCATTTCCCCTACTGTACATTTCTGCTAAACAACTCATTTCCCCGACTGTACATTTCTGCTTAGCACAATTTTCCCCGACTGTACATTTCTGCTAAACAACTCATTTCCCCGACTGTACATTTCGTTCGAGTTCGACACAAAACACTACTCTCCAACCGTCTTACGCTTTTTCAATGGTTTTTCGATCAACACGAAAATCTGACGCGAGTTTCACAGTTTTTACCCATCCCACAAAAGTGCTCAACGCCGCTAAAGAAGTTTTCACTTCAAAAATTGAGAGAAAGAGACAGAACGTTCAATTGGGACCTCTCGCTCGCACGTCATACTCACCACACACCCTAACGCCTTGAGGGCCTGACAGCATCCCTTCCCCACTTCCCCGTACCCGCAGACCACAGACTGTTTGCCGCCGAACATCAGGTCTGTACTCCGCTTGAGGGCGTCTATTATGCTCTCACTGAAAAAAGGTAAGATATCTTATTACTACATGATCATCATTTCTGACATAAGGTAGTAGAATTTTTACTATTAAAAAAAAACTGAAAAGCAGTAACTCTTTCTTTGGAAGACCGTATGGTCGTTGAGAATAATTGAAGTGACCTAATCGAATTAAAAGACGTCTATTAATATACTAACTTTGGTCATTCTGTTATGAGATACAAAATCCAAATTACGGCAATAGTAATCTTACCCAAATTAAGGTCACTTCAATATCGACCAAAGCGTGTAGAAACAGTAGGTAGGTTGCTTTAAGAGCCTCCGCAGTTTTAACAGACTTTTAGTCGGCCGATAGTTTGACCAAATTGCGGTTTCAGTACATTATTATCGGCGATACAAATCGTTTAGTGTGCGCACCTTCATACATCTACGTACTGATTAAGCTTTCGATCAAACTATCGGCCGACTAAAAGTCTGCAGTCTGCGGGGGCTCAAATATTGCACATACCGACAAGAATACAAGTTGTCGAACTTGGTCTTGGTGACGGAGTCGTTGACGTTCATTGCGGGTACACACAGCTTGCCGGCCTTGCTGAGCTGGTACAGCCGATGTACCCCCGTCACGCTCTCCTCCACTATACCTGCAGAAAAAAATATTAAGAGTGAGATCAAAGTCTTTTGAGGCTCGTTTTAGCCCTCGGCGATTGCGCAAACTGTTCATAGCGGACGTGAAAATCTGGGGCCACTTAGTCCATTGCCATGCGGAGCATGAACAAGCGAAATTTTACAAATTTTACAATATCTGCCATCGAACGCCTAGTCGCATTGCTGTCGATAGTAAATACCAGTAAATATCAACATTCCATATTTGCGATGGACGATTCTCACCCGTTCCCGTTTCGCATTGAAACGGATTTAAGGCCTTTGAACTTTTTGAAGTCTTCGGATGGTTTCTTGAGCATGGGGCATATTATGGCGACACAGCAGCATTATATGTACCTACGTGCCAATAAGAATGCAACGCTGGATACTCCATCAAAACCCATCCATTCTAAGCGCCAACCTTTGATCTGCTTGAAGGCTGTGCCGTGTTTCTTGAGAATCAGATGTGTACACTGACCTCCATTATACAAGTACGCTGGACTGATGATACCCAGACATATTTTGTGCCTATTTGAAACGGAATCAGCTCCACTAATATTCGGGAAGAGAACTAAATCTGACGTAACTTGCAAATGGTCGCTTAATCGCTATTGGTTGTAGAAACCACAGATAATAGTATACCTCCATGGTAGAAACTAGTATTAGTTTCAAGTTCCAAGTACTACTGCTACCAGCGCTAATATGGCAACTTTCAAACATCATTTTTACGTCAAATTTAGTTCTCTTCCCGAATATTGGGGGAGCTGATTCCGCTTCCAATAGGCACAAAAAATAGGTGTCATTTCAACGAGTATCATTAATCCAGCGTACTTGTATAATGGAGGTCAGTGGATGTGTAGCATTACCACAGTCATCCACGATCATGTGCCCACGTTCTGATATCAATAACGCACCATCAGAACCCCACCTTTTCCGTCTAGTCAAGCTTCACCCACTTTTGATCTACTTGAAGGCTGTGGCGTGTTTCTTGAGCATCAGACGCGTGGCGTCTCCACCGACGTCCAGGATCTTGTTGGGCTACGTAACAATGAGCATGAGGAAGCACTGAATTCACCACCAAAACCCCACTTTCCACTATCCAAATACTCACCTTTGATCTGTTTGAAGGCTGTGGCGTGTTTCTTGAGCATGAGATGTGTGGCGTCTCCACCGTCGTCCAGGATCATGTTGGGCTGCCACGTGCCGGTGGGGGTACAGCACTGGTCGATGCACCACCAGAACGCCTCCTCGCTTTCGCCGCGCCACGCGAAAATGGCGAAACCTGAATCTCGAAAGTTAATTAATAGTTTCATTGGCAACAATTAACTTATCTACGGGACGTGATTGATTACCCAAATAATAGGGCGTTACTTGTCTCTTTTGCTAGCATTGTGGAAACGACATACGAATTTTGTAATTTGTAATCGTGCGAGAGTAAAGGAGACAAAATGCGATGGCTCAATGGGCAATTTTCTACCGCTCCGCGAACTGCCCTCTTGTTTCGTCCATCTCAGCTTGTTCGCAAATTAATTAACGCAAGAGAACTATGCTTAACTTTCTTGAGTCTACGCCTAATTTTGTTTCAAACAACCATATTATTTTCAAGTGATTGTGTTTAAATTACCTGCATGTGCTAAAGCCGCGGCCACCTCGTTCTGTGTGCTGTAGATGTTGCAAGCCGCCCAGCGCACCGTAGCGCCTAGCGCCGCTAACGTCTCTATTAGCACCGCGGTTTGGGCGTTTATGTGTGTACATCCTACTATCTGAAACGTAATATAAATTAATACTTTAATAGTATAAAATATCATTGACTGTATGCACGCAGGAAAACGCACACACACGCTCACCTACACGCACACGCACTTTCGCACGTAGTGCGTACTACATGCACACGGCTACATGCATTCGTATAAGTGCACCCTTGCGTAATCAGCACGTATCGAACACGCACGCACACAAAGACATTTAGATTATTTTGCACTGTTGATAAATGACGTATGTTATCCTAACGAGCACTCTAAATTTGGTCAGGGCCAACGACTGAGTGGCCCTCTGCTCTAGATATGGAGTTGAAAAATTTGCGAGCGCCGGCGTCGCAGTAATATTTCATCGTTTACTCAAAGCGAATATTTTGGCAAATTACCTATGTGCTGGAATATTAAGGCCTGACGCTATCGACGTAACATGACGCATCGCAATAAAATATTACGAGAGAACGTCACAACGCTCCTTTGTGTATCATAATTTACGCTCACACATTTATAGCTTTGCATACGAATGTACATTTCTCAATTAGATGCCAGCTTTTCGTTCGCGTGGAAAGAAGATTGCATGTCAATCCCTTACGGCGTTTTCACACGAGACACGACACGACACGGTTCATAGACAAATATAAATTGCACGACAGACGTCACACAGTCTGTCGTTTGAACGTTTTCACACGAGCGACGATTTCAGCGACGACACCGCATTCACTTATGGCTGGTTTACACGTATTAATTAGATAACAGGTCAACTAAATTTTAACTTCTGACTTTATACTTACTTGACTAAATTTTATGCATTGCTACTTCCTACTAAATTTTGTGTTTACATGCAATTAATATTTTAAAATTAAGTTAAATTTAGCTACTTATCAACTTTATACGTGTAAACCAGCCATTAGTTCTTAAAAATATTATGTCATCTGTTGTTGGGGTTTGTTTTTTTTTTAAGAAGGCAGGTCACTGTAGCCTCAGGGCTACAGCGACCTGCCCTCGCTGTATGGATATATTGTGACTCCTTCGGACTAGAGTATCATCCCCATTCAACCCTATACTGCTCATAAATTATTCGATATGGTTGGGGTTGGTGCCACGAATTTCCTCTGTGGATGAGTATTCGTGGCGACCAAGATGCCTGTTCCTGCTCTGTAGTAGAGCAGGACAGTCGAAAAAAGGTGAATAGGTGTCTCATCCTCCTCCTCACAGAATCTGCAAGTCGTTATGCTACAAATACCTTTTTGTTTAGGTATTCTGATAGTTTCTTGTTGAAGCCAGGAATAAGCGCTTTGGAGTGTTCAAGGCCAGGGGTCTCAGCCCATTGCTTCCTGCATAGTGTGTGGCCCCATTCCTTGAGCACTTGCTTTGTGGTACTAGGAGGTATGCCACAAACCGGTTGGGTTTGTGCCTAAGATAGTTTTAGTTTATTAAAAACGTAGTCATATAATATATTATGAATACTATGTATAAGTCTACCAGAATCTGATGGCAATTTTTGACAGAAGATTTTTAAAAAATATCCTTGATTATTGGATTTATTTTTATATTTGTATGTTTAACACACATAATCAGTCCCTATTTAGAAAAAAAGGATCAAAATGTTTTATTCCAACTACACCGATATAGCTAGAGTCAATTTAATTTCTCACTTTTTGCGATCAGATTCTGGTAGACCTATAGTATAGTACTATAATGGTAGTAAGTATAAAATATAGTTATTATAATATTATTTCATATTATATTACCTATAATACTGGTATAGGTGATATAAGATATTATTATATTATAGTAATAAGGTGGCGTAATGCTCGCCGGCAAACCGCTATACAGTTTGGCAGGCTGTTAAAACTTAAATTATGATTTATCATACTTTTCATTTTAAAAAAATATTTATTTATTATCTGTAGACAAAAAACGTGACGACATAGCGGATTGTCGTCTCAAAATCGTGTGTCGTGCTGTGCGGTGTCGTCCCGTGTGAAAACGGTACATAGAAATGTATGGCGCACGGAATCGTCACCGCAGTTTGTCGTGTCGGGTCGTGTGTCGTGTGAAAACGCTCTTAGGGAATACATGACGGGATGAATAGTTGTTACATAATTCAGGCTACAAACTATCAGTGTTCCGAACTGTTTAAGCCCGTTGGGGATTAAACGTGATAGATTAGCCGCCATTAATTCCATCAGGATGCTTAGAATTGAACTGATGGTTCAGAAAGACATTTATTCCGTGCTTATCAATTAATAAGCATGTAATTCATCCTTGCTTTAAAACGTATAAAGTTCGGCCACGAATTAAGAAGAAAATACAAAGAGTAAAGTAAAGACCTATAACTACTCTTGGTCTTTCTTTTAGAATTAATAATGCTCTCTTATTTCCAGAGTAAGAAAGAAAAGAAAGCATTAGTTTCGAACAGAAAGGGACTTTAGGGCTCCCACACATAACTGCGAATTTCCATCGCATCGCATTTGCGACAAGAATCATGCGACGCGATGCCAATTCGCAGTTTGACGTGGGCGCCCTAAGAGCGATAGGTAGAAGATTCTCCTACCTTTGCATCCTTCAAGGGCTTGTCGTCTTTAGCTCGTGCCCTCAGAGCCATGATCCCCGGCATCTCCTGTTCGGCGATCTCTATCTCCCGTCTGCCGAACGCGTGCTGCTCCACGTTGCGGACGCAGTACGGGGGGTTGGGCTGACCGGCCGCGATGGCCTTCTCGTGAGGCTGGACCCCCTCATCCTCGTCTGATGATGACCCTGGAATTGAAGAGGTAACGCTGCATAATCTTGGATGTGAAAGCTTTTGAAGGAGCCTGTCGGGTCTAGTGGGATTTTCAGCGTGGTTTCCACGGAGGTGACATATAACGATATATGGAATTTTAGGAATATGGGCGTATTTGGATGTCTATAAAATTGAAAACAGTGTAAATCTATACTTCTATACTTAATATTATAAATGCGAAAGTGTGTCTGTCTGTCTGTCTGTCCGTCTGTCTGTCTGTCTGTTACCTTTTCACGCCCTAACCGCTGAACCGATTTTGCTGAAATTTGGTACTTATGGAGATACTTTGAGTCCCGGGAAAGGACATATTATGGTACTTATTATCCCGGAAAAATGTACAGTTCCCACGCGATAAACGAACTTGGGTGCAACGGAGTTGCGGGCGTGATCTAGTTGTAAATAACTTGTATCTTATTCATGGAATGAGTCTGAACTCTGAAACAAATCTGTCCAACTCGTAGAGACTTTTCAATTTTCACCGCTTACAACAGTCCTTGTTTTAGGAAGGTCTGGATAATAATGCATAGGACTCGTTGGAATCGAGCGACACGCTACAACTGCAGCCGACGTGTTGTCGCGACACTACTGGTTTCTATATTATGTATTTCTATGAATAAGTGTCGCTAGCTTCGTGTTGCTGCGGAGGGTATTTCATAGAAATACATAGAAATTAGAAACCAGTAGTGTCGCAACGACACGTCGCCTGCAGTTGTCGCGTGTCGCTCGGTTCCAACTTGTACCTTAAGTCAATAACTGTTGTCAGCGGAAAATTACACCACACAAACTTACAAAAATCGCTTCTTCCAGATATCACAGAATGTCGTTTCTTCAGCGACGCACTTGATTCTTCGTTTGAGTTCTTTAATATCCCAGTGATAGTTGTCATTATAAAATCTAATGTAACTACTTAATTTGAGCAGATATTCTATTTTACAACATTTGGCCTATAAAAGATTCATGAGACAACAAAAGATAGCTTTTTGCTTTAGAAAGCTAGCATTATATAAGCAGAATACGTATATTTTCTGCAGACACAAGTTGCGAGTTAGGAAAATACGACTGTGTTGTTTGTAGAATTATTATTCCGTTCATATACCTAGCTGGAGAGAATTGGAGCAACCCATCGAGTTTTTCTTAATGCGAGGTCGGGAAATATACTTTTCATTTCCACTGTCCTGTCCACTACTGCAAAGAACATAATGAACTTAATTTGAAAATACAGAATGAATTTCTTGTACGTTCTAGGTACACTGTAATTATTCTTTCTATACCTGCAAATTCTCGTTTAATAACGTACTTTTTAGTTAATAAGTAGGTATTTACTTCTGTGGCGCATCTGCATACCTTTTTTATAACTTATCATATAATATCTTCTGTAAGTATAAAAAAAAGAAATTTTTATTTGATACTCTCGCTTTAGTTCGAGAACGGCTGAACAGATTTGGGTAATTTTGGTCTTTCGTGGAAGTCTTGGGAACGTTTATATAAGGAGGGATCAGGGAAGTGATAGGAATTTCACTGGGCCTGGGGCCATCTAGTAACGGACATGAACAAAAACTCAAATCCGTTCTGTAACGGCGAGTTACCCAACATGACTCGTATAGTACTGGCGTGATGGCTCAACATCTAATTTTAACACAACTCCGTAAACACAGTATTTCATGAAATAGTAAACAGTTGCGTACGCAGAAGACTAGTTAATCTATATCTAAAATATTATATTATAATATGTATATTATGCCTATTCAACGAAAATTTTCTTTCGAAGAGCAACGTATAACATTCTAAATGTTTCATAAGTCTACTAAATAATATATTATTTTACTATATTAAGTAATGTAAGAGTCTGTCTTTCTGTCTGTCTATCGATTACACCTAAGCCGTTGAACCGAATCAGACAAAAGTTTGGTATGGATATTTTGGGTCTCGATTATGAGATGGTTTTAGCAAAATGTAGGGTTACCATGTGATAAACAAATTGGCTGGGCTACGAAGCTGCAAGAAAACCTTTAGTACCTATAGGAATAACGTTTTCAAGAAGACATTAGGAACACAGCGAGGAAAGAAGAAAAGAAGTTAAAGCAGAAGTACAATTTGGAATTACCTGCAGTTTAATAAGTGTGTCAAACTATTTAACGTTTTATTTCCTGTAATAAACATCCCACTAACTAAACATAAAAAATCAAAATGTAAAAAAGTAGAGCCAAGTTCAATACAAACATTATGCTTGTCTAAGGACCAGTGCCGTAAATAGGGCGGTGCCACCGGTGCCCAGGCACAGGACACAGACTCTTTGAGGGGAGGGGGGGGGGGGCGGGGGCAAGAATGGCCAGACCAGCCCCCCTAGACAACTGTCAAAACGCTAACGCTAACGCTAACGCTAGCGCTACAAAATGTATGGATTTGACATTGGTATTCGCTAGCGAAGCGATGGCTTATGTCAAATCGCATACATTTTGTAGCGCTAGCGTTAGCGTTAGCGTTAGCGTTTTGACAGTTGTCTAGGGGGCCTGGGATGCGGGAGGCCTGTGGCCCTGTAAGCATTGCTCTGGGTACCTATAATATCTAAAAATCTGAATATCTGAAAGTATTTGTTGCAAATCTATTCGGAAATGAAACAATTTTTTTTTTATTTAAAAAAAAACCGGCCAAGTGCGTGTCGGGCCACGCGCAATATTAGGGTTCCGTAGTACCGCTAGTTTTTTTAAATTGTGTATGGTCAATGAATGTATATTTATAACGTGTTTTACACTACTAACAACATCATCTCAGTTACTTTCAAATGAATTTGAACGAAAAGTTCCTTTTTACTACGCCGAATACATTTTTTCAGTTGATCGAATATTACTCAACTAGACGTTCCGCGCGGCTTCGCCCGCGTAAATTAGATATTTCACAGAAAAATTAGTCCACAAAAAAGCCTATGATCCTTCACGTGGTCTACTTCTTATCTGATCCAATTAATAACAGAAAAAATGCTCTAGTAGTTCGTGAGATAAGCCCTTTCAAATAATTTCCCCCGTTTTTTCCACATTTTCCTCTATTTCTTCGTTCTTATTAGTCTTAGCGTGATAAAATATGGCCAACAGCCTTCCTAGATAACAGGTCTACCTAACACTGAAATAATTTTTCAAATCGGACCAGTAGTTCCTGAGATTAGCGCTTTGAAATAAGCCCATTCAAATAATTTCCCCCGTTTTTTCCACATTTTCTCTATCTCTACGCTCCTATTAGTTTTAGCGTCATAAAACATAGCCTATAGCCTTACTAGATAACAGGTCTATCTAACACTGAAAGAATTTTTCAAATCGGACTAGTAGTTCCTGAGATTAGCACTTTGAAATAAGCCCTTTTAAATAATTTCCCCGTTTTTTCCACATTTTCTCTATTTCTACGCTCCTATTAGTTTTAGCGTCATAAAATATAGCCTATAGCCTTCCTCAATAACTGGGCTATCTAACATTGAAGGAATTTTTCAAATTGGACCAGTAGTTCCTAGCGCGTTCAAATAAGCCCTTTCAAATAATTTCCCCCCGTTTTTTCCACATTTTCCTCTATTTCTTCGCTCTTGATAGTCTTAACGTAATAAAAAGCCTGCCTTCCTCGATAAATGGTTCCTCTAACACTAAAATATTTTTATTTTTTTCCAATCGGACCAGTAGTTCCTGAGATTAGCGCGTTCAAACAAACGAACAAACTCTTCCCAATTAGAATATTATAAGTAAGTATCGATAGATAACTTATGAAGTCAGCAGGTTCCTTGTTGACTACGGAACCCTAAAAAAACAAGGGCGCAGTTATAGAAGCTCGCACAGGGCGCAAAAAAGGCTATTTAGGCACTGCTAAGGACTTCGCCGTATTAAAAGAATGGAGATCAAAATGAGTGCCAAGTTCTATGGAAAATCGAAATATGTATTTATAGGAACCAAATACCATTATCAACAAATAATAAAGTATATTTCTTTGCATTGAATATCTATAACAATTGTTGTTATTTAAATAATAATGTGAGATCTATAGTAGATTAGATTCAACTTAGCCAGTTTTCATTACATCAATCATTTCATAAAGTACTCGTAATAATTGAACATTTTAATTCTGATAAAAACTGGCCAAGTTCTCGCTCGCCTGTTCTGTTATACTTGAACTTGGCTTGACACGCTACCACGTGTCTAGATTTAAATCGTGGTTTATGGCGTTATCGAACTTGGCTTTGAATAAGAGTATAAGTATTTGAAATAAAAGTTTATGCTAGCGTTTTTGCTTTGCTATCGTAAAAATATCAAGCCGATAAAAATAGATAAACTCCTGTAAGTAAAGTAGGGAAAATTTTAAGTACAATACCCGGCGATAAATATTGCACATCGACCTTTGGAAAGAGACATTCGGCTAATTTCGATTTCATAGAGCGTCATCTTTGTAGCACACACCTATTTGACATTATGTCAGTCGTTGTTCAAATTCAATAGAGTGCAGTCGCGTCCAGTTCAAAATATATATCTAGAGTTGTTAACACCCCTAAATTTGCTACAGCTGTAATTTTCCAAAAGAATTTTAAATACGTACACATAATTTGAACACCCTCTTTTATTTTATTTTACCCGAACCTAAAGCCATAACTTATAGAAAATTTGGTGTATTTTATACAAAGAATAATAAAATTGTCAAAAGAAGAGAAGCATTATTGTTTTAACAGCTCCTAATATATACCGGACTTTTTGTATTTCGTGCGTAAGAGATAACGCTCTACAAAACCGAAATTAGTCGACTGTCACTTTCCAAAGGTCGATGTGCAATATTTATCGCCGGGTACTGTACCTCTTTACGCAAAAACTACTAAAGGGATTTTATTGAAAAGTAAGGCAATTAAGGCTGGATTAACTCATACTATAATCCCGAAAAAGTACAGTATTCCCGCATATACTCCACTCCGCCACGGCTCAGGGGCAAAATGTAGTTAAACCATAAATTGGTAAATTTTTCACAGCATTTCCAACAAGCTTAAGAAAAATCTCGCCAATCCATATAAAAACTTTTCTTAATAAATCATGTTTAACACGGAGAGAAATATTGATTGCGAGTCAGAAGTTTTTCAGTTGAAAAACGGGACTCGACGAAAGACATTCTCGAGTGCTCTCTTACAACAGAAAACCGTGAATAATATACAAATCCACGTTCAAAAATTCTAAGAAAGTCATGTAAAAGGACGCCGAACAACGTACCTGCATGAATGCTTTGGTACATAATACATTTCTGTGCAGGTCTTACAGAATATCTAGATTTCATTTCAATTCGCAAAAATTTTGAGTAACCTTTTACATTAATTCATGAAAATGTAGATGAAAATGTATAATGTAAAGAGTTTTGCGATTTTCGTAGTACCTTAATTCTAATAGAATTCAATTTTATATAAAATACCCGGTGAACTTCGTGTCACTTTAAAAGCTTCCCTGGACTTCTACGAATATTTTAAGACTAAAATCGGCCCGATCTGTTCAGCCGTTTTTTAGCGCGACTAACACATTTGAAAATCCATTTTTATATATATAAGATTATGTATGATGCATAATTATGCTGGAATTTGGTATGGAGAGATTTTGAGTCCGGGGAAAGGATATAGGATACTTATGTCCCGAAAAATGTACGGTTCCCGCGCAATAAACAAGCTCTGGCGCAACGGAGTTGCGGGCATCGTCTTGTTATGAAACAATCAATGTACATTGTCTTGTTTCCCCGGACTCAAAATCTCTCCATACCAAATTCCAGCAAAATCGGTTCAGCGGTTTGGGCTTAAAGGTGTAACAGACAGACAGACAAATAGACAGAAACACTTGCATTTATAATATTAGTATGGATCCTATTATGTACAAGTACATAGCTATTTTACCCATATCTCGGTATCTCGGTGTGTAATGTGTATGACTAATATTTTCTACATTAGAGAAGATATTAATGCATTTGGAACATAGAGCCAAACTGCTTAAATATAGTCATTGACATTGTAATAAATAAGAGATAAGAGTAAAGCAATTAACTACGAGTATAGAAGTAGTGTTCGATCAATAAAAGATCTATACTATATGAAGGTGTTCCCGCTGCAATCAACTGCAAAACAATCGCGCGCTGATGCATACAGACGAGCTCAAAATATTATGTCAACCATCATCCATCATTATTCTTGACGTTTTTATGAAAAATGCCCTACGGCCAAGAATTTGCCCATACAATAACTAAAAAGATTCTTCCAGAGCTGCTATTTTTAAATTTTACAGTAAGCTCTATATGGTACAACTACAGTAGTTAATTTGATACAGCCTGTACCTAAGCGAATGGAAGATGTAAAGGGCATGGCATACTGACACCATCTTTACGCTTAAACCACTGCTGAACCTACTTAGATGCGAGTCCTGTGTCAGACAGATCCAGGACATCTCTCCGTATACGGCTGAAGGCAAACCGCAGGTGGAGTGGGTAAGAGTCCCACATAGTACATACCCCCGGGGTGCTTCAGCTTAACTGAAGCACATCCCCAACCCGGGGCACCCATTATGGGTTTCTCCTGCGCATCAAAAAAATATATCAAGGTGTATTAGCGGGAAGTGAGGTGTCCCGTCGTTCCGCCGTCTCACATCTGAGAATAAAAATCAATCGAATAAAAAATCTCACGCCGTCTGAGAAAAAAAAACGAAGAAAATAATAAAAGTTTTATCGCTACAGGAATGAAAGAAAGGAAATGAAATCGAATTTAGCACCTGCATTCAGCAATACGGAACAAATCGTAAAAATATATTGATGACTATAGAAGATAAAAGTTTATGTTTATGGAAGTTATAGCTTGCAACGCTGCGAGCAAGAAGTAAACTTGGAATTAATTTAAATGTTTAGAATAACTTTTCAAGTTATCATAGCGTTTGGTTTTAATTTTAAAATGTTTGCGGCTCCACACTTAACAAATCTTCTATAAATAAATAAAGTTCATCTGTCTTTCTTTTTATCTGTCTGTTACTCTTTTATTCTTAAACCACTAAACCGGCTTTAATGTTTCGTATGGAGATTGGAGATACCTTGAGTCTTGAGAAAAGAGAGGAAAATAGGATCGATACAATAAGATGTATGGTAGATAAAGTAAGATGAAAAATGTAGGGTTTTGTGCGAAAAACTATATTACCGGCTTTGGCGCAACATCGTAGCGGACAATAGTTGATAAAAAAGGAGGTATTGTAGGCTAAAACTCTTCACCAAACACAGTAAACCAAATTACTTGGTGACATAACCTAGATTCAAAACGACTGTCTAACACTAAAAATAGCTCTGTCTACACAAAATCCAGCCAAATCTTGAGACAGTTTCGTGCAAATCATATTAAAACGAAATATTCCCAAATTACATTAAGGAAACAAAAATAATTAAATCGTAAAATATATATTTTAACTTAAAACGTTGTCTACGAATATTAGGATTTAGGAGTCAGTACTTAAAGTTCTAGAAAAATATACATTTTTTATAACACAGAAGTTACGGCAACATCTAGACTCTAGAGCAGTGGTTCCCAACCTGGGGGTAATTACCTCCGCGGGGGTAAAATAGGTATTCTAAAGGGGTAACAAAGGTGGTACCTAAAATAAATGAATTGGCAGAAAAAAATTATAAACTGTACATTTTGGAGAAAAAGAGAGCTACAGAATACCCTATCATTGCAGACAGAGATCTGAAAATGTTGGTACCGTTAGGAAATGTGAGAACGCGGCCTCTCAACTCTGGTAACATTTAAAATAGGCAAGAAACCGTCTGAACGTGGAGCATGATATGAGATGCGCGTTAAGTGTAACTGAAGTCTAAAAATCAGTTTCTCTTACTGGCCATAGGGCTCTAAAAAGCTCTAAAAAGTAAGCTCTAAACTACAATATACACACGTACTAAATGTTGCCCGCAAGTTGCGCTAAAATTTTTATTAAATATCGCTCGAAAACAAAACCATCGTAAGTGATTTAAAATATCTACACACCTAATTTCATACTAATTGGTTTAGCGGCTTGATCGTGAAGAAGTAACAGACAGACATTTACACTGTCGCATTTATAATAATTGTATTAAAGATTTAGAAATAAAAATTCAAGGGTTAGTGACCTTCTACAATGTAAATATAAAATATACAAAAATTAAATACGTTGTCCACAAAATATATTCTAACCCCATCCAAAGCATTAACTCTACCACATAAACAAATTCAGTAACCCGAGGCGTTTATTGACAATTTCCAGACTATTTTATCGTAAAAGTAATAATGTTGGGAGTTGAGACCAAAACGGGGACCGACATACTTATTATATATATGGGAAAATCCATCCCATCTGAGCTGAAATCCAATGTTTTTGATTAGCATGGATGGCGTTATGTGACCTAGAAATGCTGGCTCTGAACGGTGTCATGTTAGATTGAACAGTTTAGATTTTAATCAATATGTTAATTGTAACGTATTAGGTATTGATTGAAAATTCTGATACTTCATTCTGTTTTTTAAAGCAATAATATGATACATAAGGAATACTTTTCTTTGAAACCGAAACGAAAATCTGAAATACAACAAAGCTCTATCTAGTTTTGGTGACAAAAATTAGTTTTGCTCATTTTCATAATCCACATAATCTATATGATAAATCATAAATCATTCGTTGGGTAATCGTGTGGGAACCGTACATTTTTGCGCTATAAAACTATCCTAGATGTCCTTTTCGGAACTCAAGGAACTTGGAAGAAAGGAAGAACCAGGTATGACGTGTCAAAGTTAAAGCTTGTAGAGTAACAGACGGACAGACCCACTTTCGCATTAGATAGATAATATATTCTTATATTATGTTTAAAGTATAACAAAGTAATAATATTACAATTTGATAAGGCAATTAATGCAATAATATCGATAAGGCATTTGCATTGTGTACAGACGGCCGTATCAAACCCTGTTAAGTAATACCATAACGCCCTACTTTGCTTTAATTTGTTTATTTGTAGAATAAATCTGTAAGCCGAGAAGATTGATGCCATGATCAGCGATGTCAGGGGACAATAAAAGTAACGCCTACTAATGATCCTACTAATGAAAAAAAAACAGTCCCGACTTGCAATGCATTTGTTCGCCACGCGGCGTATAAGTTTCTAAACACACTAAGCCGAATTACGCCGGCGTAAATTCCGCCGCGTTTCAAACGCATGCAAAATACGGACGGAACGCGACGAACGACACACTATGCCGAAATTCTGTCGCGAGCCGAACTTCCGTCGGGCCGAGTCGAGCGAGTTCGGCAGCGATTCGGCGGTAATTAATGTTTTGTATAGCAACTAGCAAGACATTATACGCGACGGAAGTTCGGTTCGATTGTCGCCGAAATGTCATGATAACTACATTTTGCCATCTGATATCAACTTCCACAAACTTTTGAATTTTGATCCTACTAATATTCTAAATTCCGCCGCTTATACTAATATTCCTCCGCGAAATTTCGGCTCTTCGCGTAATTTATATAGTGTGTCGTATCAGACGAATGCGGCGGAACGTAATTTCGGCCACGGAAATTACGCCGCGTAACTTCGGCATAGTGTGTTTAGACACTAGGCTGCGTTTCCTCTGAAGCGGAGCGGAGCTTAACGGTGCCGAATTGACCAATCACCATGCTCAAAATCTTCGCTTCGCTTCGCTGTCATTCCGCTGGAATATCACGATTGGTCAATTCGGGA
The DNA here is from genome assembly GCA_937595015.1 of Polyommatus icarus. Lineage (NCBI taxonomy): Eukaryota > Metazoa > Arthropoda > Insecta > Lepidoptera > Lycaenidae > Polyommatus > Polyommatus icarus. The sequence continues at coordinate 6,540,841 of OW569324.1, read as the reverse complement.
ACCGCTAAGCTCCGCTCCGCTCCGCTTCAGTGGAAACGCAGCCTAAGACCTGAAGACCTGAAAAGGAGAACCGGCAAAAATGTATGAAGTGTGGTACCCGGCCCAATAGACATAATTTATATCTGGTTTGATAGGTATTCATATTCTTGCCAATGTCTACTAGGGCGCTTGTCGCTATTCGCAGTGGGAGCAAAGCTGTACCTACTCGGTCGAGTTAACTCCGTACCTGGCGGCCATATATATCTATACTAATATTATAAAGCGGAAGAGTTTGTTAGTTTGTTTGTTTGAACGCGCTAATCTCAGGAACGACTGGTCCGATTTGAAAAATTCTTTCAGTGTTAGATAGCCCATTTATCGAGGAAGGCTATATTTTATCACACTAAGACTAATAGGAGCGAAGAAATAGAGGAAAATGTGGGAAAAATGGGTGAAAATTATTTGAAAGGGCTTATTTGAACGCGCTTTATCTAAGGAACCACTGATCCGATTTGAAAAATTCTTTCAGTGATAGATAGCCCATTTATCGAGAAAGGCTATAGGTTATATTTTATCAGGCCGCAAATAATAGGAGCGAAGAAATTGAGGAAAATGTGGAACTACTGGCCCGATTTGAAAAATTATTTCAGTTTAAGATAGTTCATTTATCGGAAAAGGCTATAAGCTATATTTTATTACGCTAAAAATAATGGGAGCGAAGAAATAGAGGAAAATGTGAAAAAAACGGGGGAAATTATATGAAAGGGCTTATTTGAACGCGCTAATCTCAGGAACTACTGGTCCGATTTGAAAAAACATTTTAGTCTTAGATAGCCCATTTATCAAGGAAGGCTATAGGCTATATTTTGTTACGCTAAGAATAAGAGGAGCGAAGAAATAGAGGAAAACGTGAAAATTATATGAAATTGCTTATTATCTTAACTACTGGAGCTATTTTTATGTTATTTGGCAAACTTGAAGAACAGACCAGGCTATTTTTGCGGAAAAATGTACGGTTGCGTGAAATTCCTAAATTACGCGGGCGAAGCCGCGCGGAACAGCTAGTTTAAATATAGTATCGCCGCCAGGTATGGACTTAACTCGACCGAGTTGTAAATATTAAATATTTTTAATATGTATTGACATTTTGTCATTATTGATTGTGGTAATGCTGTACTGTACCTATGCATTTGACATATGAAACCAGTTCGCTTGGCCCTTGGGTTAATATTATTATTAATATTAAAAGTGTACTAATGTGGTAATAATGAATTTTTCTTAGCAGATATTGTAACTTTTTATGCTTCTATTGATGACCTTCTTTTAACATACTCACTACATTGTTACTTGTATGTAAAAACTAGTAAATGGCTTTTTGTTTTTTATTTAGTCGTTAATGAGATTTTTTTAGCTGTAAGTTTTTCTGTAAGTACAAATAAAATAAAAATAAAATGCGTAAATATTATTATAAACACTGAACTTAAATCACAGAGGCACTTTTGGCCCCGGTAAACATATTATTGGATAGTTTTCACTCGAAAATCACACACGCCATAAGCCGGCGGAGTTGCGGGCAAAGTCTAGTCGTCTAATAAAAATATAAACAGCCTTCATCTCAAGTGTCAGCATCGAATCAATATTAAACGACCGCATCTAGAGCACGCTGCTACTGACGACATGCGACATATTATGGAGGCCAATATCCATACTAATATTATAAATGCGAAAGTGTGTCTGTCTGTCTGTCACTTCTTTGCGCCCAAACCGCTGAACCAAATTTGCTGAATTTTGGTATGGAGATACGTTGAGTCGCGGGAAAAGACATAAGATACTTTGTATCCCGAAAAAAGGTACGGCTCCCGCGCTATTTAAAACGACTTTTAGCGCAACGGAGTTGCGGGTTATCTAGTAAACTATACGTCATGAGGAGATTTTCAGCCAAACCGCAGTAGGCTGGCTTAGAGAGAGTCTTAAGTTGAGGAGGGAACCCTCAGAAATGTGGACAGTTGATGATGATGATAGCTTAAAAACTGGAGTACTGCCCCTGTTAGGTTAGGCTGGTAACAGGACTTACAACGACTTACTGATGCAACTAAACGTCAGAAAATATTTTCACTGATTGTACAAAAATAGTTTAACCCATCAAGCCCCATAAGGACACCGGTGACCGCGACAACAATAGAATATAATAGCATTTCCAAGAATCCGCGATCGAAGGAGCCACCACCCCCTACGCCAGTACCTACCCTAGGCCTTTTTTTTGGGTCGGGAAATGCTATTACGCATCCCCGGCAGCATTGGGGAAGGACCACCGGGGTATGTGGGACTTGTTACGGCCGAAGAGATGGTAAGTGGCCGCAGCTGTACCCACTAAAACCCGACCGTGTTCCTACTACCGCGCAGGACGGAGACACGAGGGCATATTACATGTCTTCCGTGACTTCCGTCCGCACCTACCCTAGGCCCTAGACGATCATTTATAAATACTGACAAGTTTCAAAGCTGGAGTTATAAACAATAATAACTTTGGGCAAAACGTTAAGAATTTTACTTGGAAAAATTGTAAGCACGAGCAAACTCTACGCACGCTTTGGCAGTAAATTACAAAATTTCACCATAATACTTCTATATAATACTTCGATAAGTCTTATATAATATAAGCTATTATCACTATAAAGTATAAACAACGAATTTTCAAAAATGCTACACCTAATATGCTTCAATCAAATAATTTCAAAACTACATAATTGAAAGTCATTACATTATTAAGATAGTTTGAAAGCGGTTACAAAAATAATTTTCATGAAAAACTACCCAATTATTCCTGACCACTATAACATAATGATAATCACAACGTAATCACAACACTATCTCATCACATCACTAGCGCACATCACTATCATCCCCATATCACGGGCTGCAGCACTGCAGAGTGCAGCGGTCGCAGTCACGGGACAGACTACTGCCGTATTGACCTGTACTCCAAAATGGCGGCTTTTTAATGCTGTTTTGGCGCCAACTAACGCTTATTTGCTCTTATATAACTTTTTTCAGTGGAGTTATACTGCCTATAATAATATGATCCAGTACGTTTATGTGGTTAGTAGTTTAAATCGTTTTTCCTTTATTACTTTTACAAAAATTGAAAAAAAAAAAAAAACTCGATGTCGGTCACAACTCTACATTAAATGTAACTTTGGTCCGAAAATGTTGCCGACTCTAATACTTTAATCAATATCGCTTTAATTCCTGAAACTTCAATATCCAGTGCTTGATTTACGATTCTGCGAATATTGTAATCCTTGAGCACTCAAAACGTATTTGATATTCTAATCTAAGTTAAAATTAAAAAACGATCCCAGACTAGCGGTAGACAGAATTTTCACAGCCAATGTAACGAATAAAGCCTTGCTGAAAACTAGCTAACGGTCACACTAAGGGACATTTAAAACGACGATTAAATTACTTACAATTTAATTAAGAGTTTGACAGATAATGTATGGGACTTATGTCAAAATCTTTGTTTAATTACAATTAAGTAAATAACATTTTCGTATCTGAGTGCAGCAGTAAACCAATTTATTTTAGAAAAAGTCTAGATTCTTAACCAAGTTAAAGTTAAGAACACGCGCACTTCACAAGAAGCCTTGACCGCTCGTGGCGAATTAACGCTGCATAATTTACACAAAATGGCGATAACATTATAAAAAATTATAGATATTATAGAGAAAATTGATGTTTACACAGTAGACCTTTCAGAAAATACATAATAAGTATACTTTTACCGAAGTTTCTTATAAAAAACTTGCTCTTTAATAAAAATTAAAAGAGCAACATTTTTGATTGCAAGCTATGTTATACAAATAGGAGAAAATACTATGGATAAAATAATGATATACTTAGTTCGATTTTCTAACACACTTTTGCAGTTGGCACCGACTTTTAAATAAACTCATTTTAAAGTCGGTACGTATGCCAACTAGTACAAGAGAAATTTTAAATTTCAGGACCACCGTATTTTAAATTTAAATTACTTGAATTCTAACAACTTTAAATAAAAATTTGAAACCACACTAACACAGTAAGTATATTTTGCAATTTCTTAGAATTCACTGTGAAATCACTTATCACTCACACCTTTGCCGATTACAATTTAAAATTAAAAAAAAATGCAATACGTTATACGTGCCGCTTTCGCATATGGCTGCGGATATTGTGACCGAGAGCACGTTGCCGCCAAATGAAATGCCATCGATATACTTGAGCACAGATTAAAACACGAGTGACAGGCCCGAGCCGCCGAGGGCAAATACAATGCCGGAGCTTCATCAGGGAATATTTGCGTTTAAATGGAATTTAACAAGCATGTTATATAATGGTAAATCTGAAAGACTCATATAAAATTGCACAAGCTAAAGGCAGAAAATATATTTAGTTTACACTTGTTATGTAAGCATTCACAAAAAAGACTCCTAAATATGGGATAAATTGGGGATCAAAATTTGTTTGCCAGAAATCTATATATATAAAAGAAAGTCGTGTTAGTTACTTCACTTATAACTCAAGAACGGCTGAACCGATTTAGCTGAAAATTGGCAGGGAGGTAGTTTAGAGCCAGGAGAAGGACATAGGATACATTTTGTTTCGGAAAAATGTACGGTTACTGCACAATATACTTTTATGATTTGCGCGTAAACTATTCAATCGATTTTGATGAATTTTGGTATGGAGATATTTTGAGTCTCGGGAAAGGACAAGGGATACTTTTTGTCCCGGAAAATGTACGGTTCCCGCCCAATAAACTTTTATCTCAAGAACGGATGAACCGATTTGGCTGAAAATTGGTGGAGAGGTAGCATGGAACCAGGAATAGGACATAGGATACATTTTGTCCCGGAAAAATGTACGGTTACTGCACAATATACTTTTATTATTTGCGCGTAAACTATTTAATCGATTTTGATGAATTTTGGTATGGATATACTTTGAGTCTCGGGAAAGGACAAGGGATACTTTTTGTCCCGGAAAATGTACGGTTCCCGCCCAATAAACTTTTATCTCAAGAACGGATGAACCGATTTGGCTGAAAATTGGTGGAGAGGTAGCTTAGAACCAGGAAAAGGACATAGGATACATTTTGTCCAGGAAAAATGTACGGTTACTGCACAATATACTTTTATGATTTGCGCGTAAACTATTCAATCAATTTTGATGAATTTTGGTATGGAGATACTTTGAGTCTCGGGAAAGGACAAGGGATACTTTTAATCCCGGAAAAAGTATGGTTCCCGCACAATAAGCTTTTATGATTTTCGCCTAAACTATTCAGTCTATTTTTATGAAATTCGGTATGGAGATACTTTGTGTCTCGGGAAAGGACAAGGTATAATAAGGACAATACTTTTTGTCCCGGAAAATGTACGCTTCCTGCACAATAAACTTTTATAATTTTCGCTTAAACTATTTATTAATCTATTTTGATGAAATTTGGCATGAAGGTACTAATTTTAATCTATTGTTTTCTTAATTATACCAATTCGGATTAAATAATCATCGTTAAGACAGGACAACGTCTGTCGGGTCAGCTAGTACTATATATAAGCCGTCGAAAGCTTCATAAAAAATTGGACAAGCTAAAGGCAGAAAATATATAAATTTACACTTGTGTTATGTAAGCATCCACAAAAAAATACCCCTATGGGGGCATGGGGGTAAATAGAGGATCACAATAATTTGTATACCAGAAAATTATATACCGTCGATGGAAAATTTGGCATATCCCCTTTAAGTTTTTCATGTTTCATGTGTTTGTCCTAAATGCATGTGACCTACTTTACTTCAAGTCCACGAGTTGTGTTGAATTATCCTTTAGCTGTTTCCCTACCCAAGCTTACAGCACCTGACCTCACCACAACAACATAATATCGACCTTCCAGTTCAGACAACTTGCATTCTTGCTGACGTCTCATGCAATGACGTCAGCAAACCTTTCCTCTGAGAGATATTTTTTAATTCTCGTTTCTAAACAATAAAAGTCTGTGTCTATATTAACGCATCAATGGGATGTAGAATGTAGATAAGCTGATACGATTTTTAATAGCTTCTCAGGTCTCATGGGCAGCCTGGCGAATATATTGAAACTTTTTGTTGGTTACCTGTTCTTTGAATTTATTGAAGTTATAACCCGTATTGCATGGGAATAACCTAACTTCTACATTTACTTTTTTCTGAATGCTATAATATTCAGAAAAAAAGCTAATGTACAAGTTAGGTTAATAAGAAAGGAAGTAAGGTTAAACTCCTTCTATGGTCATTTTCTAGGTAGGTACCCAAGATTTAACTAGTAGAGTCACAGTGAAGTCCAAGTTTTAACAATAAGCCAAAATAGACTGCTATCTTAAGCCCTAGGTCCATCCTAGGTCGAATTCGACCGCGATAACATTAGATTTCCAAGAATCCGCGATCGAGGGATTAAAAGAGGCAATTTCTAGAATTCCATCTCGATATTTTTTCAAACAGAAAAATGTCTAAAGTTGTTAATTTTTATACGTATTACAGTACTGTTTTCAGTTTCACAAATAGCAGTATTTTTCGGCATCATTTACTAGCTACTTCAGAGGGCACAGACATAACTCTTCTATATTTATTGAGGCTCTACAAGAAAGTTAATGTAAAAATATATAAATACTAGCTGTCCCGGCAAATGTTGTTTTGCCATAATATATTATGTATTTGCCATATTATTTTATTGAAGTGACTAAATATGTACTTATGTCAAATTATGTTATCATGACAACGTCGATCGCTATCCCGTCGCACAAACAATGGTCGCCATCAGTCTCAACTCTCAGGTTGTAAAATAATTTGCAATAAAATAAAATTGCGACTATAATTAAAGATCTAAGCTATCCTATCTCTCAAGTTGGAAAAAAGCACACATTAAAAAAACATTAAAATCGGTTAAGTAGTTTAGGAATCCATCGCGGACAAACATCGTGACAGGAGATTTATATATATTAGATGTAGTAAACAAAAGCTGGCTGATTACTTGTGGGTTCAATATTAGTTCCATTGTTTTCACCACATTGTGCTAACCACAGCATACATTATAGAACATGTATTACAGGCATGGCGAACCAATGGCACGCGTGCCACGAGTGGCACATAACATTTGGGCCACGCTACTGGTCAAAAAACTAGTATCCAAATAATTATTTTATCAACAATAAAGGTCGACCTCTGCAGTGAGCACCAAAGTAGACAATTTTTGAAATAGGCACCGAATCACAAAAAAATATTTAATGACACGATTATGACTTCTTCGGAAAAGGCCAGGTTGATTCGAAAAGGTTCGCCATCCCTGATCTATAAGGCCGTCACAATATTTGTACGACTAAAGATTACCCCTTAAGGCTTAAGGCTTATGGCCTGTATTCACTTTGATTAGTGCGAGTGCAGGTGATTAGTGCAGATGATTAGTGATCAGAAGAAAAATTTAAAGAACTTGCACTAATCAGTCGCTTTCCACACTTGCTTTCTCCTGATTACTAACCACCTGCACTAATCACCTGCACTTATCACTGATCAAAGTTAATACAAGCCCTTACTTTACAATCATAAAGGTTAGCTTTAGAACAAATTATAAAAATATGTTTCGTCCTCGACTTTCAAGCAAGCAAGCAAGTTTTGCAACCTATCAAACAATTAAACGATTAACGTATCCATCCATTATAATATTATAACTGCGAACTGTGTATGTCTGTTACCTCTTCACGCCCAAACCGCTAAACCGATTTTGCTGAAAGATATGGAAATACTTTGAGTCCCGGGACAGGACATAGTATATCTATATATACTTCTTATCCCGGAAAAATGTACAATTTCTGGGCGATAAAAGAATTTTGGCGCAACTCCGTTGCGGGCGTCATGTAGTTGTGTAGATTTTATTAGTAATGGTACTGGACAGTATAATATTCTGTCTTAAAATTAAAAAATATTGCCTATTGATGCATAGACAATTTCTCGGCAACGGCTGCAGCGCATTTTGGGAGAAAACGTGATCTTCTAAGAAACTTATTTACTACTAAACCTTTACGGTGAACTTCGTGTTAAGTACATATTGTATCGAAAAAAAATTACTTTAACCTATGTCATTCACAAAATATAATGAAAAATTTGCAAAAACTGTAAAATTAACATTTCCGCAGAGTAAAATGTAAAGAACCGTAATTTCGTGCCTTATCAAAATCAGGTGTCATCTTAATTACACAAAACGACTCACAAACACCTTTTTGGCACATATCAAGATATTATTTTATCGCGAGCTGAGCATTATTTAATATTTATATGTATTTTCTTTTGGAGGCACCTGAATTGAAAACCTTTGTATTACTATTACTAGTTATACCATACTATTATGTATTCTGTGGTTATACTGTAATCGGCGACACGTTTTTGACAGGGAGTCAATGACTGCTACCGCCATGTTTCGCCGAGTACAGTATAGCAAGAATCATGATCTTGGCTTTTATATTTATCAATAAAGTAATCACTAATCAAGATAACGAGTCACAGAATTTCATACAAAAAATGAAGTTTCGTAGTGTTTTGTGCCTCGATACGCGATGATTGTGATATAATAGTTAACTATAGTCCGTGCGGAACTAGTTGGCCGCGCCTTAGGTAGGGACGGGGGTGAGGGGGCGGGTTGCTTGCTGCTCGCAATGCACATGAGATTAGACAGTGACGACCAATCTCAAGATATCGGAACAATAATATTATTTAATTACTGAAAAGAATAAATAAAATACAATTGATCAGTTTTATATTCTAAACTATTGACATCGGCTTTCCGTTTTTTAAAAACCTATGCACTTTAAATATTATTTCCTTAGATTATCTTTTTATCGGCGGACTCATCTTGCTATTGCAATCTCTTGTGCTTTTTGTCTTAACTAGCCAATACTGTCAAAATCAAGCGCCCCCGCCTCTCCGTTCCACCGCTCACATACCTAAGGCGCGGCCAACTAGTTCCGCACGGACTATAGTTAACTATTATATCACAATCATCGCGTATCAGCTACTGTTATAGTTATATAAGTTTAGTATATAACGAGCTTTTGCCCGCGGCTTCGCTCGCGTTAAGAAGTATTATTATATACAATCTTTCATCCCCTATATTAATTTATCCCCTTAAGGGTGGAATTTATTAAAATCCGTTCTTAGGGGATGCTTACGTCATAGTAGCATTTATGCATGCAAAGTATCAGCACGATCGGATTAAAATTGACAAAGTTTCATACAAACTTTCATCCCCTATTTTAACCTCTTGGGGTTGGAATTTATCAAAATCCTTTCTTAGCAGATGCCTACGTTATAACATCTACCTGCATGCCAAATTTCAGCCCGATCCGTCCAGTGGTTTGGGCTGTGCGTTGATAAATCACCATGTCAGTCAGTCACCTTTGAGTTTTATATATATTTACAGATAGACTATGTTTTTGGGTTTTTTATAAACATATCTGGGAACTCTACCACGGTTCCACCAGGATAGCTATACGATAAAGCTATCTCTCTGTTACCTCTTCAGTCTTCTCGCCCAAACCGCTGATTTTGACGGGGATACTACTTTCAGTCCCGGGAATGAACATACGTATTTTTATCCAGGAAAAATGTACTGTTCTCGCGCTATATCAATTAGTTTGGGAACTCTACCATATAGTTCTACTAAACAATCTAAGAGCTATATTCTGCTAGTAAACATTGTCTATTGACTATTACACACATGAAATGCATTCGATCGATCAACATTTACATCCACAGTGAATCAGTCTCAATGTTAAATCGATCAGTTCAGTCGATGCTGTCAGTGTTATTCCATACAATTTATTGCCTGTCGTGGTTCGCCTAAGCTCGTGTAGAATACCTATTTTTTATTATAATACTTATTAACCGACTTCCAAAAAACGAGGAGGTTATATGTTCGGCTGTGGATTTTTTTTTATGTATGTTCAACGATTACTCCGCCGTTTGTGAACCGATTTTCAAAATTTTTGTTTTGTTGTATTAGGTTTCACTCCAATTTGGTCCAAAACAAAAAATTAAAACCGACTTCCAGAGTAAAAACAATAATTATTATTAAAATGAACAAAAAAGTATGAAATAATTCTTACTATTAATAGAGCCTTATGCAGAATACTCCTTAACCTCTACTATTTCTGTACACAATCTTCATAATTTTGAAGTCGGTACCAGTCTTTAAAATTATTATTATTTTTAACAAAAAATTAAAACCGACTTCCAAGGTAAAAACAATAATAACATTAATGTGAACTAAAAAGTATTAAATAATTTTTACTATCTAATAGTGCCTTTTTCCGAATTCGGCTAAACCTCAACTATTTCTGTACTCAATCTTCATTATTTTGAAGTCGGTACCAGATAGCTGAATCTTCAGTCCTCTGACAGAATATTTAAAATTTTTGGAACTGGCACCGACTTCAAAATTATGAAGATTGAGTACAGAAATAGTTGAGGTTTAGCCGAATTCGGAAAAAGGCACTATTAGATAGTAAAAATTATTTAATACTTTTTAGTTCACATTAATGTTATTATTGTTTTTACCTTGGAAGTCGGTTTTAATTTTTTGTTAAAAATAATAATAATTTCACTCTTTTTAGTTACACTAGTAGATAAATCTTCGCGTATATTTTACGTATCTTATTACAATTTGTTAAGAGTCACAACTCACACTCACAAAATAATATAATATTATCAGTGAAGTGAACATATTGTGCTAAGTAATTTAACAATTTTAATATTTCAAGCCCGAAGCGGTCACCGGCGATTGCGATAACAATAGAAAGGCTATTGTGTCTCGTTTTTCCACGATCGAAGGATCTATCAGATAAAAAATTGTACAAACTTGCATAGGATGTAGCGTAGCATAATATTTAATATTATCATAATTATTGACAGCTGTTCTTGTTATCAAGAATTCAAATCGATAGGTACCATAAAGGTAATATACCTATCGGAATAGAGAAACAATCCCGAGCTGTCAAGCTTAACCAAAATTTGATTTACATCTGTGTATACAATTATGTTTACGTGTGCGTGTCAGTGATGTACAAACATCTTGTAATTCGACAAAATATCGATCATGGAATAATAATTGTAAGATTGTAAACATAATGCCGGCTGTACATTCTCGCCGAGACACAGCGAGGCGGCCCGAGTGCGAGAGTGTAAATGGGTGCGCTCGCCTCGTCTCGCCTGTCTCGGACCCTCTCGGTCCGTTGTCGGTATTTTGCGCCCGAGACAAAGGGTCTCTCGAGGAAAACGAGCGCACTACTGTACACTCTCGCGTCTTTCACTACTAGTCCCGCCGTTGTTGGACAGTGTAGAACAGAAAAATAACAATAATAAACGTCATTATTAGTCATAATATATGAGAAATAAAATTAAATATGATTATAAATCTTTGGATTACAATGATATCTTTCGATGCATGGTGAATGGTGAATGGTCCTTTTCCTCCATCTTCTCTGAGTTCTTATCTGCGATTGAACTAAGCAATAATGAACATGATCGCACTCGGGCAAGGGGCTCTCGCACGAGACTTGCCCGAGAGCTCTCGGCGAGAGTGTACAGCGGGCATTATAAAATGGGATAAAATAAAACTACATGTATATAATATAATAAAATTGTAATTTTGAAGTAAAATGTGACTTTTCTTCAAAATGCTTGCTGCATAATTAAGTACTCGTATGCATGATTTTTTCTTCGGAGTCCAGTTTGGACGGTTAATTATTTTAAGTCATGAATTTCTGGTATCCAGGTCAGCAGGAAATCTGAAAAATTGGCCAAGTGTAAGTCGGACTCGCGCATGAAGGGTGACCGGTTTCAACCGGGCATTTTCTAAAACCCGGTACGATACGACACGACATGTCATGACACGATTCGACACGACAGGTTACGTCACGTGACATCAGTACCTACACGATACGACACGACTTCACTAGACCCTATTAATTTTCAATTCACTCTCAATGAGCCTACTGAGCCCTTTTATTTGATGCCCATCTTGCAGAAGTGCTTTCAACTATTTCCCTATCTTGGATGAGCAGCCGTATTGGATGTAGAATGACATTACATCTGTGGAAATTTCAGAAGTCTATTACTTTCAGATGGACAGACGGACAGGCAACGAAGTCTTAGTAGTAAAGCGGGCTGCGGGACCTCACTACTAGGACTTAATTTTTACCCTTTGGGTGCGGAACCTTAAAAATGATAAATTATGCATGATAGTATATAAACTAATTATAAACTACGGATGAGTATGTTATCATTTCAACATTCCTAGATAATTAGTATACTTAACTAAAAATATTTTCATATCGACACAACTTATCGATAACTTGATGCAGCCCTAGTGTAAAATAGATGAAAATTGTTTACACAAAATATCTTTAAATTGTGCACCATGGCTAGTCAAGTTATGTTTTCCATATAATTAAACATATACAGAAGCGAACACGGACGTAAAAATACCAATAACTCGTAGGGAATTGGCAAAAATAAACTTAAAACTAGGTCCTGTCGATGTAGAATAATTCACCTGTGAAATGAATATTTGTCCGGGTTTTTTCGATGTGTGGATCCAGAATCATTCCACAAACACTTAACCATGTTTCTAGAGCAGTATTTCTTAAAATTATTCATTATTTAACTTAAAATCACAATTTTTCTGAGAGCCCAAATTGACAACTATCGGCCCAGGGGCAGACAGACTGTCAAACAGATGAAAAAAAAGCTATGCAACCTCAAATCACGCTTCTCTTTCTACCACGCAGTGTTACTGATAGTGACATCTCGCTTGCTCAGGCCTTTGTTTCTCTATTCCGATAGGTATATTAACTTTATGATAGGTACTTAGTGCACCATCTATCGATTAATAAGTATAACTAATTAAAAAGACACTTAATGACTTTGTTTTGTTTAAATGCTCTTTTTAAAATAACTTTATTTTAATTCTATTTGTCTATTAAAATTTTATAAAGTAGTAAAGTATTCGATCTGTATAATATTATAAAGTAGTTAGTAAAGTATTCGATATTCTGTCTTCGCGCCGCGGCGCTGGGCGGCGACCGACGCCGACCGCCGTGTATTAAAAACAAACAGGTGTTGTTAATTGTTATACAGTACATCATTATTATTATTAGTATATCCATACCTATGCCTTGTACTATTATCTATTCTGTGCCATGAGACATTCGTGGCCTTAACACGACGTGGTAATGATGATGATGACGATGATGATGATGATGATTATGATGATGAATATGAATTGCATAGTAGTTTATGCTTTCTGTTCTTAAAACAACGCCGAAACTCCCAAACGTGTATCTATAAGGAATCAGGAGTTCTCTCAGCATCATCGAAACCATGGTATACCTTGACCCAATATTTGACTTTTTGGTAGCGTATTCTTAGTACACTTCACATAAAACCAAAATCACCATATGTTTCCATATAAATTTCGAGGAGTTCCCTCGATTACTCATGGATCCCATCATCAGGTCACCACCTTTGTGAAAATGGGACCAAATTGGAGTGAAACCTAATACAACAAAACAAAAATTTCGAAAATCGGTTCACAAACGGCGGAGTAATCGTTGAACATACAAAAATAAAAAAAAATAAAAAAAAAATATCCACAGCCGAACATATAACCTCCTCGTTTTTTGGAAGTCGGTTAATTAAAAATATTTTGTCTAAGAACTCACCATTCTTAGCTGGTATCGACTTCAAAACAATGAAGATTGTGTACAGACATAGTAGAGGTAGAGTATTCTGCATAAGGCACTATTAATAGTAAGAATTATTTCATACTTTTTTGTTCATTTTAATAATAATTATTGTTTTTACTCTGGAAGTCGGTTTTATTTTTTTGTTAAAAATAATAATTTTGAAATGTAAAGAAAGCTTAGTATGAGTGGTTATAATGCTTGGCATTAACGACGTAATTAAGATATATTATGATGATTGATGGCACATTCGGTCGAGTCTATTTGTTTTAACATTTGAATTTTGAATCCTACGTTGAATTGGACGGCGATAAGCTATTGTGTTGATTTAAAAATATTTCTTACGGCTTTGCAGTGTGCATTGACGTGGGAGAGCCATGCTTAGGCACAAATGGGCCGGCTCGACCGGAGAAATACCACGGGCTCGCAGAAAACCGGCGTGAAATAGTGCTTGCGCTGTGTTTCGCCGAGTGAGTTTACCGGAGGCCCAATATCCCATACCTTTTTCCCTTCCCTACCCTATTCCCTCTTAAAAGGCCGGCAACGCACCTGCAGCTCTTCTGATGCTGCGAGTGTCGATGGGCGACGAAAGTTGCTTTCCATCAGGTGACCTTTTGCTAGTTTGCCCACTTGTTTCATTAAAAAAAAATTAGCCGGGTACAAGTTACAAATAAGAGTCTCAAAGAGAAAATGTAGAGTCTGATTTTCTGTCTACTTCGAGACTTTTGGTAACGAAGCGCCAATGTGAAGTAGCAATTAAGTATAGAATGATCAAATTCCAAAACAATATATACATATTATTATTCATAGATTAATCATTGGTCTTCGCGCACGGCGCGGCGCTACGGTCGTAGCAATGATTTATCTATATTATTATTTTTTTAAAGTAATTTTGTGTTTGGAACGAAATCCGGATATCTAAACACGATCGTAGTGCGATGACAAACGCACATGACGTGTCAGATGACAATGCAAACCACATACGTTGTTATCGTACATCCGATGCGCCATCGGAAACCACCACAATCCGACCCAGATTCTACTTTTAAAGCAACATCAATGCTGCTCCGTTCAGCATCTTCGTTCGATCCAGCCAGTTTAGTAGCAAACTAAAGTAAAAACCGGCCAAATGCGTGTCGGGCCACAATATAGGGTTCCGTAGTGCCGCTAGTTGGGAGTTGGGACGAAGTTCATTATTTTTTGATAATTTTTGTATTGTCAATGATTATACGTGTTTTACTATAATAACATCATCTCAGTTACGTTCAAAGAAATTTGAACGAAAAGTTCAATAAAAGAAATTCGAATACATTTTTTTAGTTTATCGATTATCAATAACTTATGAAGCCTTCATAGTCGTAATAGTTAACCTTTTAAATTCAGTTTAAATTTACTACTCCCGTAATTTTTTTCACATTTCCTCTGTACTCGGCGAAACATGGCGGTAGCGGTCATTGACTCCCTGTCAAAAACTTGTCATTTTCTATACAAAGCCAGGGAGTTAATGACCGCTACCGCCATGTTTCACAGAGTATTTACAGTACTTATAGCAAATAACAACCGTTTAGCTGGCAGAAGGATATTGGACTCTAACGATTTTTTCCACTTTAAAACTTCATATTTCCCTAAATCGGAGCAAAGCCGCGGACAGACAGACGGACGGACAGACCGAAACTATAAAGGTTCCTTGTTGACTACGGAACCCTAAAAAGCATAATGAGACAATACTATTTTGGTGTTTTTATAGGAAACGCACTGAAGCGAACATGGATTGTTAAGATGCATTAGGAATTAAGGTCCCACAATATATACGAGGTTGATCGAATCTGCTCGGAGTTCGGACTGATCTCAAGCCGACCTGACCGGATCCCGTGTCACAGGTCCCGTCAGGTCGATAGGTCGGTCGGTTGGTCGTTAGTCGGTCAGGTCGGTCATCAACTCATCAGTCTGTGATTAGTCCAAAACGATCGTTCGGTCACCCGATGGGCTATATATTGGTGTTTTTAATTTTGCATTAAAAGTTGAAGAATTGGGATACAGATATTTTACCTCTAACGTGATCTTTGACCCAACGGCATAAAGTTCAAAACAGAGGCTCCGAGGCAAAATTTTGCCCGGAATATGTTTTCTGGATCTACGATTACAAACCTTTTGATATATATCTATCAACGTCTCGTATAAAATATCGACGTTGTTTTATAGCCTTTTACTTAGAATATGTGTCAAGGGAACGCGTTTGGTCTCGTGATTTGACTGACCTACTGTTACTGTATGTTACGAGTTACGACTAGGGCTGGCCGTATACACACATTATTCGTATTCGATTTCCTAATGGGGAATTTCGAATTGGAATTCCGTGAGACTAGCGCAAACGCGAAACGCGCCGGTTTGCAGCACACGAAGCGTACGTGCGGAATTCGTTCCGTTCGGAAAAAGCGAACATATTTTGCTTCAGTTATTGAATTTTAATTTTCTACTGAATTCATGCATTCGGATGTCCGAATACCTAAAACGAATTCGAAAATCAAATAGGGACACCGTGTATGAGGCCAACCTTACGGTTCTATAATCAGATACTAATCAGTAATCAGTAATTAATCAATAGTAACAGCCTTTGGGTGCAGCTGCGTTTCCATGAAACTGGCCAAATGTCTTATTTACCAAGTTATACTTACATAATATTATGAAAGCTAGGAGTGGACTGTAAATAGAACTGTAAGGTAATAATACTCGTATATACCTACTATAGTTATCACTTGAAAATAGAGCACTTGAGCGTCCTGTTAAATCTTAATAGGCGGGTCCACATCAAGCGAGCCGCATCGGCCGCGGTCCGCCTCGCGCGTCATGCGCCGCACCGCTCGCTTGGTGTGGACGTTGCTCGCCCGAGGCAGGCGCATGCTCACGCTCGGGCGAGCGCGCGCGCGGCCGAGCCGTGCGATGTCGGTTTTTTGAAATGCTCAAAGGTGCCTCGGTCGTTTGCCTCGTGCAGTGTGGACGTCACATGTTTTGGTTTGTGCCGCGGTCAAAAATGAACGATCAGTGTCGACAACTAATAAATTTATACGCCGCAAATGTATGGCTTTGGGATGCCAAGGAACCCGATCTCACTAACAGGGGGATAAGGGAAGATTCTGGAGAAAAATCAGCTACATAATGAATACTTATTCCTGTTAAGGATTTAAAAAATGGAGTATTTGTAGGATCATACAGATGAGATTCTCCTATTTTTGATAGTTGCGTAAAGCAAAATAAAAGCATAAGCTGCCACGGCTGTGCGTACGTGCGGTGCCATCGTGTCTTTGTGCTCAACTGAGCGCCGAGAGGCCAGCGCTCGGGCTGTTCGAGCGAGGCGGCTTCGCTGTGTTCGCCTGTCCGCCCCCTCGGCGAGCATGCCTCGCTCGCGGCGGCTCGCTTGCCGCGCGAGGCGGGCCTCGCCCGAGGCGGCTTGCTTGATGTGGACCCGCCTAATTGTATCCGCGCGTGGGAACCGTACATTTTTCCGGGATAGAAAAATATAAAATATCCTATGTCCTTTCCCGGGACTCAAAGTAACTATCTCCATACCAATATTCAGCAAAATCGGTTCAGCGGTTTGGCCGTAAAGAGGTAACAGACCGGCAGACGGACAGCCACACAGACACCCTTTCGCATTTGTAATATTAGTATGGACGCATGGATATGGAAGTATGGATTTGCCAAATTAGACAGACGACCGTCAATCAAGTGCGAACATAATAGAGCACACATTTTGAAGAGTGTTGTTTTCAAATCCATGTATTGGATTACTTATAAGTTGCTTAACCCCGCGCATCGATCCGGCCTTTGGGTCAAAAAACTTTGGCACACAATATGGAAGAACGTTGCTACTCGCTACTCACTGTAATAAATAATGCGGGCCTTGATCACATTTCACACCTACCAAGTAGAGCGGCGAGACAGTGCTCTCAGAGCATTTGGTACAAGCAGTGGCGTAACTATACTATCTGGGGCCCGTGGCAAATTGATGGGATCAGTAAAAATGGTCACGTTATAAATATTAAAACGGGTACAATCAATGTATAAAAAATTTCTAAGCTCATGGCCTCTTGGGCCCTTTGGGGTTGGGGGCCCGTGGCATTTTGCCAGCCCTGCCACCCCATAGTTACGCCAAGTGGTACCTACAAGTATATTTTATCCATACAAAACATACTTGTAGGTACCACTTGGCGTAACTACCATTAAAATTTAGTTTGTTATTATTTTTAGCAGTATTCCGCGATTTTTATGGATTTCCGCAAAGTAACGCCTGATTCCATTAACTATGTAACTACCATTGCCCTCGGCCGAGTACATCCATATGTACTCGGCCGAAGGCAATGGTAGGTGTAATCAAGCCCTAAGTGTCGCTACTCGCTACAATAAAGAAGTGTCGCTACTTGCTATTCACTCTTCAAAACAGGCAGGGCCCCCGTAAGGGCTACTGGCGCCTGTGTGCAAAAAGAGGATTTTTGCGCCCCTTTAGGCAAATGTTTTGGGTCCTTGGTTTTGGCGCCCTTAAAGATGGCGCCCGTATGCAATATGCATTGCACACATTGCACATAATATGGTAGGGGGGGCCTGAAAACGGTGAATTTTTATAAATGGCTCGTAGACGAAATCCGAAGATATAGATTAGAACAGTGTTTTTCATTTTTTTTTATTTCGCGACCCCTTTACAGATTGAAATTTATACTGGCGATCCCCTCGTGTCATAGAAATCCAAAGAAATAATTTTATTAAAAGGCTACAGCTACGTTAGGTAATGATTTTTTTCTAGTTTGGTACATTTATCTATTAAATACATCAACTTTTTCTTTCTGTCGGCGACCCCCTAAGTAAGGCTGTGAGTCTGTGAGTCGCGACCCCTAGGGGGGTCGCGACTCACAGATTGAAAAACACTGGATTAAATAAGTGGCTTATTAAAAAAAATATACCCTATTTATTATTTGACTATGAACAAGTTCTGGAAAGTAACAAAATATTCATTATAGTTTCAGTTTTTAATATTTATGTAACTTACCATGGTTTTTTTTATTCACCTGTATATTTGTGTTATTTTTTTCATACCAATTTATTGATGACAAAAAAATAGTAGGTACTCACACCCATTTCAATTAAGAAACAGAGGTAAGTACGACAATCGTCTTATAGTTTTAGGGCCCACCTAAAATCTACCCGACCCACACTTTGGGAAATACTGCTCTACTTTATTATTATGTAATTCACTTTCAGGAAATTTTTCTGAATACCCTTTGCCCTCTCAATAATTATCATCCTCGAACTACCTCTCTCCACTTTCTTAGCAATAAAGGACTATGAAACTTCTAAGTAATATTTGTGTTTGCTTTTGAGTTTGAGTTTAATTTGATTAATTTATTTTATAATTTCTAAAATACTTAACCCATCAAGCCCCATATGAGCACCGGTGATCGCAACAACAATAGAATACAATAGCATTTCCTAGAATCCCCAATCAAAGGATTAAATAATGATGTACAATATAGAATGTTAATATAATATTATTATTATAAGTTTCAAGTAGAATGAAAGGAATCTCAGGAATAACTTATGCAAGAAACAATTCTTGCATAGAGAACTTGTTTACATGTTTTATTGTTATTTAATTCTACATGAATGATGTTATTTGCAATTTCAAAGTTTGACCACCTAAATATATACTATGGTAAGTAAGTACACCATATAGGTAATAGAATATACAGAACATATATCCTTCAGGCCCCGCACGAGCACCGGTGATCATGAGAACAAAAGAATACAATGGGAATTCCTAGAACCTCCGATCGAAGGATTAAGGAAGTCTCAAACTTATAAAACTATTAGGTCTATATTATATAGTCAGTAAGTAGAGACAGACCAATTGACATACAGCAAACATTTTTTAAGCTTTGCTGTAAGCACCCCCGAATTGATACACAAACCTATAAAATATCAAAACAGTTAACATAATATTATAAACATTACTTCAGGAACTTACCAGTATAAGAAGTTGAGCTGTAAGAGTCTGCGGAGGATGCTGAGAGAGACCTGCTTCGGTATCTGGCAGACTTCTTTAAGGCACCTGACTTTCCACGCTGACCATCGAACTTCCCGACTGCTCCCTCGGCATTGCCGCCTCTCACCTGTCCCGGGTCTGTCACGGGACTGTCACTCGCTATGTTCGCTGTCGCTACACTGTCCTTCCTCTGGTGATTAGGTTCTCCATGTCCATCGGACATCTTGCGGTTCAATCTATATTTATTACTAATACACACGTAACGTAGGTATGCGCTACGTTTAACTTAAATATCTCTTCAACACCTTTTCCAAGAATTGTTGCGATTGCACGTATCGAACAGTAAACTTGAGAAGATTTAATGTGACACTAATTTTATAATAGTCCTAATCGCCTAAATTAAATAAATCAAAATAAGTTAAAATAATAAACGCACAAGCGATTACGCTTCACGATATATTCCACATAGACCCAGTTGTCTAATTAATAGTTGGACTGAGATTAACATTGAATATAAGTGCTGTTTAAAGTCGTTGCATAAGTATATATTTATTCTTTATCATTAAAATTACTAAAAAATACAATTCACTGAACAGCCATGGCATTCGCAAATACCAAGACTCCTTCCTCCTTCCCCTCACTTCATTCCCCTTTCAGAAACGTCAATTTCATTGATTTTGTTCTTGTCAAACCCCAAAACAGGTGGACGCAAGTTCCGAACAAAAAAAAATTGGGTTCCAAATTCAAACGTAGCAACTGTACCCAATCACATAATCTGTGCTTGATCTGTGCAAGGTCGACTGTGATTGGCTGATAAAAAAGACCATAAAGAATATAAACTACATGAAAAAAAAGACGAAGAAGGAGTTTAAAACACAAAGTTCGATTTTCATTTTGTGAAAATTATTTGTAGCAACTCATACAAAAATTGTAAATTAAGTGGATTAATTATTGAAAAACGAAAGGTAAGCCATTGTAAAATGTAAATGTAACCGTAAATTGATAAATTGAAGCAAAACATAACTATGTCATACCACTCATACCATGTTTTAATACAAAGTACATGTCGTAGTATTATTTGCATATTTGTACATTAATTTACAACTTAATACTTTTTAATATGAAAAAGATAGATTATTATTTCATAGAAAATATTATAATGTATTTCAGTATGCAGTTAATTTGGAAAATGTTGAAATGTGTATATTGTTTTATTGTAATACATAATAATACATGAGGTTATATTAACTATACTTTAATAATTTATGTGAACTGTATGGAAATGTAGTAAATGAAAAATGTTTAATTAATTTCAGATTTTTTGGGTCCCTATACTAGTTTGCAACATTTTAGTCTGCAAGCAATAGCTGTTAAAGGGATTTTAGGAGGAGAAGGAAAATATGGGATTATGAGTGGTACGGCCACCAAGGAAAAATCCTCTGATCAAGTGAGGTGGTATGCAGCTGACCTGAGCCCGCGTGATAGATTTCAGCTGTCGTATACAGGGTGTAATAGAACAAAGTAATGATACTTAAATGTGTATACATAAAGCGGGGAATTGACTACCGGGCCGCCCGCTACGGGCCGCCCGTCGCGGGCAGGTCTGTCGCATGTCTGCTCGTCAGTTCCTAGGTCAACGAGCATGTCTGTGCCCATACCTAGGAATTGACGAGCAGACATGCGACAGACCTGCCCGTGACGGGCGGCCCGCAGCGGGCGGCCCGTCAATTCCCCGCTTTAAGGTGTGCGTCCACTGGATCGGAATCGGAGCGTAGGTACGCAGCGGACGTATTTGTTGCTTTGTATGTATGGTACTGACTACTGTGAACTGCACTAGAAGTACTGGAACGTCATTCCGCGCCTGACAAATATATGACGACACGACGCGCTGTCCGCACCGTCGCGTACGTCCCGACTCCGACCTGGTGGACGCGCAGCTTTAATATTCTCCCTATATAGAGTTTACTGTATAAGCCAATCAAGTAGTTAGTAGAGTAGCATAGACAGCTATTCTATTATATTTATAAATAAAACTCATAAAACTGTACTGTATATTATAATACTGAATAATAGAAATCAACAAAAGCTTGTGGATTAAATCTGTTTTATTGTTTAATTTACCTTATTAGCCTATTTATTTAGCTATGTACCATCGAGGAAATTGATCCCTATGCATTTGAGAGACCAACGTCATTTGGTCGATCATGTCAATTCAATGTTGATTGTGATCTGTCGGCTGGGTTTGACGTAATGCGACCAAACTACGTAGGTCTCCCATCTGCATAGGAATCAACTTCTCTGATAGTACAATCATTTTTAATCAAATAAAACATTTATTTGGGCTCATTTCTTTTTTATTTTATTTTTTTTAATTTTTGGTATGTTTAGAGTGAAAGGTTTTGCACTTAAAAATTTTAACTTCAGTTTCAAATTAAAAAAATAACGGATGTTAATTTTTTTTCTTCTAAGTCCGACCTCTTGTTACGTAGTATACAGTTTATATCCTCTTTGCCCCAAAATATCAGTTGATATCAGTAGCCGTTCATAGTTAGCCAAGCCCGATCATTTTTACCAGAATAAACCTATATAAATTATAGATCTTTGTAAAAAACTAATTAAATACCACTTATGACCATTTAAATTAATATAACTTGGCTTGGCAGTACATCAATTAAATATTTATTGAACTTAAAATTTTGAATATTTCAGCATAATAATATTTTGAATGTTGAGGCATTTTCTTATTTTCTTAATTTGATTGTCAAACAGCTTCAATTTTAGTAACTAGATGGTGTATGGGTAGACAACTATCGTCTATCGGTAATACCAGGGAATATTATCAATAATTGCTACAAAATTGGGCAAAAGAATATAAAACTTGATACATTTCAATTTGAAAAAGACGAAATAATATTCAAATGAATAGGATAATAAGGTTATTATAACGATGTTTTAGTTAAAACTCACGGAAGAAATAAGATATTTACCGATATTCACACCAAATGTCACAGAAATTATACATTTTGGTTTTGACAACATCTTACCTGTGTTGCATTTTCTGTGCTCGACAATGCAACAGGCAAGTCAGAACAAGGCTGACTGGCAGCAGGCTATGCAAAATGAATACGATTCATTGATAAAAAACGAGGTTTGGGATAGTGGTGTTCCTAACGGCTATATTTTCCTAGCACGCTACATCGAATATGCTACATTTTTCAAGCGCGCTATTTTTGACGCTACGTTATAACGAATGAAATTAACGATTCTTGACTCGTTGTTATTCAAGCGCGCTATTTTTGACGCTACGTTACAACGAATAACGATTCTTGACTCGTTGCTTTTCAAGCGCGATATTTTTGACGCTACGTTACAACGAATAACGATTCTTGAGTTCTTGACTCGTTGTTTTTCAAGCGCGATAGTTTTGACGCTACGTTACAACGAATTATTAATGAAATTAACGATTCTTGACGCGTTGTAAATTGTAATGTTACAACATGATGATTAGTAACGTCTACAATAATTATAACGCGGTGGGTGAGTTAATATAATTACATATTTTTACATCTTCTCTTTAACAGTTTTTTTTTTTACATTTTATTTAAGTACTTTTAAAAATATTATTTGCGCCACTTTTGTCTATGGCGTAAAGTCAACATTAGCTTCCAAATCAAATAATAGTAATTATAATTTACGTATGCACGCAAAGCAACACTGCAAAAATTATGACAGCCGAATTCACCCGATTTGACAACGAAACGACCCGACAACGATCGAACGAAAATCGCGCGCGATCGGCCGGCGCGAGCGGCGCCGCGCCGTGCTAGCCGCTAGGTCAGTGACTGCGCGATACGTTATAACGTAGCGTCTTGTGCATAGATTTATAGTGCGCGCTATTCGTTGCGAAGAAATAGCGCGCTACTTTTTTCAGCTATACGTTATATTAACCACCACTAGTTTGGGAGCTGGTTGATAGACCTCATAATCATAATGTGATCAAATGCAGATGGGTGTACAAGGTCAAACAGGATACAAAAGGTAACTTTGATAAATTTAAGGCACGTTTAGTTGCTCGAGGATTTGATCAAAAGCCTGGTGTTGACTATGACCAAACTTTTTCGCCTGTTGTGAGGCACTCAACTATGCGTATACTTTTTAGTTTAGCAAATGAGATGAATATGGACATAGATCATATTGATGTTGCAACTGCTTTCTTACATAGTAATTTACAAGAGAAAATATTTATGGAACAACCTTCTGGTTTTGAATGTAATAATAAAAATAAAGTATGTTTATTAAGAAAGAGTTTATATTATGGTCTTAAACAGGCCAGTAGAGCTTGGAACCAAACAGTTCATGATTTGTTGACTAAACATGGTTATACTCAAACTAAGAATGAACCATGTGTATATTATTTAAGACAGAATAATAATTTGACTATAATTGCAGTTTATGTTGATGACTTCTTTATATTTAGCAATTGTGATATACAGAAAAATAATTTAATTAATATTTTAAGTAATAATTTTTGTATAAAGAATTTAGGACCTGTCAAAAACTGTTTAGGTATGAATATTTATAGAGACAGGAGTAAGGGAATATTAATATTGAAACAGTCAGAATATATTTAAAAGTTGCTGAATCGTTTTAATATGCAAGATTGTAAAAAAGTTGCCACACCTATGCAAGTTAATGAAAAATTTGATGGTAGCAGTAATTCTAATTTACAGTGTGAGTTTAATTACAGAGAACTAATAGGCTGCCTTATGTATTTGTGCGTGTGTACACGACCTGATATTTCATTTTGTTGTAGCAGAATGAGTCAGTTCAATAATTGTTTCACTTCTACTCATTGGACAGCTGCTAAAAGGATCCTACGCTATTTGCATGGCACAATTGATTATGGCTTAGTTTTTACTTGTAGTAAAAATCTGAATCTTGTATCCTATGCTGATGCGGATTGGGCGAATGATCCAAGTGATAGAAAATCTTACACTGGATATGTAATTAAATTAGGCAACAACAGTGTAAATTGGGAAAGTCGAAAACAGCAAACTGTTGCATTGTCGAGCACAGAAGCTGAGTATATAGCGATGAGTGATACTTGTAGAGATATTATGTTCATTAGACAGTTTGTGTTTGAAGTTATTGGTAAATACTTAAACTGTAAAATATATAATGATAATCAAAGTGCATTAAAATTGTTGAATTCTAAGGAATGTCATAGGAGAACCAAACATATAGATGTTCGGTATCATTTCATGAAAGACTTAAGATACAAGAATGTTATTTGTTTTGAATATTTACAGACAAATGAAATGATAGCCGATATACTAACAAAAGCTTTGTCAAAAGTTAAACATTATAATTTTATGAAAAGTTTGAATGTAAGGACTTAGGATATTGTAAAATGTCAATGTCTTCAAAATTGTTTAACGGATTTTGATGTAACTAAGTATATAGTATAATAAAGTGTTTATTGTATTGGTTTAAGGGGAAGTGTTGAGTTGTCTATAACCCAATACAATAATCTTTACCATATTAATAGATGATTATAACTTGAGTCTATGACAAGCTGTCACCTTTTTTATCTGTCTTCTTCCGGTGCCGGTTTTTCGTTTGGTTGTCACGATCTCCATAGTGTTTATTTTTAATCCAATATCATCCTTAATTAAAATAGTATTGTAATAATTTTAGAACAACATTTAGTGAATAAATGTTTGTCTCTATTTGCTGGTTTTTAATTTTGATCAGTCGTCACTTCTCTCACCACAATCAAGGATCGCTCCTGCACTCTAGCTTGCTCAACAACCTGCACTTGTGCAAGATAACGGATGTTTAGTGGCTAATATTTTACCAATAATGAACATCAAAAACCCAAATAACACAATTTGGGGAAAAATAACAAAAACCACATCGACAATAAAAAGTAGAAGTAGAAAACTCTTTCAGTTGACAGTTTTCAGTTTGACAACTGCAAGCGTGTTCCTAAGCTGTTACCAGTATACTGGCCTAATTGCTTAGGCCAATGATCGCTTAGGAGTATGATATTAAATTTTGATTGCCATTACACTTGACAGTACACTGATATTTTTTAGAAACACGACCAACATGTAGGCAGTAATGCCAACCTGCAGATAATTTCAGATCGGTGGGGAACCAATAGAAAATCTAGAAGTGCCTATCGTCGCGCCGTCTGGTGGAGATAGAAATTAAGAAAACTCCCCATTGGGACTAGATTTTTATGGGTTCAACAATAATATTTTAATCGAACAATTAATGTATATCATTTGCTTCTATCTTAATATTACATAATAGTATTATTCTAGTCTTTTGAAAAAATACCGTAATCCGGTTTTACGATTTTTACGGGTTTTTGTCTATGATTTCGAAAAAGTCATGGACTAAAATCGGAAAAAATATTGTGTCAATCCCTAGCGCCACCCAAATATATACTAGTAATCTGTGGCGCCACCATTTTGATTTTTAAGTCTCTTTAGTCTATGCCAATATGGAAGTGATATGCATGACAACCGCAACGCGAATCGACTAGAAAATAAATAATAAAACAATAGTTGTTTGAGTGATAACATATTGGTGAGTGAAACTGTTACAAAACATTATTTAATTATTAATATTAGGCTACATTCAAGAGAATACAATAAGTTTCAACTATGGCGTACCGAAATCAATAAGGAAAAATCCGAATACAAAGTTGTCAATCGTCATCAAACATTTACCGGTAGCAGCGGAATAAATCGTAATTTAATCATTGAAATATTAGTTAATAAGAGTGAATAAATAAATAATTCAAAGAATTCAATATTTATATGAGCCACTTGTTTGTTTTTCATAAAGTCGCGTCGCGGCTATGCTATGTGTTCGCAATTTTAATCTTCGTCGCGATACTATCCCGATGTTATTTGCAGATGATTTTAACATAAACGCTACAATTACTAGTAAGGTCAATATAGATTTATTTATTTGACGTTGTATCAACGTAGTGATAGTATTTTTCCATTGACGTAAACATCGAGAAGTGTATAATGTTTATGTTCTATTGATACGCGACAAACAAGGATTTCGATGAATTATTGTTTTTTTACGTGAATGTTGGTTTTCTTATTATCTCGATACTAGTAATTAAGTTACGATTTCTGTGTTATGGTAGATTAGTTCACGCTCATTAGTAATAAGCTCATTTACTAAGACTTAAGAGGTTATTCTCTTATGACGTCATTACATGTAGTTATATGCCGTTTACTTCCTATTTTTTGTATAATTTTAAATGCAACAGTATGTGGCGAACAATAAAATAGTTGCCAAGCCATTTTCTGTTCTATTTATTGACAAATTAGTTATATAGATACCACGGTTACCACCTGTAGCATTTAAGTTAATTATAATATTATATATTAAGTTAATTATATATTATAATTAACAAAATATAATTCAGCTACAAATACAATGCAAGGTCATTGTATTTGTAGCTGAATTATATTTTGTAAGTAACAGAAAAACTAGTAGCAGTCTTACAATAAATTAAAACTCCCATTTTCTGCCACATCAATCTGTAAATGCAAGTATTGAGTAATAATATGGAAGGGAAATATGGTTTTTATTTATAGCTTAACTGTGCTCTATTTGGTATCAACAATTGAGTCTACTAGAATCAAAAACAGCAATGTCCCTTTTCACACTTTTTACACAAAGCCTAATATTTAGATTATAAATTATTCGCTTGTTATTGGTAACTGTAATTTTTGTGAATGGCTGCAGATATCTCCTAGATATTACAAAATATCAAAAGTTAGGGACTTTTTAATGTAAACACAAGTAAATTAATTAAAACGTTTTGGACATTGCAGGTTCTGAAACATACATGTGGACTTTGCTGTTCTTGTTGCATACACTCGTTGGACATTGCTTATTTTGAAACATACAAATTCTCATATGTAGTTTGCTAAAAAAAGTTTTGATACTTGAGTTACTTGCATACATGTAGGTACAAAACTATTGTGTACGATTTATGTGCCTGAAAATTTTTATATTATGTAAGTGAGTTTTTGATAAGAGTATTATTATGTATACTTATACATACTTCATCATCGATTCATTTTTTTAAATAGGTACATGTAAATACAAGTATCAAAACTACGTAGTTCAACAATACTTAACGGTCGTTTTTTGCTTGTTTTTATTTTCAATTTACACTATCAACTCTTCGTTTTCTTGCATTTTCATTGTCAACCATTTGTGGATAACATTCCATAGTTCATATTTAATGATATTATAAGACTCACAAACCAGTTTTCCACTGTAAAAAATGAAATTATCCGAGAGCAATCATAACGACAAACACCACAATCGCCATACTGTACGGTTGATCGTGATTGGCTGTTATGGACAATGCTGGTTTGGATACATACACAAGCGGACAATGCTGATGTTGTTGCAAACATTGATTTTTAAACGCGAATTTCTATGGGATATTGCGGTTTTAGCTACATTCAGAATACACAAAATTATTTGTTTTAATCTGGAGATTCATATGCCATAGATAACACAATTTTGCTTTTTATGGACATTGCGGTTTTTGATTCTAGTAGACTCAATTGACATTTATAACTAAGTACCTACTGCAACAAAGTATGTGAATTGTGTTCACAGATAATGTTTCTTTTCACTATCATTATACTTTTTATCTTTACAGATAAGGCAGTATACTTTTATTTTATAAATAATCTTGTATCAAAATAATTTATTTAAAAAAATATTTTTATAGATCAGCAGAATGTCATCAGGTCGTGGTAGAGGTTACTCGGGCCGGCACCATCTCCAGCAAAGAGATCCCCGTCCAGGAGACCCGGAGCTCGAAGAGCTGAACGCTGCTAGAACATTAGCGGAACTCAGCCCGAGGGCAACAGGTTATATATTATTGTTTTAGTAAACAAAACAATTAAATTTAAGTTCAACTAGCCCTATTCAAACATAATATAATGTATGTAACAATGTTGTAAAAAAAGTTACATATCTGTCAAGTTAGCTGTCATGTTTGCATGTAGACTTGTCATACAATTGGATTGTTTGATGCAATTGCTTAAAGAGTGCCCAGATAAATTGTTTTTTACAAATAAAACATTAATGTTTTCTCTTACAGATCCCTCAAAAGTTGACCTAAATAAAATTGATATGTCCAAATATGAAGATGCTAAAGAAGAGAAACCACTGGTCAAAGAGAAAGTTGATAAAAGTAGGGTAACCAATGAAGATGAGAACATACTAAAAGATCTCTTGTATGTTGATGAGCAATATGCACCTTTGCTGGTCTTGGTA
This sequence comes from Polyommatus icarus, assembly GCA_937595015.1. NCBI lineage: Eukaryota > Metazoa > Arthropoda > Insecta > Lepidoptera > Lycaenidae > Polyommatus > Polyommatus icarus. Next base: position 6,511,684 of record OW569324.1, on the reverse strand, counting down.
AGATATATTGTACTCCTAGAAAGTTAACTCCTAGAAAGTTAAATGCTAAGTACTCACATATGGTTTTGCTCGATCGAGCAATAACATCAAGCAAAACCTGTGGCTCGGCTTTCGTCACACATTCAGCATTGCTCGATAGTTTTACTCCAAATGGAAGGATAATATATATTTTATTATATTTAGTTCCATCAAGCCGGCTCGATGCAAGTCTTCGAGCTGTCAGTTTTGTGGTCCAGTAATTATTACTCGATTTGGGGTAAAACTATTGTGCAAAACCATAATATGCGAGTACTTAAAATATTTATAATATCATTAGCTTATCATGTTAGAATGGTAAGTTAATGTTTTAGTGTGATTTTATATAATCTACTTGAAATGGTTAAAGGAATGTTATGTTTCTGTTTTTCTTATTGTCATGACAAGATAATATTATGTGTAACTTTTGTTTTGTTTCTTCCCAATTTTCAGTGGTTCTTGCTAGTTTTAGTTTCTTGTTTATAAATTATGACTCTTTCTATAATAAAAAGAATATATCTCAATCCATGAAAAATTAATGTCTTCATAAAAATAATGAAACAAAATTTAAATTATTTTGTATTGTTATTTCAGTTGGAACAGTTCTCACCTGGGGAGGATGGCATACAGTTTAACAGGAAACTCAGACAGTTTGAGACATCTGTCACCAACATGTGCCCCGACGAAGCTAGACTACAGTAAGGAAATAACTAAATATCTTAACATTGTTCATAGATACTGTTTAATGAATACTTTACTAAACCACTTTTTAGTCTGTAAGAAATAGAACCTATGCAATTATATGCAGTAACGCACACGACGCGTAAAATGTCCGCATATAATTGCATAAGTTCTATTTCCACAGACAAAAAGTGCGTCACGGTCCACGGACAGTCTGTCGTCTGCGCTGCGCCTTAAGAAATATAATTGTGGGCTAAATATTTACTGTAAAATGTATGCGAGTTTACATTCAAAGTTGTTTGTGATTTACAGGAGTGCATTTGCAACGTTCCGTGCGGCGGCTCTGCAGAGCGGGGCGACGGCGCGTCGCCTCGCCGCTGTTGGGGCGTCTTTCACACGTCAACAACGGCAGCAGTTGTTACGGGCGCCGCTACTCAATGTGGTTATGCAGGGGACGTTTACAAGTAAGTTTTAAGACATTTTGGGGATACTTACGTCCTAAGGTACCGTTTCGATTAATGCGGCAAGCGACCGCGACTGACATTCAAATAAAATGACAATTTATGACAAAAGCAGGTTTAATTTTCTACCAATATTGGTCTAGACCACGAATGCCCCCTTGTGGGCGCTGAAGGTCTAAAGGGGATGGTGTGGGTCCCAGAAAAAAATGGTGGCGTTGTGTAGAGGCTTGGGGGGTGATTTATTTAATCTGGATTCATTTAAAATTGAAACAAAGGGGGCGCCGAAACACAATTTGTTCTCAAATTGGGCAGTAGGCAAAATAAGTTTAGACTAGAGACCCATGCTGCCGCTGCTTCGTAGTGGCGTAGAGCAAAATAAAACCTGTATCATAAAGTTATATATAAATATTATTAGAATCAGTCAATTCATCTCAAACGAGTTTTTTTCCAAACTACAAAAAATATGTAAGACATGTTTACTTGATAAACGAAGTATTGTTTTCGGATCAGTGATCATTGCTAAATAAAGTATGTGCATTTTATTATGATAATAATTTGGTATGTCATAAAAACAACTTGAATGCCAACAGTATTTTGTTTCCTTATAAGATATTATAATAATTTATAATAATAAGGAGTAACACGCATGATTTTTTTTTCAGAACTGGACATACTGGAGCGTGCTAATCCGATATATTTGATAAATGCAACAAATCTCATGGGGGATTACTTTGCAGGTAAAAATATAGTTTTTAAAATATGTATTTTTTAAATAATTATTTGGTGCCAGTTTTGAGGTTCAATGTTACATTTTCTAATTTACAGAGGCTAGATTGTGCAATGGCAACAAAGTCCACATATTAGCGAGTCCTCTGCTGCAGTACATGCGCGCTCTGCTGGCCAGTGACGACTTGCGAGCACACAGAAGTCTCGCTACACAGGTATCACATTACTACATTACACATATCAAATTTATTTGTTACAGTCCTAAAACACATTCTTGTTGTTTCAAGTTCATGAACTTTTTGAAGACAAATGATTTAACCTCTCGAATACCGGGATATCAAAATTCGATTCAGCCGTAAAGCCTGAGTTCTATGGCGCAATTTAAATTTTCGTAATTTGTTTTTCAAATTTTACAAAAATTCGCCAATCATAAACAAAATTTAGTGCATACATTTTGTAGCCAACTTCATACTCTTAAAAATAATGTATCGAACAAACGAAATTAATTCTTATGTTCATTAAAATAAGTTAAAAAACTGCGTGAGATCGAGTGTATCAGGAGGCTCATTTACGTGCCGGTGGTGCACAAAGGTATTTTTACGGGTGGCACGTTAAGGTGCCAGTGGGGTTCAAGAGGTTAATTTATCCTTTAATTTTTCAGTTGATGCAAAATGGCAGAGAACTTCTGACGGTGCTGTCGCAGGAGTTGGATGAACTGTCAATATCCATCCGACTACGCCTGCTGACTCCGCCGCCAGTCAGCGTCATTTGGCTGCTCCTGTCGGCTGATTTATGCCTCAACAAGTTCCTGCCGTTACCGAACACTTTGCAACAGTTTTACGCGGCTCATCTCGAACTCACCACCGATGATAGCTACAGTGAAGTCACGTACGGGTCCTGGAAGAAATCCAAAGAGGAATACCAGGGAAATTCTAGTCTAGAAGATAAAGTTGGACAAAATTTATCGCAACTTAACATAAGCCAAGAGGAGGACACCAAACCTAAGTTGAGGCCGATTTTGGGAGCGGGTGCCGGTCTCCTGCGTCAGGAGCAGATGGCTCAAGAGTTTGATACGTGGACAGGAAAAACGAGCTTGTCGAAGCGGTACGATTTGAATTCGTGGAGGCAAGCAGACGAGAAGAAAGAGGAAGCTGAACCCGTGTTTAACCCCACTGTTTTACCACCAAACATGCAAAATTTTCCCACAGACTACCCCCCACCGAACTATAATTTTCCAGAAAATTACCCTAGCTACTTGCAGCAAGGCGATGGAACCTACATCCAGAACATGCAAAGCAATTCAAATAATTTTCCTCCGTCGGAGTTTGCGCCTCAGTACGAGAGGACGCAGCCGGAGAGGGTGAATAACGAGATTCAGAAAACGGCAAACACGAGACGCGTGGTCGAAAACTGGAGAGTAGAAAAACCTGAAACAAAAGAAGATCCCAATAAAAACAGAAGAAATTGGACTAGGCAGAGGTCCAGGGATAATATTAATTCAGAGGATGATAAGAAAGACGAAAAAAGATCCACATCACGAAGCTCGAGAGACTCGAAAGCAAACTCGATGATGAATAGACGTAACAGTGGGGAAGATGGGAACTCTGGCAAGACACCCCCTAGGAGACATGTATCTGATGTCCCGAGGAATCAAAAGTACTGGGATCACGACGACAGGTGCGACATTGAATACAGTTAGTGACAGTGCTTCGAAGCGTCGACAGATGGTGCTAGTGTGTTTTATAAAAGCTAGATCTCGCTAATGACTGGATTTTAACTAAAGTAAAATTAAAAGTAAGTTAGAGTATTTACACATGTGGCAAATTCTGCTGTATGTGTGAGCACTCTTAGATGTATTTTAGACATTCACACACATTTTATTTGTGAGACTTTTTCGCTATTAAATGTTAGATAATGATTTCATATTTATAGAAAAACAATATAAACTAATTGAATACAGGATTAAAGGTATCAAATTCATAAAGTTTTGTTAACACACCTCAATATACTTACCACCAAATAATATTTTCTAAAGATATTACAAACCATATTTATGGGATTACACTTTTGACTTACTATAATTAATATAGTAATTTAATTTAAGCTTTGTTATTCAAATTTTGTGCTCAATAATAAAATAAATTATACTTATGGCACATACACTAATATGTATTGTTATAATAATACTAATAAAGACTAGTAGTAAATTTCAATCCTGCTCAATTCTCAGTTAATAATAACAAAATTGTTTAAAATATATTATGTTCCTTGATGGAGATTCATTTTGAATTAAATTTTAGTTTTCAATATGAATTTTATTGTAATAAATAATTTAACTTGCTCCTAATGTTGTAGATAAAAAGAATGATTAGTGAATATTATACTATTTTAAATATATTTATTTGTGATTGAATATGAGGCAAAATTTAGTGGTTTAAAAATAGTATGTAATTGGCATAAGGTTTTGTGTAAATTTGAAAAATAAAATATTTATTCACCAGTGTGTGTGCCAGATGAACGCTAGAACGGCGGAAGAGCTATATTTTTTCCATTTGAATTTTATCACATACCTCAAAATCATGACAAAAAATAAATACATACATAGTTATTATAAGAGTATAGTTAGCTGATACGAGTTGAAGTCATCTGCCTTCGAATATAAATCTTAAATTATGGATATAAGTATTAATTTGTTCAGAAATAGAAGCAAAACTTGATACATGTATATTTTTTATCACCAAAAATACTATGCAGGTGACTTAACTAACAATACCATAAGCATGATACATAGACTGAACAAAACCGCTGGCGGTTACTAGTTTACATTACATATACTTACTTTAATGGTTAGGATAAATTAATATAAGAAATTAATGTAATGTGTACCATAGGGAAGTAAGTAATTAAACTTAATGATGTTTGGACTCATTGAGATAAAATTATATATATAAAGCAAGGTATTTCCTCTGAAATATAAATCTACACCATTTGAAGATTATTAGGATGTGTTACAAATAGCATTTCCAAATATTCTCAATTTGTTTATAACCAAAGCTGTGTCTACAGATTTGGTTTTAATGAGGTACTGTTTATTTTTTTTTAACCCAGAAACAACAATTAGTTTTAAATTCAAATGTATGATATAAGACGAGGCCACATAGAATCATTAGCATTTGAGAATTTGGTAACAACATAAATACTAGCTCTAAATGATGAACTATCATGATTAAAGTAACAAATCACAATGTGACCGCGACGAAGATATTTACAGAAACCGCTAGAGTGGGATAGCTTTATTCCTCCCAACATTAAGGGTCCATTCCACCGCTGCGCACGCTGTGCACGGTCACGGGCACGCGTGGACGTGCACGGATTTATTTCTTTGACTTGACACAATTCGTGGGTTGCAGTGGACACAGTCACATATATTTTCTTACAAAGAGAAGCTTGACGCACGTGCGTAGCCTCTCCGTGCGCCGCGGTGGAATGGAGTGGAGCCCTTAGATGTTTAAACGCACGGGCATATTGGATGTTTATGGGCACTTACCTCTCTACATACAAGTAGTAATGGTGACCAGTAGGATGATCATGTGTCACGACAACAATGCCGTAGGCAATCTATCATCTACAGCAGATATTGTACAATTTTCGCCTGTTGCATTGCTGTCGCAAGATACAAAATGACACTGCTAGTATATTGGGCAATTATTTTGGATTTCTGCCCATCTCTAGTCCCAACAAATGTTAAAATATGAAAGTTAATAATAACTTAATTATGCTCCAACAGTTGTATTTGAATGTAAATAATTAACAATCACAATTTTATACTATATTGGGTAATTGGGTAAAAAAATCTTGTTAAATCTAAAGAACGTGTTTTCGCTAGACCTGTGTGTTAGCTATAGCGTCGATGCTAGAGAATAGTAAATTCTAAGGCCGAGGACATGCTGCCTAACAGATGTACCTGTATATTTTGCACAATTGTAATTTAAAAAGTTTTGTCTTCTAAGGAAAAAAAATAGCAAAATTCATAAATGTATATAGGTACTTACCAAAATCTCGTTAAGCTTTTTCTAATATAGAATAATGTTTCAGAGGTAGGCTTCTTTGCCATTGATATATTTTATCGGCACGTCATGGGCGTACCCAAGATTTTAGCTGGGGGGGCAGCATACCTGTTTCGAGAAGATGGTCGGTCTGGTATATTGAAACAAAAAATCATGAAAATTGACTTTTACTGACTGAAAATATATTTTGTTTTCAACACTTCATTTTGCGTAGAGTAGGTAACAAGTTTTAATTCCCACTTGTCAGGAAAATTGACGTTTATTTTATCTTGCCCCTACCTGGGTACGCCCATGCGCACAGTGATTTGTATGGCTAAAATTGCTGCTCGCCTACCTCTGCTTAGGAAATGTAATTAGACACATACTGTAGATTTTGTAAGTATTTCGATTTTCGGAATGGCATTTAAGTTTTAATTTGTTGACACGCTGTATAAAATCCTTATCCGCAGGGCGATTACGTATCTTCCGACGAGCCAGAAGCAGATATTGCACAATAACTGCTGTCAAACGCCTGTTGCCTATAAAGATACGTGATTACCCTGCCGTACTCTGTAGTATTTACGACACCAAAACCGCTAATAGCGTGCCAACATTTTGGTTGACCATAACCTATGCAAATGATTTTGGTTGGATACTAATATTATGACGTGGAAATTATGTAATCTCATAATAAATTGAAATTTGATTTCAGAACTTGTTTTGTTTTAATTTTGGACTTACAATATATTATTACTTTTTCAATATAATATTATTATAGACAGGACATGAATTAAAACTGGATATTTTTATCAGCTTCAATATTTTATTAAGTTTTAAAGAACATTTAAGTACTTAAATATTGACATTAATGATTTTATAATATTTTTGCAATTTTAAAATTGTAATGTTCATAACATTAAAATTGGAATGTTTATATAACATGATATTGTCTACTTAAATGTAATGAGAAATGTTTATTGAGCTCCACGGCCGACAACTTAGCTTCTTAGATAATATTATACTTTGGCACTCCTAACTTTCAATTTCGCTATAAGGGCCAGGCCACAACACTGCGTTGCTGCGTCGTATCGCAAAAACAACATCGCACAGAAATGCGATGAGTAGTTAGAACGCAAAAATGTCATCGAAAATCTCGTCGCGTCGCAAATTTCCACGATGCGACGCCGCAACGCACTGTTGTGGTCTGGCCCTTAAAAGTGATATTTCGATCTAAGCGACCTCTTCGGCGAACCAACAAATAAGTGCCCCGTTCACCATTTTAATACAGCTTCGATCGATTTTTATTAATTCGAGTTTTTATCAATCAGAATAATTATTATTCAGAAAGTTGGTGTGTCATTTTTTGAGAAACCACTTTCAATGTTTTATTATACCGAGTTTGTAAAAAAAAAACAGATCGAAGCTATATTATGTTGGATTGAAAAAGCATGGGGATAGGTTTTTCGTTCACGCCTATACTGGTCGCACGACGCGTAATCGCGTAATAGACCACGCCCATTTGTCGCGCGACTTGGTCGCATAAATAGAAAACCACCTTAACAAAATCAATAATTATTCAATATTCCTTTGTGCGAAATCTAGTCAGTTCTTTCAATCACCTAATATTCGTAGTTGTGCGCCTCATACTTTATTCCTTTATTTAAATAAATATTAACTATTTAAACAACAATCGGCGCAAACCGCCACACAAGAATAGAATAGATAAAATAATCTTAAAATCACAGTTTAATCTCACTTAAGTAGGCCATAACTATGGATACTAGGATCAAATGCTAGGCCCAAGCAATCATTAATTAGTAACGAACCCTCTGGCTAGCAACGGACGCATTCAAAGTTTAATTTTTATTTTAGTAGTCACGACTTACGATCACTCACTTTATGTTACGTACATATTTCCCAAAGGTACGTGTAGGTACCTACTTTAATGACAAGATTTCCATGTGTACATTTCTATTAAAGAAACTACTTAGATAATATTTTTCTTTGCGAGAGCTCGTGACTACCGATTACAGTTCTTACATCTATGTGAGTATAGTTAATGAGTGATTTCGTTTTTGATTATTACTTAAAATAGAATTTGCATAAAATCCACAATTTTTCTTGAATATAACATTTATAAAAAGGCTATTTCAAGCTTTTTAAAAAGATAGCAACATTAGCAAAACACTTTTACTTATGAAGTAAGTATTTAGATAGTCTTTGCAAGTTACGGACCATTCAGACTTATTTTTCTTCTGAGTTAGTATGGGAGTGGTCCTTATTCGCGATCGATGTCTCAATGGTCCGTATTTTGCGATCAATTTTTAACAAAATCAATTGAGTAGGTATGTAAAAGTATCGTACTTAATCACTTAATTTAAATATTGCGTAAGCAAAATAGACTTTGTTCACTTATAAGATACAGCATATTTTATTATTCGTAGATTTGATTTCAATAAGTATAGATATTAGAATTTAACCAATAGACAAGCTGCTGGAAGGACCGCTTTTTTATTATATTATCTAACTATTTACTCGTTATTCATAATGGTCAAAGCTTTATGCAACGAAGGGAAACCGGAAAGGTTTACTGCCTTGCCACGAAAACGAAAAACTGGGACCAACTTTTATTATATAGCTTTAGCTTTATATAGCTTTTATTATATAGGTATTATATAGCTCGTTTAATTGGATAAAGTATCATTATCCGAAATACCTACTATACTATTCGTACCTCCAAATGTCAATAGTGTTTTTACTATTATAATAATATCTTCAGGTTAATAACACAAGTAAGTAAATAATTACAAATAGTAAGCTCTTAACGAGTGCCTACTAAGGACAGGTACGGCTCTACTTCTACGGTGGGCCATGAACATGATGATGTTTATGATTGTGCAATTCGCATGCACAATATCGATTAAGGGCGATCATAAACGAATATTACTCTCTACACCAGTCTTTCCCAAAGTGGGCGATAACGCCCCCTTCTGGGCGCTGAAGGAGTAAAGGGGGGCGGAGTGGGGGGGCGGAGTGGGACCCAGAAAAAAATGGGGGCGTTGTGTAGAGACTTGGGAGTGATTTATTTAATCTGGGTGCATTTTAAATTAAAACAATGGGGGCGCTAGAACATAATTTGTTCTCAAAGTGGGCCATAGACAAAATAAGTTTGGGAACCCCTGCTCTACACAGTCATCATAGGCCGACGTGGAGAAGATTGATATTGAAATTCGAACATTTATTGTATGGCGCATGAGAATGGATGGTAGAGTAACAGATTGAGCATCGCGGAAGTGCTCGCAGCCACCTCCATTTGCAACTGGTTATCCGTGTCGCCGCCTTCGTTCCGTGCCTTTTCCTCTGGGACGTGTTGTTCAGATTTATCCATTTCTTCCGCTTCCTTGACTAACTCGGGTACCAAGAATAGCTGTGATACAAAAAAATATTAAAAAGTACAATATAAAATGAATATAGAGGAATGCCGAATGTTATCCGTGGATCTAGTTTAATGCAGGGCTTCAAATAACGTTATTTTTTCATAACGTTACTGCAATACTCAATGGCATAGATAACGTTATGAAAAACCCGATATTAAAAATAACGTTAACAATTGATATTAATAACGGTTAATGTTATAACGTTATATAAGATTTATAACGGTAAATATATGTTCTTTGATAACGTTATAGTCCGTCAAGAAAGTCATGACAAAACAATAACTATTATTTTTATTTTTTCTCTATGTATTAAACTCCTAAAAATAGGTAAGCACAAATCTCGCAAAAAAAGTGGGCTGCGAGTGAGATTTAGTGCACCGTGCACGATCGCATACCTGATACCAGAAAATAACGTTATATTTACCGTTATTATTATAACGATATTTGTTCGTTTATACATAAAGAAAAAATATCGTTATAATAATAACGGTAAATATAACGTTATTTTACTAGATATCGTTATAAAAAATAACGTTATCTGGCTACCATTATGAAAATAACGGTACGTAACGATATTTTTTCTGTTATTCGATAACGTTATGAAGCCCTGGTTTAATGCCGTCTTTATGGTTATGACGTGGCTGCGTTTTGGCTTCGCATGCAAATGCAGTGAGACATTCCGACCAGTAGTAGTTTATCGTATCAAATTAACAATAAACATATGAGTGGAACCACAAGTTTTTTTCGAAATGCACACAATAGGTATGTATTTGGTAGGTGCGCAGAGAAATTCAAAAATTACATACGTCGTCATCGACGAGCCCTCCAGGTTTCTCCACAAAATAATGGTCTTCATCATCTGAACTGTAATCTTCACTATCTTCAGCACATTCAAAATATCGACCCTGAAATAAAAAAAAATCATATATTTCAAAAGTTTTTTTCGGAATTGAACAATTTTTGGTACATCACTAGCGCGTATCATCGAATGTCTATGGATTACGCATATTTTTAATCTGTTGTCATTGTGTCAAGTCAATGTCAACTTGACATAATTTATCAATGACAGCTGTAAAAACTATAGACAAACGCGGAATACAATCAAAAAATTACGAAAACATTACTCATCAATCATACAATTTATTTAGTTCAAAACAAAGAAAATCATGTATAGTGCACGAGATTAAAGTGTGATATACAATATTCTGCGTAATATGCTATACAAATGAAAAACAACGAAATAAATATCTTAATGACAGTGAGTGTAGTGCTTTTAATATAATTTCCGTGTAAATGAACGATGGCCTCGGCCTTAGCAAATGATTCTCCCAAATATCGAAGCAGCTTAATATGCTGCAGCCCACTTAGTGCTGATGTGACGTCACGGTCGTCTTCCTCAACATCGGGGTGTGTATCGGCAGACGAAAGCTACGACTCGAACTATATACCAAAGTCGATCGCCAACAAGAAACTAAAAATTCACAGCTCAGCCACCAGAGAAGAAATCGAAAGAGCCATAAACCAATGTAAAGATATCGTTTTAAGTTCCCCGCAATGTTCAGATGAGAGAAAATGGTTGGTACGCTATTTAGTAGAATTAAGACTGCGCTTAGAAGATATCAAGGATGAAGATGGAGGAATTAGGGAACGGGTGGCGATCAAAGGTCATCATTTCGAGCAGCAGACTAGTGTCACCAATAGAAAACAGTATTGCGATCATTGTAGTGGAGTTATCTGGAGCATCGTTCAAAACTCGTACATCTGCACTGACTGTGGATATGTATGTCATTATAAATGTATAGATGATGTGTGTAGAGTGTGTGCCCATGTCGTTATGACAGAAAAGGGAAACTTTGAAATGGGTATATGCCCAGAAAAAGGTTTGGCCGCTCAAGATTATAAGTGTGCCGAATGCAGCACAGCTCTGACATTTAAGGATACCTGGAATGAGCCAAGGCTGTGCGATTATACTGGATTATACTTTTGCACAACCTGTCACTGGAATGATCTGTCTGCCATCCCTGCCAGGGTTGTTCACAACTGGGACTGGGAAAAACGATACATATCTCGTATAGCATACCAAATGTTGACATTGTCCTGGTCTCGACCGTATATCGATATAGAAAACACTAACAATAGACTATTTAAGTTCATAGCTGAGTTGGAGTGGGTTCATAAAATGAGAAAAGATTTGGAATGGATGCGAAGATACCTCTGCGCTTGTGCTGAAGGAGCTTCCCTGCTGTCCCCATTATTTGTTCAACTCGGTGATGTTAATAAAAAATACAGTATGGCACATTTACAGGCCATCAATGATGGTAGCTTAGAATCGGAATTAACGGAACTGACTGAATCTTGCAGGAGTCATATCACTGGGTGTGCTCTGTGCTCCGGAAAAGGCTATCTGTGTGAAATTTGTGGTAACAATGAGGTGCTGTACCCATTTGACAGTGGTGCCATAATGTGTGACAAATGCAATAATATGTATCATAGAAGCTGCTGGTTGAGGAAGGGGCAGAATTGTTTGAAGTGTTTGAGGCTGAATGAGAGGAAGAAAAACACTCCAACCACTTCAGATGTTGTGGACACAAATTCTGTAACATATGATATTGACAAATTTGTTGACTAATTTTATGATTTGTGTTATTATTTTGTACAATTTTGATATGCTTTCAAATATACTTGTTTGTGTATTTAGTATAATGTGGCTTGATAAAATAGAACAAAACTTCTAACAATATTTAATAGATAAATAATTAAAAATGTATAGTAAATTGCATGCAATATAAGCACTTGTTTTGCGAGATTTATAGCTTTAAAGCTAACTTGGGTATTATTGACTGTGATCTTATAATATGATAATAAGATTACATGAATTAAAGTATAATTTACACAGAGCCAGTACTGGCTGCCAATAAGACTGGCAGCCAGTACTGGCTTGGCATATGCCGCGTGTGAACAGTTTTTCAAGCCAGGCCAAACTGTTCACACGCAGCATATACCAAGCCAATACTGGCTGCCAGTCTTATTGGCAGCCAGTACTGGCTCTGTGTAAATTATACTTTACGTTCTAAAACATGGTAACCTAGTTTATTCCTTTAGTATGACAATTGACAAACATAATTATTATGATGTAGATTTTACCTTAACATACATGAAAATTTTGAGAAGACAAATGCATTGAACTAAGAATACAATATAATGACTCAAAGCAATAATGTTACATATTTTAATCTATTTGACTTATAAAATGAAAATTTCACTTGCTAAGTGTTGGTGCTTAATTTGAGAGGCCTCAATAAGTGTAAAAGCTGGGCATAAAATATGTGAAACAGTCTTTATCAATTCATTACTTTTGGTTGTAATAAAATATACTGTTATAAACATGTCTTTTCTTTAAAAATCATTTACTTATTATTTGCACTAAAATAATACTTTAGTATAATAATAATATTATTAGAATTTAATTATTATAAAATTTATGTAATGTTCAGTTGGCTACTATGAACTGTGATATTTATTGTAATTTAAAGCCAGAGGTAGATCAATTTAAAATCTTAAATTCCATACCTGACAATCCAAACACCTGCAGGATTCCCGGTAAGTACATGTAATGATCCCCGTGTCCATCTGCTGCAAGTACTGGACCTCTGGCCCTCTATTCCGACGTGACAGAGAAGAGAAGAAATGCATCACAGAACTGCGCCGAGAAGTCTTCTTCTCTGGCTCACTGGCATAGGAAAATTTATGTAAGCTCATACAAAAATTTAGTCTGCTAATTTCTTGGGTTAAAGTTTAGAGTATAAAAAAGTGGAAATTGGCCCCGCTGGAATTTGTGCAAACTGTACAGCCGTAATGACGTCACAGAACGAGGTGCACAGTTATCTCGACCGAGTTGTAGTAAGTAACAAATAAAATAGAAAAGTTGACAGTCTTACTAGAAATAATTGGACATAGTGTTTGTAACTTGGAAGCAGGTAATTCCTATTGAGTAAAGCCTAAGTAGCTTACTAAAAACTTATAATGTATTATTTATTTTACCACATGACTGAACTTACCTATTGTTAAGTTTGTTCAACGCTGAAGGTTTTAAGTCCTCGCCTAATAGGGCCTCGGTAGAGTGCCTTTTGGCTCGTCTCTTGATGCAATGGTTGCCACTTTGAAACTGCCGCTCATGGAACTCTAAATTAAAAATAAACATAAATCACAAATTTTAATTAATTGATAGTAGGTACAAATTTGATTTCTTTTTTAACAGGTATATTTTTTATATTCTGATTGTAATATTTTCTATTTATTTTGCTCTACCCACAGCTCTACTTATTTTATTAATTTTTGACAGTTGACTGCACAGATTACTAGTACTTATATTTGTAGAGTTGACTGTTGACATGTCACATGACCGACGAGCGTGGCGGCGAGCACAAACTACATTTTTCAAACAAATGTATGATTTATATGACTCATGATTCATGAGCGGTCGAAATTATAATTTCGTCCAAAGAGAATATAGTTGTACGTGTGTACGGTAAATTATACCAAAGATTTCCTTTGGTAGGATTGGTCCTTATGGCCCAAGGATAGATTTAAGATGTGGAGCTACCGCGATTTTTGATGTTAATTTTTAAAAAATTTTGCAGCTTCTGCTCTGGAGGAAAATAGAGTCTCAATCTGTATAGAGGCATTAATTATGGTACTATTCCAAGTTCGGTACCATATTCGGGTGACTTAAGAATGCATAATTCATTTTAGCACTCATATTTGCACGATAACTAGACGTAAACGGTTAAACAACGTAAAAAGAAGAAGAAGAAGAAGCATTATAAACGCCCTATAAATAGTGTCAATGCGCTACATGGAATTAATACATACTGCGTATAACGTTATACGTAGTATTTTATATTAATTCCATGATTGGCTAATCTATGAGCACAGAATATATTATAGTTGGTATGAGTCAGCACGGGCGTATATATAGCTTTGATAAGGGGGGGGTCCCTAACGTAAAAAAACGGCCAAGTGCGAGTTGGACTCGCCCATGAAGGGTTCCGCAGCAGCAAATAGGTAACGTGTTTAGGAAATCAAAAGTATTTTTAGGGTTCCGTACCCAAAGGGTAAAAACGGAACCCTATTAACTAGACTTCGTTGTCTGTCCGTCTGTCTGTCTCCAGGCTGTATCTCAAGAACCGCTATATGGGATATAGCTAGACATCTAAAATATTCACAGATTGTGTATTTCTGTTACCGCTATAATAATAAAATTAATATTTAAGGGAGGCTTCAAAGGCACTTGAAATTTTCAGAAAATCCTCAATCTATACTCTAAATCTATCTATACTTAATATTATAAATGCGTAAGTATCTCTGTCTGTCTCGCTTTCACGTTAAAACTACCGAACCGATTGTAATGAAATATTGTACACAGATAGTCTAAAGCCTGAGAAAGGACATAGGCTACTTTTTAACTGGAAAAAAGGGTTGTAAGGAAGTGAAAATGCGTAAATTTGTTCAAATTAGGTTAGTTCCAAAAATTCATAATAGATGGCGCCATGCCGTCTCCTACATCGCGGTGACGCTTACTCAAACGTCTTTCTATAAGAAGTGGTATCATCTATTACATTGAGTTTTGGATTTTTTCGATTGTTATTTCTTTTTTACGTTATTAAATAACTCAGTACTTTATCTCTGAAGTGACGTAACCTTAAACCTATCAATGATAAATAGTTTATAGGTAAAGTTGTGTAATTGGGGGGCTAAAATATATACTTTTATAAATAAAGTTTACAAAAATCAAATAAGTTATGTGCACACTGCACAGCTGTTTTTGGGTGTTTTGATTTAAGGGGTACCAGGGTTTTTTTACAAAAGCTTTAGACACCAATTTTGTTGACATGGCGCGCTATAAACTG
Organism: Polyommatus icarus; assembly: GCA_937595015.1. Lineage (NCBI taxonomy): Eukaryota > Metazoa > Arthropoda > Insecta > Lepidoptera > Lycaenidae > Polyommatus > Polyommatus icarus. The sequence continues at coordinate 6,496,409 of OW569324.1, read as the reverse complement.
AAGTCCACGCGGACGAAGTCGTGGGAAACAGCTAGTTTTATATGTACTTTATTAATCTAATATATATAAATCTCCTGTCACGATGTTTGTCTGCGATGGATTCCTAATTAACTATTTAACCGATTTTAATGTTTCTTTTTTTTAAATGTGTGCTTTTTTCCAACTTGAGAAATAGGATAGCTTAGATCTTTAATTATCGCCGCAATTTTATTTTATTGCAAAATATTATTTGTCTATAAAGAGCGACCATTGTTTATGCGACGCGGGTCACGGGATAGCGATGGACGTTGCCATGGTGACATACTAATTTAGTCATTAATTCAATAAAATAATATGGCAAATACATTTATATATAATACTAGCTGTCCCGGCAAACGTTGCTTTGCCATAATATAAAGTATTTCGCCCATATTATTTTATTGAAGTGACTAAAATATAAGTATGTCGCCATTGCAACGTCGATCGCTATCTCGTCGCACAAACAATGGTCGCCGTCAGCCTCAGGTTGTAATAATTTACTATTATTTATTCAACAAATGCACTTATCAATAAATGAAGTACCCAGTAGCCGATTCTCAGACCTACTGAATATGCATATAAAATTTGGTAAAAATCAGTAAAGCCGTTTCGGAGGAGTTCGTGGACTAACATTGTGACACGAGAATTTTATATATTAAAATATGGCAAAGCAACGTTTGCCGGGACAGCTAGTACATAATATAATTAAAATAAAATATTAATACATATTTAAGGGCATACGGAAAACACCATTTTTGGCCTATTTTGCTCTATAACGATACGGAACCCTTCTTGCGCAATTCCGACTCGCACTTGGCCGAATATTTAAAATTTGAATATCGGAATGAATGTTTACGTTTTATTGTTAAATCAACTTCGGATAATTTCTTTCGGAAATCGGAATCAAGCTGCGCCGCCCGCACCAGTCCAGTGAGTCTGTGCGGTTGGCGGCGGTGCATCTAAACTTGCATAGTTTGAATGCACCGCCACGGGCACGGGGAATTGTGCAGTGGTGCCACCAGCCAGCCATTTCCCGGCGCCCCTGCGTCGAACTACGAACGCATCGCCCTTATGGCATCGCGGTACCTCTCTGCCTATGGACACGCTCCACAGTATAATAATAAATTATTATACTAAAAAAAACACATTATGTACGTCGCCGATTAAAATCGGTGCGGTAGGTACATAACATATTGTCGATTGGACAAGTAAGATGGATAGTAATGGGGGGGGTCCGGACCCCCAGGACCCCCCCCTTATATACGCCCATGTCAGAGTCAGTAATTACAAGTCCGATTTGAAAAATTCTTTCAGTATTAGACGTTAGCTGTTCTAAGTAGTCTGTGTAGATAGTCCATTTATCGACAAAGTCTTTATGCTATATTTTATCACGCTAAGACTAATAGAAGCGAAGAAATAGAGACAAATGTGGAAACAACGGGAGAAAATTATTTGAAAGGGCTTATCTCACGAACTACTAGAGCAATTTTTCTGTTATTTGGGTCATATAAGAAGTAGACCACGTGAAGGATCATAGATTAGTTTTCACGTGACAACGTCTTATAATTCGATATAGGCTGCGCGCACGAAAAAACATTACGCAATATGCGGCGTTACCTCGCTTTGAGGCGTTCCATTTAAGGCTATGACGTTGTCACGTTCAACTATCGTCAGTAAACCGACTTTACAGACAACAGAGTTCGAGTCGAGTTCGAGTCGAGTTCGAGTTCGAGTCGAGTTCAAGTTCGATTTATATGTAGACTAATTTGTCTGTGAAATATCTAATTTACGCGGGCGAAGCCGCGCGAAACGTCTAGTAATATTATAATTCTGAAGAGTTTGTTTGTTTGTTTGTTTGTTTGTTTGAACGCACTAATCTCAGGAACTACAGCTGCTCCGACTTGAAAAATTCTTTCAGTGTTTGATAGCTCATTTATCGAGGAAGGCTACGGGCTATATTTATCACGCTAAAACTAATAGGAGCGAAGAAATAGAGGAAAATGTGGAAAAACGGGGGGAAATTATTTGAAAGGGCTTATTTGAACGCGCTAATCTCAGGAACTACTGGTCCGATTCGAAAAATTATCTCAGTGTTAGTCTTTAGATAGCCCATTTATCGAGAAAGGCTATAGAATATATATTTTTATTATTTTATCACTTTCCCTTTTTAACCCCCGACCAAAAAGAGGGGTGTTATAAGTTTGACGTGTCTGTCTGTTGGTCTGTCTGTCTGTCTGTCTGTCTGTCTGTCTGTCTGTGGCATCGTAGCATCTAAACGGTTGGACCGATTTTGATCTAGTTTTTTTTGTTTCTAAGCTGACATGACTGAGAGTGTTCTTAGCTATAGTTCATCATCATTAGCCTGCTCATTGCTGAAATATCACGGTTTATCTGGTTCGTGATAGGACGATTAGCAACTTGCACTCGTTTGATGGGTTTTATATTTTGCATTCTGGTTCGTGACACTTATGAATATATACACATTATTGGAAAGTTGACCTGGTGCTGCAGCATCACCTGGTAATCAATAGGATACCCAACTCCTCACCAACTTAGAGCAGAGGTTTCGTGTTTGGGCTCATTTTAATTGCGACAACCAGTAAGATGTAGATAAACAGTAAATTGGATTCTATACTATCACCTGGATTCTATAGGAGCCGAGCTCCGTATGAACCCAAAGTGGAGGTTTCATGTTTGGGCTCATATTGACGGCCTCATCCAAGAGGACATATTTTATAGATGGTATTCATTGGGATATGATCCAGTTGATAGGAATTAATTTGCACAAGTTTAAAAAGCATAAAATTAAATTAAATTAAGAAATTAAAAAAAAAAAACCCCGCCAAAAAATTAAAAAGTAATGAAATAATATTTACTGACTTTGAGTGTAAATAATTCCTAAGTGTAAAGTAATATTTTAGTCCATAATTGTTGTAACGGTGTGTCGGGGGACCGCCAAGTAAACTACGACAACAGCGACTTTTGCATTTTGTATAGCTGATTCGAGATTCGGGTCGCTGTGAACTGACCCTTAAACTACAATGTTTAAAGTATGTGAAATCAAACATCTACATTAGCGGTTCCCCGACACACCTTGACAACAATTATTACTAAAATATTACTTTACACTTAGGAATTATTTACAATTAAAGTCAGTAAATATTATTTCATTACTTTTTAATTTTTTTGGCGGGTTTTTTTTTAATACGTAATGAATCTCTACTAATATTATAAAGCGGAAGAGTTTGTTTGTTTGAACGCACTAATCTCAGGAACTACTGGTTCGATTTGAAAAAATCTTTCAGTGTTAGATAGCTCATTTATCGCTAAAGGCTATTGCTATATTTTATCACGCTAAAACTAATAGGAACGAAGAAATAGAGGAAAAACGGGATAAACGAGTGAAAATTATTTGAAAGGTCTTATTTGAACGCGCTAATCTTAGTAACTACTGGTCCGATTTCAAAAATTCTTTCAGTGATAGATAGCCCATTTATCGAGAAAGGCTAAATGCGTAAATAAGCCCTTTCAAATATCGCGGTTTTTTCTTCGATCACTAATATACAAGATACACAGTCTCATACAAAACCTCTCGAAAATCTGTCCCCGAGTAATAGAGTTTAATGAAGTATACATTTATCTAAAATCAACCTTAATTATAGTAATTATTAAAGATCTTTTTATAAAACAATGAACATTTGTGTTTACAAAGCAATAAAATTTTTATGTCCGATGCACGCTTCATACTAAATTCAACCATCCGCGTATATGATTTAAGTTCAAATTTGTATAGTGCCAAAAAAAATCCAATTTTACGACCGAAATTCGCCGCTGGAACAGGGCGAAGTGAAGTATGAGTGGAGTCGAACTGTTCAAATTTTTTTTGTTGATTGTGATTTGTAATAATTTGAATAGTCCATTTTTTTATTTTTCCGAAGTTTAATGTATAAAGTGAGGAGTAATTATTTTTTACTTGTAATATTATGTTGTTCTAATGTTATGTCTAATTTTATCATTAACCAAAATATACATAAGTGTACATACATTTTCCGATAGGCCACAAAGGACAACTCACATCACCCAACGCCCATACTTTTTAACCTACTTAAAAAATCCTTAATGGGAACTATATTTGATCGAAGATGGGAACATAATATTATTACCACATCTAACTGGATCTCGAGGAAACCTGAAAAAAATCCTCAATAAAAAAATAATAGTAATAGCGACTCCATCAAATGGAACAGAAACATAGCTTATAACCCGAACATTTCAAGTGGGCATGATAAACTACGATAAGTACCTTTAGTATGAGTATTCGCAATTGAGATGGTTTATACCTGGTGTTGATTTATTTACAACTTAATTTTAAAACTGTCTTTTGGTGATTTCTTAAAGAAATACCAATATTTACAATACAATTGTAAGAAATATATTAGGATAAAATTAATACTTACCGGAAATATGAAATTCCATCCTTTTTTTTGGTTTTAGACGTATGATTTCTACAATTATTAAACGCGCACCGAGGCATGTTTCCCGGCGGAGCGTTCGAGCACTACTAAATCAAAAGTGCACCAGAATGTTGAGTTTGGTGCTCTTTTGGTGAGGTCGTTTTTTGCCGCGGATTGTGTATCTTGTATATTAGTGATCGAAGGGTTTTTTCCACATTTTCCTCTATTTTTTCGCTTCTATTAGTCTTAGCGTGATAAAATATAGCCTATTATAGCCTTCCTCGATAAATGGGCATCTAACACTGAAAGAAGTTTTTAAATCGGACAAGTGGTTCCTGGGATTAGCGCGTTCAAACAAGCTCTTCCGGTTTATAATATTAGTAATGTGTTTATAATTAGGTTAATAATCCGGTTTATAATTAGGTACAATTAAGTACCTAATTATTCATTAGGTACTTAATTGTAAGTTGTAATTTTTATCGTAACTTACTGCTTTTTATGTCACTGCCACCCAAATTCCAGTTTAGCTTACTGATGTCTGAGTTCTTTTTATCTGCAGCTTTCTCGCTAGGCCATAGCTCCTCTACTGAGGTGTTTCCAATAGTTTCTGTCGATGTATTGGGATTGTCCTTATCGTACGGCTGATCTAACACCTTAAATAATAAAAAAAACATGCAGTACAAATAACACGAACTTCAAAGAATTTATTTGAATATGAAAATAATTTCTTTTTTAAAAATATTAGGTGCTTAAGAATAATTTTTCTGTTTGATTATGTTGTGTGCTAGGTAGACTATAATTTCAATTATTATAATATACTTAGATTAAACACATCCTATATTATATTTACCTGGTAATGAGCTCTGCTGCCAAGGAAAAATACAGCGCCTGAACCGCCAGATAGAGCCATCTTGTACCTTAGCTGTAATTGCACCTCTTTCAGTAGATATATCTAGATACCTGATACCTCTGATTAATTGCTTATTTTAATAATACTCATATACTTATTTAATTATGTGAGAATGGAGTGTGTTTATAACATTAAAGTATGGTAAAACCAAGGCATTGTTTCGTTAGCTTTAGAGTATTTTTTAACCTCAACCTACCTTTTTGTTTAAATACTGTTTTTAAACTATGGATAGGTACTCAGTTATTTTTAGATCTGTGAAGTAGGTACATAAAATATTAAGTACAATTTTAAATAAAATTGAGTATTACTTATTCTTAAATAAACACTGAAAATTTACAAGAACTATTTGTTTTCGCAAAATTTTGGAAATCAGTATTGATAAGTTCTGGTATAAAATTCAAAAATATTACATAATTTATTATTAAGATGAAAATATAACAATGAACAACCGATTGAGGAATGTTTATTAGCAAGTAATTAATAATAAGTACGTAAGTTTTTGAAGAAAATTATTGTGTTCTTACCTTTAAATCGTCTGGCGATTGTGTATTACACATGCAATCAAATTTTAAACACATGGATAAGAAAAAAATGATATTTATTTGTTGCAAAGTAGTTTTAGTGAATTGTTGATAGTGACGTAAATGTCGCATGCGCTTTGAGTACGGTATAATATTGGTGTAACTAGGGCCTTTAAAGGTAGGTATACATTAAGTTAGATTTAAGTAAGTACTATTTTTATAATCTCATTCACTTAGCAATATCAAATTATCTCTACTTAGACCTACCTATAATTAAATAATATAATATCTATAACTTCAATATTGCAGAATATAATACCTATGTACCATCGAGGAAGTTGATTCCTATGCAGTTGAGAGACCAACGTCATTTGGTCGATTATGTCAATTCAATATTAATTGTGATCTGTCGGCTGAGTTTGACGTAATGCGACCAAACTACGTAGATCCCCCATTTGCATAGGAATCAACTTCCCCGAGTGTACATGGTGTACTCTGAAAATTCTTCTTCAATGATAATAATCGATTACATACGATACAAATAACTTAATATTTTATGAAAAAAAATAAAGAAAAATAAAAAAGGAGTCAAATCAGCCACGTCAGGACTGTAAGCAGTCAAGTCCAAGCATTCGTCATTCTCCTGTGTCCGGTACATAGTACAAATCTAGCAATTACTCTAGTCGACAGAATGGCAAATCTTGAAGTCTGGTGCGATGCGACATGAAATAAGGTTTATAATTTTGTGTGCGCCGCACATAAATGTAGCGGCTGCGTAAACCGCCGTACCGCGTGGCAACGGACTCCTCGCAGAGTCGGTGAAAGGCTTGCTTATATGCTGCAGATTTAAAAAACTTCGATAGCGCGATGCAGATTTGCAGTGCACCTATTGACAGAGATTACAAAATTATAATTAATTTATTTGTGCCCTATAATTTGTACTGAAAACTAACTTTGAAACAATAACGACTGTATCAATCGTGGAGCACTAACAATAAAATTATGTTCCTAAATTCGTTTTCTTATCAATTGAGTATATAAGTTTATATAAGTTTTTTAACGAAACAATTTTCTTTTATTGTTTTTTGCAATAATTCAAAAGTTATTTCAAAATAAAAATACCGAAGACACGCCGGCAGCTCCCGCACTAATGTGTGACGTCACATTGATAATGTTCACCATTGAACACTAAAAACAGTAGAACTGACATACCACGTATTGTTTAACAAACGAATGTTTTGATTGGACGCGTACTTCTAAACTCAAATAAGCCTTAAATTTATTAAAACTGAAAACCAAAACACATCTTCAATACTTAAAATAGAGTTTGTTTTGTACAATAAACAAAACGGGCACTAACCACATTTCTCATTTCGAATCATAGGAGCATCAGTTTGTGGATTTACTAAAAAGTTTAGCTACGTAGAGTGGTATTATAGTTAGCGCAAACAATTTTTAGCAGTAGCAATTGGCATGATTGGAAAAACCAAAGAACAGGGAACTGAAAAATAAATATATTTAAAATACTCTACATCTCATTGCTCTGTGCAATACCGGAAGAGGGGTAAATCTGGTTTCTTTAGTATTAATTCAGTACTTATCGTGTCTTCGGTTTGCACGCAATAATAATAGCATGAGCTCTTTGGCTTTGTAAGTACTATAAAACTTCAATAATACAATGTAGAGTCATAGGAGGCCGGGTCACGGGTGCCATCGAAATTCTCATACCTAATATTATGTAATACCAAAATCATGTTCTCATACGAAAATATTTAACATGTAGGAGAACTATTTTTCAGCTTAAAATAGCAATTACCTGTCCTGCACAAAAATTTAGGTACTATAAAATATTTAAATAGGTACTAAAATATTTTTTAGAGTTTAAATTTAAAATTATATTATAACTAGACGTTCCGCGCGGCTTCGCCCGCGTAATAATTTAGATATTTCACAGACAAATTATTCCACAAAAGACGGTTGGAGAGTAGTGTTTTGTGTCGAACTCGAACTCGAACTCGACTCGAACTCGAATTCGACTCGAACTCGACTCGAACTCGGTTGTCTGTAAAGTCGGTTTACTGACGATAGTTGAACGTGACAACGTCATAGCCTTAAATGGAACGCCTCAGAGCGAGGTAACGCCGCATATTGCGTCATGTTTTTTCGTGCGCGTAGCCCATATCGAATTATAAGACGTTGTCACGTCAAAAAATATACTATGATTTCACGTGGTCTACTTCTTATCTATGCCAAATTATAACAGAAAAATTGCTCCAGTAGTTCGCGAGACCCTGTCAAATAATTTCCCCCGTTTTTTCCACATTTCCCTCTATTTTTTCACTCCTAATAGTCTTAGCGTGATAAAATAATATAGCTTATAGCCTTTCTCGATAAATGGGCTATTTTATATCTAACACTGAAAGATTTTTTCAAATCGAACCAGTAGTTCCTGAGATTAGCGCGTTCAAACAAACAAACTCTTCCGCTTTATAATATTAGTACACTTAGATTAGAATTTAGATAATAATAGCAAGATAGTATCAAAAATACCAAAATTATTAAATTACTAATGATCACTACGTAATATACCTACCTACAGACCCAGGCGTTTAAGCAATTTAAAAGGTACCTATAAGTATAACATGATAATTATAGGTCTACCAGAATCTGATGGCAATTTTTGACAGCAGATTTTCAAAAAATATCCTAAATCATTGGATATTTTTTTTATATTTGCATGTTTAATACACATATTAGCTGCTTTATGAAAAGGATCAAAATGTTTTATTTCAATTACCCCGGTATTGCTAGAGACTAGAGTCAATTTATTTTCTCACTTTTTGCCATCAGATTCTGGTAGACCTTATATCTACCAGAATCTGATGGTTAAGAATTTCAAATCTGATATTTTAATTTTTAGGAGACAATGCTGTAATAATAATAATATTTTATTGTTGTATTGTTTTTATTCAAATTTCAAAGAACCTTCTTCAAACGTGATTCTTTATTCTTATACTTAAACATATTATTGCAACTTGCAAGTAGCACGATAATCTTATTATGTTATTACCAGAGGCTAATAGGGATCACCTTTCTTTTAAAGTATTGTCTTTGAAGTTTTATTAGGTGGATACTTGTTAAGGGCCCCCGAGACGATCAAACGGTTTGATTCAAACCTTACGTGTTTGATGCAACCGTTTGATGTCAGTTTTCTCACAGATAATGACTGATAATGATGTTTATTATTGTTATTTTTCTGATCTACACTGTCCAACGGCGGGACTAGTACTGAAAGATGCAAGAGTGTACAGTAGTGCGCTCGTTTTCCTCGCGAGACCCTTTGTCTCGGGCGCAAAATAGGTACCGACAACGGACCGAGAGGGTCCGAGACAGGCGAGACGAGGCGAGCGCACCCAATTACACTCTCGTACTCGGGCCGCCTCGCTGTGACTCGGCGAGAGTGTACAGCCGGCAAAATAAAGAGACATAATATATTTTATGTCTGTCAAACCAGAGATAGATTGAATATTGGGAACGGCCGTTAGAATCGTCAGGAATCGTGCTGACGATAGAAATAGAAATCGTTTATTTGCTCAAATAAGGTACAATATTATGATTGTTAAAGTAATGTGATCAACAAGCTCTCTTATTTTGCCTTTGGGCGGCATGCAGATTTTATACTTACAGTTTTTCAGATTATAATAATTTATCTCCTTATACTTTACTACTTACTTATAATTTATCCCTTTATCTTATTACATTTTCAATTAAGTATCCTATTTTTAAGAAATAATTAAGTATTATAAAAACTTAATACAATAATGTGCTAATTAATGTTTTTTATTAACATAAATAATCTTAATTTTAGTCAATGAATAATAATATTAATGTCTTGAATTACATCATCTTAATTTTTTTTCTGTATATGATTATTATTATTATATTCTAATAATTAATTAGCATTTACTATGAATTCAAAGTCAATGTCAATAGTTAGGTATTAATAATTATAGAAATCTGAATAGTAGTCATCGCTGTATCAATTTCATTTATATAAATTAATTTATAAATGTGTCATTACAATAATTCCATTAGGTACTTACTAAAATTCATTTCTTTGCCATATAATACTTAATAAGTAGTTAGGTAAGCGATGATTCCTCACATACGCTACTGTTTACATCTTTGTGCAGCAATTTCAGGTTTTATCATGTTACTCATAGAGTATAATTTAGATCAGCGAGACTCATGCCTCTACGTAGAGAGTTGCTGACGTAAAGTGTAAACGTAAGTGGGTCGTTATTGCGCCGTGGACAGCTGGAAACAGAAATACACCAAGTCACAATATTATATTAATCAATTTTTATGAATGCAGAGGATTAAAGTAAATAAAATAGGACGTTATTTTATTTACTCTATAGTTTAAACTTTACAAGTATAGCATTAAACTAAGGGAAGAGAACTAATGCTAGACACTGAACTAATAGATGACACTTATGACAAAAATACCATAAAAATAGGAATCACTCTAATTATTTCTCACCACTGTAAATTTTATAAGCTTCTCAAGCTATCTGTTGAATTGAAAAAATATATTAGAGACGTTTTCGTAAATAATATGACCACGTCAACACGCGCTCGGCAATTTCTTAGCAAATAGGTTAAGGAAGGCGAAATTTTGCACGTAAGTTTTGAAAACATTTATTTGATTTTTTGTAATTTCTATTGATTTCATTGGATTAATGGTCATGTTGTATGCACTAATTAATGTTTATTTAGGATTTTTTGTCCATTTTCCTTAACAATATAAAGGGTGTCTACTATTAGTTCTTGAAAATGTAAAAAACCTAATAGATGACATGGATCTCATCTTTGAGTTTTGCAATACATACCTACTAGCTAAAGTTATTTTGTACTTTATTCTACTGCAAAAATCATCATTATTCTCTGAAAATATAATTCTATTAACAATCTAAGAACTTAGAACTACTGCACCTAAAAATGGACGTATCTAATATTTGACCTTGTATTGATCTAATAAAAATCGATTGCTTTATTTTTTAGCAGTAAAAAAATGAAAAATGAAAACTGAGAAAAGAACGAAGAAAAAAGAAGAGGCAAAAGAAGCATGGAGACTAAAGACTGAAAATAAATTTGCTAGGAAAAAAGAGACGAGTTGCACTCCGGGAGTGCCGGCAGAAGTGAAAACTTGATTATTAACGTTGTGCATTTTTAAACCCATTTTTTATGAAAATTGATTAAGTATTAAAAAAACACAAGACTTTTAATTCATTGAAACCCTTACAATCGATAAAATTTTTAATCCATTTTTTATGAAAATCGAGTTTTAAAGAATCGATTTTCATAAAATCGATTTTTAAAGAATCGATTTTCATAAAATCGATTTTCAAAAGATCGATTTTAAAAAAATCTATTTTTTTAATTAATCGAAACCCTTACAATCGATTAAATTTTTAACCCAATTTTTGTGAAAATCGATTTTTAAAAAATCGATTAAATTATTAACCAAATTTTTAAAAAACTTATTCTCTTCTATGAATTATTGTAGTTATTAAAAGATAAAATATTAAATAATCAAAGAAAGAAAAATGGAATATTTCGTATGTATAACAACGTAACCCGAGGTCCAACGGTACAAGTAAGGTGATATATTATACTACCTACCAAAAAAACAAATATTATTTCATATTATTTATAGATATTTTTGTATTTCCTTAATACAGGTATTACTGTGCTGTGCGTGACTCTACTACAGGCAAACTGCATGCTAGAATTCCTTACTTATTGACTTTCACCTTGGGACGGACGTTGTTACTGTATACGTTCCCTACCCACGTAAGCCGCGTCACCGGTTTCGACCAATCAGTAATGGAATCTTGAATCGCGCTATCGAAGTTTTTGCATGTGCTCTGTATATATACGACAGCTTTTCTCTTCGTACCATGGGGGTCCGTTGCTACTCGGGAAACCGGTCGTGGCGGAGGGCCGGTCTAAGCCTCCGCCATCTGAATGTGTCGCCTAATTTAAGACGTCATGTATGGGTTCAATACTGAAAATGGAATAAAAAGTTTAAACAGTTCTTAAAATCATAAAGAGAATTTCTCTCACAGCCACCGAAGTAGCTCCTTAGACTTCCTTTTTTTTCATAATCATAATTTAATAATCGGCCAAGTGCGAGTCTACAATACAATAATTCATAGAAGAGAATACTTCTCTTCTATGAATTATTATTGTAATTAGTAGTTAATCCAAGAAAGAAAAATGGAATATTTCGTATGTATAAGTTATAACGTAACCCCAGGTCCAATGCAACAGTACCACAGAATATATTATATCCCTCCAAAACATGCAATGTAAAAGGAGCCAAGCTAAATATTGCATAGCTATTCAATACTTCTGTCGTAAAAAGCTTTCAGATCACATTCAAGCCAAGCCTTCAACTTATTTTGTAATTTAAATTAACATTCAGTAAATGTATCAATAGATTTCTTTATTTTATAATTATATTATAGTGGCTTGGCAATGAGCACTAGAGAAATAATCAGCGACTAATTGGATTTATTGGGTACCATCGGCCACATGCGTCGTTACATACGCTTTACGCAACACTTTACGATTGCCGTCTGTGTACCTAAGTATGAACTCCTCCAATGAAATTGCATGCATTTGGAGGCTAAGCTAGTTTTATTATTTGCTCTTATTGACCGAAATTTTAGATCCCTAGCGTTGTTAACATCGAAGATAAAGGGGGTGTGAAATAGCCGCGAACCGCTTCGAGAAAAGTATGGTACGGCCGTGCCTTTGCTAAAAAGCTTGGCTGGGGCACTGCCGTGCCCCCAGATTGGTTGTACCAAACGGTACAAGTAAGGTGATATATTATACTACCTACCAAAAAACAAATACATATTATGATTATTTCATATCTATATTATTATATATAAAAATGGATTTTCAAATGTGTTAGTCGCGCTAAAACTCGAAAACGGCTGAACGGATTGGGCTGATTTTAGTTTTAAAATATTCGTAGAAGTCCAGGGAAGGTTTTAAAGTGACACGAAGTTCACCGGGACAGCTATTATTTATAGATATTTTTGTATTTCCTTATTACAGTATACTGTGCTGTGTGTGACTTTACTACAAGCAAATTGCATGCTAGAATTCCTTACTTAACCTATTGACTTTCAAGTTTCACCTTGGGACGGACGTTGTTACTGTATACGTTCCCTGCCCACGTAAACCGCGTCACCGGTTTCGACCAATCAGTAATGGAATCTTGAATCGCGCTATCGAAGTTTTTGCATGTGCTCTGTATATATACGACAGCTTTTCTCTTCGTACCATGGGGGTCCGTTGCTACTCGGGAAACCGGTCGTGGTGGAGGGCCGGTCTAAGCCTCCGCCATAATGAAAATGTTCTTTAATGTTTTAAAATGTTCTTAAATGTGTTTAATTAATGTTCAAATGTTCTTAAAATCATAAAGAGGAATTCCTCTCACTGCCACCGAAGTAGCTCCTTGGACTTCCTTTTATTATCATTTAAATCATAATTTAATAATAAGCCAAGTGCAAGTTGGACTCGCACACGGAGGGTTCCGTACCATTATCTAAGAGCAAAATTAGGCCAAAATTTGTGTTTTTTTGTTGTTGTATGGGAGCCCTTCTTAATTTTTTATTTTATATTATTATTATTGTTAAATAATCAAGTACCTACACATAAAACTAAGGATTGAGTGAAAAATTCAAGTTCCTACCGTTTACTAAATTATTGATATAGAGCATGGGCGCCGGCAGAAATACTTTCCAAGGGGCGCAGATTTTAGTTTTCTTTCTTTTCGTTTTACTTTTTACGAACAACAGTGACTGTCTATAATTTACGTCAACAGAATACATTTAGTGCCGAAACATTACGAACTATCTTTGTACGGCATGGCAATAGGCCATAGGGTTACAAAATGCTTTTTATTTAAATAATTCCTGTTGATCCCGAGATTCCCAAGGGGTGCAAGTGCACCCTCTGGCACGGGGGGTCCCCTCTGCCGGCGCCCATGATATAGAGCAAAAAAGGCCTAAAATCACGTTTGTTGTTGCCCCACTTAAATATTAATTTTATTTTGTTTTTAGTACTTGTTGTTATAGTGGCAACAGATGTACTTACACAATCTGTGAAAATTTCAACTCTCTAGCTATTACCGTTCTTGAGTTACAGCCTGTAGACAGACGGACAGACAACGAAGTCTTAGTAATTATAGGGTCCCGTTTTTACCCTTTGGGTTATGGGTATGGAACTCTAAAAAATATGCTTTGTAAGTATGCATTATTCATTTATTTCTAGTCCAAGTATTGATACAATTCAAGTCTGATAATTAATTAACTAAAATAGTAATAAACTCTAGGTAGGGGCATTGCAATTATTGAATGGTACAAAAATGGTACAAATGGTACAATTAACAATAAAAAGTAAATTATTATTTTTAACAAAAAATTAAAACCGACTTCCAAGGTAAAAACAATAATAGCATCCTTATAATATGAACTAAAAAGTATTAAATAATAATTATTCCTATCTAATAGTGCCTTTTTCCAAATTCGGCTAAAACTCAACTATTTCTGTACTCAATCTTCATCATTTTGAAGTCGGTAAGTACCAGATGAATCTTCATATCTCTGACAGAATATTTGAAACTTTTGGAACTGGCACCGACTTCAAAATTATGAAGATTGAGTACAGAAATAGTTCAGTTTTAGCCGAATTCGGAAAAAGGCACTATTAGATAGGAATAATTATTATTTAATACTTTTTAGTTCATATTATAAGGATGCTATTATTGTTTTTACCTTGGAAGTCGGTTTTAATTTTTTTTTTGGTTAAAAATAATAATTTCACTCTTTTTAGTTACCTAGTAAGCCATCGCGTACTATACGTAGAATAATACACCTGTATATTATTCTACGTAGGTATCTTATTACAGTCACACTTACAAAATATAATATCAGCTGCAGCCTGTAGATAATTTTAATAAACAATATATTTAACCGACTTCCAAAAAACGAGGAGGTTATATGTTCGGCTGTGGATATTTTTTTTTTTTTTTTTTTTTTATTTTTGTATGTTCAACGATTACTCCGCCGTTTGTGAACCGATTTTCGAAATTTTTGTTTTGTTGTATTAGGTTTCACTCCAATTTGGTCCCATTTTCACAAAGGTGGTGACCTGATGATGGGATCCATGAGTAATCGAGGGAACTCCTCGAAATTTATATGGAAACATATGGTGATTTTGGTTTTATGTGAAGTGTACTAAGAATACGCTACCAAAAAGTCAAATATTGGGTCAAGGTATACCATGGTTTCGATGATGCTGAGAGAACTCCTGATTCCTTATAGATACACGTTTGGGAGTTTCGGCGTTGTTTTAAGAACAGAAAGCATAAACTACTATGCAATTCATATTCATCATCATAATCATCATCATCATCATCGTCATCATCATCATTACCACGTCGTGTTAAGGCCACGAATGTCTCATGGCACAGAATAGATAATAGTACAAGGCATAGGTATGGATATACTAATAATAATAATGATGTACTGTATAACAATTAACAAGACCTGTTTGTTTTTAATACACGGCGGTCGGCGTCGGTCGCCGCCCAGCGCCGCCGCGCGAAGACAGAATATCGAATACTTTACTAACTACTTTATAATATTATACAGATCGAATACTTTACTACTTTATAAAATTTTAATAGACAAATAGAATTAAAATAAAGTTATTTTAAAAAGAGCATTTAAACAAAACAAAGTCATTAAGTGTCTTTTTAATTAGTTATACTTATTAATCGATAGATGGTGCACTAAGTACCTATCGATTTGAATTCTTGATAACAAGAACAGCTGTCAATAATTATGATAATATTAAATATTATGCTACGCTACATCCTATGCAAGTTTGTACAATTTTTTATCTGATAGATCCTTCGATCGTGGAAAAACGAGACACAATAGCCTTTCTATTGTTATCGCAATCGCCGGTGACCGCTTCGGGCTTGAAATATTAAAATTGTTAAATTACTTAGCACAATATGTTCACTTCACTGATAATATTATATTATTTTGTGAGTGTGAGTTGTGACTCTTAACAAATTGTAATAAGATACGTAAAATATACGCGAAGATTTATCTACTACTGTAACTAAAAAGAGTGAAATTATTATTATTTTTAACAAAAAATTAAAACCGACTTCCAAGGTAAAAACAATAATAACATTAATGTGAACTAAAAAGTATTAAATAATTTTTACTATCTAATAGTGCCTTTTTCCGAATTCGGCTAAACCTCAACTATTTCTGTACTCAATCTTCATAATTTTGAAGTCGGTGCCAGTTCCAAAAATTTTAAATATACTGTCAGAGGACTGAAGATTCAGCTATCTGGTACCGACTTCAAAATAATGAAGATTGAGTACAGAAATAGTTGAGGTTTAGCCGAATTCGGAAAAAGGCACTATTAGATAGTAAAAATTATTTAATACTTTTTAGTTCACATTAATGTTATTATTGTTTTTACCTTGGAAGTCGGTTTTAATTTTTTGTTAAAAATAATAATAATAAAAAAAATCGAAGTGAACACGTGTGACGTGCTAAGTAGCCGGTCACCGGACTATTCCTATATATAATAAAGTACTCTGTGCCGGACTAGTAGTAGTAGTTCAATAGGCTGGCACTCGCTCGACTTGTCGCACACGCGGACGCCTCGCACTGTATAGTGTTATGCCCGCTGTACACTCTCGCCGAGAGCTCTCGGGCGAGAGTCTCGTGCGAGAGCCCCTCGCCCGAGTGCGATCATATTGTACATTCTCGCTTAGTTCAATCGCAGTTAAGAACTCAGACAAGATGGACGAAAACGACCATTCACCATTCACCATGCATCGAAAGATATCATTGTAATCCAAAGATTTATAATCATATTTAATTTTATTTCTCACAGATAGTGACTGATAATGTCGTTTATTAGTGTTATTTTTCTGTTCTACACTGTCCAACGGCGAAACTAGTACTGAAAGACGCGAGAGTGTACAGTAGTGCGCTCGTTTTCCTCGCGAGACCCTTTGTCTCGGACGCAATATACCGACAACGGACCGAGAGGGTCCGAGACAGGCGAGACGAGGCGAGCGCACCCATTTACACTCTCGCACTCGGGCCGCCTCGCTGTGTCTCGGCGAGAGTGTACAGCCGGCTTTACATAGTACGGTAGGTACCCGGCCCGCGCCGCGCCGCCGAGCCGCGGCTCTCGCGACTAAGCGCGATGCAAAAGGTTGAAATTAGGTTGTTTTCCAGAATATCTCGGCGAAGTGAGACAGAATGTTACATGGTCGAAGCAACTTTAACTTCTCAGAAATAATGTCAGTTAATGTGTGCCTTATGCTCTGGAGATAAGGTTGAATTTGGTGACATTGGTGACCCTGACTTGGTAATGATGATGATAATGATGATGATGATGAAGAATGTAATTTGCATAGTAGCATATGCTTTCAGTTCTTAAAACAGCGCCTAAACTTCCAAACTTATATCTATAAGGAATCCGGAGTTCTCTTAGTATCTTCGGAACCATAGTATACGTTGGTGCAAAATATTGCGTTTTGGTAGCATATGCTTAGGATGCTTCTCATGAAACCAAAATCACCATATGTTTCCATATAAATTTCGAGGAATTCCCTCGATTACTCATGGATCCCATCATCAGGTCACCAATTTTGTGAACATGGTACCAAATTGGAGTGAAACCTAATACAACAAAACAAAAATTTTGAAAATCGGTTCACAAACGGCGGAGTAATCGTTGAACATACAAAATAAAAAATAAAAAAATATCCACAGCCGAACATATAACCTCCTCGTTTTTTGGAAGTCGGTTAAAAAACTAAAACCCGACTACGACAAAAAACGACGCTGAAAAAGTATAAAACAAGATTTTCAGAATACTGAACTGAACAAAGTTGCTAATGTAGTTGCAACTTGCAAGTAAATGGACACAGTAGATTCTACCAAGATGCATTTTTTGTAAATCGACAATAATGTCATAGTCCGGTCATTTTAGACAATTGAAATAAAGAAAATTCCGACAGAGCCAAATCTTCGTAGAGACCTTAGGTTTACCACAAGGAATAAAGTGTCAAAAGTCCCCATCAGTCCCATGTGAGCTTAGGGACTTATTCGGGGCCCAAGGTAAAAATTTTTGGTTTTTTGGATTTTTCTCGAAAACGGTAAGTTTTATCGAAAAAGTACCTCAGAGCAAAGTTGTAGATCTTAAAATTCTCTATAAAAATGGTCCCTATGATTTTTTCTCTAAGACCCACTATTTCCCAGATAAGAATGCTTGTAAGAATCACGTTCTACATAGTATGCACACATATGCCACGTATACCGGGTGCAATTAAACCTACCTGTCAAATTTTTTTTGGGGCTTAGGTGTCATAAGGAGAGTCCATTAAACCACAAATAATAGGGTGATATTTTTTTTACCATAACATATTTTATTCCAACCTAATTCAGTACAGCTTGGTCACTACACGCACTCGCAACGGCGCCACTCTGTCGCCCGAAGGCGGCAAAAACCGGCTACCGGCAGGGGTCACCAATTAGTTTCGCTCGGGGTCCATTTTAAGAAAAGAAATGACGGACCGCGGTCCGCCATTTGGTGGTTTCGAGTATACTAACAAGTTCAGACATGGCAAGGCAATGAACTGAACCCTGAAGACTGGGGTTGGAAATTGATAAATAATACTTTGGAACCGATTCGAACTTTACTGCCCCCTGCTCCAGAAAAACTTCTTAACACTATTTTTTGCAATTGCAAGAAAGGTTGTAGTGCCAAATGTGGCTGTAAAAAAGTAGGGTTGCAGTGTTCTCCAGCGTGTACCAATTGCCAAGGTGTTTCTTGCTCAAATGTTCAATTAAATACAAGAGAGGAAAATTCATGTGATTTTGATGAAGAGACAACTTCAACAAGCGTTCATCAACAGGAAGGAGAAGAAGAAGAACAAGAAGAAATTGAAGAAAACATGATTGTTGAAGTTGAATATGAAGAGTATGAGTCAGATTAAAGTAATAAAAAAAAGTTAGAACGACAGTTAAACTCAGTAACCCATATCAATAATCTTCATACTATTAAATAATTATTGTTCCTGAAAATAACGTCATAAAGGTTCGTGGAATAGACCTACCGGGGATACCACGTTAAAAAAAACGCGCCGAGTACACTACCTCACAGGTGGTGTGGAAATGTGTGCATATTATGTAGAACGTGATTCTTACAAGCGTAATATCTGGGAAATAGTGGGTCTTAGAGAAAAAATCATAGGGACCATTTTTATAGAGAATTTTAAGATCTACAACTTTGCTCTGAGGTACTTTTTCGATAAAACTTACCGTTTTCGAGAAAAATCCAAAAACCTAAAATTTTTACCTTGGGCCCCGAATAAGTCCCTAAGCTCACATGGGACTGATGGGGACTTTTGACACTTTATTCCTTGTGGTAAACCTAAGGTCTCTACAAAGATTTGGCTCTGTCGGAATTTTCTTTATTTGATCACTATTTTTATGTCTAAAATGACCGGACTATCATGTACAATACTATTCTGAAGTATGCAATTAGTGAATAAAGCAATTTATTCACTATGTAGAGATAATGGTTTGAACAAATCTACGCGACCACGCGACTGCGAAGCGGAAGCGTCAATACAAAACACACATTTGACAAGTTGTCAAATGTGTGTTTTGTATTGACGCTCCCGCTTCGCAGTCGCGTGGTCGCGTAGGTTTGGCCTAAACCTAAATGTTCATGTTTGGAAAACCGCAGTCACACGTTGTCTAAGTGCTATGGTAGGTATATGTGACGTGTGCCTACGCCTTTCCAAACATAAAAAATCTCTACATACTCGTAGTGCATAGTGAATATTGCATACTTCAGAATAGTATAAATATGACATTAATGTCAATTTACAACGAAGGCATCTGATCGGTAGAGTCTACTGTGTCCATTTACTTGCAACTACATTAGCAACTTTGTTCAGTTCAGTGTTCTGAAAATCTTGTTTTATACTTTTTCAGCGTCGTTTTTGTCGTAGTTGCGTTTTAGTTTTTTTACTTTTTATTATTTGTACTATTTAGTGTATTTGTGGCGCAATAACAAAAGCTAAATTATTGCCGACTGGCAATAGACAATCAAAACATAACAATCCTAACTCTTTTAGATTTCAGTAACGCCTTCAATACTATAGATCACGACATTCTACTGCTTTTACTTAAGTCCTTAAATATATCAGCGGAGTCCCTGGAATGGTTCAAAAGTTTTCTTTCTGGACGTCGACAATGTATAAGAGTTGACAAATACTACAACATCATGGTGCAATATACTCGCTGGTGTACCACAAGGGAGTGTATTGTCACCCCTACTTTTTTCAATCTTCATTGCCCCGATTGGCGATTGCCCTAATAATTTGTTTCTTTTACCATATGTTCGCAGACGATTTGCAGATATTATATAGACACACTTCACTCACCTCCTTATCTCATAATATTGCTCAAACCGTCATAGACCTAGAAAAAATACAGCAATGGAGCAAAGACTACGCCCTTAACCTAAATACCACAAAAACCCAATGCATTATAATTGGAAGCAGACAATTAATTGCCAAAGTGGACCTGAGGCAGTTACCGAGCATAAATATTGATGGATCATTAGTTCCTTTTAGCTCATCCGTTAAAAATCTAGGGGTTCATTTCGATCAAACTCTATCATGGACCATTCAAGTACAAACGCTGCGCAAAAAGCTGACTGCCGCCACCGCTTCCCTCAGAGACGTCTTAGCAATTTCCTTCCTATCCCAACTAAAATCACATTAGCTCAAACCTTATTATTTCCTATCTTAGACTATGCAGATGTGTGTTACAGCGATCTCAGCGAACAGCTCTTATCTTCTATCGAACGCCTTCAAAACCTGTGTATCCGCTTCATATTCGAAAATACGATCATGTATCGGAATACCGGGCCAAATTGAAGTGGCTCTCGGTCAAGATGCGCCGGAATACTCACATTCTTCATCTTCTATACAATATTCTCTTCAGTCCAAATTCTCCACACTATTTATAAGATAAATTCACCTTCCTTGGACATAAAAACCATACTCTTCGCTCATCCAACAAACTCACTCTTGCTTGTCCCTCTCACAGTACCGCTCACTACGACTGTTCTTTTACCATTTCTGCTATACGTTTATGGAAAGCTCTTCCCGAAACCATCCAAAGATCACCAACAATTAATATTTTTAAAAAACGAGTCAAAGAATATTTTCTGAAACTGTCATGTTGACTAGCATTCTACTTCTTTTATTTTGTATTATATTTATGTAAAGTTTGTGTAGTTTATATAAATATTTTTATGTATCTTTAATATGAATATTATGGTATATAAGTAAGATATATGTATAATATGTAGTATTTTTAGCCATAAGTATTAGATTGTTTTATTTTATTTTAAATTGTTTTGTATTATTATTTCAAAGTTGTCTGGAAGAAACCGCTTTTAGCGGTAAGACCGCCTGTTTGTACATATTCCTGTTGTTTTATTTTAAATTGTAACTTAGTTTAGTTTGTACAAATAAAGAATTTTCTATCTATTTATCTAAATTGATGAACTAAAAACTAGGTAGTTGACATACGACATCTCTTTTGACTTATGTATCGGCGTATAGTAGATAATATGTAGCGATATCCTATTTTACTAATTACAACAGAATATCAAGGCCCTTCTAATGGTACTGCAGCGGTCTTATTCTGATATATATATATATATATATATATATATATATATATATATATATATATATATTCAAAATGGACAGGTAAAGCCAAACATGGCATATTTATCTCAACTTTATTTTTTTACTCTGTATGTTTTGTCCGCTATTATAGGGCGCCACATTAGATTTTGTGAAACCCCATAATATTATTATAGCCTATAACCAGCAGACAATTATTAAGACGCTTCTAATGATATTGTCATTATTTTTAGTACAATTATTTTGGTGCTCAAAAAAAGGGTTACCTGGAAAGTTTTCCGGGAGTTTTGAAAATTGGTGGTTTTATAGATTTCGACGTGCTCTTTTCGAATTTTCTCTTTGCACCCTCGTATCTTTAGCGCTCGCGCCGCCATATTGGAAAAATGGCGCTCAAATACAGTTTTTTGAAAATAACTCCGTTCCAACTCCTTTTACGATGAAAATAGCTAGTAATACATTAAACTAGAGAAAATTTCCTACACTTTATGTGGTAACCGTTTTTTTGTAAAATCAATAGTTTCAGCGTACGAGAGCCGCAAAGTTCACTCCAAGACGCGTTTTGGCCAAATAACTCATTTCCACACCACCATGAGGCGGAGTAAGTGGCGCGGTTTTTTTTGTGGTATCCCCAGTAGACCTAATCTGGGTGCGATCAAAGCTGTTATGTATTATTGGAATACTATTATTGTAACGATTTTCGCTCGGTATGAAATTACTTTTTTAACTGAGCGCGATCTCCCCTACTAAAAGAAGTACTTAACTACTGAGAAACATCTATCCAACATTAAAAAAAATTTAAACTTTGAAATTTCAACTCAATTAGTAGTACTTATAGGTACTTGGCCTTAATTCATTTTACATTGGACGGCCAAAGACTTTTATTCCAACTTTGATTAACGGAGGGGACGGCGCGGTGCGGTAGACTTATTATATATAGTAGGGGTAGTGATGCAACTTTTTGAAAATTCATTTCATACCGACCAAATTTTTGTCCAGTAGTAAATTAATATTTAATAATACCTACCTACTTAATCAAAATAATGAGCGTCAGTCGCCGCACCCGCGGTGGAATGTAAATTGAGAGTAAGTATTTCAAAGTTGACAAAAAATTTTTGCTAAAAGTAATTTTATACTTACTGTATGAAAATTTGATAGATATGATTATTGGGGTCATGAGTCAGGTACAAAATTAATTATACCTACAGGTGATTGGTGAATGTTTCTACTTTGTAAATACATAATAAAGAAAACCGTCAGTCGTTATTAGCTAGCGATATAAGCACTATACTTCGCGCTCAAATTATTACTTTTAGCAAAATTATATGCGACAACTTTGAGATATTAATTATTAAATTTTTACTCCACCAGTTCTGAAGCAGCTGACGATCAAAACTCTGTAATGTATTGTTACGATATTCGCTCGGCATGAAATGACTTTCCAAAATGTAGCTTGATGTTACATTGTTACATTTTTTTAAAAATATTTACTCATCTATAATACATACACACACACAGAGTCATGTGGGTCAAGTGTGCGCATTTAATTTAATGCTTTATAACACCCAAATATTATTAGTACAATGAAACAAAACTGTGTTCATTTGTAAGACTGTTTATTTGTCACCAACTTAAACACAACAATAGTATTTTTCAATAGCTTATATTTTAAGAAACTTTAGAAAACAATAACTCTTCCATTTGCGCACTTTTACCCCAGTATCAGGGTATGTGTACACAGCACTTTGGGTAAGTGTACGCAACAACAAAATATATATATTTAAGAACATAAATAATTTTCTTTTATAATTTTTATTTGTAACTACTTGTAGTTACTTAAAGTAATCAACAAAATCGTCTTAAATCAAAATAATATGAGAACAAGAATTTTCACTTAGAAATATTTAGTTACTTCGTCATATTACATGTAAATTGTAATACAAAAAAAAGTGCCGTGTGCGGAGCTGGTGCACTATTTTTGCCACCAGACGCCACAAAGTCTTCATTCAATCCAATCTTCAGTCAGTGGTTCAGATTACTGTTCGCCACATAAGGGAAAAGGCTTCTGCGCACACTTAACCCAAAGCATAGGAACAGGGTTATACGAATATCGTTAATTCCTGCATCATCAGAATATCCTAAACACTGGCTAATAACAAACTTGATATTATTATGTTGCACTCGATAGTCAAAAGCTTATTTAGAAAAAAATAAATGACTTCAAAAGATTACGCATCAAAATTTACAAAATATCGTAAATATTTGAGCAAAAATATTAATTTATCTATCATCTATTCGCGCGCGCAGCCGCTGGGACACGAGCGCTTCGCAGGGCGTTAAACGGTATTACGGTAGCACACAAACGTATGGTCATGTGGGTCAAGTGTGCGCAGCGTCTAAATGGGTCCATTTACTATCCTGCATTGCAGTCCGCCGTGCAGGCAACACCATTCACTATCCTGCATAAGACGGCGGACTGCACGGCGGCTTATGCAGGATAGTGAATGGTGATTGCAGGCAGGTTTGTGTGCTTGTCATAAACCATAAGTTCCTTGTCTATACCATAGATAAAGGATTAAAGTATGGGCCCCCGAGACGATCAAACGGTTTGATTCAAACCTTACGTGTTTGATGCAACCGTTTGATGTCGGTTTGAACGGTTTGTCAAACGAAACTGCGCAGTTTGGTTTAATACGCGCTGTGGAGTACACGTCTTGTGACGAATAAATATTATTTTTTTAAAGATAAAACCGACTTAAAAATTGTATGAAATTGAGAATTAAATTTCCTATCTTAAAAACTACTAAACCTATTTTGATGAAACTTGCAGAAGTCTCCCAAGTTAAACAATACCTATATAGTACAACAAAAAAATATTTACATCGGACTTGTAGTTCCGGAGATATGTGAACACAAACATAAAAACATACATACACTTTTGAAATTTTGCACATTTGTTCAGATACTGATATAGACTAACATACTTATACGAAAACTGGGCAGTTCTAGAAATATTACATACATACGCGTCGAATTGATAACCTCCTCTTTATTAGTCGGTTAAAAATAATTTACCTACTCCAAAGAATGGTACAAAGTTTGTTCAAACGCATCGGAACACGATCAAACGGCGCGTCAAACAAAACAAAAATATGAAATTGCATCAAACGAGCTTCAAACACGTAAATGTTTGACAAACCGTTCAAACTAGCTTTGTAAACGATCAAAATGATTTGAGTCAAACCAAAATTTACGTGTTTGAGTCAAACCGTTTAGGGCCCCCGAGACGATCAAACGGTTTGATTCAAACCTTACGTGTTTGATGCAACCGTTTGATGTCGGTTTGAATGGTTTGTCAAACGACACTGCGCAGTTTGGTTCAATACGCGCTGTGGAGTATACGTCTTGTGACGAATAAATATTATTTTTTAAAAGATCAAACTGACTTAAAAATTGTACGAAATTGAGAATTAAATTCCCTATCTCAAAAAATACTAAACCTATTTTGATGACACTTGCAGAAGTCTCCCAAGTTAAACAATACCTATATAGTACAACAAATAATATTTAAATCGGACTTGTAATTCCGAAGATATGTGAACACAAACATAAAAACATACATACACTTTTGAAATTTTGCACATTTGTTAAGATGCTGATATAGACTAACATATACGAAAACTAGGCAGTTCTGGAAATATTACATACATACGCGTCGAATTGATAACCTCCTTTTTTTAGTCAGTTAAAAATAAAGAATGGTAATGGGAAAAGAAAATAAAGTTTGTTCAAACGCATCGGAACACGATCAAACGGCGCGTCAAACACAACAAAAATATGAAATTTCATCAAACGAGAGAGAAAAATTTACGTGTTTGAGTCAAACCGTTTGACCGTCTCGGGGGCCCTTTTGATCGTCTCGGGGGCCCTTTAGATGTAATCTTAAAGGCCGTATACACGATTGGTTCCAACCACCCACAGAGGTCACCTAGGTTGGGTCAACAAAGTTGAATCTGTATCTACACGTACATCAACTCGTCAGTCTTGGCTAGGCTGTGGAAAAGTGAACAATGGGACCACTATCTAAACCTCATGCCATGTGTTCAATTTTCTTTTTTGCCATCGACATATCAGCCTCAGGGTCATATTCCTTTAATTTTTCGGTAAGCAACTGCCACGCTTAACTCTTTTTGTCCCGGTCTTTATTAAGATCGGAACCAATATCCCATAGCGTAGGCAAATTCCTATACATTTCTAAAAATTCTGGCAAGATTTCGCGTTCATTGCGCTGGCGCCGCCGTTTTCAGTTGCTAGCGCTACACACGGCACACCACATGCAACTCAGCCGACGATCAATGTGCGACTGAGCGCCAACAAGCGTCTACACGGTCGCGTTTCAACTCAATGTTCTCTATTTGACATTGGTAGTGAGGGATGCGCTCAATACCAAGGTAATTGAAAGTTATTTGGTTGGTCAACCAAAAACAAACGTCTACACGGTTGATTTTTGTTCCAACCCTACCAAAGTGACCTCTGTTGGTGGTTGGAACCGATCGTGTATACGGCCTTTTAGCCCGTCATCACGTGGCCATTTTGTGCTTATTTTCATACAAGTAGTGTGCGGTTATTTTCTTGAATATTTCTATTTGTCGATCATTTCGAAGCACATTATAATACAGAAAAGAAAGTCATTTAGTTTATGATATCGATAAACTATATTTCAAGTAATGAGAATCCGTAAACACACGTAAAAAGCTATGCAATTTTTGTAGACAAATTATTAATTGATGTGACATTTTTAGCACTAACGCATTATATAGCACGAATAAGGGATTATTAAACTTATAAATTATCTTTTTAGCTTACAAAAATACCGACTGGAAAGCCCAAAAAACGTTGTTCAAAACTTACGTATTTAATGTTAAATCCACGTGTTTGAGGCATTTTTTGGCCATTCTTATGGTTTATTATTTAGCGGAACCACAAAACTCAACAATATCTAGCATAAAATGCTCACTAAAACCTTTATTAACACTTTTATTACATGAAATATGCAGACCGACTCCTTTATTATGTCCGAGTAAGTAGGACATAACATTACACGCATTTGACGCTTAAACACCGATATAATAAAAGGCTCTCTCCTAGTATAATTAAGGCTATGTTCCTAAATTGTACTGCGACCACTGCAGAGTGTGACGTCATTTTAGTATACTGCGAAGCCGTTCCTTTATAGTTAGTATACTGTTGGTATACTGGTTACTATTTAAAACGGAACGCAATCCAGTATACTATCAGCCGCATTTTTGACAGCTCGTATTGAACATTTTCAACACAGTCTGTTATGGTTAATTTTTGCAATTTTTCCAGTGTTTTATTATTATTATTAATCCAAATTAATTACAGAAATTTATAACTTTGGGATCAAACTGTAGGTATTGGTTTAAAACGTTAGACACTCGAGTGGTTTTGACACTTGACAGTTGACTTTTGACAGTTGACTGATCACGTGATCAAAGTACTGCGAGTGCCTCACCTCGGAAACGCCAGTACTCACAGTACAATAATATGGCGACGATTGATGACGTCATATATTTCACTAGGGTACTGCGGCAGTGTACTGTAACCAGGGCTTCATAACGTTATCGAATAACAGAAAAAATATCGTTACGTTACGTACCGTTATTTTCATAATGGTAGCCAGATAACGTTATTTTTTATAACGATATCTAGTAAAATAACGTTATATTTACCGTTATTATTATAACGATATTTTTTTGTAATGTACAAACGAACAAATATATTATAATAATAACGGTAAATATAACGTTATTTTCTGGTATCAGGTATGCAATCGTGCACGGTGCACTAAATCTCACTCGCAGCCCACTTTCTTGCGAGATTTGTGCTTACCTACTTTTAGGAGTTTAATACATAAAGAAATAATAAAAATAATGGTTATTGTTTTGGACTAAAAATGGGACGGACTATAACGTTATCAAAGAACATAATATATTTACCGTTATAAATCCTATATAACGTTATAACATTAACCGTTATTAATATCAATTTTAACGTTATTTTTAATATCGGGTAAATTTTCATAACGTTATCTATGCCCTTGAAGCAGTAACGTTATGAAAAAATAATGTTATTTGAAGCCCTGACCCATTACGGAACGATTTTTCTACAGTGATAGTACTGTGCAGTGGTCGCAGTACCATTTCGGAACACAGCCATAGTATCTCAATGGTCTCTAAGTACTCTATGGGTAACAGTACCATAGACTAGAATAAACTGTCAAGTGTCAATCAACAGCTCACAGCTGTCACTACTCATTTGTCAGTTGCCATCACAGTTGCCATTTTGATTCTTGGTTCATGGTTGCCATTGTAGAAAGTTTCGGTAAAATAAATAATTAATTACAAATTACAATAAATTGAATTAAAAATATTTCTTAAAAATCTTTGGCTTGTTACAAAGAAAAGTGTTGCTGAATTCTAGACCATTTCTAGACTACTGACTACTCTACAGTCTACTGTTGCCATCAACGTCGTAATCGATTGTTGCAACTTGCAATAAACATAAAATTAATTTGATCCTAGTGTAGTGTTGCAATAAAGGTAAAATATTGTTATTCTTGAGAACCAAAATAAATAGTATATTTACTCGTAAATCGTAATTACAAATAATAATGCTAACATTTGCTTTTATATTGTGTGATTATGTTAATTTCCTTACTATGTTTGTAAGTTTATGTAACATTGTATTACTCATCAGTTTTTATAAAATTTTAAAAGATTTTAAAAACAGTAGCCAAAAGATTTGCATATTGTATTAAATTTTCTAATCACACCCCAATGTAAGTGTTGTTGTTGTGTGTTACACTATAAATTGTATATATATGCATAATATGCCTATTAATGTACATGTTCTTTCAAACAATTTTTAGGCTTATCTACTTATTTATTTTTTATAATTTAAGTAAGTATTTACTATCTTAATGTTCACTTTGCGCTGGCGCGGGCGCCAGTGTGCATCTGTGGAGCGATTGACAACAAGGCCCCACAGAACACCAGGGATCGCGGTGTAGGTACTATACCGTGATCATCACCTGAGTGGGGTCCTTTTCGGTGGAATGCGCATTGCACTACATTGTCGTTTGCTATCTTTACCCAAATAGATACCTACCTACAGTATATGATGTTCATCTGGCACTTAATTGTTAAGTTCCTTTTGTATGTTATTTTTGTTTTTTAAAATACTATACTTATTGTCTTTTTTGTGAAATGTTTATTGTAATGTGGTGTAATGTGTTTGTACTGAATAAATGTTTACTTACTTACTGTTATAAATTATTTTTTCAGTTACAAAATGTCGAATGATGAAGAATCTGTACTGCCCGATGAATCAGGAGAGACTACCAAAGATTTCAAAGAAGGTAATAATGTATAAATGGGGAACAGTGTCAGCTCTTTTCTCTCAGTTAAAAAAAAATGAAAATAAGAGTTAATTAATGTTGTATACAAATATTAATTTAACATATTCAGTGCCACAGACTCACCAGAAAAAAACGATTCTGCAATGCCTTGAACTCACCAGGTGAGTTCTCAGACATAGATACTCAAACTGTAAATATGTACATTGTACATGTTAGAAAACAATGTCAACATAATAGCATGAACTACTTACTTGTGATATGGAACTAATATACAACAAACTAGTTTCATTAGAATCTTAGATATATATTTAAAAAGAAAGCCATGTTAGTTATACTAATTATAACTGAAGAACGGCTGAATAGATTTTTATGATTTTTGTGTTTTCTGATTTGTCTTCGTCGGGAATAGGGTAATAAAAATGAAAAAAATTAGAATCCAAGGAAACGAACATGATATTATTATTTTGTTAGTTTTTTTCATATATTTTATTAGTTGTCACTCATGTCATATTTCCTATTCTTGGATTTCTTTTCAAACGCCATCTCTGATACAATAAAAACTAACATAAAGAGTTTAGAGAGTAACCAAATTTTAAAAGATTGACAGCCACTGCTAAGTTACGAAACAAACTTACCTTTTATTTTATCTAAAGAGTTTTTGCCATTTTTAGAAGCTGAATAGTGAATAGTCCTGCAACAACACCTACATTACAAGCCTCTTATTCTGCCTTCAAGCTAAAGGATGTCTCGAAGGTCTGTGTCTAGTGCTACTCTTCTCCAGTGGCGTCCAGGTGTTAATGCTAGATCATCTCCCCATCTGGTTTGTTGGCGACCTCTACTCTGTTTACCATCTCTCGGGTACCAGTGAGTGATGGCTGTGCTCCATTTATTTTGTTTGTCTCTTAGCATGTGTCCAGCCCATCTCCACTTTCTTTGGTCTATTTGAGTAAGTATGTCTATTACTTTGGTTTTTTCTCTTATTGTGGTGTTTCTGATCCTGTCTTGTCTCTTTATACCTAGCATGCTTCTCTCCATGGATCTCTGGCATCGTTCACAGCCATATGTTATAACGGGTAGGACACAGGTGTTAAATGCTTTCTTTTTTACAGTTAAACTCAAGTCAGATTTAAATATTTCTTTGAGCGACCAGTACTTTTTCCAACCATTGGCAATTCTACGGTTAACTTCTTTTGTGGTCTGGTTTTCATGGGAGATTAGTTGTCCAAGGTAGATGTAATCTTTTACGTATTCGAGAGGTTGATCGTCAACTTTTATGGTGATTTGCTTGGAGTTTATAAGTACTTTGGTTTTGTCCTTATTCATGCTGAGGCCTACTTTTTTGCTTTCTGCATCAAGAGCTTTTATCATTGTTTCAAGATTGTTTGGGTTTTCTTCGTCAGCAAATCTTAAACGGTTTAGCTTTTCTCCGTTCACGTTAAGGCCATACTTCTCCCAGTCTAGTTCTCGAAAGATGGTTGCCAGTACAGCTGAAAATAGTTTTGGAGAGAGGGGGTCGCCCTGTTTTGCGCCTCTTTCGATCTGAAATGGCTTCACTATTTAGGTAATGTGTTTTTTTATGTCAATATAAGTTACGGGTATGCCTTGCTGTTCTAGGCTTTTCCAGATAGCTTCATGACTTATGCTGTCGAAGGCATTTGAGTAATCAATGAATGCCATATACAGTTCCTTCTTGTATTCATTGTACTTCTCTATTATCTGCTTTACTGTGTGTATGTGGTCTAATGTAGAAAAGTTTTTCCTGAATCCTGCTTGCTCTTTTGGTTGGCTTTCATCCAGCTGTTTGTTGATTCTCTCTAAGATAACTTTGGAGAAGACCTTGTAGATATTTGACAAGAGACTTATTGGTCTGTAGTTAGCTAAGTCTTCTTTAGCACCTTTCTTGTGTATTAAGATGATATGCGATGTTTTCCATTGCTTCGGTATTGTGCAGGTCTTTAGTATGTCGTTAAATATTGTGGTAACAGGTAACAGGTACGAGTTCACAGATGGTGCCTTTTAGGATTTCGTTTGGTACTTTGTTTGGGCCTGGGGCTCTCTCCATTTTTAGACTGCGGATGGCTTTTTCCACTTCGCATGGCAGAATTTCCGGCACTTGACTAGCTTCGTAGCTAGGTAAGCTTTCTCTATTTGCTGTATTTTGCTTTTGTCGGTTTGCATATAGATTACTATAAAAAGTTGTAGCTATTTTGCTGATGTCTTTTCTATTTGTGCTGGTAATTTTTCGTTTTTTAAGTTTATTAAGTTTGGGTATCCACTCTTTAGTGTGTCCTTTGAGTTCCTTAAGTGCCTTGCTCACCCCTCTTGTTCTGATTATGTTTTTCCAATGTCTGGAGTCTCTTTATTTTTCTCTCTTTCCTAATGTTTGTCCTAATTTTTTAACTTAGCTCCGATATCTTTTTAATGTTTTCCTTTTTAGTGTTGTTTGTGATAATTTTTTTCCTTTCTTCAATTAGTTGCAATGTTGTATCGGATAGGTTATATTTAATGCGGTTTGTGCTTGCTTTTGGGTTCCCTTTTGTCGAGTCTTCTGTTCTAATTGACTTACTGAAGCCCGCCAACGAAGATGCTATGTTTCCTATAGTTGTTTTGTCAAGATCTGTTTTTGGTGGTCTTAGTTGGTTCCTTGACCGTTTTGGTGCTTCTATTCGTAGGGAACTTCTTACCATGCGGTGGTTGGTGTTAAAGTTGAGTTTTGTTATTATAGATGTGTCTGTGAAGGCTTTGGGATAGCTTGTTGTGATGTGGTCAATCTCATTTTTGTAGCTGCCATTTGGTGAAATCCATGTCCATTTCCTTTTAGTATTTTTCTTATACATGCTGTTGAGGTGTGTCAAATTGTGTTCTAGAAGGAGTTCTACTAGTAGTTCCCCATTTGGACTTCTTTTGCCATATCCATGCTCTCCGATGACATATTCTTCTTGGTTTTGTTTAGTGCCAATTTGCGCATTGAAGTCATCCATCAGTATTATGTGATTTTGCGAGTAGGTTCTTAGGGATTTATTAACCTCGTCGTAGAAGAGCTTTGTTTCTGTTTTGGATGCTTTTTCCGTCGGGGCATAAATTTGGATGATTGAACATGACTTCCGATAGCCGGGTAAGCTAATATTTAGTACTGCCATGCGGTCCGAGATCCCAATAAATTCTTGGATTTTATTCTTGAGTGATTTTTTTACAAGGAACCCTACTCCTTTTTGTCCTGATTTTTCACCTTTATAGAACAGTATGTATTCAGGGTGTTCTTCATGTTTTTCATCAGCTCTTCGGGTTTCGCAAAGCCCTAATATGTCCCATTTTATATTTTCTAGGGCCATCTCGAGTTCCTGTAGGCTCTCATCCGTCCTGAGAGTAAGAGTGTTAAGAGTAGCTATTTTAAGTGTTCTTGTTTTTCTTTTAATTGCTGGAGGGTAGTCGTCTTCCCCCACGGTGACTAGCCGGTTTGGGGTGCCTAGTGTCTTCCGGTTCTTTAGTTTTTTGGAGTATTGAGATACTCCGATATTGAGTTTGTTCTGGAGCGGCTTGTAAACTGGAGTTTATTTGTTTTGTTTATTTTATTTGCAACAACACCTAATACTTTTTAATTTGGCGTTTAACACCTTAGTTACACTGTAACGGCTACAAAAATAACAAAAAAATGAATTTATCCTTACATAGTGCCAGTGAACTCACGTGGTGAGTCGATTCAATAAATATTGCAGTGCGGGCGACTCACCTGGTGAGTCTGCCATACAATGTAGGTGGCATCCGAGAAGACATGAAAATTGTAGTGGGAACGAACATGTTATAATAATAATATTATAAAAATAATATGTATGGACGCTTCACACCACGTCAGTCTGGACTCTGGCCCCGTGCTAAGTACCTGAGGGACTTGTGTTACAGGTACCAGACAACGGAAATATATTTAATACTTGTATACTATGCATATATTTAAGATTTTTATTATGTCATACAAATATTTAATACACATCCATGACCCAGGAACATTGAAAAACTTTTTGTTCTGTCGGCGGGATTCGAACCCGCGACCCCCGGCTTGAGTTGCCACACACTCTAACCATTGAGCCACGGAGGTCTTCAAGTTAAACCACAGATGAAAAATATTAATTATGATTTATAATTTATTGGTAAAGTCCAGTATTCACCACATCAACTTTTTATTTCAGACCAACTTCAAATTGTGGAATTGGCTCCATATACAACAGACGCACAGGTATATTTTCTATAACATCTTTTATTAATTATGCTGTTCTTTTTATATAACTAGAATAAGTGTGTTTTGGTTGCTTGCCAACTCAACTTGAAAGAAAAAATTATTTAGTTTTTTCCAAAAAGGCCACTATGTATTATGTATATAATATTATATGTACTTATGGAAAATAAATGTATATTTTAGCAGTCCACAAGCGTTGTGGTAGCTGATGGTTCGGAGAACAGCAATGAAGGTCTCAAATACATGCAGTTGGAGAACTCCAAGAACATGCTTGTCGATTATTTAAACTTATCATTTGTGAGGTGAGATTTTTATTTAACATTTGTGATAATAATGATTTATATTACTTACATCACAACCCTACTGTGGTTTGTTGCTATCTATTTACATATATAAAAGAAAGCCGTGTTAGTTACACTACTTATAACTCAAGAACGGGTGAACCGATTTGGCTTAGTATGGAGATACTTTAAGTCTCGGGAAAGGACAAGGGGTACTTTTGGTCCCGGAAAATGTACGGTTACCACACAAAAAACTTTTATCATTTTCGCCTAAACTCTTCAATCTATTTTGATGAAATTTGGTATGGAGATACTATTAGTCTCGGGAAAGGACAAGGGATACTTTTTGTCCCGGAAAATGTATTGTTCCCGCACAATAAACTTTTATGATTTTTCGCCTAAAATATTCAGTCTATTTTTATGAAATTTGGTATGGAGATACTTTGAATCTCGGGAAAGGAATAGGGATACTTTTTGTCCCGGAAAATGTACGGTTCTTGCACAATAAACTTTTATGATTTTCGCTTACTATTTAATCTATTTTGATGAAATTTGGCATGGAGATACTAATTTTAATCTATTGTTTTCTTAATTATACCAATTCTAATTAAATAATCATCATTAATACAGGACAACGTCTGTTGGGTCAGCTAGTTTTAGTATAAAAATGTCATGCTTTTCTTTTATATGTAGCATTTCCTACGAATAACAAAATTACAGGAAACGTAACTCCCATACTTCAACCGTTTTAAATTTGGCTCCTTTTCGAACACTAAAATATGACAATTCAGATTCTCGCCAAGGTCGTTTCCCAGGTAACGTATCATAATATTGCGCGCTGGACGACAGCCTGCGCGGTTATTGTCAATGTCACAGTTATGAAACAAAGCGGATGGCATTATGCAGTATACACCAAACATATCTACTATCTATACACAACACCATATATATATATGGTGTTGTGTATAAAAGTGCAATAAATAAGTGAAGAACTATACATCTCCATAACTAGCTATATAACAAATTAAATTTCAAAAATTATCGTTCATCACGTTTTCCAAAGAAATTTCCGGCTTTCAATCAGTGCAGTGACAGTGACACCGAAAAGTGACATTTAAACAAACTGAAAAGCACAGACTAACAAACTAAAACCTGCACAGATTCGGCACACATCTTTGTCACTTTTGTCTTCGATTGGCGCCTCACTAAGGATTAATATTTATATTTGAAGAAGAAGAAGTACTCCAAAACAAAAAGACGAAGACGTTAAAATCCGGACATAAAAAGAATGGAAAACATAGAAAATCTTATAAAACAAATGAACGAGAATTTGATCACAAAAATTATCGAACTGAAAAACGAAGTAAAGAATGATTTTGCCGTACAAACAAAAAATATAACATCAAATATGGTGAAAACAATAGAAGAGAAGCTGAAACCACTGACGGACGATAACTTGAAACTAAATGAAAAAGTAACTACACTTGAAGGCAAAGTCCGTTCCCTCGAAAGGGAAATAAGAAAAAACAACATTATATTACATGGCGTACAAGAAATCGAAGAGGATAGTGTCAAGCTTATGCAATCTGTGCTTCTAACCCTAAACGAGATGGGGAAAAAAACTGGTACTGAGGATTTCGATAAATGGGAAGTAAGCGAAACACGTAGACTAGGGAAGAAGGGAAGCAACAAGACAAGACCTATTCTTGTGAAACTAACGCTTGGGTGGAGAAGGAATGAAATATTAAAGAACAACAAGCATTTCCCTTCAGGTATTTATGCTACCGAAGACCTTCCAAAAGACATCTTATTAATCAGAAAAGATCTTAAAATTAAACAACAAGAGGAGATAAAGAAAGGAAACCACGCATTTATACGCTATGACAAGCTTGTCATAAAAGAGAATGCGTCAGAAAATAAATCAAAAGAATATAGCACTAAATATGGAGAAGAAAAAAGCCAAAAGGGGAAAGAAAACACTGACACGAAAAGAAAAAGGTCACCGACAAACTCGCCAAAAGACTCTGAAATAAGACACAAAGATACAGATGCAAGCGCACCAAGCAAAATAAACAAAAACTACCATATTTTTCGTCACAAAAGTACCGCAGACCAATAATAGTAAATTACAACAACTCAAAACTGTCACCGGAGCCATTACTATAAATGCAAATTGCACAAATGGAAATAAACTAAAACACAATAAGCTAACACTATCAAAAACCACTAAAATAACAAAAAATTTACATAAGAAGCAGATTGATTGCTGGGAAACAATCAATTACTCCCCAACCCGGCTGGTCACCGTGGAGGAGTTAGACCAAAACCCTCCTAACAATAGTATAACAACAACCAAAAATAAAATGAGGTCAAGAATAATAATAGGCACGTATAATGTCAGGTCCCTGGCTACAACCTACCGTTACTTGGAACTCGTACACGGGCTGGATTCGATAAATATTGACATACTGGGACTCTCTGAAACGAGACTACAAGGATGCCAAATCGAGGAATATGCCAACTACATTCTTTGCTACATTGGAGAAACAAAGGGCCTACATGGCGTAGGTTTTTTTTTAATTAAAAAGATCTGGAAGGACAATATCATTAATTTCAAAGGTATATCAGAGAGAGTTGCACTATTGCAAATAAAATTTGAGAAATACCAAGTTTCCATTATACAGGCATATGCACCAACGGAGAGTTACAGCGACATTGAATTAGAAAAGTTCTACGATGATCTTAAACATGCCCACGCTCTAGCCGACAGTAAAATTATTTTATTAGGAGACTTGAACGCAAAAATAGGACAACCAAAACCTGAAGAAAATTTGATTATGGGAAAATTTGGCCTAGGCATCAGAAACAAAAGGGGAGAACGTCTCATAAACCATGCGCAAGAATTTAAGCTCTCCATAATTAACACATATTATAAACTGAAACCTCAAAGAAGATGGACATGGAAATCACCCGACGACAGAACAAAGAATGAAATAGATTATATAATGTCAAATATCCCAAAATCTATACATAAATACGAAGTTCTTAACAATGTAAAATTTCGGACAGACCACAGATTAATACGAATAACTCTTTCCCTGAAACAAACAAAGAAAAGCAGAAACAATTTCAAACCTCAACCTAAAATCCCTAGAACAGAGGAAGAAATAAAACAATACAAAGACAACTTAAAACTAAACATAGAAAACAAACTAAATAACAACGCAAACGTGCAAGCATACTACGACACACTGGAAGAAGTCATAAAAAACAGTCTTGTCACTAAGACCGATAGACAGGAAAATACGAGACACAATGTATTTAGTAACGAAACACTTAATCTAATTAAAAAAAGAAACGAACTGAAAATAAAAGAACATAAAGATAAAAATACTAAACAAGAGCTAAGTAAATTATATAAAGAGACGAGTAAAGCAATAAAAAGAGATTACAAACAACATAGGCAAAGGATACTTACTGAAAATCTAAACAAATTCAGGAGCATAAAAAGAGGTCTAAAAGAGCTAAATCTACACAAAACATGGATACAAAATCTAGACAGACAAAACAAAGAAACCACAAGCAGACAAGAAATTTTACAAGAGGCAACAAACTTCTTCCAACAACTGTACAAAAAAAGAGAAGAAAACTTAGAACTTCGAAGTGACGACGAACATAGAAGTGACATCATAGAAACAGAACAACAAGTAGATGCAAATGAAGTATTAGAACTGTTGAAAAATCTTAAAACAAACAAAAGTCCAGGCCCCGACGGCATTACCAACGAAGTCTTAAAACTTGGAGCTCCAGTGCTTCTTACCCATCTTACCGATCTGTTCAACTTAATATTGGAAACCGAGGTAGTACCTACCCTATCAGATATCATCCTCTTACACAAAAAAGGTAATCCAAAGGACATCAACAACTATAGACCAATAAGCCTTCTAGCAAGTCTATACAAAGTGTTTTCATCTTTGATCTTAAATCGTATTTCAAAAACTATTGACAACGCACAACCTATAGAACAAGCTGGCTTCCGTTCTGGCTTCAGTACCTTAGACCATATTCAAGCATTAGAACAAGTAATTGAAAAATACGAGGAATTTAACAAACCGCTGTATCTCGGGTTTGTAGATTACAGCAAAGCCTTTGATAGCATCAGCCACGCCTCAATATGGACCGCATTAAACAAGCTGAACATCAGCTCGAAATATATAAACATCATAAAACTTATATACAAAAACAGCACTAGCAGAGTAAGACTGGAAACGAAAGGTGAACTAATTAGTATAGAGAGGGGCGTGAGACAAGGCGACCCCCTATCACCGAAACTATTCATTGCTGTACTAGAAAATATATTTAGAAACATCAACTGGAGAGCCAAAGGCATAAAGATAAACAAGAAATACTTAACCCATCTCAGATTTGCAGATGACATAGTCTTGCTATCAGAATCAGCATCAGACCTGGAAAATATGCTTGAATCATTAAACCAAGAAAGTAAAAAGATAGGACTAGAAATGAATGCCTCAAAAACGAAAGTCATAACTAACAGTATTAAACGACCTGTAAAAACAGAGAATAAAATAATAGAATATGTTGACAATTATATATACCTAGGAAAACAGATATCTTTTTATAAGACTCACAACATAGACGAAGTAGAAAGAAGACAAAATATAGCCTGGAAAAAATTCTGGTCCCTCAAAGAAATACTAAAAGGAGACTACTCAATAAACTTGAAAAAAATTGTACTGGATACCTGCGTGCTACCCAGCCTGCTTTACGGTTGCCAAACATGGGTTTTGTCATCAATAACAAAGCAAAAAATAATAAAAACCCAAAGAGCTATGGAAAGGAGTATCCTAAATATAAGGAAAATACAAAAAGTGAGAAGCGAAACAATTAGACAAAAAACAAAACTAACAGATGCCCTAAAACAAGCTCTAAAACTAAAATGGCAGTGGGCTGGACATGTTTCTAGGTATACCGATAACAGATGGACAATAGAAACCACTGAGTGGGAGAAGCCTACTGGAAAAAGAAGAGTTGGCAGGCCAAAAGGAAGATGGGCCGATGACCTAGTAAAGACAGCAGGCAAAAACTGGCTTAAGACAGCTAAAGACAGGGAGAAATGGAAGAACATGGAGGAGGCCTTCACCCGACAAGGGGCCTATACTACACAAGAAGGCTCGGCAGGGCACAGTGGAGGTTCCGGAGGCACAGGTACTGACGGGCTAGGGCGTCAGGGTGACAGATTACCAAACCTGCCACTTTACTCCCAGGGTCCGTCTGGGGCTCTGGGCTTGTGTTACCTCGAGCATCCACTGTGCCACGCCAAGCCACGTGAGGTTAATAAGTAACAAACATGTAATTTTAGAACGTCAGTGTAATTTATAGGAAATAAAGGCTTTTTTATTTTTTTTTTTATTTTTTTTTATTTATTTTATTTATATCTACTATCACGAAGAAAGGAGTACATAATTATTATTTTTAAATCATACATTTTCCTCTGATCCCTAAGTCATCGATAATAATAATATATAATAATTTTGAACAAACCTTGTACGACTCGGACGAATTTAAAACTATCCAGAGCACCTAGACAAGACGTTTTCAGATTACAAAAATCTATGTGCTAAATTATTACAGAATTGAAATAAAAAACTTACGGTGCAAATGCAGATTTTCGTAATCCCTTTAATTTTCGGTCATTAGTCTTACAAAATATATAATGACTATATATATAAAGTGTATGCTACATTAACAAGTAATCTGGCTCGGCATCCAATTCGGTTCGTTTCTTACTAAACGAAGTACGAACGGCATTATAAAAATAAGATACTCCATACTGATGTCAGTCAGACCCTCGTTTATGAATTATGATTAAATTGTTACATCTTGCATAACAGTGTCCATGGCGACTTTGTAAAAATTTTGTAATTATATTATTTTTTGATTATTGCATTTTCACAATAACATATAAACTTAATAAGACAAACACAAAGAGACCAGCTTAATTTTACGCAAATACCCTGGCATCCAACTTAAATAAACCATCTTTTTGGGCATGTTTTTGGGTCGGAAAAAATACAAGAACTTTACCTAAGCATAATTTAAAATAATCACTTACTGATGAAACTTGAAAGGTTATTCCTGTATTAAGAGTCGTATCTGTATGACTTCTACATCATTTCACAGGGCATTTAGGAATTTTAACAACGAAAATATTGTAAAAAGCTAGTACGCAAAAAGTAAGTAAACAAACCATAGATATAGAATATACTGACGTATAGATCACCTGACAACCCGAAAATGCGTGACGATTTTTGATCTGTCAATGTGTGCGTGTGCTAGTGATGTATATTTTACTATCGATAGTATAGTATTTTGCTATCGATAGTATAGTCCGTTCGAGTTATTTTACCTGAGTTTCTATATGAAACAAATAATATGCAACTTTGACAGATTTTGTATTTCAAATTAGGTATCATAAATTTTAATTATTGGCAAAAATGGTGACAATTTAATAGTGATACACATTTTCGTTTGGAATGATTTTTCAATCGTCGGATATGTTATGACATGAGGTTCTTATAGGGGTAAATAATATACTTACACATATGACATAACACATTATAAAGTTACTTATTTATTACTCAGGTAAAATCTATCTGGTAAATCAGCCCTTACATTGAAAGTATACGTTGAAAGTAAACAACACACATAGTACTATATTATATTTTATTCTTAAAACACTACACGTACACTATTAAAACCTATCGCTATAGGTGATGTGTGAAAAGTTATTGATAAATAGCTTAGAACCTATTCTTGTTTTTATTATGCAAAATTTCATAAAAAAATGTCAAGCTGTTTTGATGAACTTTTCCAACAATGAGACTCAAGAATTTTAAGCAAAAGACAAAAATAATTGCTTCAGTAACAAGTGCAACAGTATGTCAAACTTATTGGTACGAATAATGTTGGGATAGCTCCTTTAGCCAAAATTGTATTTATTCTACTTTTTCTTTTAAAATTTTCAATGAAATGTTTGCTACATATTGTTGAATTTTTCGTGGGACTCCAACCAACACGCCCAATCAATTTTAGCCATTTTCCTCTAATTAGGGGATCTTGAGGGAATCTGTAAAACAAATGATTATGAACAAGCAAACAGCTTTGCATGGGTGCAATTTATTTTATATTAATGAAAGCTGCATTCAATGAGTATTAGATTCAAGTGACTGATCTGTGAAACCTTGATTTTATACTAGGTATGTCAAAAGATTTATAATATTTAAAAATAATCGTTAAAATAAGATAATATGTCCTTTTAAGGTGATAAATATAAAGGTAAATGATTTTTATTTTAGTTTATGTTATTGTGAAATATCGATAAGCATATCGATAAATTTGATTCAAACACTAGCGTATATGTAAAAAATTTTAATGAAAATTTTTTCTTCAAAATTTGTGTAATATAAGAACAATAATACCTTAAGTTACGCAAAATATTAAAGTAAAAGGGCGGATTCACAATATTTTATTTGAAATAGAGAACTAAAGACAGAATATAGCGAAAATAAACACATCGTAGCAATTAGGACATGAAGATTAATTACCTGTGAAATGTATATTTTTCAGGATTTTTCTTATGATTTACACTGCAATCACTCACAGAACAAGTTACCATTTTTATATGTAATAGTATTTGATGAAAATAATAAAGGATTTAAACAATAAATTGCAAATACCGAAAGGGCATAAAAACGTGTGACGACTTGTTGACGACCTGTCAAATGAAAGTGGTTAAAGTTTTCATGAGACTGCCTCTCTCTTTTCATCTTGTTATAATTCCATAACGGATTTTCTTCTCTCTCGCACTCTTTGTTGGTCTTTAGCATCATACGTTTATGAAACAAACTGTAAAATGAGTTTGACAATAATTATCA
Source organism: Polyommatus icarus (assembly GCA_937595015.1). NCBI lineage: Eukaryota > Metazoa > Arthropoda > Insecta > Lepidoptera > Lycaenidae > Polyommatus > Polyommatus icarus. Next base: position 6,454,742 of record OW569324.1, on the reverse strand, counting down.
TGTCAACCTGGTTGAACGTCACTCGAGTATATGTACACGAAAAATGTGTACCGAACACATGCATAAATGTGCATGTATTCAGGTCACATTTTGTAGCCTTTTGGTGCACTTTTTTTGACGGAGTTACTCTTCCTGTAGTTTAAAGTTCACTGAACATTACAATGTTTGCAAGCAAATAAATTGTTGGAGTGATAACATATTTTATATTGCCTCTGATTGTTGCAGATGTGAAAACGGACAGGAGGAGTATAGACTCGTGTCTAACGGTGACTCTTCCACAACTGTAACATGTGTGCTGGCAAATGACGATGGAGACATAGAGGGAGAAGGTAAGACAGAAGAATTCTTTTATTTGTATATTGTTGATAGTCTTTTATTATTATTTACTCTAACAAGAGCAACTGAATTTATTTAATCCTTTCGATCGGGGATTCTTGGAAATGCTATTGTATTCTATTGTTTTCGCGGTCCCTTATGAGACTTGAAGGATTATAATAAAAAGAAAGTAGCTACCTAAAGCCGGGTCCAGACGAGTGTAACGTGTAATGTAATTTACCGTGTAAACACGAATTCTACGTGTGGACGGCACTACGAGCATTACATGTAACGCTCGGGGCTTATCCATCGGCTGTCGGTTTTCACGCGAGCACAAAGGCTCGTTTGGACAATTCGCTTTGCGTTCGTGTGCCGTCCACACTGTTGACGCTAAATTACACGTAATCTTACATTACACGTCATACTCGTCTGGACCCGGCTTAATACAAACTTATTGTGATAAACTACCTGAATCTAACGAACACACCGTGATTTAAGATCACTTGAAATAGCTCTTGCTATTCCAAGTGATCTTACGCCCGCGGCCTGCGTAAAGTATGACATTATCATTTTACAGATCAAGAGAATGGTGAGGCTTATGTGATGGTAGAGGGAGAGGAGGGTCCACTAGTGTTCCTACAGTCCACACTGCAGCAGGCCAATACACAACCTAAACCCGAGAGGAAGCCACAGGTAAGAATATAATATTATGTAATATCAGTTTTATTACTTGACCAGATGACGCCCGCAACGGAGTTGCGGCAAAACTCGTTTATCGCGGCGGAACCGTACGTTTTTCCGGGATAAAAAGTATCCTATGTCCTTCCCCAGAACTCAAAGTATCTCCATGCCAAATTTCAGCAAAATCGGTTCAGCGGTTTGGGCGTGAAGAGGTAACAGACAGACAGACAGACAGACACACTTTCGCATTTATAATATTAGTATGGAAGTATGGATTATGAAGTCAAAAGAAGTAAGTAAATAATATCAGTTTTTTTTACCTGACTATGAAGTCAAAAGAAAAAGTGGTAGCAGCAGTCTGTATGTTTATATCCACCATTTGCCAACCTGATCTATTTTTAATGATTAATGACTGAGGTGTAAGTATATTTAATTTTGTAATAATGATACTATACTCCACTCGGGCTAACTTGTCGCTAACGGTCATTGACTCCCTGTCAAAAACTTGTCATTTTCCATAAAAACCGCCATTGACAATGAAGTGTCAGATGTTGTCAATCGTGGTTTTATATGGAAAACTAGCGACCCGCCCCGGCGTCGCACGGGTATAAAATATATAGCCGCTGGAAAAATTATGCATATAGCCTTCCTCAATAAATGGGCTATCTAACACTGAAATAATTTTTCAAATCGGACCAGTAGTTCCTAGGATAAGCGCATTCAAGTTAGCCCTTTCAAATAATTTTCCCCGTTTTTTTCACATTTTCCTCTATTTCTTCGCTCCTATTAGTCTTAGCGTTATAAAATATAGCCTATAACCTTCCTTGATAAATGGGCTATCTAACAGTGAAAGAACCATCAAAATCCGTTGCGTAGTTTTAAAGATTAAAGGGAACAAAGGGACATGAGGGGAAAAAAGCGACTTTGTTTTATAATAAGTATAGATGACAAGTTTTTGACAGGGAGTCAATGACCGCTAGCGACAAGTTAGCCCGAGTGGAGTATAGTTCCCATGTCTTTATTCTATTTCCTTTCCCTATCTTTTACATTTTGAAGACCTTCATCCAAATCCCTAGTATACAGCAATATATGGCAACTAAATTGCTGAGTTCATATTTTTTTTTAATTTTCCAGAACAAAGCCTTGACGCCAGCAGAAATTTTGGAGAAGGCAAAAGCATTACAGAAAGTAAAGTAAGTTTTCGTATTCTTTAATTGGGCACTATAACTTAGAATTTAGATGATATATATAATTTGAAGAGTCCACTGCAATAATGCCATGCGGTAACTTGAAATAATATATATTTTAAAATGTATATTTTACAAAATTAGCAATGTCGCTTGTAGTTCCGTGATAAATATGTTTTAATATATATTTCGTCTACTCGGCTAAAACACTCAACGTCACAGGCGTTCACTTCAAAATAATCTTTAATTCCAAGTTTCGTTATACCGTTCTAAATTTAAAAACTCAATTATCTCAAAACTAAAATTTTAGGACATTCATCATTATTGCAATGTGCAATGGATTCTTTATTTGTAAAGTTATTATACCTATTAATTGATGTAAATCAGAGTAGTTAACCTTAACTTATACTTGTCGTCAAATAATCTGTTAAAGGAGATGCCTAAAGTCCATTTTATTCTTTTTGCCTAAAATGGAATGAAAGGGACTAGATTACTAGAATTAATATGATCAACCGCAAATTTGCCTGAAAATGGCATAATATTATAACGCCCTTTAACTTGCCTTTAACCTGACTAAAAGCATGAAGTAGGGATAAGGTAAATAGGATTACATGACGTTAAAATGGCTACTGTGCCGCGTACATTATATAGTTTTTATGGTTCCGTACTCAAAGGGTAAAAACGGGACCCTGTTACTGAGACTTCGATGTCTGTCCGTCTGTCTCTAGGCTGTAACTCAAGAATGGCAATATTTAGAGAGCTGAAATTGTCACAGATTTTGTATTTCTGTTGCCGCTATAACAACAAATACCAAAAGCAAAATAAATTAAATAAATGAATGTGATTTTTCAAAATGATGACAACAGGTAAGCACTTGAAATGTACCTACTATCAGAGAAGTTGATTACTATGCAGATCGGGGACCTAAGTATTTTGGTTGCGTTACGTCAAACCCAGCCGACAGATCACAATTAACATTGAATTTACATATTCGACCAAATAACGTTGGTCTATCAACTGCATAGGAATCAATTTCCTCGATGGTTTATAAAATACTCAGCTGCATTTAAACTTGAATAATTAATGATAAAATTTAAATTAAATAAATAATTAACCTATCAAGCCCCGTAAGGCCCATATGGGCCGCGATAACAAAAGATTTCCAGGAACTGGTGATCGACGGATTAAGGGGCTCCCATACAAAAAACACATTTTTTTACTATTTTTGCTCTATAATCGTAAGGAACCCTTCGTGCGCGAGTCCAACACGCACTTGGGTTATTTTTCAAAGTACCTACTTACTTGTCGCCAGAGCCCACCTACTGAACCCGACGGTGAAGCGCGGTCCGGGGCGGCGGCGCAAGTCGGACCTGCCCCCGCCGCACGAGCTGCTCACGTCGCCGCAGTTCAAGCTGTACCTGTACTCGTGCAAGTTATGCTCCTTCCGGTGCAACGCCATCAAGGAGTTGACAGCTCATAAGGTATATTTTTGCATAAAAGGGCCCATTCACGGCAGTCCGCCGTGCAGGACTACAAATGAACATAGCTCACTGATTGGTCCACACGACCGGAAACACCTAGTGTGGACCAATCAGTGAGCTATGTTCATTTGCAGTCCTGCACGGCGGACTGCCGTGAATGAGCCCTTTAAGTCCGCTTATTGCGTTGTTTTTAACACGCTTTTATGCGTTTCCACTGAAGCGGAGCGGAGCTTAGCGGTGCCCGAATTGACCAATCACCATGCTCGAAATCTTCGCTCTCTCTTTCTCTTTTTTTGCTGGAATAGCACGATTGGCCAATTCGGGCACCGCTAAGCTCCGCTCCGCTTCAGTGGAAACACAGCCTTAGTATGTAACGGAATCTTTGACCACAATTTGTACCTAATCCTTTATCTAAATACCTTTATCTCCAGTAGTCTAATTAATTCGAAACTTTGTATACGTATTAAGAGCCAATGACAATGCAATAATATTGTTATAATTTAAAAAAACGTGTTTATTAACTTTTATATTATTCTGCGTAGAGACTAGACTCTAGAGCATTGATTCCCAAAGTGGTCCAGGTGGACCCCATGGGGTCCACGGGAGCCCGACAGGGGTCTACGCTTGCGTGGAAAAAAAATGGGGGTCCACGAGTCGTTAACGGGGGTCTATAAAAATTAGATGACCCGATTTGACTTCTATGAATATAGGCAGACAATATTATATTAATAGCAGATTAAACATTACAGAGCGAGGGGATTTAGAAATAAGTGAAAGTGTGGTAATTTTTGCTTTAAATAGGTACAAAACAAGAAAATATTTGCGTTTACTTTTTACCACTCCACTAGAATACAAAGCTCCAACTGTTGGATGAATACGCTTTTCAGAACTTTGGGGGGGGGGGGGGATAGCTGTGGGGTCCACCGGATCCAGTAAAATGTTAAAAGTGGTCTATGACAAAAAAAAGTTTGGGAACCTCTGCTCTAGAGTTTAGGTGAGGGTTGACAGCGGACGACATGAAGCAATCGCAGGCAGTCAATAACATTGCACAAAACATGATATAGCACAATAAAATTGATTGGCCCACTTATACAAATTCATTCAAATGACGCGTCATCGCGACACGTCTGCGATTGCTTCATGTCGTCTACTGCCAACCATCACCTTTGACCAGACATGAGTTGGACAAAAGGCAACGTTATTATTATATTTTTGTAGACAACTCATTTGCAATTTATTTATAGGCATTAAAAACTTTTTATCAATCAACCAGCTCAGGGAAGGTTGACCTATGGCGGTATTTCACTAATAAGCTTAGTCCCATGAACGTAGAAAAAAAGGCGGACGGAGTCTTATTATACACAGAACTGTGTCTTCAGAGTCGGCCACGCACACATTCTGACGCCTGTCAAATGGTATGGACTAGCGTAATTAATGTGTACGTGCGGGCCGTGTACATACAGTCAGCTGGCCGACTCTGAAGGACACAGTTTTGTGTCTGGTGGGACGACTCCGTCCGCCTTTTTTTATAGGTCCATGCTTAGTCACAATACTCCCAATTTCAGCAACGTCTGTTAGTGCTAACAGCTTGTTAAAATGTCATGTCTTCTCTTTAATTCATATGAAAAACTAATGAGATAACGTGATATTAGTTCGTGCGTTAACTTTAACAGTCTTTAGGGCCTGTTTCACCACTTCCTGATAAAGTGCCGAATAGGCAGACAACTTATATGACAGATTCTCCATACTTGATCTGTCAAGTTAATTGATGGGTAGCCTATTCGTCACTTATCAGGAAGTGGTGAAACAGGCCCTTAGTGAAATTGGGGCTAAATATTATAGTTAAATAAGTGGGGCATTTTCCCAGGCGGCGGAGCACGGTGGGGGGCGAATTTCGCGGGGCGGCGGCGGCGGGCGCGGCCCCGTCACTGTAACGCTGCAGTGCGCGCGATGCCCCTTCCGCGGACACTCACACTCGCAGGTAACATCAAATTGATTCATAGCACCTCTACAAATTGCAATACACTGGACAGGCTATGTGGTACAAAATGACAGATATTTTTTGTGCCGATTTGAAGCGCCAACGGTGAGCGTACTGTGAACTAATTACATAAAAAATTACAACCGCCATTTGCAAAATAGTAGTTCCAAGTACACTCACTGCTGCTTTCACATAGGAATCAGCGCCAATATGGCGACTTTCAAACAAACATTTTATTGATAGCGATCGCCGCGCGGTCCAGTGTATTATGGCGCATTTTAAATGCGCCCTTAGGGCGCATTTTCATTAGTCGTTAACTCATACGGTATACAGCATGCGGGGAGTCTATGACAACTAATTGACAACTAATGGCGCATTGTCATTGGTCGTGGCATGCGTTTCAGAAATCTCCCGCATCCCGCATGCGGGCCCTATCGACCAATGAAAATGCGCCATTATAGAGGTGAGTGATTCACAGGCAGTTGACAGACCTACGTCAATTGTATTAAATTTATTGTATTCGAAATACAACGCTATTTTCTACTTGTCTCTTTTATTTGTGCATGATCGTATTGCTATCGCATTTCATCCATACCTTCGCATCGCGGGGAGCACGGTGGCTTAGTTTTCTACGGCAGTATTGACAATATACTTTATACATAATATATATTATATACTAACATTATTTTGTATACTTCTTGGTCAAGTTCAATGAATTTCTACTTAGTAATTAAACTAATTATTAATGAAACATGATAATGAGCGTTTAAAATTTTTATTAATAAAATTATTTTGATTTCAGCTCATGAGGCATGTAAAGGAAAAGCATTTAGAAAGTACATGTAAGTATTAATCTCGTTTATAACTTAAATGGTCGAACGTCGCTAACAGTAGCGAGTTGTATTGTGACATAATTTTGTCCGTCACGGTAAAATAGGAAAGCAAAATGTTTTTTTTTTTATTGAATAAGGGGGCAAACGAGCAAACGGGTCACCTGATGGTAAGCAACTATCGTCGCCCATGGACACTCGCAACATCAGAAGAGCTGCAGGTGCGTTGCCGGCTTTTTAAGAGGGAATACGCTCTTTTCTTGAAGGTTTGCAGGTCGTATAGGTCCGGAAAAACTGCTGGTGACAGTTCGTTCCAGAGTTTTACAGTGCGCGGCAGAAAGTTACGCGAAAAACGCACTCATCAAGGTGATGAAGATGGTATGTTTTTCGCGTGGGACGATGGCGAAAAGTTGCAGGTGGTATGATTCCGAACAATTCCTCAGAGCACTCCCCGTGATACAACCGATAGAGGATGCAGAGTGAAGCCACATCTCGGCGCAATTCCAAGGGGTCCAAGCTGTTTGAAACACTATGGCATGTATAAAATCGTATGCAGACGCTTTTAATTTAACTTCATTGCAAGTTGCAACTGCAAGTCGTGAACGACAAAGACCAATAAAAACTTTAAACGTCCACGGTAATTCGCAACTCGCGTATAATTCGCCTGTTTGTTTGAATTCGAGGTACTCCTTAGTTCTGTCTTCTCTGGTATCTGTCATGCCGTGCCACGGAAAAGTAATTACATTTAAAGTTAATTAACATTGTCTAATATCATCATAATGACGTTGTCCACAAAAGGAGCAGAACTACATTTTATAAAGTAATACATTCACCAAAAATAATTCCAGATTCTCAAGATCTCCTAGACTTGAACCCCGAGGTGGACACAGCTGACGTGCTGGTCTGCGGCGCGTGCGGGTACGAGTCACAGTCCAAGATCACATTTAAGAAGCATATAGAGGACATACACGGAGCCATTTCATGTTAGCCAAAAGACTGTATCGCTATAGTCCGCGCGAAACTAGTTGGCCGCGCCATAAGGTATGTGAGCGGTGGGACGGAGAGGCGGGGGCGCTTGATTTTGACAGTTCTGGCTAGTTGAGACAAAACGCACAAGATATTGCAATAGCAAGATAATTCCGCCTATAAAAAGACAATCTAAGGAAATAATATTTAAAGTGCATAGGTTTTTAGAAAACGGAAAGCCGATGTCAATAATTTAGAATATAATCAATTGTCTTTATTTATTCTTTTCAATAATTAAATAATATTATTGTTCACGGTATCGCGAGATTGGTCGTCACTGTCCATTCTCATGTGCGTTGCGAGCAGCAAACAACCCGTCCCCTCACCCCCGTCCCTACCTAAGGCGCGGCCAACTAGTTTCGCGCGGACTATAGCACTGACCTCCATTATACAAGTACGCTGGACATACGATACCCAGCTGTTCTTTGTGCCTATTTGGAATCAGCGCCCCCAATACGGTGGAAGCGAGAACTAAATCTGACATAACTTGCAAATGGCCCCTCAATCGCTATTGGTTGTAGAAATCAAAGAGAATATAATCACCACGGTGGTAAAAACTAGTCTTAGTTCCAAGTACCTCCACTACTGCTATCAGCGCCAATATGGCGACTTTTAAACGTCATTTTTACGTCAGATTTAGTTCTCTTCCCCCGCATTGGGGCGCTGATTCCGCTTCGAATAGGCACAAAAAGCAACTGTCATTTCAAAGGGTATATCATAGGACATAGGTCCAGCGTACTTGTATAATGGAGGTCAGTGACCGCTAGCCTATGAAAGTATTATAGGATGTTGGGTTTTAAAATAATGAAGTCGTAGTTAAAGTCGTGACCAAGTTCAAAACATGTTTGTGGCCCGTGTGAAAAACTCTAGAGGCAGTCTTTTTAATCAGTTTTTTCAATCATGAAGTAACTTTGCCAAACAATTATTATTAGTAAAATCAACTATAATATGAGATCAGTGGACGTTAAGTCTACTGATCCGTGAAATAAACCAATTTTGTGTATTTCTTTTGAATCATTTTTATCTCTCTAAACTTCTGTACATAAGTAGTAGACAATCGTATTAAGCGAACAAAAAATACTTAGGCGACGTACTTTAATTTTTAACTAATACAATAATATTGTTATCTGATCATTTAATCATTTTATGTTCTAACAAAGCTTGAGTGAAATATGCAGAATAATTAAACTGCCCTTTCACTGCATACTGCATAGAGATCGGTTCGTACGGAAGCTGAGCATTTAAGAGCATAAAAGAACTACGAATAACAAAACTACAGGAAATGTAACTCCCATACTTCAACCGTTTTAAATTTGGCTCCTTTTCGAACACTAAAATATGACAATTCAGATTCTCGCCAAGGTCGTTTCCCAGGTAACGTATCATAATATTGCGCGCTGGACGACAGCCTGCGCGGTTATTGTCAGTCACAGTTATAAAACAAAGCCGTGGACAATAATTGTCAAAAGCGGATGGCATTATGCAGTATACACCAAACATAATATTATCTACTATCACGAAGAAATGAGTACATATTTATTATTTTAAAATCAAACATTTTCCTCTGATCCTTAAGTCATCGATAATAATAATATATAATAATTTTAAACAAACCTTGTACGACTCGGACGAATTTAAAACTATCCAGAGCACCTTTTTTTTTATTAATTATTTTTAAGGAGGGGAAATACGTTATGTATCCCCCACCCCCTCGGCGGAAGGGGCAGGGGTATGTGGGACTCCCTACAAGAGGTCTACCCACTAAAACCCCCCCAGCCCTCCATCGTGCGCCTAGTAGACAAGACGTTTTCAGATTACAAAAATCTATGTGCTAAATTATTACAGAATTGAAATAAAAAACTTACGGTGCAAATGCAGATTTTCGTAATCTCTTTAATTTTCGGTCATTACTCATACAAAATATATCATGACTATTAAAGTGTATGCTACATTAACGAGTTATCTTGCTCGGCATCCAATTCGGTTCGTTTCTTACTAAACGAAGTACGAACGGCATTATAAAAACAAGATACTCCATACTGATGTCAGTCAGACCCTCGTTTATGAATTATGAGTAAATTGTTACATCTTGTATAACACTGTCCATGGCGACTTTGTATAAATTTTGTAATTATATTATTTTTTGATTATTGCATTTTTACAATAACATGTAAACTTAATAAGACAAACACAAAGAGACCAGCTTAATTTTACGCAAATACCCTGGCATCCAACTTAAATAAACCATCCTTTTGGGCGTGTTTTTGGGTCGGAAAAAATACAAGAACTTTACCTAAGCATAATTTAAAAAAAATCACTTATTGATGAAACTTGAAAGGTTATTCCTGTATTAAAAGTCGTATCTGTATGACTTCTACACCATTTCACAGGCCATTTAGGAATTTTAACAACGAAAATATTGTAAAAAGCTAGTACGCAAAAAGTAAGTAAACAAACTGTAAAAATGCTGTAAGTATAATGAGTTTGACAATAATTATCATGTCAACCTGGTTGAACGTCACTCGAGTATATATACCATAAAGTTAATATACCTAGCGGAATAGAGAAACAAAGGCCTGAGCAAGCGAGATGCCACTATCAGTAACACCGCGTGGTAAAAAGAGACGTGTGATACATGACAGCAGCACTCTTTTTTTTGACGTCCAGTCGGCACGTGCCGCACGTTGTCAATATAATCTCATAGAATTCATGTTCAATCATGCTTGTGTAAGTGTATACGTACACATATTTTTCACACAGATGAAAACCAATTTTGGTTACGTTTGACAGCTCGAGATTGTTGCTCTATTCCGATAGGTATATTAACTTTATGATATATACACGAAAAATGTGTACCGAACACATGCATAAATGTGCATGTATTCGGGTCACATTTTGTAGCCTTTTGGTGCACTTTTTTTGACGGAGTAACTCTTCCTGTAGTTTAAAGTTCACTGGTAATAAAAATAAAAATCATAGGAAAAGTACAAATCTTATATCTTTCAACGAGCAATTCTTGTATATATATATACATATTTGGAATCTCAGAATTGGCTCCAACGATATTTATGAAATTTAGTATAATATAGGGGGTTTCGGGGGCGATTATTGCCAGCATGTAAGTTATACTGTATAGTCCCTCCGGCCTAATTTTGATGCAGTATAGTACTATATAGTACTGAGGGAACAGTCGAGAAATCATAAAATATAGGTGTTCCAACAATTTTATAAATCTGTACAGAACATTTGACTTGATATTATGTATTAAGCACAACTAGGTTAATTTATATTAATTAATTGTAATTAGTCAATATTTTATTACGTAGTTTTGTTAAGAAATAAGAAAAATAAAGTGATAAATAAGTTAAAAGCTGTTTTTCAATTCCTGTTGGCTATTCAAAACGTTAAGTTTTAAAACATCGCGATCATATTTCTTACATTTTCGGCAATCATCGTTTTACAAGAAAATCCAAGTTAATTACTTCCAAAAATCATTAATCAAATCGGTAAAATATAAACTACAGTATATACCAATGATCATTAAATTTTATTAAAATTATTCATTTCATTACATTATTAAATGACTGTTACTGTAAGGTGTTTAGGGACATTTTCTCTCGAGCTGGCCTTTCCCTCCCTCATCATACTCCTGCGACGAGATCCACATCTGCTGGAACGATCCAATCGACGCCAGTATTGAACCACCTGCAAATATCAATGAAGAATAGTTAAAATTGAGATATTGAAAAATCTTGTTCACCAAGCAGATTATTAAGTAAAAATGAATGATTTGTACCCTTGATATAATATTAATATAAATCTGAATATATTAATACTATGTATTTCTGTCTGTTTGTTACCGAACCGATTTTAACACAATATTTTGGATGTATCATGTAAGACATCATCAACGTAACACAGAGTAGTTTTTATTACGTAAACTTATAAAGATCTCACGAGATCAACGCGAATTGCTGCGCATCAAAATTGCGGGAAACTTCAACCGTGTTATATGAGTTCTGCAAAAAATATAGCCTACCGATCCACGCTACGGATCTCCTGAAGCCAAGCACAACCGCCCACAACGCCGGCCGAGCGTCAGATGGAGGGCAAGTCAATAATTATTAAGAAGGTCTGTATAAAGCTTACCGATCCACGCCGCGAATCTCCTCTCCATTGGCGACGGCGCGGCCGTTGTCTTCAGGCGATGTGAGGAGGGCGCGCGCGCCGCTAACTCGCGGTTGAGGCGCTCCGGCCAGCCGCCCGCGCAGGCCCCGCCCCCGCACATCACAACCCCCGCCCACAACGCCGGCCGAGCGTCCGCGTCGCACGCGCCCGCCGCCGCGCACGCTGTAGATTATAATCACTATAGAATATACTATAGAGTACACGTTTCACTCGATGTTTGATGGCGTTTCTCTTCATCTCTATTGACCCTAACATGACATAAATATTTTCTCGTGTAGATCTGTCGTCAAAATCTATCGACACAATGTCAAAAAATGATTTTGACATTATGTCGTTATCGACAATATAACTACACACGAGAGTAAGATATCTCGAGATTTTCTCGTTTGCGTATCTTAGGCCGGCTGGACTCCTACTCCGAAATACTTTCGTTCAAACGTTCGGGTCTCAGCCGACCAAAGTTTGTCACGTGACTACGACAGATGATAGGAGCCCGATGTAACTTCGGAGTAAGGTAATTTCAAAATTGAATTCGCCGTCTCGGAGTAGTCCTTTTTCGTGCTGTCTGATTTTATACAAAGTGTATGATACCAAGTGTAACTTGTTTATATCAAAATATCATGATAACGTTAAGTTACTAGGAAGAAGACAATTCATTTTAAAAGAAATTGACGGCATTATACGACCACTAAACTTAGCTTCTTTTTTCCTGGAAAGCATTGGCACAGTATAGCAATATATCCCTACAGTAGTGAAACGAATGTACTTGCGCAGAGCAACGGAGGGGTACCCGCGGGGAAGCGGGCGGCGCGGATCCGCGTACACAAACTCCCGGAGTTTGTGTACCTGCCCGCGCAGGGGTGACGTTGGCGCGTTGTCTACGAATTTTGTGTTGTAATTATTGTAAAACGATAACTTATCTTATAAACATGGGATATTATAAGGTTTCAGACTTCAGTGTACGGATGTAAATCTGATTAAAAAACAAAAAGGGTTTAAATTTTTATAAATATCGGCTCACAGCTGTTAACACTAATATTGTGTTGATCTTGGCGGCATTTATTTGCATCTCTGTTTAATTGTAACTCACGTTGTAAAAAGTGTAACTTGAAGAGAAACAATACCCATAGAATACATTAAAAATTTGTCAAATACCCTGTTACAACTTACATACTAATTAGTACCTACCTAGCGAGGTACACAGGGCCACACATCAAGTGTAACATGTTGAACTTTGGACCGCCCTTACCGCGCACGTATTATGAGCGAGTTTTGAAGCGTTTCTGAGTTCTGTTACACCTGATGTGTGGCGGCCTGGCGGTTGGCCTACCGTACCTACCAATTATGTGATTTATAAATAATTATTGGATATTTTATAGAATGCGTCTTCATTATTTTAATCCTTCGATCGTGGAGTCTTGAAAATCTATTGTTATTATATTGTGTCTCGCTCACCGGTGAGCTTATGGGGCTTGATGGGTGAATTAAATTTTTAAATAGAGAACTAAATCATCTAAAAATAAAGTTTCACGTAAATATCTGGCAGTACGACTTATGTAAATATAACACGCTGATTATAATAATATCTATGGACGCTTCACACCACGTCAGTCTGGCCCCGTGCTAAGTACCTGAAGGACTTGTGCTACAGGTACCAGACAAAGGAAATATATTTAATACTTTGATGCTATACAATATACATGTATTTAAGATTTTTTTATTATATCATACACATATTTAATACACATCCATGACCCAGGAACATTGAAAAACTTTTTTGTTGCGTCGGCGGGATTCGAACCCGCGACCCCCGGCTTGAGTTGCCACACACTCTAACCATTGAGCCACGAAGGTCGTCAAATTTATACAGATTATATATTATATGATAACATTACAAGCACAATATTTTATTTTTATTTTATTTCCCGTTTCGTGGCAACCCTGGCATATCTGCTCGGTACCTACACCGGTGGCGGCATCGTGCGACATCAAAGGCGTTTCGTTACTGTAGGGATATAATATTGCTATACTGTGGCATTGGTTTTCAAACTACATATAAACTGTAGGCAGTAAAGTATTGTTTTCAAGCACGCGAAAATTCTTACTGTTACTCATTGCTACTTGTTTTATTTGCTAACTTTCATCAATGCTCATAAATGGCAATAAATTGGCATCATAGAGTTGTATAAATGTTACGCTCAAAGACCGAAATCGCTCAGTGAGCGAAAAAATAGCTCACAACGCGTTGTGGTCACAGTGAAACAGCCACGACGCGAAATTCGCGTCGTGGCTCTAATGAAAACGGCCACGACGCGTTGTGGCAATCACAAAAAGACCATAACGCGAAATTCTTGTCGTGACTGATATTCTATTAGTTTTTCTTGATTTGTTCTTGATTTATTAATCGTCCATAGATATGGAAGATTATAATTATTTGAAATATACTACAAAATATTTTTTCTTTTACTAAATCACTGCATAACGTATTTATCATTATTATTTATAAAATATCCATAGTGGAACTATGTACTAATACTATCCGTATTCCGTACTAATATTATTAAAATTTTATAGTACGCGTGGTAATTCAAATATTATAATCTTCCATACCACGATTAATCAATCAAGAACAAATCAAGAAAAACGAATATCAGCCACGACACGAATTTCGCGTTATGGTCTTTTTGTGATTGCCAGAACGCGTCGTGGCCGTTTTCATTAGAGCCACAACGCGAATTTCGCGTCGTGGCTGTTTCACTGTGACCACAACGCGTTGTGAGCTATTTTTTCGCTCATTGAGCGATTTCGGTCTTTGAGCGTAACATAAATACTCAATAAGAATATGAATTTTAGGTGCTTTCTGGAGCATGCATTTTGGAAACTACATTTTTTTGGGCCTTAATATTATTTAAAGTTTTGGTCCTTAACTTTTTTTTTATTATTATTATTAAATAAGGGGGCAAACGAGCATACGGGTCACCTGATGGTAAGTAACTACCGTCGCCCATGGACACTCGCAACATCAAAAGCACCTGCAGCTCTTTTGATGTTGCGAGTGTCCATGGGCAATGGTAGTTGCTTACCATCAGGTGACCTGTTTGCTCGTTTGTCCCCTTATTTAATAAAAAAAAAGGTGCGTTGCCGGCCTCTTAAGAGGGAATACGCTTTTTTCTTCGCGTTTGCAGGTCGTATAGGTCCGGAAATACTGCTGGTCAGTTCGTTCCAGACGCGTTTTACAGTGCGCGGCAGAAAGTTACGCGAAAAACAAACTGTGGAAGACTGCCACTCATCAAGGTGATGAGGATGGTATGTTTTTCGCGTGGGACGATGGCGGAAAGTTGCAGGTGGTATGATTCCGAACAATTCCTCAGAACACTCCCCGTGATACAACCGATAGAGGATGCAGAGCGAAGTTACATCTCGGCGTAATTCCAAGGGGTCCAAGCTGTTTGAAACACTATTGCAATCAACAATTCGAGCGGCCCTTCGTTGGATACGATCCAGAGGGAGCAGTTGGTATTTTGGCGCCCCTGCCCAGAGATAAGAACAATATTCTATATGAGGCCGAACCTGCGCCTTGTAGAGTTGTAGGCGTTGGTCCGGACTGAAGTACTGTCTCGCTCTGTTAAGAACACCAAGCTTCTTCGAGGCTAATTTGGCCTTACCCTCTAAATGATATCGGAACTGGACTTCGCTCGATATGTTGATGCCAAGTATCTCAATAGCATTGAGATACTTGGCATCAACATATCGAGAGGTTAGAGGGGAGATGGTAAAAGATGTGCCCTCGAAACGAGGATATACGACCATTGGTGACTTTTTAGTGGTGAACGCGCAGACTTGTATCTTGGCGGGGTTGAATTGGACCAAGTTACGTCTACCCCATTCAGAGACCTTCTCCAATGAATTCTCCACCTTAGACACAAGTTCGTTTCGACTCTCAGTGACATTTTGCCGAGAAATATTGGGGGAGCCGGTATATACAGCATCACCTGTACTGCCATCCGCATAGCAATGAATGCCGCTGGTCTGCAACATGTCAACTATTATAATATTATGTAAAATAACGGCGTCTCACCTAAATGCGGCGCGCCCAGGGTCTGCTCGAACAGGCACTCGGTGAGTTTGAAGCGCTCAGGGCCGAAGTCCTGGTGGTAGCCGCCGGGGAACTCGTAGTGCACGCCCGGCACCGACGCCGCCGTGCGCTCGTCAAACGGAGACTCAGATATCTGATAAAGTTGAGTAAACTATAGTTTAAAGCCAATAAACCCTCTCGTAATATAAAAAAGTCAAGGGACACCCGGATGAAGCGAAGTTGCTTTCTATGAGAGAGAGACAGAGAAACACACGCACGCCGCACGGCTTATGGCTATAGCAAAAAGTGTCGTTACAACTTTTGTTCTTAATTTTTTCCATCTAGCCCCCTTTTACGCGCGATAAGGAACAACACTGATTTTCATTATTATTATTATTAATTTATACCCTACTGAATGACGCCCGCAACTCCGTTGCATCGAGCCATAAGTTTTTCGGCAACAATAACTATTCTTAAAATATATTTTGTCTCTCAAATTACTTACAAATCTCCAAACAAAATTTATTAAAAAGGTTCAGCCGTTGCAGAGCTGACAAACAGACAGACACTTCCACAGTCATAACTCATAATATTAGTAGCGACTACCAGTCATAATATTAGTATGGACTACTAAAATTATAACTATTTAAAGAGTTATGACAAGAATCCCTGCTTAGATGTTGCTTCACTTACAACACCTAAACAAAATAATAAACTATAAATGTACCTGTGCCACACACTGACAGAAATCCTCATACTGTCTCTTCAACATGTACTGCTGCCATGACTGTGTCAGACCAGCGGGTAATGTCTTCAGTGTGTAGCGAGCCCTTTCTCTTTCTCTTATTACTTCTTTACTCTGTAATAAATACACACAATTTTACTGTACAAAATTAATTAATAATGAGTATTTATAATATATCTTCTTATATATAAAATTCTCGTGTCACAATGTTAGTCCACGAACTCCTCCGAAACGGCTTTACTGATTTTTACCAAATTTTATATGCATATTCAGTAGGTCTGAGAATCGGCTACTGGGTACTTTATATATAGATAAGAGCATTTGTTGAATAAATAATAGTAAATTATTACAACCTGAAACTGACGGCAACGAGATAGCGATTGACGTTGCTATGGCGACATACTTATTTAGTCACTTCAATAAAATAATATGGGCGAAATACTTTATATTATTATGGCAAAGCAACGTTTGCCGGGAATAAGAGCTAGTAAACTTATAAAGGTAGAAAATTGGAACTATGCAGTCAAAAGATAATATCAAATATGTGGTATTTTGCGATTGCCACAATGAAATGTCTTAGGGCTCAATGTACAGTGTACACCACCAAGGAATGGAACAAAATAGAATACTTCAGACATTCACTACAGTATAGAGCAGTCTTTAAAAAAAACCGAGTTAGCCATTAAAAAGAAGAAGAACAAAATAGAAGCATCAATTCATGCGAGCGAAATGGCACTGGAGAATTCTCAAGAATTCCTCGTTTGTGTTTAAGCTTGTATTTAATTTGTGTGTTATACTGTTGTCATAAAGTTCATATGTACAGTTAAGTTGCTTCCATTCCATTTCGTGCCTGTATAAATTGAACCTGAAGAACCTGAAAAATGTAGAATAACCTGTATACTGTAGATAGGCAGCATGGGTATGTGCATGTTGTTGAGCATGTTTTTGGCCTGGGCTGCCAAATGGTCTCCTCCGATGGGAGACCTGACTGCGGCACTGACTAACGCATAGCTGAAATAAAAACATAAAAAAAGCTGTTAATATAAGTGTTTTAGTCAGCATAATATTGTTGACACAGTATGGTAGTATAGATAGCCTGAAAATTGAACCAAGGTCCAAGATTTTTATTAGGTTAAAAAAATATATGAAATAAAAGTTTAATTACCCATCCACAACTGGCACGGCTGAGGTCTGACTCGCACCAGCATCAATAACAAGTGCTGTAGACTTTCCATTAGCGAATGCAGCCAGAACTGCATTTTTGACAAGAAAAAAGGCGGGAGCTTGATATTTCTCAAAGAGTAGTTCGGCCAGCTTCTCTCTTGCAGGTCTTGTGGTCCACACGGCTTCTGTGAAAAGCGCTGGATGGTGTTCTGAGGGTGACCTGATGACCTAGAATTATATTTTGTGGCATAAAAGTAAAGTTATAATATCTAGTTGAACACAGAAATTATTGAAATTATTTAATCGAGATAAAATTGTGAATACTATTAGAAAATATAGGTTGACATAATATTATAGCCTTGCTGTCTGCTTGAGTCCATAAATGCTACCATTTTGAATTTAAGATTTCTTACTTTGGTGTAGCAGTAATCCAGCATCTTCTCAAATAGATCCCAGTTGTCTACTTGTCCATCTTTCATGTATGTTTGTACTTCCATGCCGGGCCGCGGCACATGTAACTCTGTGACATCTATGTAATATCTGAGTTCTCCTGTTTTTGTTGCTGTGGACATTTATGTTTTATTACTATAAGAGATATTATATTTCATTGATTGATTCCTGGTGATAACTCTAGCTTTTCCACATACTATTACTGTAGAGCCTCGTAAATCTGGAGAGGCAAAAACACGACCCTTTGCGGATTATCGAGGCGTCCGGATTATAGTATGCAGAACACATGTTTAACCTTAGTTTCTTTAATCAATTTTTTATATCAATGTTGAATATTTAAGTGGCGGTGCCATGATCTTAGCGAACACGCTAAATTGACACTATACTACGCATTACACGAAAGGCGATAAAGAAAAGAAAAGACTGACGGCGCATTGGCTCATGACAGCACGCATACGGCATACTACACTAGCCGCCGGCCTCCCCTGCTAGTCCCATTGGCCGGCCGGATTGCAGCAATCACCAAACAAGGGGGAGTCCGGATTACCGAGGCCCTACTGTATGTATGGACCTGCTATTGCTACTATTGTTTGTTATTATTTATTTACTAATCACTTATTATAAAATGAAGTCACTTTTTTTTCCCTCATGTCCCTTTGTTCCCTTTAATCTTTAAAACTACGTAACGGATTTTGATGATTCTTTCAGTATTAGATAGCCCATTTATCGAGGAAGGTTATAGGCTATATTTTATCACGCTAAGATTAATAGAAGCGAAGAAATAGAGGAACATGTGGAAAAAATGGGGGAAATTATTTGAAAGGGCTAACTTGAACGCGCTAATCTCAGGAACTACTGGTCCGATTTGAAAAATTCTTTCAGTGTTAGATAGCCCATGTATTGAGAAAGGCTATAAGCTATATTTTATCATGCTAAGATTAATAGGAGAATGTAGAAAATTATTTGAAAGGGTTTAATCTCGTGAACTACTGGAGCAATTTTTATGTTATTTGGAGATAAGAAGTAGACCACATGAAGGATCGTGATGGGCTATCGATTTTTATAATTTTTTCAGTGGCTATATATTTTATTCCCGTGCGACGCCGGGGCGGGTCGCTAGTTCTCCATAAAACCATAAGTGGCACAGAAACATTCTTGTTAGTAGTTGGTAAGTAACAAACATAGGTACTGTTATATCGAAAGTCGAATGGGATGATATGTATATTAAAAACGCTTAGTTTTCACTTGCATTTCATAGAATCGCAATCGGAAACTTTTGCTATTTCTTTATTTCATTTTGCGTAGTTTTTCGTCAGATCGAATTGGACCTTCGTTGGGTGCAGGTCTTCTTTTAAGTCTAATAATAAGTTTTTTGAATAAAATAATTTCAGTTTCAATAAAAGTTTATTTTTTAAAAAGTCTCTCCGAATCCGCCAAGTAACAGTACCTATAGGACTACGAACGTACGAAACGAACGTTCAAGCAAAATATAAACCAAGCTCACCAGACTGTGTAACATTTCCATCTGGGACTTTTTCTTCGCTCTCCGGTACGTGTGTAGCTGGACCCACGCCTATAACAGCGGGAATATCGGCTTTTGGAGTGTCCTCCTGAGCGTAACCAACGCGCAAACTGTGATGACCGGGATCAAAAACCAAAGCTCCTATCTCATCGCCACCGTACAACATGCCGTTAGGGCCACTCATTTTGAATAAATAAAACGTACAATTAATTAAAATCACAAGTTTCTATTAAATAATATTTTTTTACGATTGTAATTTACAAACAACGAACTGTCATTTTTGACATTTACTCGACATCACTGAGTACTGACATCTAGCCGGCGTTGCTTTAATTTTTTTATGTAACAAAATTTGTATGCTAAAACATCAAGCTTGAAAGTTGAAACTCTTTTTTTGCCGTCTTCGGCATTTGGAAGTTCTGGAACTGCCCGGCCCCGGGGCAGGGCAGGCAGGGCAGGCCAAATGAATACGGAAATAGCCAGTGCAAATAAATTGCAATACGTAGCTTATGTTCTTAATTTAAACTTCGGCTATTTTCGTAACATGCAGTGCAGTGCGTTTCTGGACTTTCTGGTGCAGAAAGCCGGCCACTTAATCACGATGGATTATTTAATCTGTCCTTAGGGTCACCGCTAGGTTTAAGAGATCTTTGGTCACCACAGATATACAATTTAAAGCATCTCCCAGACAGACGCGGCCTGCGGTGGCGGTGGCGGTCAGTTGGATGACTTGGTCGCGTGGCCGCGTGTGTGTGTATCGTTCCTAGAACTTTCAAGTCATCCAACTGACCGCCACCGCAGGCCGCGTCTGTCTGGGAGACGCTAGTTGAAAAAATGTGCGATCTCTCATTAGTCGCTATAGCTTTTATATTAATTTATGAGCTATTGCAGGTATGCTACATGTGATTGTTGCCCAACCTGCAAATCATATTTACCGTCATACCTACATCCATAGAGCAAAATAATGGCTACAACTAAAACAAGGCTACATGATACATCATGCATCATACCAATTTACGAGTAGTTGCGATGAATTAAAACGATCGGTTAGAATTATTTCGCTACTGACTACGAATAATAAAACCAGGAAACGTAACTCCCATACTAATACAGTTTTAAATGGGTATAATTTAAACCATAGACTTATAATATATTATACTGTCGTATAGACCACCTGACAACCCGAAAATGCGTGACGATTTTTGATCTGTCAATGTGTGCGTGTGCTAGTGATGTATATTTTACTATCGATAGTATTGTCCGATCGAGTTATTTTACCTGCGTTTCTATGAGATACAAATAATATGCAACTTTGACAGATTTTGTAATTCAAATTAGGTATCATATATTTTATTTGGCAGTAAAAAGGGGACGATTGAAAAGTAGATACACATTTTCGGTTGGGGTGATTTTTGAAGTGAAAACTTCTTTAGCGGCGTTGAGCACTTTTGTGGGATGGGTAAAAACTGTGAAACTCGCGTCAGATTCTCGTGCTGATCGAAAAACCTTGGAAAAACCGTAAGACAGTTGGAGAGTAGTGTTTTGTGTCGAACTCGAACTTGAATTGATTGTAAGGGTTTCGATTAAATAAAAAAATCGATTTTTTAATAATCGATTTTCATAAAAAATGGGTTAAAAAATGCACAACGTTAATAACCAAGTTTTCACTTCTGCCGTTACTCCCGGAGTGCAACCCGTCTTTTTTTCAATCGTCGGATATGTTATAACATGAGGTTCTTATAACGCTAAATAATATACACATTTTAAAGTTACTTACTTGTTATTCAGGTAAAAACTATCTGACAAATCAGCTCTTATATTAATAGAAATGCAAATATAAAGTTGAAAGTAAACGACAAACATAGTATATTATTTATTCTTAAATTAAATACATATCATAATACCCTTACATCCCCATTACATTTTTAGATTAGTTTTATGTTCTTGTTAAATACCGATAGGCATATCGATAAATTTGATTCAAGCCCTAGCGTATATGTAAACAATTTTAATGAAAAATTTTTCTTTAAAAATTGTGTAATTTAAGAACAATAGTACCTACCTTTAGTTATGCAAAATATGAAAGTAAAGGGGAGAATTAACAATATTTTATTTGAAATAGAGAAATATAGACAGAATATAGCTAAAATAAACACATCGTAGCAATTAGGACATGAAGATTAATTACCTGTGAAATGTATATTTTTCAGGATTACTCCTATGATTTACACTGCAATCACTCACAGAACAAGTTACCATTGTTATATGTAATAGTATTTGTCGAAAATAATAAAGGATTTAAACAATAAATTGCAAATACCGAAAGGGCATAAAAACGTGTGACGACTTGATGACGACCTGTCAAATGAAAGTGGTTAAAGTTTTCATTAGACCATAAACGTATGATGCTAAAGACCAACAAAGAGTGCGAGAGAGAAGAAAATCCGTTATGGAATTATAACAAGATGAAAAGAGAGAGGCAGTCTCATGAAAACTTTAACCACTTTCATTTGACAGGTCGTCAACAAGTCGTCACTCGTTTTTATGCCCTTTCGGTATTTGCAATTTATTGTTTAAATCCTTTATTATTTTCATCAAATACTATTACATATAAAAATGGTAACTTGTTCTGTGAGTGATTGCAGTGTAAATCATAAGAAAAATCCTGAAAAATATACATTTCACAGGTAATTAATCTTCATGTCCTAATTGCTACGATGTGTTTATTTTCGCTATATTCTGTCTTTAGTTCTCTATTTCAAATAAAATATTGTGAATCCGCCCTTTTACTTTCATATTTTGCGTAACTTAAGGTATTATTGTTCTTATATTACACAAATTTTGAAGAAAAAATTTTCATTAAAATTTTTTACATATACGCTAGTGCTTGAATCAAATTTATCGATATGCTTATCGATATTTTACAATAACATAAACTAAAATAAAAATCATTTACCTTTATATTTATCACCTTAAAAGGACATATTATCTTATTTTAACGATTATTTTTAAATATTATTAATCTTTTGACATACCTAGTATAAAATCAAGGTTTCACAGATCAGTCACTTGAATCTAATACTCATTGAATGCAGCTTTCATTAATATAAAATAAATTGCACCCATGCAAAGCTGTTTGCTTGTTCATAATCATTTGTTTTACAGATTCCCTCAAGATCCCCTAATTAGAGGAAAATGGCTAAAATTAATTGGGCGTGTTGGTTGGAGTCCCACGAAAAAATCAACAATATGTAGTTTCATTGAAAATTTTAAAAGAAAAAGTAGAATAAATACAATTTTGGCTAAAGGAGCTATCCCAACATTATTCGTACCAGTAAGTTTGACATACTGTTGCACTTGTAACTGAAGCAATTATTTTTGTCTTTTGCATAAAATTTTTGAGTCTCATTGTTGGAAAAGTTCATCAAAACAGCTTGACAATTTTTTATGAAATTTTGCATAATAATAAACAAGAATAGGTTCTAAGCTATTTATCAATAACTTTTCACACATCACCTATAGCGATAGGTTTTAATAGTGTACGTGTAGTGTTTTAAGAATAAAATATAATATAGTACTATGTGTGTTGTTTACTTTCAACGTTTACTTTCAATGTAAGGGCTGATTTACCAGATAGATTTTACCTGAGTAATAAATAAGTAACTTTATAATGTGTTATGTCATATGTGTAAGTATATTATTTACCCCTATAAGAACCTCATGTCATAACATATCCGACGATTGAAAAATCATTCCAAACGAAAATGTGTATCACTATTAAATTGTCACCTTTTTTGCCAATAATTAAAATTTATGATACCTAATTTGAAATACAAAATCTGTCAAAGTTGCATATTATTTGTTTCATATAGAAACTCAGGTAAAATAACTCGAACGGACTATACTATCGATAGCAAAATACTATACTATCGATAGTAAAATATACATCACTAGCACACGCACACATTGACTGATCAAAAATCGTCACGCATTTTCGGGTTGTCAGGTGATCTATACGTCAGTATATTCTATATCTATGCATTAGACTGCCTCTCTCTTTTCATCTTGTTATAATTCCATAAAGGATTTTCTTCTCTCTCGCACTCTTTGTTGGTCTTTAGCATCATACGTTTATGATTTAAACGATTACCAAAACTATTTTTAAGACGCCTAAGCACCAAATAAAATAAATGACACCAAAAAAATTAAATTGACTTTTTAAAAAGAGTCCTAAAGTAAATCATATTATGATCCAAAATAAATAAACAAATGTACAAATATTCTTTTTGATTCCCAAAATGGATAAATTGATCACCAAATAATGTCAAAACACAAAGATTATTTTTGATTCCCAAAATGGATAAATTGGTCACCAAATAATGTCTTACACAAAAATCCATATTACTACCAAAAACCTTACTCTAAACTTGTTTGACGTCATCCAAAATAAGTCTTGAACACATACTAGGTAGGTACTTTAATGTAGGACTTTATGGGTCAATTTTCAGGCTTTACCGCGACGCGTAGATATGCATATTTTCTAGTCGTTTACACGTCATATTCTGAAGCACATAATCAAGAATCAAGATTAATAAATCTATCGTACCAGAAATTAAACCGTAAATTCGTAGACAATATACTCAAATTCCATTACCATGCTAGTTTTTTAAACATTGTTAAACATCTGCGGGGCTAAAATGGTCGCTTTGAAGAATCACGATATAAATCATAATATGATTCATTTTTCTAAAATCGCAAAATGCAACTGTGCTTGCAATTCATTTCTGTATTTTTGTACTGATTTGACATTTGTCAGTTTGACAGTTTTGATAATTCATTTGCTGAATTGATTGAGAGGAATTGCTAAATGTGACCATTTTAGCCCCGCTGTTCATATCCTTATTCATCGTTCTGACAATGTATTGAAAACGTAAGACAATACTTTATTACTCGTACTTTTAGAGAAACAGCTAATACCGCTATTGGACCGCCGCGCCCCCCACGCCCACGCGGCACGCGCCTTGGGCTCAGACGCTGCATGTCGAATTTATTGATAGATAGGTAATAATAATATGTATATAGGTAATTGATGAAACTTGCACTACTCCCTAAGTTGAACAATACCTAGTAAAACGAAAAAAAGAATTACTGAAATTGGGCTGGTAGTTCCAGAGATTTGCGAACACAAACATAAAACATACATTAGGTACACACATACACTTTTGAAATTTGGCACATTTGTTCAGACGCTGATATTTGAAAATTGGGCAGTTCTGGAAATATTACATCATACGCGTCGAAATTATTGATAACCTCCTTTTTTGAAGCTGGTTAAAAATAGGTGCATTTCTGGCAGGCGCTTAAACACATTAAGACATAAGTTCAAGTGACCTATGTTTGGGAATCCCATTAAGTATATTATAAAACGTAGTGATTGTATTCTCTTTCGTATATTAGGTATTTGGAATTTAAATAAAATCTAGCGATCGTAAGCTTTTTTAAGCCTACCAAAATTACCAAAATAAAACTCGTGAACTAAAATATTGTTAACACGTATTTAGTGACAATAATTATATACACACCGGCAAAATTAGAGGAACATAACAACATTTTTTTTTTTTGAAAATTATGCGCTGTTTTTTATATATTTATTTATTTATTAAATAATTGACGATTAAAAAATAAAACTTATATAAATTTAGGGCATAAAAACGTGTAAAATAGAAAAAATCTGCAAAAATCAAAAATTAAGAAAAATCTTTGAAATTTCAGTAGTAAGTTTTTAAGTTAAATTCTTCATTTTTACTTAAGAAATGCCATGTTTAAAGCGTGTAATGCCTTCTATGGATCTCAAGAGGGTCTGGATACGCCATTCCATGCTTGCATTTTGATTGTCGATCATTTCCTGTGGGATATTCTTCTACTCCTCCAGTAGCGCCAACTCGAGCTTTTGAACACATTTTGGAGCTGGAGTTTTAACTCGTACCGTTCACCCATTGATGTGCCATACGTCCTCAATCGGATCCACATCCGTAGACCGTGCTGACCTCTCCACCTGGGCTACGCCAGCATCATTTAGGTAATAATACCCGATGTTTTTACTCTATGGACGCGCATAAAATTGAAGTTACTGCCTAAAACTGTGTAAAAGGCACAACATGCAGTTCTAAGATGTTTGTGCTATAGTACAAACATCATCGTACAGGGCTATAGCCCTGTACTCTCAAATAACCATCATTAACAATCATCAGCTCCATGCGGGCTCCAAATCATATGCCACCCCAAACCATTACGAAGCCTGCATGATAGGCCACTGTGTCCGTTAAGTTTGATGGGCTCCTTACGATTTATCCACATTCTTTATCGCCTGTCAGCAGTTTGAGGTCGATTTCTTAAGGCTTGTACCCTTACAAAACGGTCATCCTGAACCATTGCCACCCGAAGTCTGCCTTGTTCTCGTCTCCAAACGTAAGATCCAGTCTCTCTGTAGCGTTGAAAGTTACGATGGACCACGAAAGCCGACACACCTAAGGCCTGACTGACCGAACGGTAGGTGTGACCTTTCTCTATCGTGGTTACAGCTCTAGCAGTCGTAGATGCTGGAAAATCACTAATTTTGTATCTAAGCAATGTGTTCTTCCAAAAATCAAACAATCAAATGAGCTGGCATACCTTGCACCCCGCTAAAAACGCCATTCTTATCAGAAACACTTACAACGTCAATCATCGAAAAATACTTAGTAGGGCATAATTGCAATAAAAATCTGTTAGCTTCCCAGTTGTGTTCAATATTTTATTTCTTAAATGAGCTTAGAAAGTATAAAAAAGGATTTCACACAGCCCGACCCACTTGAATTCAAGTTGTGGCCCTTTTTACCTATGTTCCGCTAATTTTGCCGGTGTGTGTATTATATTTAGTCGGAATTTAATTTTTAAAGGCGTCCATATATTTTTATGGCAGTAAATAATAAGAAAATTAGCATTCATTTGATAATATTTTAGGAAACGTAATTTGGTGATCAAAATATCCATTTTGGTGATCGTTTCGAATTTTATTGGTAGGAAATAGGTACATTTTTGGGCATCGTTTAAACTATATCTATGGTTTAAACATAAGCCGTTTTATATTTGGTTCCATTCGAACTGTCATGTAACGTCAGCCTTTATACCGCTCAAGGTCACCAAATGTATGAAAAGTGAACCTAAGGTACACTTTTTTGACAAGTATTTTGGAGCATGTTTTTTGACGGAGTTACTCTTCCTTAAGGTATGATTCGGATCAAGGCAGCACGCAGCGGGTCGCCGCGACCCGCGACCCAAACAGCCACTGCTCACTATGAAGTTGTATGGAGGACTAAACAATCACGGCGACCCGCGTCGCGAGACAGAGAGACAGGTCGCCGCGTAAAATAGCATACTGATGTCCGCGACCCGCGACCCGAGACTGTCGCCAAGCCACTGCTTTGTATGTGTTTATATGGACGACATTCCGATTACCGCGACGCGCGACACGAGACCGGTTGGCGTGGCGCGGCAAATTTCGATGAGCGCGACGCGACCCTGTCGCGTCAATAGCAGTACCGCGACAGCCGCAGGGCAGCTGTGGTAGATATTCTATCTAGAAACACGCCGATAGGTTATTAATCATATCGAAACCGAAAATAAAATTGCTTGTGGCTTAAGGGCGTTCCGTCCGGAGATTCCGTAATTGACCGTATTTAAAACCTAATAAACTCATAATCAGAAAGCTACAAAGTTATAATAAAAATACAGCAATAATCTTCAGTATATCAACATTCCTTTTGTCGTTTTAAATTTTCTATTTTTGTTTATTATACTCATGATATCAGCTTCCAAAGTAATACCAATTTGTTAAAATTCAAGCATACATTCAGCATCTCCTTAGGATTTACAAATTACTTTTATTTGAAACTCACGCCAATAGATCGACATTATCATAAACTACATATTCGCCGTTTTAAATTTTTTTAGGATAATTTTGAACCAAGATAAGTAAAAATAATAGGGTTTTGGCGCGATCTCGGCAACGCGGCAAATGTATGGCCAAGGTCGTTTGCTCGGGGGACGACCTTAATCTGCAATACATTCTAAATTTTTCCTCATTACACATTAAGTGACGTGCAATGAGTATATTGTAGCATCCTCACAGACTAAGAAGAGATACTACGTAATGCATCCCTCTTCGACCCGCGACGTAAAAATAGGGTTAACCTTTCTCCTCTTTTCCGGAAATGATAAAAAATACAAAATAATTTCGTCATCCTCTTCATCTGCCAACAGTTTTTGGATAATTTCTTCCCTTAAGGCCGTCCCCCGAGCAAACGACCTTGGCCATACATTTGCCGCGTTGCCGAGATCGCGCTAAAACCCTATTATTTTTAATTATGGGCGATTCCATTATCACGGGTGCAACATTTTGACGCACTTAAAGCGTCCTACTGACAAAATAAAACACATTTATTAATAAATTATCTTATGAAGGGATAAATTTTAACTAGTTCAATCATAAATTGTAAATGAAAACTAAAATTAAATCTAAGAAAAACCACAAAACATGTTTGAAGTACTATCGCGGGTGCAACCAAATTGGTCCTCTATTAAGAACTCGTAAGAGTTCATTTGAGAATACTGCTAATTGTGAATTTTTTAGTAATTTATTAATCCATATTTCAAAAGTGTATTCTTATACACTTTTGAAATATGAAGAAAATGATTTAACTAGATACAACTAATTACTTACAAACTAACAAAGAAATGATTTAACTAGATACAACTAATTTAAGTAATTAGTACTAGGAATTATTATCAATTTTCACGATTGTAGCCAAATTATTACTTGATGTGACTTTTAGCACTAATGCCTTATATGCATGAAGGAATTGTTAAACTTGTAAATCATCTTTTTAGCTTACAAAAATACCGATTGAAAAGCCCAAAAAACGTTGTTCAAAACTAACATATTCAATGTCAAATCCACGTGTTTGAGGCATTCTTTAAATCCTGAAGGTTGCAACTTTCCGTCCTATTCTGTTCCCGACCACTTTATTATACAAAACCTGTGATGTACTAAATATCCGACAATTATTCATTCTCAATGTAGTTCTTCTTCAACACCGTAACACTCCTTTCATCGCGATTACGAAGCGTCGTAAAGACAAAATATGTGAAATACCCCAACCACGATTGTCTTTTACAAAACGGTTCTTTTACTTTTTGGGCCCACATCTTTATAATAAAATTAATAAAAAAGTACCACTGTACGAATCCACATATTATAATGTTTGTAAGAAGCTACTCCGGAAATACTTACAAAATAAAAGTTACGATGAAACGGAATGCTTCATGTCATGACTCATAATACACATACACACACACACACACACACACACGCAGACACGCACCTTTGCATGCCCTAGTTTATTAATTATTAATCTCATTACATTACAATTTCCTACTTAACCAAACTCTCAATTATCATTTACACAAAAAAATACAATTTGGTCGCTAGGAACCGGGTAGCACCGGGTGACCCGGTTCTGACTACCACTGGAACCGGGTACACAAAATCTGGAATCGGACCCGGTTCTGCATTCCCTAGGCGCAGCCACTTTAAAGGTTCTGTTTTTTTATTAAAAATAATAAAATAGTTTGTTCCAATGATTAATTCTAATTTCCCTCACATTTCTCCTTACTTTCACAAAGTTTTAAATTATTAACAACATATTTTAGCTTTAACTTTTGTACCTTTTTTTATCGCGGGCGCAACCATGGCAATTAATGTTTGAAAACTATTTCAAAATTGTTGTTTTTTTTGCACCGAAATAGAAACTTATGTTAATATAGTCAATATTATGTAATGAAATTCAACTTCGAGCTAGTGATTTAGAATAAAAATGATCATGTGTGGCATAAGCAGTTTTTCTCGCGCCGTTAGATGATATCACTTCAAAATGCTCTAAATCATTCAAATTACAATTTTTAATCATAAAAGTTCTTTTGCTAGTAAATATACATCTTTGTATTTATAATTCAATAAATAATGTAACAAATGCTATACTTTAAAAATTCGTGTTAAGGGTCGTCTCGAGCGGAATCCTAAAAAAAATTTTAAACGGGGAATATGTAGTTTATGATATGTTACAAAAGACATGGCTGTATGGGCTTTGTTCCCTTTGCCTGTCCTGAATGGGACGAATCAAACCAAAAAAAAAGTTTATGATATGTTTGTGATATTGTCGATCTATTGGCTTGAGTTTCAAATAAAAATAATTTGTAAATGCTAAGGAGATGCTGAATGTATGCTTGAATTTAAATAAATTGGCATTACTTTGGAAGCTGATATCATGAGTGTAATAAACAAAATAGAAAATTTAAAACGGGGAAAGGAATGTTGATATACTGAACATTAATGTTGTATTTTTATTATAACTCTGTAGCTTTCAGATTAAGAGTTTATAGGGCTTTAAATACAGTCAATTACGGAATCTCCGGAGGGAACGCCCCTAATACTAAATTCCCTGCCATAATATTGTAAAATAATTCACAATTATTGCTTTGTTTACATTATATGGTGGTATGGTACGTAGTTATGGTGGAAAAATGGTCAAAGCTTCTGTCTGCGCACAATATCACAAAATTGTAGATCGCAACTTAGTTTGAAATGCTACCTACTTACGTAGTTAATAATGTTGCATTTTGTTCAAAATATGTACTTATTTACGCGGCGCACTTGCATGCCGCGGGTCTCTGCGGCAAGCGACGCTGGCCACGTAGTTATTATAATACTACTTAGTGACTTATACAAAAATGATAGCTATAGTCATGTCAATAAAGTATCATTTTAATTAAATTTTTGTCGGTCGCGGCTACGCGGTCGCGGACATTGGTAAGCTTCGACCGGTCGCTTGCTGCGGAGCAGCAAATCTGCTCCGCAGCAAGAGACCGGTCGCTTACGCGTGACGCCGTACGCTTGCCTCGCGGATCCGAATGGTACCTTTAGTTTTTTATTATTCGTAGGCTACTGAGTGCTGATATTTTGTAAGTTTGAATCATTGGCTGCTCAGTGCTCGATACACTGCACTGGGATTACTTTTGTGAATAGGTTATAGGACTAAAATACTTGATTTCTGCTGCAATGTTTTTATTTTACATGGCTAGACACATAAATGGCTAAACATCGAAACACAACAATAAAATATAATTTGTTACGTGCTATTTTTAATTAAGTACCTACATAAGTAATTATTATAAAAGCTGTATTCTAACATATTATAGCTGATAAGACATAAAGTAAGTGTCGTGAGCTCTATGTAAGGAACCTGAGGCAAATAATATAATAATGAAAAGAATATTGCTTTAAATCTGTGTATAATGCGTATATGATGTCAAAAACATACTGTTTACA
This sequence comes from Polyommatus icarus, assembly GCA_937595015.1. Taxonomy (NCBI): domain Eukaryota; kingdom Metazoa; phylum Arthropoda; class Insecta; order Lepidoptera; family Lycaenidae; genus Polyommatus; species Polyommatus icarus. The sequence goes on along the minus strand of OW569324.1, from coordinate 6,423,672 downwards.
TAGCTTGTACATGTATTTCTAATAAATGATCTAAAACTATTAGGAAAAGCATATTTTTTAATAAGAAAATACACTTTTTAAAAACCCTTCTCAGGGGCCTTATTGTACTACGGTAGTATAATAAAGCCCGTATAGAAATTTGCTTTATTTTTACAGTAAATCGTCTAAATTTACTTAGAAATAAGGAAAAATAAAAGTGAATTGTTGTTTTTTAATATTATTTAATCATTTTCCTTTATTTACTAAACGTGGGCCTCATTGCGCTCTATTAATCGAATACAATTTAGTTTTAAGGAACTAGTTATCTTAATTAAGGGTACTTAGTACAGTCACAACAGGTTTTGTAACTTTGAAAACTTAAATAACTTATTTCCTTATTAAACAAACATTATTTATAATTGCTTTCATAATAATTTTCAAGACATAAAATCAGACTTAATTTTAAAGGTCTACTCAGTTCTTTCAATCATAATTTTAGAACAAAAAAATAGACTCAAAACAAACAAAAAAATCTTCTGCAAGCAAAATAAAACAGATTGACAAACAAATTATTTATACTGACATGGTAAAATATAGTAAATAAAATATAGTAGCCGCCAAAGCAGCTCGTAAATTGTCTTCTGTCCACTGAGCTCTCTTTGGAGGCATTTTAGTCAAAATCTGTAACAATGGTACACATATAATTATATTGACAGTAAAATTCACATAGTACATTAACCTAGAACACAAAAATCCAATTCAATCTGATACTCAAATATTAAGAGGCCAATAAGGCCCAAGCACCGTTATAATGGGCCTTATTAACCTCATAACACGTTTTTACAAAAAAATAAAAAATAAAATAAATAAAAAACTCTTTATTCAAACCGCTATTAAAAAAGTCAGTTTACAAAAGTTACAAAGAATGAAAACAGTTTAAAATGGCGGCCTTACTGCTGGAAGCAGTTTCTTCCAGGCGAATTAAAAACTTAATAAACTTAAAAGCTCTTACTCTGGATAGGGAAAACCATATCCTTTGTATTATAAAACACATACTTAAGATAATAAATACAGCATTATTAATCAATAATTGAAATAAACGTAAAAATACTTACAGTTTCTTGGTATAAAAATTATAAATTACACAGTAGCTGGTCACTTCGTCAACACATCGCTCGCAACTGGCAAGATGGCGGCGCTAGCGACTGCGGACCAATACGGAGACATTCACACCGACATTTTGCACGTGTAAACATTGAAGTGTCATAGAAATGTTTTTCCTCGAAATTTCAAATGTGGGCCTTATTATCCCCTGGGCCTTATTTGCCTCAGGTTCCTTACTTAAGTACAATTTTGTGAAAAACAATTTTCTTTGGATATTTTTTATTTTATTATGTTGTTACTTGTTACCGATTTTTATACTCATTAAATTAACCAAAAAGGAGAATGATTAAAGTGGACCAAATTTCCACCACTAGAGACCCATATTAGTTAATATGGGTCTCTATAATAGTGGTGGAAATTTGGACCTTCCATAAATGCTAATATTGACCAATAAATATAGAGTAACTTTCATTTTGAGACAAATTAAAAATAAGCTCAAATAAATAAATTTACACTATCCTTGCACTTATTCAACTTTATTTTAATAGATCTATTAAAATAAAGTGGAATAAGTGCAAGGATAGTGTAAATTTATTTATTTGAACATGAATTTCCACCAAGAAGTGACAGTACATTCAATATCATAAAATAAGCTGTCAGTAAAAAGTTATGACCATATGAAAAAAACTTTTTGGAGTTAAAATATTGATATAGATATTCATGTATTTTAGTGAAAACCTAATAGGAAATGCCAAGCGGCATGACATCACATAGATTGAGTTCAAAAGTGCAATGGATCATAATTAACATTATTTTATGGAATAAAATAGTAGAAAACTTTTTCATTCCCACATAACTTTTTACTTACAGAATATTTTTGTTTGCAGTCCAGTTAGAATGATTCCGTATTTAGCAAACCATTATGTAAGTGTTATTAGTTGTGGACATTTGCACCAAACTCAATACATTTTTATTAAGTATCTACATCTACAATATTTTTCATATAAAATGGTAAAAAAACATGACTTTTCATTCAGCTATAACTTTTCACTGACAAGGTATTTTTGACTGCAGTCTGGTTATAATGATTCAGTATTTAGTAGACAAATTTACTGTAGGTCTTTATTAAAGGTCTCATTAGTGGTGGAAATTTGGACCAGACACCATACTTTAAAAAACATTCTCCTTTATTTAAGTATTGACAATCACACGCAATAAAAGCTACAGAAAAAGATTAATTTAGGTCATTGAGATTATAAATCTCCTACTTATTTACTTAGGAACAAACAGTATAAATTACAAGACCACATATTTTAGTGGAATAGTAAAAATTGTACCAAAATGTATACAGAAATATATTATTTTTACATTATTTTGTATAATATCTAAACATTAATGTGTATGTACTATTATGTACCCGCTCAGTAGCACAATCCGCTTTTTACCTTACATCTATCATATCATAGAAAATCGACATATTTTATGGTGTCTAAGGATTATGGTGTAAAAGTTAGGTACACCGTACATAGTAGTATCACAATATACAGAACGAACCAGTAGGCCGACTTTCAAACAAACTGAAAAATTTTCGCGAGTAGGTACTGCTACGAACATATTATTATGAGCAACGCATTGTGAAGGTGCGTGCTGACTGCCGGCCAATATAAATATAATATAATAATATATTAGATATACATATTTATAGATATGCGCCAAGTGTATTTTCGAGAACTCTTCTAAGTCAGCCTACAAGTCAGCCTACTGGTTCGTTCTGTCTATTGTGGTAATATTATGTAATCACAAATAGTATTTTTCCCTTCCTATTTTCATTCGTCTTTGAAACAGTAAGAACTCTACGAAAAGAAAACATTTACTTTATTTTTTTTCTATTTCAAAACCTTTTCCCCTTAGGCCCCGTCCGCACTGCGAATTTTCACCCTGCGATATTTATTCTCGCGAATTTAATTATTATAATTTGGTCATCGGACGGTGCGGATACTCTTATAAGCAACTTATACGGGTGAATTTCAACATGTCCATATTTTTTTTCATTTCGGTGAACTTTTTTGTTTCTATGCTTTTTTTAGTTTTTACCGAAGTTTCTTCTCAATTTTAATGTTTTATGACTACGAAACTAATTACATAAAAATTAAATAATAAACAAACGTAGCAAACACGTTTATATTTTAGCTGTCACCGAGATGAAAAAGTCAGTCACCAACATTGAGATGTAAGGAGTTGACACCGCAACGCAATGCTTGGTCACATTCAAGAGACGCTATATAGCCGCAGTGCACTTAGTCGGCCGCGAGCTCTTCTGCGCACTTGACGTATGACAATTATAAACAAACAAAATAAAAGTCACAAAAATGCCTTGGTGTGTCCTAAGATATTGCAAAAATAATTCCAAAAATACTTCCAAATGCGACGGCATAGCATTTCATCGGTTAGTTTTCTTATTTAATTATTTTCAATTAAAATACGAACATTCAATTACTAGGCGAAGACGCGCACCATTTCGCATTGTCATAGAGTAGTAGATTCAGAGGGGAATGTAGGCAGAATACAGATATCTATGATGAGACGACGATGAATGAAGTATTCACGGAGACGAGTTTGTATTTTGGTAATATAAATACGTTTTTACGTGTACATTATACATGCGTACATTATAATTGTATTTATAAATATTTAAGTAATTTAAATAAGGTAAGTATGCAGTGGACTTTGGATCCATACTTATTATAACTAGCTGTCCCGGCAAACGTTGCTTTGCCATAATATAAAGTATTTCGCCCATATTATTTTATAGAAGTGACTATAAATAAGTATGTCACCGTGGCAACGTCGACCGCTATCCCGTCGCGCAAAATTAATGGTCGCCGTCAGTCTCAGGTTGTAATAATTTGCTATTATTTATTCAACAAATGCACTTATTAATATACTAGCTTAAAAGTAAGGCCAAGTTAGCCTCGAAGTATTTTGGTGTTCTTAATAGAGCGCGACAGTAGGGATTTCAGTCCGGACCAACGCCTACAACTCTACAAGGCGCAGGTTCGGCCTCATACGGTGCGCCAAAATACCAACTACTCCCTCTGTATCGTATCCAACGATGTACGCTGCCTAATAAGTGCTATTGTGTATTATTGTACGAGTATTGAATTTGAACGAAGGGTCGCTCAAATTGTTGACTGCCATAGTGTTTTAAACAGGCTGGACCTCTTGGAATTGTGCCGAGATGTAGCTTCGCTCTGCATCCTCTATAAATTGTATCACGGGGAGTGCTCTGAGGATCATCCCATCACCTTGATAAGTGTCATCACCAAAACTATGGAACGAACTATCACCAGAAGTATTTTAAGAACAAGGCATATTCCCACGCTTCCGCAGCTCTTCTGACGTTACGAGTGCCCATGGGCGACGGTTGTTGCTTTCCATCAGGTGACCCGTTTGCTCGTTTGCCCCGTTATTTTATATAAAACTAGCGACCCGCCCCGGCGTCGCACGGGTATAAAATATATAGTCACAAAAAATATGCCTATAGCCTTCCTCAATAAATGGGCTATCTAACATTGAAAGAATTTTTCAAATTGGACCAGTAGTTCCTGAGATTAGCGCATTCAAGTTAGCCCTTTCAAATAATTTCCCCCGTTTTTTCCAAATTTTCCTCTATTTCTTCGCTCCTATTAGTCTTAGAGTGATAAAATATAACCTATAACCTTCCTCGATAAATGGGCTATCTAACACTGAAAGAATCATCAAAATCCGTTGCGTAGTTTTAAAGATTAAAGGGAACAAAGGGACATGAGGGAAAAAAAGCGACTTTGTTTTATAATAAGTATAGATATAGATAGTAATCTAATTAACTTCTATGTCCTTGAGAAATCGTACTTGATGTTGATTAGTGAAAAAACGGTGTCTATATATTTTAGCGGCTTGTTATATTATTATTTCGTTTATTTCTGCATGACTAAAAAGTTGGATTTCACTTAACTATTTTTAACTGAAATCCAATTCTTTAGTCATGCAGAAATAAACGAAACTTTATTTGTATTCTCCTATCTTAGGTGAGCCGCCGTATTGGATGTAGACATTACATTCGTTTTCGAGTTATTCTCAAAAAGTTCTTTCATTTAATATCCATACTGTTATTATAGGACGGCAAAGAAAATATATCTATTCCGCTATCTTGGATGGTCGGCCATTTTATATTTATTAGTGATGTCACATACTGTATCGTGCATTGTCATTCAAACCAAACGTGTATACAAAATTTCAGCTCAATCGATTGAAATATTATATGTACATACATACTTACTTCGAAATTGAGTTCAAATATTCCACCCGAACTTACATAATAATATAAATAATAATATCATACAGAGCAAGTTAAATAAAGCTTTTAATAATGTTTAGTAAAATTCTTTGTTTTATTTTATCCACTTTCAAATAGAGTCTGCGTTCATTCGAGTGTAGGCACAAAACTTTGTCACTTCTGCAGTACTGATCTATAGCCATCACCGCCCCGCCTCTCACCCCGCTCATTCTTCAAGTGTGACATGTTTTTTGTTGGCAATAGCAACTCCATACATCTCAATGGTCACCAAGATGAAAAAAAATCACCGAAATGTAAATTCACCGAAATAGTATACAGCGTGATTGTAAAACAAGCGAAATAATGTATTTTTATAGAAAAATGTTGACACTTTGTGTTACATTTTTACAATTTTCGAAATTATCTCTAATATTTTTCAGAATAAAACATAGCCTATATCCATCACAAAAAATCCATCACGAAATCAGCTATTGCACAACTCTTATCGCGGTTTTGCCTCCCGTACGCTACGCTCACATAAATTTTATCATAGAGCGTTGGTTACTCATTTTGTATGGGCGAAATAACCTCTATTTACCTTAAATAGAGGTTACATACACGGTAAATGCCTGGGCATGGTTATTTAAAAACAACAATGAGATAGAACCACAGACATTATATCAAGAAGATAGATACCGCATGTCGCTCCATTTGTATGAAAACGAGCGTGTCACTTTTTTCCTACCACTGTGAGGTACCAATGATAAGAAACGTGTCCATTATCAAGGCCAACGTTTCTATTTGAATTTCTACAGCTCAATACGGCCATTTTAGGCATTGAGGCATTTTTAAAAGTCCGATTTACGTCCGATTCCGATTGCAGAATAAAGAACAGATTTTTGAAAGACGAGCATTGCTCGTCGTTTGGGAACGCGATATGGCACGCGAAGTGCATACACATACGGTATCTATCTTGATCTATGTCTGTGGATAGAACAATGTATTTTTATTTAAAAAATATTTCATATTACAAACGATTTTAATTACAAATAACAAAATATATGAATACTAAAAAATATAATTGACACATTTGCTTTGAATAAAAATTACCACGTGCCAACTTCACTCGGCAAAGGATAAATGTTATTTGTTGTTTTTTTGTTTTACTATTTTGTAAAGGTGTAGGTAGTATTGTTACTATTTTGAAAAGGTATCTTCTAGTGCTTTGTTAAAATTTTTCTTTATAAAAATATACTTAAGTTAAACAGTTAAAATTGAGTTACAATTATTCTAACATTATTATAACCAAAACTACTTTTTGATAGGATTCACTAAATTGTAATATCAAATAATCATATTATATCATCTCGTACTGTTTTTGCCTGTTCACTAATCAACAAAAGTCAATATTATTTTAGGTAATCCTAATAAACTACATGTGGTCAAAATATCAGACTCTGAGTTTCTTATTCATAAAATGAAAGGTAAATATTGTGTCCTTATAAATATTTAAAGTTAAAAAAAAATTACAAATATTGACTGAAACGACGTTAGGTGTTTTTCGTTACGGAATTTCTTGATAAACGCGATCAAAGCTATACAATAGCTCAAAAACATTAAACATTAATCCTTCAAGCCCCGCGCGAGCACCGGTGATCGCGACAACAAAAGAATACAAAATACTCCGATCGAAGGATGAAGCACCATATTTTTTATTCATTAACATTTTTTTACGATTTCGCAGATTATTATTCATCCTGTATAAAACAACTTTAAAAATCACCGAGATGAAAAAAGCATTCACCGATATGAAAACGATTGTCACCGAAGGTCACCGAAAGTCACCGAGTCACCATTTCCGTGATTTTTTTCATATCGGCGATTTTTTTCATTTCGGTGACCAAATAGGTCACCGAATTCACCGAAACGGAATCACCGAAATGAAAATTTGCAACAAATCGTTGAATATTTTGACACCTTTAATAATTATACCGATATCTATACTACATACTGATACATATTAATAAAAGTGTTTGTAAGAAAATAAGTTAATACTTCTAGCTGGTTCAATTAACATGATAAATTGAATCACGGAAATGAAGAGAAAAGTGTCGGGTGTCACCGAGACGATATACTTACGTTTTTGGCGGGAACACGTAGCGACGCAGCAAACCACCTTTAGCTCCGAAGGCACAAGCATGACTGGCGCTTGATGTCGAGAAGCAGCATTATGTTCAAAAGTACTTCTGGTCTCGACAATTCATGTTTCTTTTTTATTTACCGAATCAAGACAATATGTTGGGACAGTTTTATTTCTCCCGCTATTTTGAAAGTATAACGATTGAGATTATGAAATTTGTATTGATTATACCTCCATTCTTTAAGAATCCAATAAAGGAATCCGTTTGTTTGTACCACTAATATTTTTTCCTTGGCTGACGAAATTAGGACTAAAAAGGACGTTGGGTCAGTCACCGAGGGGTCTAATTTCCACCTTTAGATTTTTTTATTTTTATGTTCTAGTTATCGAATTAAAAACGTGTCTGTTGCCTCATATGGATAATCACACAAACTACGGTATACGATGAAATTTTATTTAACCGTAAAAAGCCATTTCACACCCCCAATTTCACAGTAGCCGCGAAAAAAAAGCGGTTGGGAAATTCACCCATAAGATTCATGTGTTTACATGTTACAACTTACAGAATTATTGCGGGATAAAATCCGTGCGGTTGAAATTCGCAGCGCAGACAGGGCCTTAATAGCTTTTAAGGATATTGTTGAACTAAAACATTTAAAGAACAACAGCTGTAAGTCTGCAAAGTCTTGTTGTAAAACCACCATGACTAAAATTATAAAGTTGTAAAATGTTTCAATAGATAGGTCTATCATTTGACATTTCCCTTACCTTCTTATAAAAGACAATTACCAAAATCTCACTAGACCCTACTATATTTACAACTAGGCCTGCACATATATTTTAGTAATTCACGATTTGACAAAGTTCAATATAATAGACACATAGATTTGGTACCTAAATAGGCATACGATACATAATGTAGAGACGACATAATTCTCTCATTTTATTGAGAGTTAAAAGTTAAAACCATTCTCAATATTAGATTAAAGTCCGATCGCAATACAAGTTAATACTAATAATATTCGTATTGACCTATTAACTAAGTTCTTGCAATCTACGAGTGCGTGCGTGCGTGCCTTTATTTGTAGTTGGAAATGCGAATAGACATTTTCGTTAGTGTGCGTACCTGACGGAGCAGTCAGTAGCGAGCAAGCCATGTACGCGTGCATAGATATGGTCACTCACACAACTAAGGGCGCCGCGCACTCGTAGATTGCAAGAACTATACCTACCTAATTTAAAGTAGGTACGCAAATATTGACATCTCGCTTCCACAGGAACGCGTAGAGCGATAGAAATAGTTTTGTGAGCAAGTGAAAGAAATAGGCAAGGAACAATAATTTAGATCAATGTCAGAATTTATTCATTATTACTTGTTTTGCTACCGAACTTTTTCCATACCTCAGTATTTTTTTAAGATTTTTTTTTTCTGATTTTAAAAGTTTTACGTAAGTTCTAAAATTCGACAGTGCTTGTTTCTATTAATATTGACAGTCTCTACTTAATATCACTTAGAATACTTGCTATTACTATAATGGTAGGTTTATTATACAATGAGTTATGTAAGTAACTAGATAGATTTAAATAAAATATATTATAATTTATAACAGATTACTCGTTGTGCTGTAATCCTTGAGCGATAGAAACCATAGAACTCATGTTGTAAATAATAGTTACTACAATAGATAGTACTTCGTAATTAAAAACAAAATTAAATTCAACGAAACAAATGCATTTAATATGTAAGTATATTGTATTTTATATCCAAAATCTCTCATGTCATTTATCTACTCAATTTTCATGAAAAGTAGGTAACTTGAAATGTAATTGATTTTTAAAGCTTACTTTAAACATTGAGCCAGCGCATTGAGCCAACGTGTAGAGGCCTACAGCTTGCAAGGGCGGGTCCAGCTCTGGCGCCAGGTGGTCAAGACACAAGAACTTATAAAATCAGTGTGTTTAATTAACAATTTTACTTAGTGGTCTTAGATGACCTAATGCGCTGGCTCAATGCGCTGGGTGGCGCTGGTCCAATGTGTCAGCGGGCCGGGCAGTGATACAAATAATGATTCACATTTTTTGATCGTACTTTATAGCGAATTCCACAAAAATATTTTTAACGCCATTGCTAGTCATTGCAATAAAGTCAAAGAAATTAGCCCAAAAAGAAGAACTTTGACATGAAGATCATGATTATGATGATGGTAAAATTTGAGAGTCGAAGTAAATAAAGAATACATACATATAGTCATTTCACATATTCTATGCTATATTAATAGATATGATTACCAGAAGTTAAGAAGTACTATTTATACTTTAGTGCCTATTTATCTTTGCACTAGTTATTGGCTATAGGTACATACCTAGCACAATATAAACACATACAGTAGACCTTATTCATACTAACTTGATTTAAAACAACTGTAAGTAGCAAACTATGGATATTCACGTGGCGTTAACGCCCGCAAATACGATAGACAGATTTGAACATAAGGGAGCTTTTCCTATCATACGAATTATCACCTGCGCCTGGATCTAGAGGCCTACAACGAAACCATATTTTTGAGACTCAAACGATCGAACCAGAACGCCGTGACGTCTCTAACAACGTCATTTCACGTTTGATACAGTAGGACGCGGCGTTCCTATCCGTTCGTTTGAGTCTCAAAACGGTTTCGTTGTACACCCCCCGGGTCCGTATTAAAGTTGACCGCTTCTTATCATTTTGTAGTTGTTTTTCATGACAGACGTCAGGAAAAACGCTTACCTCTACTCAATCTTATTCCTCGGAAATAAGACTGAAAAAACGTATAGTTAAACTATAATCTTACAACCTGCAAGCGGACGGTTCCGCTAGGATAGAAAATTCATGTGAAAATAGAAAATAGGAAGTAGGCAGTATGCAATTAGAACTGACCCTTACTCGTTTAGTCTCCAGTGCTCTCGATTGAACTATCAGAGAAATTGATTTATAGGCCTAGATAATAATTGGATCGGGTTATGTCAAGACCAGCCTACGGAATACGGACATTGATTAGACATAAGGGGCGCGGCAAACCTTATCTTCTTCTAACTTTATCTTCATTATTGTAATAAATATTATATTATCACTTGAGAAGACTACGCCCGCCCGTGGCCGCTTGTGGCCACAAGCGGCCGCTGGCGGCCGCGATTTCTCAAGCGATACTATGTATGATATGATATAATGAAGATAAAGTTTAAAATCATATGACACTGAAAGAGCTCGACGCGCCGCTGCTATTCCTGTGTGGCACGGTCCTAAGGCTGGATTTATATATTATAATGCATCCGCCCGATTGTGCGGTAACACTCTGAGAGAACAAGCAAACGTATGTAAATATATATAACGTACGTAAATATATGCGATCGCGCTGCCATTCAAATATGTAAATCATTTCATACATATTTTGCTTGTGACCTCTCGTTGAAGTGGCCAAGCCGCGCGTTCTCGCCGCCGCATACGAGTATAAGATAAGAAGTAGACCACGTGAAGGATCATAGGCTTACGATTTTAATCATTTTTTCAGTGGCTATATATTTTATACCCGTGCGACGCCGGGGCGGGTCGCTAGTACGAGTACCTATAAATCCAGCCTAACCCGTCCAAATAACATACGTCCGACATCTGCCTATCAATCAATTTCCCAAGTAGTACCTAAAGTCCATTAAAATAGATTTTACTTAGAATTCCTATGCGATTATATCCTCAGCATAGAGGCCCCGTCGAAATAGCTCCGAGCCGACTTAAAGAAGTTAACACCAAAATACCGTTTCGGAGTTCACTGTATCTGGCAGCCGACGTTGATGGCGCTGAAGAGGGGCGCAGTCCCCAGGCCTCCGTCGCCGTCCGTGACGCCGGAGAGGTACTTCGCCCTCGTGCAGTCGGGGCAGGTGCAGCAGTCGGTCAGCGTGCAGAGCCCCCGCGACGTGGCGATCGCCTCCCACTTGATCTGTTCGTCCAATGTCCCGCTCCGTTGCAGGAGGTTCTAGAAAAATAATAATTGTGTGATTTTATGAAACCACGTTGAAATTAAAACTCCGCGGCCGACCGTCACACAAAACACACACGGACGAAAAAAACAATTTTATTTTTAAAACATTGCTCTACCCGATCAAAATCTCTCAACGTTAGGCCGTGTTCAGACCAAACTGATTATACGCCGCTGAATGTAAGCAGGCTCACTGTAAGCCCCGGTGTGAACGTGAAAATCATACAAAATATACGGTATCGAATGTCCGCGCCTACGCCTAGTAATGGCGTATTGTCCGTTAGGTGTGAACGAAAAAGTGAATATTTATTGTATGGAAATACAATAAACTGCGTAACGCTCGCTCACATTCAGCGGCGTATAGTCAGGTTGGTGTGAACACGGCCTGAGGTCAACTCGATATCATTGGCCCAACATCGAAAATTCAGTTAAATGACGTTATCAAGAATAAATCAAGAAGATTGTTTATTTGTTATGAATGAACTTTAGTTACTTATTTGAACGTTTAATCTATCAGAGTTCTAAGAATATGTTGATACGAAAACCGTGTTCCAGTTGATGCCCGAGTCTTTATAATTCGGCCGATATTCCAATTTCCGACTTGTTCTGAGAAATAGAAATAGCGAAACATGCTTCATTGGACGACACGTCTATTTTCACGCCATTTTCCAACTGCCCTATTACTAATTCAATAAGCTGATGTGGGACATCTAATCCAAATGTGTAACATCAAATTTATTCACTGACAAAATGTTTATAAAATTTTCTATCTAGTTTCGTGGTTTAAACCACAGTAGCTCTAAGGCTAATCTATTTAACTAAGCACAGATCTATATTATGTCTTTATATAAAATTAAATACATAATATTATAATTAAAACTGAAACCAAATACTGTTGAGTGTTGACACACAAAATATGTACTCGTAGTTCCCTGTAAAGTTTTTGACTAGATAATCGTTGAACATAGGTACATAAAAATACGTACAACCGAACGTGTTACTTCCTTTTTGGAAGCCGGTCGAAAATAGACAACAACATACCTGCATCACTTCAAAGTTGCTCGCCGTCCACATATCAAAGTCCCTTAACTTCTGTTCCTTCGACCGGCCCTTCTTCGGCTTCTTCAGCATAGCGCAGTAGATGGACATGTCCTCGCTCGGCGCTATGGAGCTCTCGTCGTACTGTATGGAGTTTACGTCGTAGGACGTCGACGCGTCGTCATCTATGACGGCCGTGTCGTCGAACTCCTGTATAGAGTTTAGGTCTACGTCGTCTAACGTGCATGTGGAGGTCACGTCTGACGGGTTTTGGAACTGTTGGTAGGCCTGCAAGAAGTAAATATTTTGTACGAAAATTTTTAAAACTACGAAAATTATATGGATTACATTCTAGCCTACGTTATTCACCACAAATGTTAAGACGCCTGATAATAATGTATTAACCCATCTATCCCTAAGTGCATAACAATTGAAAATCTATTGTGTCTGCGATACCCACGATGTGGGTAACGCGTCAGAATAATTAGTGCTACGATAGAATAGAACAAACATTTTGTCTTCTTCAATGATGGACCAATATTAGCAATAATTACAAATGCGTAGAGGAGCATAATAAATTACAAACATTATGCTCCTCTACGCATATTATTAACACAAGAAGACGTGAGTGGAGGAATCGAACAAGTAACATTTCGTAACATACGGCCAATAACTAATTTTTTCCCTAATTATTTTAATAAAACTTGTAATTTATCTACTTCATAACCTAGCTAATATATCTGGCTACACATAATAATATAATCCATACTTCAAATTATATTTTTTTCGGCCCTAAAGCCTCCATTTAAGCGAAAAAACGAAAAGTTTTTCATGTTACTTACCTTATTTATCCACTCACGTCTTGATTATTAAATTATGGTGATTTTTTTCAATCACATTCACAATCTGCGTCTTCGGTGCTACGCCTACGCAGTATAAACGCAGGATTAAACGTAATATTTCGTATACTACGCAGAATCCTACTGCGTAGCACCTTAATTGACAGCTTCCAAACTGAAATATTATCCTAAAATAATAAGATGTTTTACCTGTAAATCCGCTTTGCTATCTTGACTCCCTCGTCTCGAGTTGTTTACCGAACTTATCTAAAAATAGAAATAAACAAGTATTACGTAGTTAAAGCTTTTAGATTATTACCACAATTTTATTATAAATTCATTTTAAAGTATAAGCATCATATTTCATAGTATACAGTTTACATCCTCTTTGTCATATTTCGATCGCGGATTCTTGGAAATCTATTGTTATTCTATTTTTGTCGCGATCACCGGTGCTCTTTATGGGGCTTGATAGGTTAATACAGAAATAGGAATACATAAAAACTTTTTGTTTTTCACAGGTTCGCCTAAAAAGGCGGGGTGAACTAACAAATTAAAAACTTTCTTTCTTTTTCTTCTTTTTTGGCAACTTGACACAAAGGATGTGTATGTTGTGCCACAGACAAGGTAAAAAGGTAAGGAATATGGCGGGAAAACCATATTCCTCCTATTATAATTTTCATCATCGTTTTCATGTATCGTCAGGTCTAAAGTCTAGTCAAAGTCTAAGTAAAAGTCAATACAGTCAAGGAGTCAAGTCGGTCGATTCAGTAAAGTGGTAGACGCTTTACTGAAACTTTCGATGGAGTTTTGGAGGGAACACAAAATAGCACATTTCTGGATATTACATCACTTTCCTACACTTATGCATGAACACGAATATCTAATGGTTAATATTCTTCCAATATTACACATTACAAACCCAGCTAACATAATTTTAGGAAAATAATACAAAAACACAACAGCACTCTTTCGCATGCCCGCCAAAACTCCAATTAAAAACTTATTACATAGTTTTAATTTGACACTTACTTCGTCGTCACTGTCTAGGCTGAGTACGGACATATTGACTACGGTCTGTTCGCCGATGATTCCTTTACTCGTCGACGGTATGGGTGAACCTGGCGTATCTAAAACAACAATTAAAATGCTGATTTTTTTAAAGAATAAAACCTTTTTTACGGTATTTAAACAACTGCAATTTTCGTAACAAAATTTTATATCTTTTCTAAAAGCTAGCCACTGACAGTTTTTTATGCCGCGCCGGGTTAGATTTCGTGTTAGTAATGGTGCTAATACTTATGGTGCTCCCACACCGCAGTTAGAAAATGTTTAGTAATCTTAGTAAACATTTGTTAGCAAACATTGTTAAAAAATGTTAAAAATATTTTCATGTTAGAAAATGTTTAGTAAACGTAAGTTAACAAATTATAGCAAAACAAATTATAACAAAATTAAACATATTGTGTTACCTTTTGTTTGTAAACCTTATATATAAAGGACGACGGGGTATGCGGTGAGCCAATACCAGATTTAAATGTTATAAAATGTTGCTAAACATCATAAATATTTTCTATTAGTGTAGGAGTAGGCAGCTAGCCTTAAGTGGAGCTGGGCAAGGCACGTCTCCCGTATGCACCCGGACAGATGGGCGCGTCTGGTTTCGGAGTGGCTACCGACTGGTCGGCGTAACAGAGGCCGACCCAAAAAAAGGTGGCGCGACGAACTGGATGCGTTCGATAAAGAGTGGCCAGCAACATCACAGGATCGTGAACTTTGGAAAGAAAGAGGGGAGGCCGTTGCCCAGCAGTGGGACACTGTAGGCTGACAATAATAATAATAAAGTGTAGGAGCACTTATAACATGTAACACTTCCTAACGAAATGTAATAATTGACAACATTTGTTAGTAAATGTTTTTATGTTAGAAAATGTTTACAAACATTTTCTAACGGCGGTATGGGAGCACCATAAGTATTATCTACAACCCAAAAAACCTTTTCATTTATTTGTTTTTTTTTATGTCAATACTTTGACTACACAAGTTCTACTAATACTGAGCACGACACGACTAATCTGGGCTTGTAAAACCCTACAATCGACATGGTTCGATTGTTAATTAGTAAATATACGTGACAAACATTAATTTAATTAATCTGTAAGTAAAACGCCTAATCTGTTAATAAGGTAGGTGTGTATTGAAACGTGTAAAACGGATTTCTGAAAAAAAAACTAGATTAATATCAGTCCACCCGTTTGGACGATACGATGCCTCGGTCATACACACACCGACAGACTCTCTGAAATTTCAAACTTATAACACAGGTTCGGTTTATTTCGAAGTAACAAAAGACTAATTAAGAATAACATCCTAAAATCTGTACCTATTTTTTTTTATGAGAGAAGATAATTCTAAAGAAAGAGAAGATTTTGTAACGTAACTTACCAAATTCTATGCTTTGGCTTGTTTTGAGGAGATTCTCTGTCGACGGCTGCTCCGATTGCTCCCGGCTTTTGGATTTGAAAAGACCGAACTTGCTCGGGGCCATCTATAATAAAATCTTAAATTTAAAAAAAAAAACGCTTGTCAGAGGCCTTGGGAGGGCTCCGTATAAAATTTTGTTCGGGGGCTCTCAGCAAGGGTAACTTTTAAGCACGATGGCCTCGTGGCACGGAAGCCCCGTATAATACGTCAGATACGGCGGTTTAAGCTAAAAAGTAATCGGTTCCGACTTTGACTGTACAATAACAGTTAGCACGCATTCCATACTAATTCATTATAATGAGAACCCCGTACCAAAACCCGGAACACGCAAACTTTGTGACGTCGTAAACATTTTTGACTACGACTCCTTTAAATCATCGCATAAAACCTTTTTACTTGGAATTCAAAAAATTCTGACGCAGCTTATTGGAATGTGATTATGATAATGTAATTTATTTCAAAGCTTATGTTATACGGATTATTTTTGTTTTGATTAGAAAAAAGGTATTCAAACAATGAACGGTCACGTGACGTTGATAATAGAAATATTATTATTTTGAGATTTGAGAGGTACTTATTTTTAATTTGATTAAGTATTTTAATTTGATTTGATTATGTGATATTGACTTTAGCATACAACAAAAAGGAGCGTTATAAACTCTATTAAAATTGTAATAGCACTTGTCTTTATTAAGTATCTCTCGATCGTGGAAAAAACGAGACACAATAGATTTCTATTGTTATCGCGGTCGCATGTGACCGCTTGGGGCTTGAAGCATTAATTATTATTTATTGCCCACTACGTCAAAAGGCATCTTCAAAACCTTGATAGCAACCGTAGTTGTCCATGGCCTAACGTGATGTACTATCAGAGAATTTGATTCATAGGCAGATTAAGGACCTACGAAATTTGGTCACTTTATGTCAAATGATAAATCCAGCCGAGAAATTACGACTAAATTGACATAATTCGACCAAATGGCGCAGGTCCGTCAATTGCCTATTTTAATTTCTTCGATTGTACAACTACATCAAACGGTGACAGTAGAGGGCCTGCCTAAGTTTGGCTTGTATGTAATTTTTATTTGGTCTGATGCCTCAATAACTTCCCGAGCGGGGATCGAGTTGCTCGTTCGCCTTAATCGCTCGTGAATATCAGATAACATCAGACAAGCACTTTAGCTTTTAAAGTAACTTGATGCTGATAACAATACTTCATAACAAACGACCTTGATTGTATGAAGTAATGGATGTTAAAGCGTAAAAATGTTGTTTGGTTATTGTTAAAATAGTGCCAAGTCATATTTTATTGTTTTTTAAATTTAAATATAGAGGTACGAACGTATGTTTTATTAACCGACTTCAAAAAAGGAGGTTATCAATTCGACGCGTATGTATGTAATATTTCCAGAACTGTCCAGTTTTTGTATATGTTAATCTATAACAGCTTCTGAACTAGTGTGCCAAATTTCAAAAGTGTATGTATGGTATGTATGTTTTTATGTTTGTGCACGCATATCTCCGGAACCGCAAGTTCGATTTTAGTGATTCTTTTTTTATTGTACTAGGTATTGTTCAACTTAGGGAATACTGCAAGTTTCATCAAAATTGGTTCAGTAGTTTTTGAGATAGGGAATTTTAATTCTTAATTACGTACAAACATTTGAAGTCGGTTTTATCTTTTTAAAATACTATTATTTATTGTATGCTTAAACAATTGATTGTTGTTGTATTACTTGTAATAAAATAAATATAATTCAATATTTTTACTATTTTGTGCCATGTTTTAGTGTGCTACGATTTTCGTAGCAAGTGCTACGCGGGTGCTACGAATACGACTCCCTAGCTAAAAATATTCGTATGAATAGAATTTCATAAGTTTTCACTTATAATACCACAAGAGCTTCAAAATTATCGGGTATTTCCCGATATGTTCGTTGCAAACAAATGAAGGATTCAAGTTTTTCAGGTTAAAAAATCACGAGCGCGAAGCGCGAGTGATTTTTCCTGAAAAACTTGACGACTTTATTTGTTTGCAGGGAACCTTGAGGGAAATGCCAGATAATTTTGAAGCTCGTGTGGTATTCGGGGGATTATTTTTCCGTCCCAAATGTCGGCCAATAGAATTGCACCATTCGACGTCACGTGGTAACCAGAGAAAATTTTCAAAAAATTATCAGTATAATACCATGTAGGTTGTACCACGTGACGTCGAATGGTGCAATTCTATTGGTCGATATTTGGGTCGGAAAAATAATCATTATAATTTTTGCTTTATTTCTGCGATCGATATACAGGGTGTAACAAAAATAAGTGAAACTACTTTAGGGTGTGTATGTGTTCCTTGTAGAGAGTGCATTGGGAAAGTGCAGCGCTGAAAGACCAAATTTTTTTTTCACTTTTGTATGGGCAAACGCCCCAGCGTCACGTGTTTTCCCATACAAAAGTGAAAAAAAATGGGTCTTTCAGTGCTGCTACTTTCACAGTGAACTCTCTACAAGGAACACATACACACCCTAAAGTATTATCACTTATTTTTGTTACACCCTATATTTATTATAATATCTGAGGATCTTTGTAGGTTTATTAAGTATGATAAAAGTGTCTACCTCTAAAATAATAATCTGCAACAAGTCTGTTATTAAAATACTCCAAAGTCTTCAATATATTTCCATAGATTAAGGGCCTGTTTCACCGCTTCCTGATAGGGCTATCCACCACATAATTTGACAGATGGAGTATGGAAAATCTGTCAAATAACCCTATCGGGCACCTTATCAGGAAGCGGTGAAACAGGCCATAAGCATTGTTCTCTCTTTGCTTGATAAACCAATCATTAACTCATGAATATAATGTTTCTATAATCTAGTTTGATGTCACTATAATGACTTTCTCCTCTATTTTGTTATGGGAGTAAACCGTGTATTAACCTTTTGTAACCTTCGTTTCGTCTCGTCTTTGATTCCATAACGACAATGTTTTTTTGCATAATTTCGTTAAAATGAGTATTACGTTATTCGAGTGTAAGTAATAAGTATAATATTATTATGTAAGTATGGATATTTCTAGCCTCTGCTCTAGAGCCTAAACTAATTATGTTACATACTATGAAACTTTAAAGCTAAGAAAAAACAAGTCCAGAGAAACTTTTTAGGGTTCAGTACCCAAAGGGTAAAAACGGGACCCTATTACTAAGACTTCGATGTCTGTCCGTCTAGTCTGTCTGTCTGCCTGTCTCCAGGCTGTAACTCAATAACTGCTATCTAAGCTAGACTTGAAATTTTCACATATGTGTATTTCTGTTGCCGCTATAACAACAAATACTGAAAACAAAACAAAATAAAAAATTTAAGAGGGGCTCCCATACAACAAACGTTATTTTTTTGGCCTTTTTTGCTCGTAATCAATAATGGCAACTGCTTCCTAGCAGTTGCCATTATTGATTACTTGAAATCTTTATAAAGTCGTTATTTATATGTCTACTTTAATAATTAATAATATATACTCATATCAATATTTAATATTTAAATAAAATAAAAATTTAAGGGGGGCTCCCATACAACAAACGTTATTTTTTTGGCCTTTTTTGCTCGTAATCAATAATGGCAACTGCTTCCTAGCAGTTGCCATTATTGATTACTTGAAATCTTTATAAAGTCGTTATTTATATGTCTACTTTAATAATTAATAATATATACTCATATCAATATTTAATATCTAAATAAAATAAAAATTTAAGGGGGGCTCCCATACAACAAACGTTATTTTTTTGGCCTTTTTTGCTCGTAATCAATAATGGCAACTGCTTCCTAGCAGTTGCCATTATTGATTACTTGAAATCTTTATAAAGTCGTTATTTATATGTCTACTTTAATAATTAATAATATATACTCATATCAATATTTAATATTTAAATAAAATAAAAATTTAAGGGGGGCTCCCATACAACAAACGTTATTTTTTTGGCCTTTTTTGCTCGTAATCAATAATGGCAACTGCTTCCTAGCAGTTGCCATTATTGATTACTTGAAATCTTTATAAAGTCGTTATTTATATGTCTACTTTAATAATTAATAATATATACTCATATCAATATTTAATATTTAAATAAAATAAAAATTTAAGGGGGGCTCCCATACAAAAATACAATTTTTGACCTATTTTTCCTCTATAACGGTACGGAACCCTTCGTGTGACTCGCACTTGGCCGATTTTTTAACATCGTTACTTGTGAGTAATGAACTAATGAGTAATATATTTCTAAAACAAAACAACTTGTCCTTCAGATTACTTTCCTGTTTCATAAAATATTCAATATTAACCTGCTTACATGTGTTAGAGCCTTCAAAGTGGCCCTGACCGTCTTATCAGAATATTCTAAACGTTATTCACTTAGTACTGGTATTATAATAAAATAGTTCATAAGAGTGATTGTTAATTCGATTGTATGTTACTTTATTTCATTTACATTTCATTTGCGTCTCTTGGAGTAAAAGATGAGGAATGAATAAGGAAAATTAAGCACCTGATAATCAGCTAAACTAAAAAAGAGAGAACTTTTCAGAAAAATTCAAATTCTACTTTTTACTTAAATGAAAACACAATGAAGAGGTTTTGATAAAATAATGATTACTTATTACTGTGTACTAGTAGGATATGTTTACCGCAACGATTGGCTAAATAGTACAGTGCTTTAAACATGTAGGGATAACAAGTAGATAGAAACATCTAAATACATTTAAATTTTTAATGTAAATATATAAATTAAGCATGCAATAAATAATACAAAAGCTTACCATACAATATGCGCGCTTTGTCCAAATGTTTTTGTTCAGCTGATCCTCAATAAATTTTGAAAGCAATAATTTGGATTTTAAATCATTACACTGGATTCTTACTCGATTAGAAGAAGAGTATTGTTATTTACTAATATTCCACGCCTAGTTAAGTTTAATCGTCATTTAGTAAATATTTTAGGAAAATACATCAGGGGTACAATAATATCAAAATAATTCGATCGGCAATAGAGCTCCTATAGAAAAGACTGGTAAAAACACGCGTAGATACAAAAGATCGTTTTCAATACTGAGGTACAAAAATAAGAAAATGCACGGTGCATTCGACGTGCGTCGTCGATGTGGCGAAGAGCTCTGGTGCGCGCGCACTGTGTTTATTGCGATGGTCGATTCAGTACTTTCGATTCATTACCACAGATACTGAAATTCAGGGTTGCCACAATGAAAAATCTGTTTAGAGCTGTGGCAGAAGTGCAGAACCTTTTTTTCAACGATATATGGATCCCTCAGAACAGAGGCAAAATATTCAGTTTGACTTCTACTCTCTCACACAGCCTCACGCTAATTAGAGTGGCTTACTTCTTTCACTGACAGTGTTTTAGTCAATAAAATACTATCCTCAAACAGGTTTGAACCCTGAGGATTGATTGACGATGTATTATGGCAAAGCAGTTACCATACAACAAGTTAACAGCTACCATAAAAAGTTCGTAGGCTTTCTCACAGATGGCGTTAACATTAGAATATTTTTCAAAATATGTTTTTTCCATTTACGTGATATGTTATTAATTTATCGTGTTTGTAACAATTATTATTATTCAATTAATAGTACTTTGATATTTCTTATGAAGGTTTTTGACTCGTTACGTGATTTGTACCATATTATAACTTTGTACTTTTTATTTCGGGAAAATGGGCGGTTCCCGCGTGATAAACATCTAGTATATTATGTCAGTTCTTATTAGCATAGAGCCATAGACGAATCATACAGTAGATATTATTTTTATTTTCTCAAGGAATATAAATAAAACACAAAAATCATAGAACCATTCTGCATTTTAAATACATAACTACCAGATAACTACGTACATTTTGATTAATTTATTACTCTTAAAACTGAGAACCTCCTAAACTCGTATCACCCAGCCTGATAATAAGTTTAGGAGGTCAATAAAATGACTAGAATATTTCTAAAAGTGAAGATTACTTTTTACAAGGTTTTGTCATTTTAGAAAATAAAATTACATATTGATTAACTTAGGGAGTCGTTATCGTCAGTGGATTATTGGTACTCGATACTCCTGTAGGAGACATCTTCGTTTGACGGCAGCTCGAAGTAAGGGGTGTCCATTCGTCTTTTGCCATACCTGAAATGAGGAAAGATAATAAGTAATTGTCTAGTCTAGTCTTTTATTCGAACTTGATCTCGTGGAACAGACTTTGTAGCATAAATTCTGATTCCCTATTTAACACTTTTGAGAATTCACAAAGAATACTTGTTAGTGAGTGCTTACATCAATAAGAGGAACTCGAAGAGTAAAATTTTTAGTTTCTAAGGGCTCGGCCTAAGTGTAAACATGAGGGTATGTTGGGAAGTCTGTTGTCCTGCTTGTATGACTAGATATTAGGTAAAGTTCGACTACGAGACACGTAGTAATTAATACATTTACCCATCGCCACTTATCCCTTTCACTCGCACTAGGTCTCATTTCCACGGGTAGATCGTAATGATGTATGCGAATAATAGAAAAAAAAAGTGAAAGGCCTATCGATACCGAATTCTACGAACTTCTTCAACAGAATTATCACTTAAACTTTAAAGCTTCGTAGAGCCTGTTTCACCACTTCCTGATAAGTGCCGGATAGGCTATCCACAATTTAACTTGACAGATAGAGTATGGAGTATCTGTCAGATAAGTTGTGGATACCCTATCCTGCACTTATCAGGAAGTGGTGAAACGGGCCCTTGATATGCTATTCATATCACTCTTTACAACATTTTAACGTACCTTCCTCTGCCGTGTACAGAGTAGTAGTCTCTCAGCTCCTTGAGGTAATTGCTGAGGTCCTGCGGGTTGTGGAAGCGCTCCGGGCGGCGCGGGCGCTGGTACTGCGCCAGCGTCACGCTCGACAACATGGCGGACAGCAACAAGATGGCCGGCAGGAGGAGTCGCATGGCTGGAAAGAGATATAGTTGGTTCGCTGATGACGTTAGGCCGTGTTTCCACCTGCGAGACAACTGTCGCGAGAAGTGTCTGACAATCTGTCTGACAGCAGCTTGCAAGTGTAAAGGATTCCACAAACCTACGCGACCAAAGCGACTGCGAAGCGGTAGCGTCTACCGCGCGGCGGACGCTGCCTATGTAATCTTATGGCGCTGTGCACACCTGCACGACCGCGACGCGAAATGTTCGCGTCGGCAAGCGGAAAGTGCGCGTCAAGTTGTCAGACGCGTGTTTTGAAGTGTACATAACTAACATAACTAGACTTCTTTTTTAAAACCTTTTTTTTTATTATTTTCTACAACTCTTTAGTTTATGATTTTTTGATTTGTATACGTTTTGATAGATTGTGTCATGATATTAACGTTTGACGGTTCGCACCGTAGTCGCGCAGACCTGTGCACGGCCAGTTTCGCGTTGCAGACGCTCCCGTCACAGTATAGCAATATTAGGGATATATTGCTATACTGTGCTCCCGTATCGCGTACCGCGTCACCTGTCACTGACGCTTAGGTTTGTTTTAAGCTTAAACCCCGTAGCAAGTTCTGTCGCAACAATTTGTCAAGCGCTTCCTGCGAGTAGTTGCGACAGCATGTCTAAATATGTCTGCGAGGACTCGCGATAGATCTCGCTGCGGGTCACCGCAGATATACGGTCTAGTTTCGTATGGCATTTATCCGCGAGCTTCTCGCACGACATTTATTACAGCAATAAATTGAAGGAATTAGTATGAAATGTAAACAATATCGCAAGAAACTCACGCAAGACTTCCGCGAGTTTGCTTGCAGGTGGAAATACGGCCTTAGTTTAAATACTTGGTGGAACAAGTAGCGCCGCCTACATTGCGGTATCAAAATTGCTAAGTGCGTCGGTATACGGAGCTTAACAAAAAAAATCGGCCAAGTGCGAGTCGGACTCGCGCACGAAGGGTTCCGTACCGTTTTAGAGCAAAAATAGGCCAAAAATTTTGTTTTTTGTATGGGAGCCCCCCTTAAATTATTATTTTATTTAAATATTATTTTTAATTATTAAAGTACACATATAATTAAGGCTTTTGTGAAAATTTCAAGTGCCTACTTGTTGTCATCGTTGATACCGAGCAAAAAATGTTTGAAAAATTACGTTTGTTGTATGGGAGCCCCGCTTAAATATTTAATTTATTTTGTTTTCAGTATTTGTTGTTATAGCGGCAACAGAAATACATAATCTGTGAAAATTTCAACTCTCTAGCTATTCTTGAGTTACAGCCTGGAGACAGACGGACAGACAGACGGACAGACATCGAAGTCTCAGTAATAGGGTCCCGTTTTTACCCTTTGGGTACGGAACCCTAAAAAGTGGTAATACTTTAGAGTTTGAATAGGTTCCTTATACACAGTTCACTGTGAAAGTAGCTGCTCGCTAAAATAGTAACTTTTTTATGTATGGTAAAATTCATGTCGCTCGGCGCTTGTTTATACGAATCACAAAAAAAATATATTAATAGCTACATGAAATTTATTTTTAGTAATTTTTATCTCTAACAAAATAGTGATTGAACACACGTCACAGCAGAGATACTAACAGATTGCTTCATAACGCCTTTACACTAGCGTTATCACGTAATTATTTATTAATTTGGGATTGGTTTATCTAGAAATCGATACTGATGATGTTAGAAAAAGTAAACCAAATTGATATTTTCCCTGTCAATGTTTGTGCACGCGGGAACGAGCGGTATGGCTGCTACCGCGAGATCGCGAGCGATTTTATTGCGCCGCTATTTACATACAATCGCTTATGATTTCATTGTGTAGCGGCAAAACAGCTTGTTCGCGGCGAAGTGTAGCGGATCAAACAACGCGCAATCTTGAATATGTCTACGCAACATATTACGTCTACGAACGTCTACGTACGAAATTATGATAGTGGGGCTTCGGCCTCAATACAACCTCTCTGAAAGACCTTCCTTTGAGGCATATCCCACAAATGACAGAACCTCCTTTTTGGAAGTCCGTTAAAAAGTTAACTTAACAAAATATTTTAGAGTAAACAAAATCACCTAACCGTAGACCTAACCCTTTTGTTAAGCTTAGACGTAGTCGAATAAATTTTACCTATCTTTAGATCAAACCAGTTGTCAATAATGTGATAAGAATTATATTATTGATATTTAAGATTCGTTACACTGTACAAAGGTTACGGATCTCTTGAATATTCATTAATCGTGGTGTTATGAATAAAGAATAATTCAATTAAATGTAATTAAATACAATGCAATTATATTTAAGCTCGTTGAAGAATAACGACATCACCAGTACATTTTAATAAAAAATGCGTATAACGTATAAATTATAATGTTAGAGAATTATAATATTACGATTATTTTCAACCACTAAAGTTTTTGGTTGATGTGTAATGTGTAATCTATGGATAGTGTTAATTTGATATTTATCTACATCATAAACTAGAGTATTCATTACAGTAACGCTTTTTGTAGTGATTTCATTCAAAACAGGATAAGGACGGAGCCGTGTTTGATGCATTGGTAGACGGGATCAGAGGGTGACATCTTATAAGTAGCTATTGTATGTGTTTATTTTGCATGTTATGTTGATAGTCTTTTACTTCGGTAAACTATAGCTATGTCCACACTGTGCCTTTTTTTGTACATCAAAGGCATGCGCTATAGCGCTGCGTTATGACCAAATAAGCCGCACATATTCCACCCAGTAAAATATCACAAGAAATTAAAAAAAAAAGAACAAAGCGAAAGTTTTGGATACGGCCAGACCGCATGCGTCGCTGGCATGCCTCACGCGCGCTGTTGACTGCGATATAACGCATGCCCTTGATGAACAAAAAAGGCACAGTGTAGACTGTAGATAAAACTAATCTTATGCTAAATACTCACATACAGTTTTGCTCGATAGTTTTACTCGAAGTCGAACAAAAACCACTGTGTGGACCGCAAAACTCACAGCTCGAAGGCTCGCATCGAGCCGGCTTGACAAATTTTTTGACACTAGTTTTTATTGTTAGTAACTAATTTCCTGCGAACTGAAGTAAAAGAGCAATGCTGAATGTGTGGACGAAAGCCCGAGCCGTGATTTTTACTCTACGTGATTGCTCGATCGAGCAAAACCGTACTTATTTGAGTACTTAAACTTTTGCGCGGCCTATACTACACACGTTCACGTAGCTTCCGTTGTTAACTTTCTCGTAGATGTGCTACGAAGTGCTACGAGCCGCTACGAAGACGTAGACATTTTACAAAAAGCATAATTATTTTAGTTGCATTTTTTAAAATCTTATTCAAATTCTATCATACAAAGGGATTATTCAGCAAACTTTAATATAACACTAATATTCGCATTTTTAAGTACATGTGGAATATAGCACACAAAAAAACTGTGCCAATTTTTTAATTTATTTTTAGTTACCTAATACTTCCTTACTTTTCTTTGCCTAAACACTACTTACTACTAATATGACGTTATATTAATATGTAAATTATAGCAGTTTTCCATTTTTAATACATTTCAAACATTTAAAGCTGCTAAGTGACTTTACCACCTACTGTACTTACCGCATCAAAAGCTGTACCGCTATCTGTAAACGCATCATTTAAATTGACTTCAAGTACTTTATAATTTAAAACGATAATACATGAAAGCTCCGGCGTGTTTGAAAAGCTCTTCACTGAGCTTTGTTACTTATTTATTAGGTTATAAATAAAGCACAGAGCAAACTAATTTGGGTAATGTGTTTGATTAAGGAGAATTTTCTCGAGTAATTAAGCATTATGTAGAGCTTAAAGCTCCCAAATATTTAGAGACTTTAGTATGTGAAATTTTTATACATATACATATAAAACAATGGTCTATAGTCGATATAGCATTCGTACAATATTGTGAGTATTCCTTATGTTCTTAAATATTTTATTTATATTACGTCATAATCGTAAAATATGCAATACTTATAAGTTATAACATAATAATCTAACCTTTCTTTTATTATATATTTTATTCAATAATTTCAAATTACTAAACTACGAAATGGTATTAAAAAAGTCAAACTATGATCAAATTAGTTTATCGCGCGGGAACCGTACATTTTTCCGGGATAAAAAGTATCCTATGTCCTTTCCCGGGACTCAAAGTATCTCCATGCCAAATTTCAGCAAAATCGGTTCAGCGGATTGAGCGTGAAGATGGATGTGAAGAGGTAACAGACAGACAGACACATTTTCACATTTATAATATTTGTATAGATACTCTACGTATTACTGTAATATCACGCTAGACGGCAACACCGGCCGCGGCATAGACCGTAAACAAAAAGTAATGTTCGACGTTTGACAACATTTCTATCAATGATCTTATAATATGACGTGTGCAACATATCGACTTACATTTACTGCATGTGCTAGTGGCGCCCTCTGCTTCGATCTTTACCCAATATTCCCAATTGGTCAAAATAAAAAGTAATATTTGATAGAAAACGCAGTTACATCTTGTACGAATGTAGTTCATATCTTATAAGAGTTATAAGCTACATTAATATAGTAAGTAGATTAAAATAGCAGATCCAAGGTACCTTTGGCTCATGATAAGCCCATTGTGAAACAGTATAAGGTCAGTGTAATATCGCGGTGTGGGCAGCGTCTAGCCAATAACGTGTTGTTTCCCTCCCGATAAATCTATGACGAGAAAATTACAGCCTATAGTGATGCCAATATTTATGATTAACGATAACCACTTTATAGAGTACTAAATGACGCTCGAAACTCCATTGCACCAATATTCGCTTATTGCGAGAAATTCCTACATTTTTCCGGGACGAAAAAGATGATATCTCCATACCCCAGCAAAATCGGTTTGGGCGTGAAGTGGTAACAGACAGAAAGATACACTTTCGCATTTATAATAATATTTTTTCAATTTATTTTCTAAACGGTGCATTCAACTTAGTCGATATGGCAATACATAATCTAAAAATCTATAGTTAGAAAATAAATAGTTACCGAGGGACTGAATACTTTGTTTATATTTCTAGTTAATATTACGAAAAACCTACTTTGGCACCGATTCCGCGTTACGAACGAGCAGTTAGGCCGCTACATAACGAGATCACAAGCAATTATTGTATCATGTTACAGTTTATTTAAATAGCGGCGCGGTCGTAATACAATTCCCTGTGATCTCGTGACGTAGCGGCCAAACCGCTTTTTTTCGCGGACGCAAATAAATCGAGTCTATATTTCACACGTTTTGATATTCAACCTTGATTACGATCCTTACGTCTCATACCCTGTTGATAATGCCGAACATAGCAACAAAATTGAAGCTGTATATATTTTTCTTATTCATATTGCCTTTTGAAAACTAATCATAATAACTTTTTAGGTATATAACCTTTTTTAATATAAAATTCACACACATTTAAATTTTAGTAGCCTGATGCCTCCGTATGCTTGCGTGTACGATCAAATTCCAAAGTTCAATGTGAGAGAAAAATGTCTTCCTGATGCCGTGAAATCTTATTAAATTCTTTGCTTGTACAGTATTAGAAACTATAAATAATTTTACTACGATATTTTGCTTTTACTCTGGAGTATTTTAGTCATAGCTGCCGGAGACTAAGCCCTAAGTAATATAAATATTTACCTAAAATGGTCGAGTTAAGCAATGTTTTATTCTTGTCTGATACGTTGAAAGTACCCTTGACAGACAAGAACAAAACACTGTGAATTTAAAAACGTATCCATTGTTTAACTATTTCTGAAGTTAAAACTTCTTTTGTGGGATGGGTAAAAACTGTGAAACTCGCGTTAGGTTCTCGTGCTGATCGAAAAACCGTAAGGCGGTTGGAAAGTAGTGTTGTAACATCGAAATCGATTAATCGTACAATGTATGTTTTTTTTCGATTGTCGATATTTTTTAATCGATGAATTTAAAAAACCAATTTTTAAAAAATCGATTTTCAAAAAAAAATGTCTTAAAAAATTGTAAGGGTTTCGATTAAGTAATTAAAATAATCGATTTTTAAAAATCGATTTTCATTAAAAATGGGTTAAAAATTTAATCGATTGTAAGGGTAACGATTAAGTAATTAAAAAAATATATTTTTTAAAAATCGGTTTCATAAAAATTGGGTTAAGAAAAATAATGCACAACGTTAATAATCAAGTTTTCACTTCTGCCGGCACTCCCGGAGTGCAACCCGTCTTTTTATAAGAAGAGAAGTTAAAAAATGCGCAGTTTTTAAGAAATCATATCTAGGGTATAATTCTCTTTAAAAAGACCCTTGTAAGGCCGTGTTCACACCAAACTGACTATACGCCGCTGAATGTGAGCAGGCTCACTGTGAGCCCCAGTGTGAACGTAAGTGAACGTGAAAATATACGGTATCGAATGTCCGCGCCTACGCCTAGCGTAATGGTGTATAGTCAGTTAGGTGTGAACGAAAAAGTGAATTTGTATGGATATGTTGCGACATATCCATACAAATTCACTTTTTCGTTCAATTCAATCAAACGGCGGCGGCTTGAATCAGCTGTAGTGTTGAACGTTTCGAGCGAGCCGGGGGTCGCGGGTTCGAATCCCGCCGACGGAACAAAAAGTTTTCAATGTTCCCGGGTCTGGATGTATATTAAATATGTGTATGGTATAATGAAAATTTTAAATATATGTTTAGTATAAAAGTATTAAATATATTTCCATTGTCTGGTACCTGTAACACAAGTCCTTCAGGTACTTAGCACGGGGCCAGACTGACGTGGTGTGAAGCGTCCATAGATATTATATTATTATTATTTTTTTTTCCATACATATTCACTTTTTCGTTCACACCTAACGGACAATACGCCATTACGCTAGGCGTAGGCGCGGACATTCGATACCGTATAATATTTTGTATGATTTTCGTAACGTAATATTCTCTGTTTCTACTTCATATTGGTGTATTTTGATTCAAATATTTCTAAAGTGTCAACGGCAAATAAAGACAATTTTTGAAGTGAAAACTTCTTTAGCGGCGTTGAGCACTTGTGGGATGGGTAAAAACTGTGAAACTCGCGATAGATTTTCGTGTTGATCGAAAAACCATACAAAACGCGTAAGACAGTTGGAGAGTAGTGTTTTGTGTCGAACTCGAACTCAATTTGAAACTTGATCGAAACCTTGATCGAAACTTAATCAAAATTTGATCGAAACTTGATCGAAACTTGATCGCAACCTTGATCGAAACCTGATCGAAACTTGATCGAAACTTGATCGAAACCTTGATCGAAACCTTGATCGAAACTTGATCGAAATTTGATCGAAACCTTGATCGAAACTTGATCGAAACTTGATCGAAATTTTATCGAAACCTTGATCGAAACTTGATCGAAACTTGTTCAAAACTTGATCGAAACTTGATCGAAACTTGATCGAAACTTGTTCAAAACTTGATCGAAACTTGATCGAAACCTTGATCGAAACAACTTGATTGACAATTTTTAAAAAATCGATTTTCATAAAAAATGGGTTAAAAAAATGCACAACGTTAATAATCAAGTTTTCACTTCTGCCGGCACTCCCGGAGTGCAACCAGTCTTTTTTTGTGTGTCACGTCGTTTTGATTGTACTATAATCATCTTTATCGATAAAATATGTCTATTAGAATAGTACAATACATCACTAGTGTGGCTACGACTAGCTTGACTTAGTACTAACAATGGATGACCCATTCAGTCTCATCACTTCTGTTTACGCTATGTTCGTAAAATAGCTGATTTCCAATCCACCTACAAGAGAACTATGATCTAAATTAGGAAAATAGAAAGTAAGGGAAGATATAATGTTGTACAGTTCATATTGGCGCTATTTTTATAAGATAAGAAGTTTATTATATCGTATGATTATTTTTTTTGTATTTTATTGTTTTTAATGGCGAACACAAAATTGAACAGTAGTACCTAATTTTTTTGCATTAATTCAAATGAACACTCTATCGGGTCCAAAATATATTTGATCACCTTTTTTTATTTATTATAACTTGCTTAATTTTTATAGCCTTTATTTTGAACGATTTCTGGAAAACGTTATGTTACATTTATTAAGATTTAACTGCCGCACTCAGAAATACTACTAACTAAAATATATTCAGTAGTTTCTTACTTAACTGCAGTTAAATGAAGATTTTGACATAAGCCCCATCCATATATATCTGTCTAACTCTTCATTAACTTGAAGCTTAATTATCATTAAACTAGATAACGCCCGCAATTCCGTTGCGACAAAATTCGTTTATCGCTCGGGAACCGTACACTTTTACGGGATAAAAAGTATCCTATTTTCTTTCCCGGGACTCAAAGTATCTCCATGCCAAATTTCAGCCAAATCGGTTCAGCGGTTTGAGCGTGAAGAGGTAACAGACAGACAGACAGACACTCTTTCGCATTTATAATACATATAGGTAAGTATGGATATATGGAAGTATGGATGTCTCTGTGCCTCTTGTAACAATCGCATTGCAATGTTTTCATCCTAATCTAAATATCATAGAAACTTGTGTATAGTTTAATTTTATGCGCCGCCAACTTAGTGTAATTAGTGTTAAGTTTAAATCATGGTTAGTTCTGGAGTCAAAGATAAAATTAAACGCACTCGAAACTTTGAAGTCGTTTCCAAGTAAAATATTCTTCGCGCCTATTTTCTCACGTTTCTCGTTAAAGTGTTGCCACGCGTGAAAACAATATCCGACGTGTCTCGAATCTGCGTCTTTGATATGGCAACTATGATGAGATTAAAGACTCAAGCATTTCATAATTAAGTCACGTTTGGTCGCGATTTGATTAAAGGGCTAAAATTAAGAGCTAATTATATGTATAAAGCCAAGACCTTTTCTTTATCGCTTTTTTATTAGAATCGGCGATCAAAATGTATGGAATTGACATTTTGACAGCAGTCAAAGTCGACTTTATACTATCGAACGTCTAGTCAATTTCATACATTTTTGTTTGGGGAATCTATGAAGATGCGATAAAAATGACTTGGCTAGGGGCTCATGAGTACCCTGATTCTACGAGGGTTTTTTTCCAGATAAGTATTTTGTAAAACGCATGACCAGTAACATTTTTAATATAACATTCATGTAGTTTTATTCCTTATTCAATCCTGTCTTTTTTCTAATTAAACTCAGATGTTAATGTTGTTGATTTGACATAATATTATATTGGGATTTGGGAGTACTTGGTTAAGTGGTTAGGTTGAGCTTACGGCTGACTCCAGATATCCGAAAATATTCAAAGTGGGTAGAAATTAAGAATTTGAATGAAAATCGCAAAATATCTAAAAAAAATTGGCCAAGTGCGAGTTGGACTCGCACACGAAGGGTTCCGTTATAAAGCAAAAATAGGCCAAAAATTGTGTTTTTTGTATAGGAGCACCCCTTTATTTTTTACTAGCGACCCGCCCCGGCTTCGCACGGGTTTAAATATATAGCCACTGAAAAAATAATTAAAATCGATTCTGCAGTTTTGATTTATATTCATTATATTACTACCCGCATTGGTCTGTACCGCCGCAAAAGATACGTCTCACAGGAAATTAGAGCCTTTTGCAGGGTATAGGCAAATCAGTAGGGATCATTGGTATTCTTGGTATATGAGGTAATTCACCAGCTGTAGGGCCGGTAGCGAAGATTGCGTAGTAACGCACCCCCGCCTTAGTAGCGCCCACTTCGAAACGGGCGTAAATCGCAATTTTTAATTTGACCTTAACTTCTAAACCAAACGTCCAATTTTAATCATTCTAACACCAAATATTATCTACGCAAACTGAATTTAGTGATGAAGTAATTCATTTTGATAAGGATTATCAGTATGAGTAAAATTAATGCGTTTAAATGTAGTCCAAAAAATATCAAGATTTTTAAATAATAAAAAATGGCTGTCGCGCCTCACTTTACATAGATAGGTATATTGTGTCGCGGACATTTTTGTAGATATTTAGAAGATTTACATTTACTTAGAACATTGTACGGTTCTATCTTTTATAGTTTAGGCAGCGTACGCAAAATAAGTAACTTTTCTGGTTGATTTTTTTCACCTTGTATCAGAAAAACCCAAATATCTTACGGAACCCTATATTTTTCAAAATAAAAAGTAGCCTATGTTACTCGTAAATAATGTAGCCTTTGAATGCTGAAAGAATTTTTAAAATCGGTCCAGTAGTTTTTGAGCCTATTCATTACAATTAAACAAACAAACAAACAAAGTTTACCTCTTTATAATATTAATATAGATTTTATTTTTAATATTATAATTAAATATTAAAGTACACATAATTTAATAAAGGACTTTGTTAAAAATTCAAGTGCCTATGTATATGTATGATATTGAAGTGCATATGTATGATATCGAGCAAAAAGGCCAAAAAAATCACGTTTGTTGTATGGCAGCCCCCTGGCAGCCCCTCTTAAATATAAATATTATTTTTTTCTAGGTTAAGTCTAGCTATAGCGGCTCTTGAGTTACAGCCTGGAGACAGACAGACGGACAGACGGACGGACAACGAGTCTTAGTAATAGGGTTTTTACCCTTTGGGTACGGAACCCTAAATTGCCCTAAAGCAAAACTAAGTTTTTAAAAATTAAGTTTGCCACATTTTCCTGCATTTTTGCCTCCCGTTGATGTCTTTAAAAAAGGGTTTTGAGCAGTATTGATAAAAATACTTAATTATTGTAGACGCTAGCTTTTTATCTCAAAGTCTAAGAAAGTGATACTTTTCTAACTAATATAATACTTCATTGTACGTAACATACATAATACTAACTACCTCAAGAGGAATACTTAATGAAACCAGCCATTATGAATTCCTCTTTAGATTAAACTTTTCTTTATAATAAAGAGAACCATAATAAATTAACAATTATTTTTCAATATTTGCAGTTACTTCTATAATGTTTGCTTGATTGAATAGAAATATATGGTATCTACGTAATATCTCTAATCCCATTTACAGTTTTTCACGACACTACACGTAGAAGCTCTGGGGAACTCTACATTTCCCTGCAAAATCTCGTAAAAGTTTTATCGAAATCAGTACAGTAAAATCTATTTAAACTTAAAACTTTTTATTGTGTTAAAAATAAATAAGAAACATGAATCTTTTTCGCTATAATATATAGCATAAGATAAATATTATTTCACGGAAAAACATAACTAAAAACAAGCACGTAAAGCAATAATTTGTTTAAAATCTAAGAATGATTATGCAGATTGTATGTATTGTTGATGATAGTACCTAACTAATTATCAAACTAATTAAAAGTTACATCGCGTAAAAAGATGGAACCTTTGAATTTATAATTTTATTCTAGCACTGGGCTACCCTTAGGTCAGTGTGATAACTAGGTAGACTTTTATGGATGTGTGTGTATCCTTTGTATTGAGTTTACTGTATAACGGCGATGAAAGAAATTTGTTTGTGATTTGTATGGGCAAACGCCCCAGCGTCATGAATTTGCCCATAAAAAAGTTAAAAAAAGTTACTCTTTTAGCGGTATCTCTATTTCACTGGTAACTCTAAACAGGGGGCTTATACACGTCCTAAAATATTATCACTTTATTTTGTTACATCCTGTATAATCATAGTAAACATTGTACAATGTCGTCTGCTTAAGGACGAAGACAAACGAGCGTAATTTGTGAGTTGTGAGTCGCAGAATTTCGGTCGCGTAAATATCTTTTCATACAAATCATGACTCACAAAATTACGCTCGTGTGAATCGAACAGGACTTTTGTATGAAACTGAATGCAGCAGAATTTCTGCCCGCCGAAATTCTGCGACTCACAACTCACAAATTACGCTCGTTTGGCTTTGCACCTTTATGGAGGACATAATATTCTTTTGTGGAAAAATGATCGGTTTCCGTGGCATACTCGGCAAATCTCGGGCCTGGAGAAGTATTTAAGTAATTTATAAGGTCATTAACTTTGATTATCAGCGAATTAGAAAGTCGTAAAGAGTGAAAGTCTTGCTAATCCGTCAATTAGCAATCAAATGTTTGCACGCTTTGAAGAATACGTAAAGTCAAAAATAAACGTGATAGCTCGATTTTGTGCATGAGCAAAAGTAAGTAGTATCTTTTGGAAATAGGAACTATTTCGTTTATTCAAGTTTGACTATATCAAAAGTATAAAATAAAATTGTTGACAATTTAACAGTTCATAGTACAGAAAATATTATTCATTGTATTTTCAAAAGTCTAAAATGAGAAAATAGGAACGACTGCCAACGGATTAAGTTCCCCTATACTTTTTTGAGAATTTTAATGTTTTTAAGATAACAATAGACAAAAATAAACTTGACAGAATTATTCGCTTCGTAGACGCGGTGTAGGAGTGCGTTCCGTTATTGTACAGGAGACTCAACATAATTACTTGCACGGCTAAAGGATTTTTCCTTTTCTTTTTTTTCTTTATTTTCTTTAGAGTATAATAGTTTCTATTACTGGCATTCATTTTGTTGAGAGTTGTCCGCGACTCAAAGCCGCGTTAGTCTTTTTGATCAATTACAATTATATTATCAATTCGAAGTAAGCCTTTTATTTTATTTTTATTTTATTTATTTTATTTATTGGGAAAACTTACAGCAGATAACAATAGGGGTAATGATACATATTAAATAGCGACATGCCAATAACAAGTTTACGCTAATCATTTACTAATTAATAGAAGAATTATAGTAATAAAATGTTTTTTCCTTGTTTTGTACGTAATAAACTTAATTAAGGTTGTACAAACAAGCTCAAAGTACTGTACAAGTCATAAGTATGTAGGTATAACGTTTTTATATACAGTCGAAATTTTTCAACAATAAAAGTGTAAATAAGGGTAAATGAAAATGTAAAAAATATAAATCATTGGTTAATCAAAGTATTTCTTTGCTGGGAAGTAATTAACCAATTATTATTATACAATCGCAAGGTGCTTAAATTACTAACCTAACCCTTAAACATTTTTTTTAATTTGATATTGTTTCACTAAACATGTCATGTTCCGTCGAGGGAAGCGTCTTAAAATATAAATCACTTTTATAAAAAACCCAACAAAGGAAATTGCGGAAAGTTCCTCTTGTTGTATAGCCCTTTTGACGTAGCAAAGGGCGATTTTAAAGTGTATCGCAAAGGATTTCTTTGAAATATCCCTCTATATTATAAATTAGATTTAAATATTGTGTACGTAGATCTAGCCTTGCATAAACGGGCATTTTACTTAGACATTTATGATTTTCGAATAAAATTTATGAGAATAGGCATAACATTTTAGTAGCGTGAAATAAAGTAGTAGACTACAGGCCCACGTCGAAAATGGATGGGTCAAATGAACCACCTGGGAACGTATAAAGGACGATATTAGAGCATAAAATAATAAGATTTAGCACTATGCCGTCACTTGTAAGCTGTCCAACTGAGTGCTGGTGAGAATTCAAAAGTGCATGTAGGGTGAGTACATTTTGGTCATATGATCCTGTACGGCATTTTTACCATCGATAGACACATGAAAAATTATAAGAAAGCCCGCAGTGCCGTACAAAAATAATGCGCCAGCAAGTCGGTATTTTTATTTTATTTTCAGCCAATTTCCATGGTAAATTTGATCATTTGATTCAATACAGCATACGTTTCATACTGTTCGGATACGGCTTCGAATCAATTATTCCGTAACGCCGTACAAAAATAATGCGACAATAGAAAAAAATCGAGGGTTACAAACCCCCGTTTTTCAGGGGTCCGGGGGATCATCTGAACCAGTACGGCTTAAGTTCCAAACATTATTTTAGCACTCAAAAGTACTATTAAAAATATTGCCGTACATTTTCGTTAGTCCAAAGGTTAGTAGGAGAGAAAAAAAACTCAAGCAAATATCCATAGAACGAAAAGTAAGAAAAGTCCACACAACGAAATATATCGATTTTTTTCTAAAAAATAGTTGTTTCATTAGGGTTCCGTACCCAAAGGGTGAAAACGGTTACCTTTTACTAAGACTTCGATGTCAAGAACGGTTATAGCTAGAGATATGAAATTTTCAGAGATTATGTATTTCTATTGCTGCTATAACAACAAATACTAAAAACAAAATAAAATAAATATTTAAGGGGGGCTCCCATACAACACAACAAACGTGATTTTTTTTTCAATTTTTTGCTCGATATCAATAATGGCAACAGGTAGACATCTGAAATGTTCACAAAATACTCAATTTTATTTTTAGTTTAAAAATTAATAGTTAATTAGTTAGTAGTTTAGTTTAAAAATTAAAAAAAATTATAAATTATTAATTATTATCCCATACAAAAAAACACATAACACTCTATAATGGTACGGAACTTTGCTTACTCTGCATTAAAATGTACGGCATAATTTTTTCCTAATTTATTTATCTTAATACTATTTAAAACGAAGGAAATATGTAGAAAATTGCTTTATTTTATTAGTCTATGAATATTTTAAATTTCAGATTTTGTATTTCTGTTTATTTTTTTAGAACAGCTTCTTTTGAACGGCAATACTCTATATCAATTGTATTTTACAATATCATATTAAAAATAAAGTCGCCTATCAGAATCAAATAATTTTACAGCTTAAAAAATCAAGTATACCATGTAATTAAGATTATTATTTAAATGGACAAAAATTTTTGACGGCATTATTTTTAATAGTACTTTTGAGTGCTAAAATAATGTTTGTAACCGAAGCCGTACTGTTTCAGATGACCCCCCGGACCCCTGAAAAACAGGGGTTTGTAACCCTCGATTTTTTTCTATTGTCGCATTATTTTTGTACGGCGTTGCGGAATAATTGATTCCAAGCTGTATCCGAACAGTATAAAACGTATGCCGTATTGAATCAAATGACCAAATTTACCATGGAAATTGGCTGAAAATAAAATAAAAATACCGACTTGTTGGCGCATTATTTTTGTACGGCACTGCGGGCTTTCTTATTATTTTTCATGTGTCTATAGATGGTAAAAATGCCGTACAGGATCATATGACCAAAATGTACTCACCCTACATGCACTTTTGAATTCTCACCAGCACTCAGTTGGACAGCTTACAAGTGACGGCATAGTGCTAAATCTTATTATTTTATGCTCTAATATCGTCCTATATACGTCCTCAGATGGTTCATTTGACCCATCCATTTTCGACGTGGGCCTGTAGTCTATAGAGAGTGCCAGAAATAGAATAAAATATAATAATATTATGATTAATATTACATATTTCTTCTATATATGTATATTATAAAACAAAGTCGCTTTTTTCCCTCATGTCCCTTTGTTCCCTTGAATCTTTAAAACTACGCAACAGATTTTGATGTATTTTCAGTGTTAGCCCATTTATCGAGGAAGGCTATATTTTATCACGCTAAGTCTAATAGGAGCGAAGAAATAGAGGAAAATGTGGAAAAACGGGGGAAATTATTTGGTTTATCTTGCGAACTACTGGTGTAGTTTTTATGTTATTTGGCACAGATAAGAAGTAGACCACGTGAAGGATCATAGGCTATCGATTTTAATATTTTTTTCAGTGGCTATATATTTTATACCCGTGTGACGCCGGGGCGGGTCGCTAGTTAATATATAATTAATTTTCGTTCCACCCTTGTAGCTTGTACTTGGTCCATTGAGTTACGCGGGAAGCTACGAGTGCTACGGCGTAGAGTCTACGCCGTAGCACTCGCTCGCCGTAGTACATTACCGGTTTCGGTGACAGTGACCGATTTCATTGAAACCAGGCAGTTACGCAGGAATAATAATTTTATAGTGCCCAAGTATGTGCGCAGTACACAAGAGCACTCCCTATTCCTATACAAATCAAATCAACTCAAAATATTTTTATTCGGAGTAATTTTTTTACAAAAACTTTACCGAACGTCGATACTACGGTGCCTACCACTGGTTCGGGAACTAACCCGGCGAGAAAAACCAGCGTAAGAAACTCGCACGGGACCATCTTTGACTAAAAATATGGAAAATTACAATTTAAAACATATACAGTACATTACTGGTCTCCAACCTTTATTTCATGCGGACCACAAACATGTTTTGGTCTTGGTGTCGCGGGCCGCAACAAAATTTTTTTAGGTTAAAAAAATAACATTCTTCAAAATTACCGATTTAAAAGTGGAAAAATTTTAACGACTATCACGTAGACTTTACGTTATTTTGCCGGTGGGCGTGAATTTGAAAATTGTTTAACATCACGCGGGCCACAAATAAAGTCCCGCCGGGTCGCGGGTTGGGGATAGCGGCATTAATCTGACGCACCACTGGAATGCAATACATGCAAGTTCCGTAATAACGTCATCACCGAGCGCCTAGTTAATTTGACCGGGTTATATATAACAATATTATGACTTAGAGCTATTTACAATAGGAATTATAAAAAAATATTCTAGTAGCCTGTAAGAACCACCCTACTCTCAAGGTGTGTTGTCGTCGATGAAAACATTGATTTTTTAATAAGCTTTAGTACACAAACGTTATTTTACTACATTTTTAAATACTCTAAAATACTTAATTCTCACCCTTAATTCAGTACATTACGTACGTAATGTACAGTAAAGTAGAGTACGTATTTTAAAATATGTATTTACATAATTCCTATTTATCGCTTTATCGCTTTCCGGGAACGACGCAAAAGCGCATTGATATTTTCTTCGAACATTGTTCAATATATTATATACGTCATATTAAGTCTCTTTTGTCAATTTCCTTGTAGGTAATGTACACTGATAAATTGGTAATGAACTGAATTCGACATAACACGCATCTCATTTGGATTGGGTTTCGTATACAGTAATACATACCTTAAAGGTGTCGTTAATCATGTAAAAAAATAAAGTATTATCAAATAATGTTTTATTTTAGCTGTTACGTCACACAAGGTTTTCCAAGGGTCCATTCTAATGGTCTCAAGTTGTGTTTCCCAACCTGTGGTCCATAGGCCCTTGGGGATCCGCTAGTATATGTATGGGGATCCGCGGTGTCATCTCTGGACCATACATAACCGATTTTTTTGCTGTTTATTTTAATAATAAGGGGGTCCGTGAAAACTATGCTTGACTTTCTAGGCGCCCGTGGCTGAGAAAGGTTGGGAAAAACTGGTCTAAAAATAATAATATCTATGGACGCTTCACACCACGTCAGTCTGGCCAGTCTGGGGTCTTCCGTCCCACTGGGTTATGAGAGTAAAGGAATAGAGAGTGCTCTTGTGTACTGCGCACACGCTTGGGCACTATAAAATTACTCTTGCGTAACTGGCCTGGTTTCAATAAAACCGGCCACCGTCACCGAAACAGGGTTGGGATTAATTACTATTATGACCCAGCTGAAATATGAAAACTTTTTGTTCCGTCGGTGGGATTTAAGCCCACGACCCCTGGCTTGAGCGCTAACCACGCGCTCAACGACTGCGCCACAGAGGTCGTCAAAATGTCTGCCTGTTACCTCTTCACGCCCAATCCGCTGAACCGATTTTGCTGTTGGTATGGAGACACTTTGAGTCCCGGGAAAGGATAAAGGATACTTTTTATCCGAGAAAAATGTACGGTTTCCGTGCAGTGCGATGAACGAATTTTGGCGCAACGATTTTGTGGGCGATTGCTAGTTATAATAAAGCTGAACAGTTTATAAGTGTTTACGCGCTAATATCACGAACTACCGATTTGGTGTTATTAATTGGGACAGATAAAGTAGACAACTGGAACCACTTTCTACGGAAAAAGTACGGTTCCCGGGAAATTCTTTATTTACGCGTGTTTTATTTGGGCCACCATGCGGACGTTTTATATTATACCATGCGGGTTTGATATAATTTCCTTCCCCTTTTTAAAAATCAGTTTAAAAATGTTATGCTTTTGTACTTAAATTCTGGTTGTCTGTGACCGTACGTTTCCTTATATTCACGTGATTTATTTTTGATCAAATATAAACAGAGGTCTCGAGCGAGATTTCTCTACATAATTACATGAATGAATTGGAATTTTGAATTTCAGTAGAATAATATTTAACTGAGTCAATCTTCCTTAATTTTTTTTTAATGATGTAGACATGCTAATAATAATCAAGACGTGATTGGATGAATAAAGTTAGTAACATGAAAAAACTTCCCGTTTTTTCGCTTAAATGGAGGCTTTAGGGCCGGAAAAAATATTTGAAATAGAAAAACTATGGATCATATGTGTAGCCAGATATATTATCTAGGTTATGAAGTAGATAAATTACAAGTTTTATTAAAATAATTAAGGAAAAAATGAGTTATTGTCCGTATGTTACGAAATGTTACTTGTTCAATTCTTCCACTCACGTCTTCTTATGCCCTCTGACCAACCTCTATGCAGTTTAGCGGGCTGCTAGATTGAGATTTACATACTTTTACAATAAATACTTTAATTATTTATTTATAAAATAAGGAGACAAACGAGCCAACGGGTCGCCTGATAGAAATCAACTACAGTCGCCCATGTACTAAAAATAGCCTGTTTCCCTTCACGTGGTCTACTCTGATTCTGTGCTAATAATTTAAAAATTCCTCCTGTAGTTCGTGAGTTAAGCACTTTCAAATTTTCCTCGTTCTTTTTACATTTTCCTCTGTTTTTCGACGTTCCTATTGGTGTTAGCGTGATAATATTATAGTAATAGCCTGAGTGATAAATGGGCTATCTAACAGTGAAAGAATTTTTCAAATCGGACTTGAGATTAGCGTGTTCAAGCAAACAAACAAACGAACTCTATGCACCTAATTATAGTATATCAGATCATAATAATATTAAATCAGTAATTATACTAATTTGATTTTAATCAAAGAGATGTCACTGGATCAGGTAGCAAATAATTACTGTTTACGTTGGCAGATTATATGTTTAACTTGTAAGTAATTTCTCACATAGGTCATTGATATGCAGGCCTAACTTAACCATGGGAATGATAATATGACACTCGCAAAGGAAATCAAAATTATAGGGTGTTTTCCATGGCCTTAAAATGCATATAATATGTAGCACATATTTTTTTTAAAGCTGTTGCTGCTGTTAAACAAAATAGAATCGATTCGGATTTCGGACTCGGACTCTCAAGATGGTTCTACATATTTTAAGAAAATCAAATCAAAAATTTTTCGAACGTCGGCACTGTGGTGCCTACTGCCTACCACCGGTTCGGGAACTAACCCGGCGAGAAAAACCGGCATAAGAAACTCACACGGGGTCATCTTGTACCAAAAAGATGAAAAATTACTCTTATCTTCCCTAAAAATAATATAACAATGTTATGAATTGCAGCAATTAACAGTAAAAATATTTTTAGTATGGGGCCACCCTATTCCGAAGGTGTATTGTTGTCAATGAAATCATTAATTTTATAATAACACAAACGTTCTATTCCTACTTATTTTAATTGATTAATAGAGAGATTTAGAACCTTTTCTGGGATTCTATTGTATAGGCGGGTAGTTTCTATTTCCTTATGATCGTGGTCAAGAAGCCGACACTTTCCTGAGCTTAATCCGGCGATTGTACTGTCGGAGAAGTTAATTTATAGACAGATGGCGGACCTAAGTAATTTGGTCGACTTATGTAGCTAAACCCAGCCAACAGATCACGATTTATATTGAAATGACATAACCCGACCAACTGACGTAGGTCTGTTAAGTGCATATGAATCAATTTCTTCGATGGTACAATAAACAATTAATCAAATACAAAGTTTTGCAGTTTTGAACAATAAGTTTATTTAAACAGATACTTTTTGTTTGTTTGTTGGTTATAATATTATGAGCTGTTTTCTAATGTTCAAAATAATTGATTGCATCTTTTTTCGCGACACGATACATTCTCTGGCATCCCATAAAAGAGGTCCGAGTTTTCGACAGCAGATACACTTCCACATCTATACTAATATTATAATTGGGAAGAGTTTGTTTGTTTGTTTGTTTGTTTGAACGCGCTAATCTCAGGAACTACTGGTCGATTTGAAAAATTCTTTCAGTGTTAGATATTCCATTTATCGAGGAAGGCTATAGGCTATATTTTATCATGATAAGACTAATAGAAGCGAAGAAATAGAGGAAAATGTGAAAAAAACGGGGGAAATTATTTGAAAGGGCTTATTAGAACGTGCTAATCTCAGGAACTACTGGTTCGATTTGAAAAATTCTTTCAATGTTAGATAGCCCAGTTATCGAGAAAGGTTATAGGTTATATTTTATCACGCTAAGACTAATAGGGGCGAAGAAATTGAGGAAAATGTGGAAAAAACGGGGGAAATTATTTGAAAGGGCTCATCTCACGTACTACTGGCGCAATTTTTCTGTTATTTGGCACAGATAAGAAGTAGACCACGTGAAGGATTATAGGCTTTTTGTGAACTAATTTGTCTGTGAAACATCTAATTTACGCGGGCGAAGCCGCGCGGAACGTCTAGTTTATAATATTTTATATTAGTAACTATGGATTAAAGTGTTATAATTAAAGGACAGTAATTTATATATTATGTTTAAACTGATGTGGTTTGAGTTTTTCAAGTAACTTGTTGCATTTGCGGATTAGATGA
Organism: Polyommatus icarus; assembly: GCA_937595015.1. Taxonomy (NCBI): domain Eukaryota; kingdom Metazoa; phylum Arthropoda; class Insecta; order Lepidoptera; family Lycaenidae; genus Polyommatus; species Polyommatus icarus. The sequence goes on along the minus strand of OW569324.1, from coordinate 6,380,157 downwards.
AACAAGTATGGAATAATATTTTAACAACATCCCTATTTGGTATCAAATGTTTTTTTTTTGTTTTGGCTTCATGTTGACTCCTCAAGCATGGATATAAGTGAGGTAATCTATAATACCTATGTAAGTATTATTTTGTAACTAAATTTAATCGGACGAATAATTATTTTAATTAAAAGTACCTAAATTTTATTTTTATTGATGTGATATGGCACTGCTTATTATAATTATTATGATGCATTATTATTTTGGTCTATTTTAAACCTAAGTTATAGCTTACCGTGGGTATACCCACCCACATCTTTTTTAAATTCCAGTAATGAAGTTCATGCTTTTATAGTTATTTATAGAAATTATTAACTTGTAAACTTTTGTCGAAGTTATATTCACACTAAATAAAACGTGCTTTATTATTAGAAAATCATATAATAAAATTGATGTAAAAGCTCGAAAAGTCTGGCAGTGGGTTATAAACATGTTATTTTGAATGAAATGTTATTTTTAATACGCTTTTAATTAGCTGTATGTATGTAACGGAATCTTTGAGCACAATTTTTACCTATCTCCAGTAGTCTAATTAATTCGAAACTTTGCATACCTACGTTTTGAGAGATGCAATAATATTTTGTTAAATTAAAATAAAAAGCGTGTTTTTAGCTCTTTTAAACTATTATTTTTTATTATACATTGAAATTAATCGAATTGCGCCTGTATTACCTATACATTCTCAGTATCTCCCCAAGGTTGGTTGGTAAAGAATGCCACAATTGAGAAGGCATTAAGCCCATCTTTGTAAATTGCATAAAGTATAAATAAATAAACGAAATGTTTAAATTATAAAAAAAAAATAAGAAACGCAATTTGAAATAAGAGAAGTTAAGTTGCAAAACTTGACGTCATTACCACTACGATTAATCCTTCAACCCTTCCAAGTGGAGAGGTAAGAATCATTGTAATGGAGTTGTCGAACTTACCTGTGTCGTAGTTTTCAGCCGCGGCGGTCGACAGCGGGCAGGGAAGTGTTGCGGCCGCGGCGGGGAGCAAGCTTATATTGCTGCATATCGAGACCCGTCTAACAGGTGGGAGGACTATAGGTGGGATGGAGATGTGTTGCTTTATTTTTATTGATAAAAAATCTGTTTGGAAGCTAAAACGATGCCATGCCACAGTACGTCAAAGCGTACTTGAGCATCCACGTAGCATTCGTAGCTCCTGAAATGTCCATATAAGATCATATTATCTTTTAAACAGATTTAGATCTACATTTTTAATTTTGTTTGACAGCTAGTACCTACCTGTCGTTGTTTAAGTATGTATTAAAAATATGTGTGTTGATATGTAGCCACATATCAATCAATATCCATTAGCATCTTCTCGCACACTATTTGATATTTTTGGGATTCCATAATATATTTTCTTAAATATTGTTATTATTTTATGGTTGTAAATTTTTTAATTTTAAACATTGTTTAAAATTAAAAACTTTACAACCATAACCTGGATCGGGGCATAAACTCGTAGCTTTTAAATTTAAAACATTTAAGTACTCATTAATCATTAAATATATTTTCCACTCATTTATTTTGCATTTTCATGCTAACATTTTCGTCCTTGTCAAAGTAAAGATTTAACAGGTAGCGGCTCCACGGTCGCCGTGCGCGTTAGTCTGTAGTATGTACCGCGATTTTTGTAATTAAACCCTTCATACAGGCGGGCCGTCGGGAACGAGGTTGTAATTACTTGTGCATCGCATTACCACTCCGATACCTATGTCTTTTCACACGTGTAAAACATCTTCGGATATTTGTTAAGTGCTCCGCAGACGAGCCACGAGAAAACGCGACAGATCGCGTTGTCAGGGCTCGCACACTGAACTGCGAATTCGCAACGCATCACAAATATCTACGACAAAATTCATAATAAAAATTTCAATTTTATGCGGGAGCCCTGTTAAGACTTAAGTCCTACGTTATTGTACTATCAGAGAAGACGATTCATAGGCAGATAGCGGGCCTACGTGATTTGGTCGTGTTACGTCAAAACCAGTCAGCCAGATCACGACATAATATATTGAATTGACATAACTCGGCCAAATAATGTAGGTCCGTCAACTGCCTATGGATCAGTTCTTCGATGGTACATTTACTACTGGTATTACACTGTATATACGTCAATACATATTATGTAGCCAATGTCAAATATTAGCTTTATTTTTTAATAAAATCAAGTTATAATGGTAAAAATAAGCATTTTCAAAATTTCATCTTCGTTACTTATGTTGTATTTTTTTTTTGTTATGAGCCTTTAAAGTTGGATGGTCAAGTAGATTTTTTTAAATAAAATTTGTAAATATTTGTATACCATTCGATTAGTTATGCAATATTTTATAACAATTTTTCTTATAAAGCCACTTTTATATAAACACAATATTTATTTAACATAGCTGTCGAACAAAGTCTTACCACGATGCGTACAAACTCGCAGCGTGTGACGTCATTAGCGTGCTGACATTTTGTATGGAGCGTTTAGGGAAAGTTTATTTTATGTGATTTTCAAATTGTTATATTATATAATATCTTAAAGAGTTTTTAAGCTATCCTGGAGTAATTCTTTCGCCGATGTTTCTATTTTTGAGGGTTTTTAAATTACCAATAAGAAATTAAGAAATTAAAAAAAGCCCCAGCCAAACAACTTTAAAAAGTAATGAAATAATATTTATTAACTATGTTTATGTAACTCCTAAGTGTAAAGTAATATTTTAGTCCATAGTTGTTGACACGGTGTGTCGGGGGACCCAGTGGCGGATTTACCCTAAGGCCCAGTAGGCCCGGGCCTAGGGCGGCCAGATATAAAGGGCGGCAAATCGTGCAAAAAAAATTGTAATGGGTGCTTCTGCAGCCAAGTGAAGCTAGTGGCAATAGGCGTGACTCTGGACAGACGCTATATTGTGATAGTGAATAAATAGGTCTCAATATCTGAATCTCCATAATACGTAAATAAATAAAACGTACTGGAATCAAGTTTCATTATATTGTTGTTTTTTAACAAACGAAATTTTGGGAATTAAAGTTGTATGCACTGTGCAGTAAAGATGCGTGGTGGCTTCTCAGTTATTAAAATTTTGCGCGGGTTTTTGTACAACCAGTTTTTTGGTGAGATATATTATTCAAAGCTTCCAACCCTCATCTTTCATAATAATATATAAGAGGGCGAATAAAGAAAAAAATTAAACAGTCCTCTCTTCACACTGACGCCCGACTTTCATATGCCGGGTGAAAAAGGACGACGCAGAATCATTGTAAAGTTAGTTTTTTAGGGTTCCGTACCGTAAAAACGGGACCCTATTACTACTTCGATGTCTGACCGTTTGTCTGTCTGTCTCCAGGCTGTAACTCAAGAACGTTAATGGCTAAAGAGCTGAGATTATGTAAGTATTTCTGTTGCCACTATAACAACAAATACTTACTGAAAACAAAATACAAAACAACTGCAGGTACCTGAAAATATGTTCACAAAATACTCAACTGTGTTTTAAATACTTTAATAATTCATAATTTAATTTAATTTAAATTAATAGAATAGAATTTCTTTTGCGTTTTAAGGTTACTCCGTTTGGTTACATTGGCTCGTTTTGTTGCATTTAATATGTTTTTAAATATAGCCAGAATCGATGATTGCGCCATCTATAAATAGCTTGCTTTTCTACTCTCTGGCTTCAGGACTCAACAGTCTATCTGGACTGTTTTTAATGTTTTATTCAAATGTCCATAAATATTCTAAACTAGATTACGAAGCTAACGAGCTTTTGCCCGCGGCTTCGCTCACGTTTAGAAGTATTATTATATACAAACTTTCTTTCCCTATTTTAACCCCTAGAATTGATCAAAATCCTTCCTACGTTATAACATCTACCTGCACGCCAAATTTCAGCCCGATCCGTCCAGTGGTTTGCGTTGATAGATCACCATGTCAGTCAGTCACCTTTGAGTTTTATATATTTAGATACTTTTTGTTAAACAATTTTCGGAATCAACTAAAAATGGAATGGGCGCTGAGAAAGGCGCGGCACATGGCCTGGGGCCTACAGCGGCCAGGACTGCAAATCCGCCACTGGGGGGACCGCTAAACTACGATTTACTTTTTGCATTTGTATGTTGCGAAGTCGCTGATTGTCTCAATTCGGTTCGCTGTGAACTGACCCTTAAACCAGGGGTTCCCAAACTGTGCGCCGCTGTGGGGCGTGGAAAGGCAAGAGAGGCGCCGCGAGTTGATCCTTCATCATTATACATAACCACTAATATTATAAAATAAAATTATTATATGAATTATTAAACATAGCAGGCAGATGGTTAAATATTTGTTTATTATTATCTACTTGCTTAACGTAACTTTAATTACTATTATTAAGTGTGTTTATTTATGTATATTTTTTTAGAGCTAGGTAGAGTAGCGCGCCGTGACAAAATATGTACTTGTAAGTGCGCCGCAGGCTGAAAAAGATTGGGAACCCCTGCCTTCAACTATAATGTTATGCGAAATCAAACATCTACATTAGCGGTCCCCCGATACACCTTGACAACAATTATGGACTAAAATATTACTTTACACTTAGGAGTCATTTTAAACAGTGAAGTCAGTAAATATTATTTCATTATTTTGTCATGAAGTTGTATATTACACGCTGTATGTGCGCATGTAATGCTCGGTTCTCCTTTACTGTAATGCTTGTACTAATATGTATTCTGTGGCAATGCTCGATTCTGTAACGTTACATAAAACGCGAATGCTCTTGGTGGGAAAACGCCTCAACAGAGCGACCGGTCGCCAGTGCAGGATTTATGTTTTTTATGATAAACAAAATTTGCCAGTACTCTAGGATGCTGCCGCCCCTAAGCCGCGGCCTATACGGCCCATTTATAAATCCAGGGCTGCCGGTCGCAGCCACATGTAGCAAAACGTAAAGATCACATAAGAGCATGTAGGTTTGTTGCGGCCAAATATAGACTTTTTAAATTGTACTTGCTTTAGTTTAAGTTTTGTAAAAGAGCTGCTATTAATGTTTTCATTTTCTCATAATAATAAAAACAATTTCCCGCGTCAGAATAAATTGGATGGCATTATGCAACGTAGAGACAAGAAGTTTTTATATTTTTCTAATACAACTATCACCAATTTTTTCATGTCTATGTGCCCAGTGCTGCTGGTAGGCCACGTAGATATTTTAAGTAATCTCAATATTAATTAAATAATTTATAAGTACTAACATTTGTAATAAAATAATTATTGTATTTACTAACAACGTATGGACTCGCGTCTGAAATAAACATTTTATTTATTATTTATTATTTTTTTCTTATTTATCTATATATAGATTCTATATTATATTAGTTATATGATTTATAATATTACTATACCTGATTTAGGAAAATGTATTGTCATAAATTGTATGGGAATAATTGTAAAGTGATTGAGCTCACTGTTGTTATTTCAGACATTGTCATGGAGACATAGTACAATTTCTACACAATCCCAACTACAAATCAGTAAATGGGTGCAGCCGTTTCGAAGAAAGCAACATACATCCCAACACCAGAATTTTATAAAAAGGAGTTTCAAAATAATATGAAGTCTACGAATATTTTCACACAAAATATATGCATTTAAACATTTCACAGAACATAATGTTGAAATTTTTATACCAATCTAGACCTAAGCGGAGGGACGCCATTTAAAATTAATGAACTCGCATAAAGCCGACCAGATCCAGCAGGTTTTGGTTACATAATGACGTAATAGAAACAAATGTTCTGAAATATGATAAACAACAGGCGTAAATACTTTATGAATTAAGGAAACAGAGCTTTGAAAACATGCACTAGATTTATATATAATAAGGCAGAAAACCATTACTCCGATTTTGTAATTTAAATCCAACATTTACAATTTAGTCCGGAGCCTGTCAAACAGCAAGATAGTATTCTCACATACTTACGTCAAATCAGTTTTTGTTTGAAACCTCAACGTCAATTTTATGAGATTCACTCAGCAGTGCCGTAAATTAGGACTTTGCCCTGTGCTTACCCAGGTACAGGGTGTAGACTCTGGGGGGCGCAAGAATGACCATACCTGATACCAGGCTACGGCTATTATTTTATCAGTTTGCTCCCGGTGAGTTCCCGCAGCCCGCTGTACCTCTAGTGCTCGATTCCAACAATAAAATAAGCCTATAATATCTAAAAACCAAGGGCGCTGTAATAGGAGTCCGCACAGGGCGCAAAAAAGGCTATTTACGGCACTCAAAGACTACATTGAAATTTGAAACTACATCCAAACTGTATTGTACAGGGTTATTTAGCAGAATCGTCCTACTATAGTCCGCGCGGAACTAGTTGGCCGCGCCTTAGGTAGGGACGGGGGTGAGGGGGCGGGTTGCTTGCTGCTCGCAATGCACATGAGATTAGACAGTGACGACCAATCTTAAGATATCGGAACAATAATATTATTTAATTATTGAAAATAATAAATAAAAGACAATTGATCAGTTTTATATTCTAAACTATTGACATCGGCTTTCCGTTTTTTAAAAACGTATGCACTTTAAATATTATTTCCTTAGATTATCTTTTTATCGGCGGACTCATCTTGCTATTGCAATCTCTTGTGCTTTTTGTCTAAACTAGCCAGAACAGTCAAAATCAAGCGCCCCCGCCTCTCCGTCCCACCGCTCACATACCTAAGGCGCGGCCAACTAGTTCCGCACGGACTATAAGGGCCTTTACTCACGACGTTTTTTTTGCGCTCTATCGACACGCGTTTCATGCGCTCGTCTTCTGCGTATTTTTATCGCGGTTTGACAGATATACTCGTATAAAGTACGTTTCGGCTTCCTTCCGTTTGCTGAGCGTTCAACTTGTGTTTGTATCGATACAAACGAGCATAAAAATCGTCGTGTGGAAGGGCCCTTAGTACTTAATTGTAGCTAAAATATTAGAAGTAATAATTATTATGTTCGAATACCCTCGTGTCTCGAGAATTTATACTAAGGTAACAATCGGGTGACTAGTTCTATAATAACTCGGCTTGGCGGTTTATAAATATTTTCCAAATATTATGGTCTCATATTAAAACATTTTCATTCATAAGCCGCCTGACGATACAAACATAGATGTAAGTTGAATACCTACTAGAAGAGACATAAATCCAACAAATTAAAAATACAAAAGTGTGTCCGTTAGTTTGTCTGTTACCTCTTCACCCCCAAACCGATTGACTGATTTTGCTGAAATTTGTTATAGAGACACTTTGACTCCCGGGAAAGAACATGGGATCCTTTTTATCCCGGAAAATTTTACGGTTCTCGTGCGATAAACAAATTTTGGCGTAACGAAGTTGTGGGCGTCATCTAGTGCGTCATATTAAGGTCGTCCCCCGAGCAAACGACCTTGGCCATACATTTGCCGCGTTGCCGAGATCGCGCCAAAACCCTATTATTTTTACTTATCTTAGTTCAAAATTGTCCTAAAAAAAATTTAAAACGGCGAATATGTAGTTTATGATATTGTCGATCTATTGGCGTGAGTTTCAAATAAAAGTAATTTGTAAATGCTAAGGAGATGCTGAATGTATGCTCGAATTTTAACAAATTGGTATTACTTTGGAAGCTGATATCATGAGTATAATAAACAAAAATAGAAAATTTAAAACGGCAAAAGGAATGTTGATATACTGAAGATTATTGCTGTATTTTTATTATAACTTTGTAGCTTTCAGAGTTTATAAGGTTTTTACTTTTTACGGAATCTCCGGACGGAACGCCCTTAAGTGAGTAGAAAAACTTTCTTTACAGTACGTAATAATAATTATTAATTTAATAACAGCAGTTTGAATACATTGAAAAATTTGCATTTAAAAAATTTTATTATTTAAATGGTTTCTATAGGTCCCATATTCGTATTCTTCATCATGACAAATCACAATATTACGGTAAAATACAAGCTAATATGTCTTGGTCGCAGGATAGAGATTAATTAGGTCATTGACCTATAGCCTTGTCTCTTTCGATCGCCTACGAAAATACACTCACGTATCCAGTTTCTATGCACACATTATAATATGAGCCGAACGATGATATTGTTTGAAACCCCACTCTTTCCTATGACGATGCTTATTATTTTTAATGCTATATCTATTTCATCAATTTTATATCAATGTTTCTTTTGTTTATTTTCTTTTATAATGGCTAGGAATGCTCTGATGGTAGGCATTAAACGCCGGTGTGTGAAAGCGGACGCAGCAAAATGCTTGTGTTTCGAATAACGTTTTTTGTACTTTTTAAATCATCGCTTGCTAGCTATAATGAGCAGTATCGAGGTAAGTTTTTAAGAGTTTAGATGGTTTTTACATTTCAATGTAGCTTTATAGATTTGATAGGAGAGTGCCACCGAAGAGCAAATAGACTGAACTCAAAATCCCTAGTTACTAAAATCATAAGTGCCTATCTCTCTGTATAGGCGCCGGCAGAAATAATTTCCAAGGGGAGCAGATTTTTGAAGTGAAAACTTCTTTAGCGGCGTTGAGCACTTTTGTGGGATGGGTAAAAACTGTGAAACTCGCGTCAGATTCTCGTGCTGATCGAAAAACTTTGGAAAAACCGTAAGACGGTTGGAGAATAGTGTTGTGACATCGAAATTGATTAATCGAACAATCGATTTTTTTCCGATTGTCGATATTGTTTTTTCGATTGTTGGGTTTCCATGAATTAAAAAATTTTTTAAAAAATCGATTTTCACTAAATGTGGGTTAAAAATTTAATCGATTGTAAGGGTTTCCATTAAGTGATCAAATTAAAAATCAATTTTCATAAAAAATGGGTTAAAAAATTCTAAGGGTTTCGAATAATAAAAAAAATCGATTTTTAAAAAACGATTTTCATAAAAAAATGGATTAAAAATTAAATCGATTGTAAGGGTATTATATGTTTAAACACTTACGGATTTTGTCGCGGAGCACTTTTATTAATCCCGACGTTTCGGCTACTTTGCAGCCGATATTGCAGCCGATTTAATAAAAGTGCTCCGCGACAAAATCCGTAAGTGTTTAAACTTATAATATCATGAGTGATACTCGCGAAAACTTAAGAAATCATTACGATTGTAAGGGTTTCGATTAATTAAAAAAATCGATTTTTTAATAATCGATTTTCATAAAAAATGGGTTAAAAAATGCACAACGTTAATAATCAAGTTTTCACTTCTGCCAGCACTCCCAGAGTGCAACCTGTCTTTTTTTTCTTTCTTTTCTTTTTACTTTTTGCGAACAACCCGGAGTGCAACCCGTCTTTTTTTTCTTTCTTTTCTTTTTACTTTTTACAAACAACAGTGACAACAGAATACATTTAGTGTCGAAACATTACGAACTATCTTTGTACGGCATGGTGATATAGGGTTACAGACGGCTTTTTATTTCAATAATTCCTGTTGATTCCGAGATTCCCAAGGGGTGAAAGACTGCAAGTGCGCCACCTGGCACCGGCCGGTGAGAGAGACAGAGACTTCAGAGAGAGACAGAGAGACATGCCGGCGCCCATGTTTCTCTGTATGTCTGCTGCCTCTTCAGTCTTCACGCCAGCTCTAAGCCAATTTTAAAATATTTTTGAAATGGAGCTACAGTCTACACAGTACACTGCGTACATCTTGCAAAAACACTCAGGATAGTTAAAAATTACGAAAAACGAACGAGTTCCCGAGTGATTAATTAATTTCTAGGTTTAGTAGGTAGGTACTAGGTAGATATATGCCATTTTATTATTAACTAGCGACCCGCTCCGGCGTCGCACGGGTGTAAAATATAAAGCCACTGAAAAAAAATGCATATAGCTTCCTCAATAAATGGGCTATCTAACACTGAAAGAATTTTTCAAATCTGACCAGTAGTTCCAGAGATTAGCGCATTCAAGTTAGCCCTTTCAAATAATTTTCCCCGTTTTTACCACATTTTCCTCTATTTCTTCGCTCCTATTAGTCTTAGCGTGATAAAATATAGCCTATAACCTTCCTCGATAAATGGGCTATCTAACACTGAAAGAATCATCAAAATCCGTTGCGTAATTTTAAAGGTTAAAGGGAACAAAGGGACATGAGGGAAAAAAGCGACTTTGTTTTATAATATGTATAGATATAGATTATTGCAAAATTAGTTTTCCATGTTGATAACACTTATTAATTTTATAGTTCCACTACTGTCTTCGGATCGTTGGGAGAGTTACGTGTTCAACAACAAGGAGTTCATAATCCAGAATTTACCAGTTTCATGGGAGAATGCTCAGTTGTTGTGCCGGTAAGAACGTTACCTACTATTGTTACACCCTACATTCATTTGACTGGCTTTTAGGGTTTAGTACCCAAAGGTAAAAATGGGACCCTATTACTAAGATTTCGATGTCTGTCCGTCTGTCCGTCTGTGTAGACGGACAGACGGACAGACATCGAGCTATAGCGGTTCTTGAGTTACAGCCTGGAGACCCAGGCTGTAACTCAAGAACCGCTATAGCTAGACTTCTGAAATTTTTACAGATTGTTTATATCTGTTACCGCTATAACAACAAATACTAAAAACTAAATAAATTAAAATACATATACTATTAAAGTCCCACAACAAACGTGATTGGCCTTTTTTGCTCGATATTAATAATGACAACAGGTAGGCACTTGAAATTTTCACAAAAAGCCTTAAATAAAGGCGCTCTTTAATAATCCATACTAATATTATAAATGCGAAAGTGTGTCTGTCTGTCTGTCTGTCTGTTACCTCTTCACGCCCAAACCGCTGAACCGATTTTGCTGAAATTTGGCATGGAGATACCTTGAGTCCCGGGAAAGGACATAGGATACTTATTATCCCGGAAAAATGTACGGTTCCCGCGCGATAAACTAATTTTGGCGCAACGGAATTGCGGGCATCATCTAGTTAATAATAAAATTTAAATAAAATAAATAATTAAGGGGGACTCCCATACAAAAACATGACTGTTGACCTATTTTTTTTTTGCTCTATAACGGTACGGAACCCTTCGTGTGCGAGTCCGACTCGCACTTGCCCGATTATTGAAATCCATGCTTACATTTTATTTTTAAGAGCTAATATATTGCTGTCCCACTTCTGAGCAAAGGCCTCCCCCAAGGTTTTTCGCTTCTCTCGATCTAAATTCTAACGCCAACGTAGGCCAATCTTAAGCAATATTATAAATGCGAAAGTGTGTCTGTCCGTCTGTTAACTCTTCACACTCAAACCACTGAACCGATTTTGTTGAAATTTGGTGTGAAGATACTTTGAGTACCGGGAAAGGTGTAGGATACTTTTTACCCCTTAAAAATTTACGGTTCTCGCAACGGAGCTGCAGGCGTCAACTAGTATTAAAATAGGGGCTTACCTATACATGGTATTATAGATAAGCCCGTATTTTAATGTATTTTAATATAAGTTATGACGCTATGCTATATGGTAATTATTTAATTTGCCTTTCAGTGGCCACCACAACAGTTCGCTCGCCATTTTAGATTCGAAGGATAAAGCGGGATTTCTAGCGGAAGCGTTGTCAGAACTTCAGTTTAGTAAGTAACAAAAACATTTTTACTAAAACGATTACCACAGATTATGTAACAGTAATTACATAACTACTTTTATAGTATTTTAGGAATTAGGAGAACTGCTAAGGTAGACTTCGTGTTACGTGTATTTATACTACTTACTTATCCTTATTAGGGTCAGTTTACATTCAGATCGATGCCGCGATGCTATATTATGCGTTACTAATAAGGAGCCATTCAAAATTGGAAATTGGAATAGGCAATCCAACACCGCGGGAACAAGTCTGTCTATTCTATCTGTAACTTCTTGTGTCTTTTCTTCATTTAAAAATGCATCACTTTGCATCATTTCAAAAATCAGAATCCATCATACCTACTTGGATGTGAATTATTGTGATATTCTATGCCTTGTTTCGTTCTTGGGATATTTCTACCGTTATAATTGTATAAATTGTTATGTTATGACGCGGGCGATGAAGATAATATTTTTTCACGTTTTCGCGCTCATTTTCCCATCATTTATCTTACGCGGCAATAAAATCGCGTTATACCGAACAGAGTAAATTGGTAATTTATGGTTCGCAATATTCTTCTTTCTTAAAATAGACAGTTCATAGTTTGCTACTAAAAATTGAAATTATCAGTCCAAAAAGAGGAAAGGAAAAGTTTTTCTTCTACTATCGAAACGAGCGGTTAGAGCAGGGGTTCTCAAACTTATTTTGTCCACTGCCCACTCTGAGAACAAATTATGTTTTAGCGCCCCATTGTTTCAATTTATTTTGTCCCAAAAATGCATCCAGAAGTAGTTAGGTATTCGCCGGTTCTGGCTCACTGTCTCAATGTAGGGAAAAATGGGATTTTCGATGACCATTCGCCTAAAAAAAAAAAAAAAGGAAGTTTGGTGTCAAAATATAGGTTTTCAACTATGCCCGTTCGATATATGCAATCCGTTTTTACGTATTTGCACTTGTTTCAAAGTTAGCTTTTGTGTTTAACCCTCATTATCTACTATCACCATGCTCCATTGTTCCTTCATAATTACAATCGCTACTTATTGCATTGTTATGCTCGCCTCGGTGTCCTATTGTTCGATTATCGCTTACGTCACATTGCTTTCTTACAAGATTTTAAATATATATGAATGATAATTAACTAACTAATGAATTATTGCAAATTAAAAGTTCTTAATAATTAATTATGTAGGTCATCCAATCATTCGATGGACTTCATAAACACACGAAGACGCGGTGTTTAAACTGACACGTTTTGCTCGTCAGCGATATCCGACGAGTCATCGACCACCGCCGCCACGCCGCCGCCACGCTCGCCGCTCCACCCGCATCTCACGACTCGCGTCGAAACGCAAGTGTAAACACAAAGCTCGCAACACACAAGCGTGCCCTGCGAGTCGCGAGCCGCGCTGTGAGACGGGTTGCAAGCTCAAGTTTACACTCTCGGCTCGTAGCACGTCTCGCGGCTCGGCTCACGGCTCACGCGCGAATGTAAATTATGTATTACAAGATTTTAAATAAATAAAACTTGATAAATTTTTCATTACATGTATTTTATTTCATTAAAACATTTATTGCGCGCTCGAGTGTAAATCATGTATTACAAGATTTTAAATAAATAAAACTTGATAAATTTTTCATTACATTTCATTAAAACATGTATTGAACATACTGTACAATATTATATCATTACACAAAGTGTTGTTACTAAATAACTTTTGAAACTCTACTAAACTTTCCCCATTGAACTTATAATACAAATACATTAAACTATACTCTCCACAAACTGATGTGAAATCATTTTGTAATCTCCACGTGTTAAAATCCCATCTCCTGCAGTTTCGCCCCATAAAAACCTTGTGATATCGCATAGGGGCGCGCCCAAATGAGTCAAAGTATTGACCTATGCCATTTTCATTTATGTGTATTGCTATCCAGTGGGATCCAGGTTTATTATCAGGGTCCAAGTTGCTAATTATGTATGTAGGGGTTTGAACATATATAGGTAGACGATTCGCAGCGTATACATTATCTTCTAAACCTTTACAAATTCTTCCCAAATAATTACGGATCTCTATTGTGTTCATACTGTATTACTAATACTACCATTAAATGCTGCGTTATCTACAAATCCTATGATACATCTTTTGGGCATTTGCACCAGGGATATATTATGAGGCGTTTTTTCTTATCAGTGGGGAGTTGTAATATCGTAAACGTTATTCACAATTCTTGAGTCATCCCTTAACACAGAGGTACCCAAACTGTGCGCTGCGACGCCCTGATGCGTCGTAGAAAGGCAAGAGGGGCGCCGTGAGTCAATATTCCATCATTATTCGAAACCATAAATATTATAAAATTAAATTATAATATTAATTATAAAGCAGGTAGATGATTAAATATTTGTTTATTACTATTTACCTGTTTAACCTAACTATAATCATTAAATGTATTTATTTATGTATCTTTTTCTAATAGCTAGGTAGAGTAGGGTGCCGTGATAAAATAAGTATTTTACATCTGCATCGCAGGCTGAAACAGATTGGGAACCCCTGCCTTAATATCCATTTTAAAAAGCATACAATAGATAGTACGTTCACATTCTTTACTAAGTATTCCTGTGACTCGTTAAAAGGACCAGGATAACTTAATTGTTGGGGCATTAGATAAGATTGCCAAACCTCATTCCTAACTTTTCAAAATTTTTACTATATAAGCCCTGTAGTTTCTCACTGTAGATATCATTACTGTGCGAGCAAGTTAGTGGGTGAAGTCAGTGTTGTGATTAGATTAGTTAAACTCGTGTGTAACTTCTAAGTACATTTCAATGGAGGTAAGTTATTAAGTTTTATTTTATTTCTTTGTTTGATTTAATTTTGTGTTCATATAATATTTTAACTGATAGTTTCCATGAACAGTTATAAAAGATTAGTTTTCCATTGTTGCAGAATTCATTCAATTTAATTGACCAGGAAGAAAATACCTTTAAGCACTATTATTATCCACAATCCCCAACTGATGTGGAAAGTAATGATTGTATACATAACGAAAAACATACCTCTAAAAGGAAACGAAGTGAAAGTCTCGATGATTTTTTTGACACTGCACCAAAAAAACAGCAAAAGAAACAATCATCAATTGTTGCTAGAGCCAATGAGGATGGTGGAATGTGTTACATATCTACCAATACGGATGATGGAAAGACAGCATCCCATTTGATAAAAATCGAGATATATGATCTCAAAAAATTAGAAAAGATTCCTCAATCGGAACATTGGAAACATGCTTACTCTAGAACAAAGTACTATACAAACGAAAATAATAATATCTATAAATTAACCAAAGAGTCAATTTATAAAATAACAAAGGAAATTGCTGGAAAAAGTACTTGTAGGAAATATCAATATAATAATAAATAATAAATTATAAATAATAGATTATTATTATTATTATTAGATTTGTTTTAATTTTAACTTAACTGAATAGTTTAGTTTTACATTGTTGCAGAATTCATTCAATTTAATTGACCACGAAGAAAATACGTTTTAGCATTATTATAATCCACAATCCCCGACTGATGTGGGAAAGTAATGATTGTGTACATAACGAAAAACATACCACTAGAAGGAAACGAAGTGAAAGTCTTGATGAATTTTTGACACTGCACCAAAAAACAACAAAAGAAACAATCATCAAATGTTACAAGAGCCAATGGTGATGGTGGAATATGTTACATATCTACTAATACGGATGATGGAAAGACAGCACCCCATTTGATAAAAAATCGAGATATATGATCTCAAAAAATTAGAAAAGATTCCTCAATCAGAACATTGGAAACATGCTTACTCTAGGTCCTAGGACAAAGTACTATACAAACGAAAATAATAATATCTATAAATTAACAAAAGAGTCAATTTATAAAATAACGAAGGAAATTGCTGGAAAAAGTACTTGTGGGAAATATCAATATAATAAATAAAATATAATGAATTATAAAAATCAGATGTATAAATCTATCTATGTATAAATAATTCAAAGACATTTAACAAATCTACCACTTGAATTTTCAAATTCATACCACAAACATTATGGAGAACTCCAACGAAATATGTGTCAGCACTTTCTTCAACGATAACATGGATGTGGAGTTGGACAACTTGTGTGAAGAAGTTGAAAAATGCGAACTATATTTTGATCCGATCTACGATGAGGAGCTCATCAGTATTTGTGCTGCGGTTGAAACATCAATCAAGTAAGTTCACTCAAATAAATATGTCTATTTTTATCATAGTAGTAAATTATAGGTAATTTTATACTGTATGTACAATATTATAGATTTTACTCAACTTATTTTTATTTTTGTCTCACAGATAATCGCAAAACAATGATATTATGGAGAAACTTAAGTTAACAAAGCAAAATGTGAACTTAATCATGTGATTTTTGTTTCGCAGTCAATCAACACAACAAACTGGAGGAGCTCTAAAGCGAGTCGGCAGGGACAAAGACCAACCTGCAAAGAGGAGAAAATACACAGACTCTGATGCATCTACATCGAGAACTGTGGAGGTAGATCAAGTAACAGAAGACAATGATGGTGATCGGATTAATTGCAGTACATGTCAAGTTCTCATCAAAAAGCGGTATTTCTCTAATCATTTAAAAAGTAATAGGCATAAGAATAACCATTTGAAATTACATAGTACTTTAAAAAACGTGTCAATTGTCGAGTCAGCTTTCGGTCAGAGAATAATTAGTTATAAAATTAATGGTACAAATTGTGACGGGGTATTTCAAACACCAGATTTTTTTTTTAATTCGATAAAAAGTAATTTTTTATTTTTGATCGAAAATTCTATAAAACAACATAATGTGTTTAAAGTAAATTTTGTTTTGCAGGCTGACTTTGTTCAGCAAACGAAACAAATTTTTAATTCTTTTGATTTTCAAACTTGCAATTACATAATTAACAGATCAGATGATTTGAACATTTTCTTTTCATTGCTTTGTGACACATTAACAAACAAAATTAGCGCATTTGAAAAAAAAGATAGTGGTTGGAGTCTTAAGAATATTAAATGTTTAGATATGAATATTAATAAATTTAACCCATTACGTGGTACTTCATATATCGATTTACCACAAGATATAAGAGCAAAAAAAGCTGTAATCAATGTGAAAAATGCAGATAATTTATGTTTTAAATGGTCATTACTTTCTGCTTTGTATCCAACCAACAAAAATTCCGATCGCGTTAGTTCTTACAGTCAACATTCAAACAAACTAAAATTTGATAATCTAACTTTCCCCGTAAAGTTAACTGATATATCAAAAATAGAAAAATTAAACAACATTAGTATAAATGTGTTTGGGTTGGAATATAACACAAATAAAAAGTTGCATGATGTTATAGGTCCATTGTTCATAACAAAATGCCGTAAACCTATTCATGTAAATTTATTATTGATCTCAAGCGGAACAAATAATCATTATTGCTATATTAAAAACATATCGCGACTAGTAAGTAAACAACTTTCAAATCAGGAAGGATCTGTTCATATTTGTGATGGATGTTTGTTGCACTTTTCAACAAAAGAAAGATTATATAACCACCAAAAACATGATTGTTCACATATTAGTACGGAATTACCAACGGGGGATGCAACATTAAGAAATTGGTTGGGGCAGTTAGTACCAAACAATAAACTTAAGTTTGATAAGTTCAATAAAAAATTAAAAGTACCGTTTGTGGTTTATGCCGATTTTGAAGCATTTTTAAATCCGATCCATACTTGTTCAAATAATCCAGATAAATCTTATACAAATAATACTCATAAACATGATGTATACAGTTTCGGTTATTATGTAAAATATTCTTATGATGACAGATTGTCCAAATATGTCACTTATAGTGGACCTGACTGTGCTGAACAATTTATGAAATGTTTATATGAAGATATAAAAACTATTTGTAAAAAAAATTGCTTTCAAAGATCCCCTTTGCCTCTTTCACTTGAAGATGAAAATAAAATAATAAATGCTAAAACTTGTCATATATGTGAAAATGACTTAAATGGCGAATGCAGTCATGATTTCGATTGGCATACAGGTAGTTTCAGAGGTGTTGCTCATGAAAATTGCATGAAAAAATTTCGTGCACCACGTCATATACCAATATTTTTACATAATCTTAGTCATTATGATGCACATTTCATTGTCCATGCATTAAATTTTATTGAAGGGACCATTGAAATTATTCCACAGAATAAGGAGAGATACATTTCATTTTCGAAAAATATATTTGTAAATAATCAACAAATAAGTCTACGTTTCGTGGACTCATTAAAATTTTTACCATGTAACCTTGATCAATTAGCGAAAAATTTACATGAGGATCAATTTCATACGTTAAAAAGAAACTTTCCCTGTGATCAAGATTTTAAACGACTTAGACGAAAGGGTATTTATCCATATGAGTATATGACATCCTACGATAGCTTAAAGTTGACATCGCTTCCTAGTAAAGACCAATTTTATAGTTCATTAACCGATTCAAATATTTCCACTGAAGATTACACTCACGCCGAAGATGTTTGGCGCCATTTTAAATGTTACAATATGTCTGATTACTCGAACCTGTATTTAAAAACAGATGTTTTACTATTAACTGATATATTTGAAAACTTTAGAAATCTGTGTATTGAAACATATGATTTAGATCCAACACATTACTATACCGCCCCCGGTTTAAGTTGGGACGCCATGTTGAAATATACTAAAATCGAATTGGAATTACTGACAGACATTGACATGATTGCATTTATCAGAGCAGGTGTAAGGGGAGGTATATCTCAATGTAGTAACCGCTATGCAAAGGCAAATAACAGATTCATGGAAGAACATAATAAAAATTTACCCGAGTCCTATTTAACATACTTTGATGCAAATAATCTTTATGGTTGGGCCATGTCGCAGTATCTTCCTGTAGGTGATTTTAAGTGGGTAGATCTGGAAACTAACTTTGATGTACCAGATAATAGCGAATTCGGTTTTATTTTAGAAGTAGATTTACAATATCCAGATAAACTGCATGATTCACATTCAGACTTTCCGTTATGTCCTGAAAATATATGCATAGGTAATACTAAAGAGATTAAATTGGTTACAAATCTTAATAATAAAACTAAATACAAAATTCATTACAGGAATCTTAAACAATGCATAAAAATGGGGTTAAAATTAACTAAAGTTCACAGAATATTAAAGTTTAGACAGCTACCGTGGTTGCAAAAGTATATAGATTTAAATACTAAATTAAGGACGATTGCCAAATCAGATTTCGAAAAAGATTTTTATAAACTGATGAATAATTCAGTATTTGGCAAAACAATGGAAAATATTGAAAAAAGAGTTAATGTTAAATTATTAACACATTGGGATAATCATGGTAAAGTTTTAGGTGCACAAGATTTAATAGCAAAACCGGAATTTCATAGTTTGTCGATTTTTTCGGAAAACTTAGTGGCTGTCCAGTTACATAAAACCAAAATATTTCACAACAAACCAATTTATTTAGGATTTTGTATTTTAGATATTTCAAAAACTTTAATGTATGATTTCCACTACAATTACATGATAAATAAATTTAAAAATAATATAAAATTGTTGTATACAGATACTGATAGCTTAATATATCAAATATACACACAAAATTTCTATTATGATATTAAGCAGGATCTTCATAAATATTTTGATACATCTGATTATCCTTCTGATAATAGGTATGGGTATCCTCAAATAAATAAGAAAAAATTAGGTTTTTTCAAAGATGAAAACAATGGAAAAATAATGAAAGAATTTGTAGGGTTGAGATCAAAAATGTATGCGTTTGATGTAGACAATCATTTAACTGCCAAGGCAAAAGGAGTCAATAAATGTGTCACAAAAACAATGAATTTAGAAAATTATAAATCGTGTTTGTTTGATAAAAATATTCAATTATGCTCAATGTTAAGATTCAAATCAATCAAACATAGAATTTTCACCCAAAAAATAAATAAAACATGTTTATCATACAGTGATACTAAAAGATTTATTTTGCCTAATGATATAGACACTTTAGCTTGGGGTCATTATAAATTGAGAGAAGTTATGTGAAATAAAACCTTCTAAAAATATTGTGTTCGTATGTGATTTAAAACTGTATTTTTAAGCTTAGTCAATAAGATTAATATGTTTTCTTGTTATTTACTGTAAGATGTACTTTGTCATGTGGTAATTTTATATTAATGAACATTTGTTTTTCTTTTGTAAACTAGTTTGTAATACTTTGTTTCGAGTGGCTATACTTTTATATACTTTTTATGTATAATATTGTACTGAATGTTTAATTTTTCAAGTTTCATGGTATTATAACATAGTAAAATATAACAAAATCAAGATTTTCTTAAAAACGTCAAGTTTTAAATATTATGTTAGTTATACCTATATTCAATCAAAATTTTAATATATATTTAAAATTTATCTAAGCTTGTTTTATTATTTTCAAAAACCTTTACGGATAAACACGTGAAGATGTTTCATTTTATTCATCCTTTTACTGCCATTGTTGCTGGTCCAAGTGGTTGTGGGAAATCCGTTTTTGTAACAAACTTTATAAAACACATTAAATCAATTTGTAGTGTAAACTTTGCACGAATAATATGGTGTTTCGATGAAATGCAACCATTATATAATTTGCCAAATGTGAATTATTATCAAGGTATACCAGATCTTAGTATGTTTGATGGAAAAGAACCACAACTCCTTATACTTGATGATTTAATGAGAGAGTCTGATGGACGTGTTGTTGATATATTCACCAAAGGAAGTCACCACAGAAACCTGAGTGTGTTTTATATTTCTCAAAATTTGTTTCATCAAGGCAAAGGACAAAGAGATATATCATTGAATACAGGTTATATAATCTATTTTAAAAATCCCCGGGATAAAACTCAAATACGGTATTTAGCCCGACAAGTATCACCTGAAAATACTAAATTCATTGAAGATGCTTACAGAGATGCAACAAATGAACCCCATGGATATCTAATGGTGGATTTAAAACAAGATACCAATGACATGTGCCGAATGAAAACAAAAATTTTTCCTCTAGATAGTCATTGCATTGTTTATGTACCAACTAAAGAATATAAATATGCTAGGAATAAACAAATTCCAATCATTTATAAATAATGCATCAAAGCTTAAAGACGCACAAGGATTTGCTGCGTGCACTACATACATTAAAACCAAAATATATTAAAGCTCTTTTGAAATCTTGTGATGATGAAGAAATAAATTGCATTTGTGAGTGTATTCATAACGTTCTACAAGGTAAAGTACCACTCAAAGAAAAGGTGAAAAAAAAATTAAACAAATATAGAGATATTCTTCGAAAATTAGTAAGAAAAGGGACAAGCAAATTAAGAAAAAAAATTATAATTCAAAAAGGAGGTGCATTTCTACCCATAATTCTGGGTTCTATTTTGAGTGGATTGATAGATTACCTTGTCTAAGATGGAAAATGCCAAAAAAATGTTATTAATTGAACCAAGTCTTATTGAAAAGTTAAAACAACCTAGTAATGTGGAAAATCCTTTATCGAGGTTAGACACTGAAATGCAAAACATTTTGAAAAGTAATGTAGAAGATCGTAAAAAATGCATTTTATACCTACAAACACTGCAGAGATATTTGCATTTTACAGAAGAAGAACGTCAACCATACGAATTACCTTTACATTCTAATGTTCAGAGTGAACCTACAACTATTAATAAAAATCATGATACGAACCATAAAGAATCAGTTACTCCTTGGGCGTCAACTGAAGATGTAAGTGAACAAGATTTAACTGTTCATAATAATCCTATATACACACCGAGTCAAATATTAAGTTTAATACCTAAGACATATTCAAAAAAGGGTGAATTATTATTAAACTTAATTTCCATGAGTCAAAATAAAATTAATTGGAATGATTCCGGTACAGTAACTATAGATAATAAACAAATCCCCGGGAGTAACATTATTGACTTGATAAACGATTCTCTGAGACCTTTAAAAAGAAGTGATCCTATAGGATGGGAAACATTTGCTAAGGCACTAAAAGAAATTAAAATACCTCTTACTTACATTGGGAACCCAAAAAGAAGTGAATACATAAATAACCTTCATATAAAAGATATCGGGGAGTGTGCATCAACTGAAGAAGTGTTTCCGGCAACAACTGGTGGGGAAAAGTATATCAGGAAAGTTAGAAAAAAGTTAGACTGGGAAAAATGGACCCCTTATTAGAAATGCATAACATTTATTATGACCCATCACATCCTGCTGGTTATAGTGGTATTGATGGCCTTGCAAATGTAATGAAGGGTAAAATAAAAAAAAAAGATGTAAAAAAGTGGTTACAGTCACAAGAAACATATACATTACATAGACCCGTTCAAAGAAGGTTTTCTAGAAATAAGTATATTTTATCAAACTTCAATGAGTTGTGGCAGGTAGATTTAAGTGATATGAGAACTTATTCTAAATATAACGATGGTTTTAATTATATATTGTGTGTTATTGATGTTTTTTCTAAATATGCATATGCAAGACCCATGAAACTTAAAAATTCTGAAACCACTAAACTATGTTTTGAAAGTGTATTTCATGAAGCTAAAGTTACCCCAACACATATACAATCTGACAAAGGAACCGAGTTCATCTCGAAAGATGTGCAGCGGTTTTTCAAAAGCAAAAATATTAACTATTATACAACGAATAACCCTGATATTAAAGCAAGTATTGTTGAAAGGTTTCAGAGAACACTTAAAATGAAAATGTGGCGTTATTTTACTCATAACAATTGCTACAGATATATAGATATTTTACAAGATTTGATTTTCTCTTATAACCATAGTAAACACTCAAGTATCAAGATGGCTCCATGTGATGTGAATTCCAACAATATTATGACTGTTTGGAATAATCTATATAGTAGTGATAAAGTCAAATCATCACCAAATTGTCAAATACCTAAATTTCATGTGGGTGATTACGTTAGAATAACTAAATACAAACACATATTTCAAAAAGGCTATGAATCGAACTGGAGTGATGAAATATTTGTTATATCTTCAATTATAGATCGATCACCCTGGGTTGTGTATACATTGAAAGACTTACAAAATGAAGATATAACTGGTACTTTCTATGAAAAGGAGTTGCAAAAAGTATTTTATGACCCCTCTTCTAGTCATAAGATAGATAAAATAATTGGCACTCGATATTCAGGTAACAGAAAGCAAGCGTTAGTGAAGTGGAAAGGTTATCCAGATAAATTTAATAGTTGGGTTTTATTTTCTGATTTTAAAAAAATATGACTAAAGAAAGTTTTTATTTAACACTACTAAGTAATAGTTCCATTGAATATTTCCCCGATAATTTAACAACATTATTTTCAACAAAGCTACCGAAATCAATCAAACTGGAAGGAGAATGGTCTGTGGGGGTGGTTGAATTTCAGTATCCCTGTACAATGTTCACAGTACAAGAACATGAAAACGTTATTTACATTGCAAAACATATAGTAATGCCAAACGAAGAGAAACCATCTTTGGTTTATTATAAAACGCATATACCAGCAACAAGCTATGATGACATTAATCAAATCTTAACAGCACTGAATAGTATTAGAGAAAATATAAAGTTTCGTTATGATGAAATATCAAAGTTCGTGACGGTAACAGTGTTGGACAAAGCAATTTTATCAGTGAGATTATCAACCAGGTTATGTCTTCAGCTGGGCTTCGAACCAAATAGAAATTTAGTGGAAAAGGGTATTGGTAAATGTCCTGCAAACTTACACATGGGGTTGCCATCTCAGTTATTTGTTTATTGTGATATTGTTGAACCACAGATAGTTGGCGATGTTATGACATCATTATTAAGAATTATTCCACTTGATCCGTCTAAATACATTTATGGTGCTAATAAAATGCACACATTCTCACCACCTCACTACTTACCTGTAATGCGTAGGGAGTTTGATACTATCGAGATAGATATAAGATCAAGCACCGGACAAAAAATGCCATTCCAGTTTGGTACCGTGTGTATTAAACTTCACTTCCAAAAATTATAATCAGCTCTCATAGTAGTCATAAAATGATTTGTCCTTATGAACATTATTATTCCCATCAGGGTGGATCAGGAATCGGTGTTATATATAAAGGTGTGCCATATCAACGTGGACATGGTATCGGAAGCTTTTTGGGTGGGTTATTTAGATCAGTCTTACCGCTACTCTCTAGTGGTACTCGAGCCATTGGTAAAGAAGCGTTGAGTGCAGGTATCGGCCTTCTATCGGACATGGTTAGTTCACGCCCCCTGGAAGACTCTATTAAAACCCGTCTGAAAGAAGCAAGTGCGAACTTAAAAAGAAAAGCTGATTCTAAAGTCGATAAAATTAATATGTCTGGTTCAGGATATATAAAAAAACGCAAACTTCAATCAACACTCAGTCCAACTGTTACCTCAAAAGTGAGAACACTAAAAAAATCTAAAATCACTCCGAATAAAATAAAAGACATTTTTTCATAAACAAACAATGTCTTTTCTACATAGTCATTCCTGTGAGTGTATTAAGTCGGAGTTAGATTTATTTGCTTTACCATCAACGCAAACAAGCATAGAAAATGGAATGTGGGTTCATTATAAACCAATCTCATCCCTTGCTGATGATGGACCCATTGAGTTTCAAGTGTCAGGAACAGGTGATGACTACATAGACCTATCACATACATTGATACATGTAAAAACTAAAATACTAAGCGAAGATTCAACAAAATTGAGTACGTCTACAGTAGTGGCGCCGATTAATAATTGGCTGCATTCACTATTCAACCAGCTTGATGTTTATTTAAATCAAAAATTAGTGTCACCACCGAATAATACATATGCCTATCGTGCATATGTGGAAAACCTGTTGAACTACGCCTCAGCGGCTAAAAAGTCTCATCTTACGTGTGGGCTTTGGTATGAAGATACTGCTGGGGAAATGAATTCCACTGATGAAAAAAATGAGGGGTTCATTAAACGTCGAGAAATAGCGAGTGAGAGTAAAGAAATAGAAATGATTGGGCACTTACATGGTGATATATTTAATCAAGAAAAATTTCTCATCAATGGTGTTGAGATGTCCGTTAAATTAGTCCGTTCTAGAGAATCTTTTAATTTGATGTGTTCTACAGATTTAAAATTTAAAGTATGCATTACAGACGCTACTTTAATTGTTCGTAGAGCGAAAATTAATCCTTCAGTGTTACTCGCACATCAAAAAGTGTTGGCTTCTACTACAGCCAAATATCCAATCACTAGAGCTGAAGTTAAAGTGTTAACAATACCATCAGGGGTACAGGGTAAAACGCTTGATAATATATTCCTGGGGCAAGTACCTAAAAGATGTATCATAGGATTTGTAAATAACGCAGCATTTAATGGTAGCATTAGTAAGAATCCTTTTAATTTTCAAAATTATGGTATGAATTCATTTTGTTTATACATAGATGGGCAACAAGTGCCTTCAAAACCCCTACAACCATCCTTCAATGGTAATATGTTCACTTCAGCCTATCATACATTATTTTCCGGCACTGGTATACATTTCCTTAATGAAGGAAATGGGATATCAAGAGAAAAATATGCAAATGGTTATTGTCTATTAGCATTTGATTTAACCCCGGATTTATCATCAAACACGAGCAGTCATTGGAATCTAATAAGACATGGTAGTGTAAGGTTAGAGGTTCGATTTGATTCTAGTCTCTCTCAAACAATTAACTGTATTGTTTATGCAGAGTTTGATAATGTTATAGAAATAGATAAAAACCGTAATGTAACTGTAGACTATAGTAGCTAAGAAAAGTCACAATATTATGTATGATCTATTTGAGTTATAATGTGTAATAAGTGTGTGTGTAATTAGTATGTGGATATTTTGAAATAAAATTATTGTACCAAAGTTATGTTTCTTTTATTTATTCATTAATTATATTCATATGTAATACCCCATCTTAGTAAATACATAAAGCATACATAATGCGGATATGTAACATAAATACAAGATCCATAAACCAGGTCGGTTCTGTGATAATACAGTATGAACACAATAGAGATCCGTAATTATTTGGGAAGAATTTGTAAAGGTTTAGAAGATAATGTATACGCTGCGAATCGTCTACCTATATATGTTCAAACCCCTACATACATAATTAGCAACTTGGACCCTGATAATAAACCTGGATCCCACTGGATAGCAATACACATAAATGAAAATGGCATAGGTCAATACTTTGACTCATTTGGGCGCGCCCCTATGCGATATCACAAGGTTTTTATGGGGCGAAACTGCAGGAGATGGGATTTTAACACGTGGAGATTACAAAATGATTTCACATCAGTTTGTGGAGAGTATAGTTTAATGTATTTGTATTATAAGTTCAATGGGGAAAGTTTAGTAGAGTTTCAAAAGTTATTTAGTAACAACACTTTGTGTAATGATATAATATTGTACAGTATGTTCAATACATGTTTTAATGAAATGTAATGAAAAATTTATCAAGTTTTATTTATTTAAAATCTTGTAATACATGATTTACACTCGAGCGCGCAATAAATGTTTTAATGAAATAAAATACATGTAATGAAAAATTTATCAAGTTTTATTTATTTAAAATCTTGTAATACATAATTTACATTCGCGCGTGAGCCGTGAGCCGAGCCGCGAGACGTGCTACGAGCCGAGAGTGTAAACTTGAGCTTGCAACCCGTGTCACAGCGCGGCTCGCGACTCGCAGGGCACGCTTGTGTGTTGCGAGCTTTGTGTTTACACTTGCGTTTCGACGCGAGTCGTGAGATGCGGGTGGAGCGGCGAGCGTGGCGGCGGCGTGGCGGCGGTGGTCGATGACTCGTCGGATATCGCTGACGAGCAAAACGTGTCAGTTTAAACACCGCGTCTTCGTGTGTTTATGAAGTCCATCGAATGATTGGATGACCTACATAATTAATTATTAAGAACTTTTAATTTGCAATAATTCATTAGTTAGTTAATTATCATTCATATATATTTAAAATCTTGTAAGAAAGCAATGTGACGTAAGCGATAATCGAACAATAGGACACCGAGGCGAGCATAACAATGCAATAAGTAGCGATTGTAATTATGAAGGAACAATGGAGCATGGTGATAGTAGATAATGAGGGTTAAACACAAAAGCTAACTTTGAAACAAGTGCAAATACGTAAAAACGGATTGCATATATCGAACGGGCATAGTTGAAAACCTATATTTTGACACCAAACTTCCTTTTTTTTTTTTTTTTTTTTAGGCGAATGGTCATCGAAAATCCCATTTTTCCCTACATTGAGACAGTGAGCCAGAACCGGCGAATACCTAACTACTTCCAGATGAAATAAATCACCCCCAAGCCTCTACACAAGGCCCCTATTTTTTCCGGATCCCACACCGCCCAGGCCCCCCTTTAGACCTTCAGCGCCGACAAGGAGGCGTTATCGCCCACTTTGGGAAAGACTGGCTTAGAGGTTTTATTATTATATCGAATTGTAGCTCACTAGATGTTGTTGTTGCTGAAACGGGGAACCGTACATTTTTCTGCGATAAAAATTCCTTTCCCTTGGTCCACGACGTCCATATTTAGTATATCTTGCAACTTTGTTTTTGTAGAATTAAAACATTAACTATTTATTTTCTGTTATCCCAGCAGAATTGAACAGTAGATGTTGAATTTACTTAGGTACATGGTTTCAATTTCAATAATTGTGCCAGGTACCTATTAGGAACACGATACCTCATACAATATTAATACAAAGTTTGCAAATTCTCAAGTAATTACACATAACTAGATAATATTATTGTCGATTAATATCACGTCCTGTTGACTATGATACCCGACCAAATAACAATTTACATAATCCATCGTCTGCTTATGAGTTAATTTCTTTGATAGTACATACGATAGAAATACACACTTTCCTTCTCACTCGTCAGGTATAGACTCGGTGTGGGTGGGAGCGAGACGGGACTCGAGCGAGGACCCCGAGGGCTACCGCTGGAGTCATGGTGTTGAGCTGCGGCGGACGGCGGCCGATGTGCTGGCGAATGAGGACGAAGATGGAGGACAAAGGTTCCCTTTGGTATGTCTTAGTTTGAATTTAGAAGTGATACGTAATTGCAAATGGTCGTTGAAGAACAAGAATGAAAGAGGCGCAGCCACGGATTTATAAATGGCCTTTATTGACGGCGTAGGGGTGTCAACACCCATTTTTTTATTTATTTATTTAACTCAGGCATCTTGGTCCATATTATAAATACCTTATAGACTAACATACATACAATTATACTAAAAACTAACACTAACACTAATACACTAAACACGTATTGTCTGCGACGTGGGGCGCGACGTGTTCGGAAGTCGTCCTCGGAACCTCCTGTAGACTACTCCAATCGGCTAGAACTCCTCCTTCTCGAAGGTCGGTAGATGGTGCGTCCCTTGAGGCCCGACAAATAACGTACATGGGGCGGCTGAAATAAAGTTTCCTACTCCCATAAAAATATAAATTCGGCACTGAAAAGACGGACAGAAAGACGCCAGATATGGTTGCTGAACTGGATTGGAAAGAGTTCACATACATTGGTACGTCAGATTCCAGTGATACTGACGATCGCGACTGTATCAACGTGAACCATCAATAATTATAATGTGTCAACTTCGGCTCTTAAGTTAGGATTGATAGATATATTTTGTAGATATAACCAACATTATGTTTCCAGTGGTTGAACAGAACCCACGTACCAGTGCCTGATGCTGGTGCTGACTGCGTGGCGCTGGAGAGAGTCAGACACGACAAGCCCGTGTTCCTCGACCTGCCCTGCCTTATTGAGAGACCGTTCGCATGCGAGAGAGGTTAGTTCTTTCCCAAGTTACTTGAGCCAACAGCTAAAATTTCTTTACTTATATACCGGAAAGCGCTCTATTTACTACGTCTGTTTAACATGTTACATGGTCATCATAAAAAGACAGACTTGACTGACTAATTCAACTAGTTACTAGATGGTTACGACTTACGACATATCCTCCTAGTAAAGGACCTATCCTTTACATGCGCGCAGCTGAAGTAACAGCCTACTGCTCGCATGTAACCTTTGCACGCTGCTGACATCGCAGTAGACAGCTGTACTGCCGCGGTGAATTCGCCGAGTCGAGTTTTATTTATGGTGGGGAAAGGCAAGTGACGAGTGAAAAAAAAAATATTGTAGTAGGTAATTCCACATGCGAGCAACTGACCAACTCGCACATCTGATACATGAAAGTATCTCGTATGATGCAGTCACATTGTGCAAGTAGCTGCACCACAGTAACTGACGACCAGCTCGCAGGTCAGCTCGCACTTTTCCCGACCCAAAAAAAAAGTCAGCTCGCACTGTGTAACCCAGGCATAACTTACAGAGGCCCGTGTGGAGCGGCGAGTTGCGGAGCTGCAGAGCGTGCGGTGCCGCGGCGGACTGTACCGACTGTACGACGGCCGACTGGACTGGCACCAGGCCGCCGCATACTGCATCCTGCACGGCATGGCGTATGTACCTCTATACAGCATACTGATAGGATATGGGTCGATTGTGGTAGTTGGTCCGCTAAACAGACAAGGCGCATGAAAGCTTAAGATATTTTGTACGAAAAGATAAAATACCTTAATTTTTAAGGTATCCTTTTTTATCGCATCTGTAAATTAGTATTTACAAGGTAACATTTAAAAATATTATTAACTTATTAGTTTTTGTTTTTCTTTTTACAGCTTAGCGAATGTTGCATCAACCAAGTGCCTCAAGAAACTGGGACTGTCGATGCTAAAAGCGAGACCAAGTGAGTAACAACTTCCTAACTTCTATTGTACTTAAATAATTATTGTAATCGTAATTCGTCGAGGAGAGCGATACGCCAGCATCAACAGGCTTAGCATGGCCACAGTAGAAATGTGAAATAATTATTAGAAACGCTGACAGTTTTTGCGGACAAACTGACAGATTTCCTTTGTTAATCCATCACTTTACTTTACCGTAAGAATAAACCTTTCTATTGTGGCCATGATAAGCCTGCTGATAACGCTTCAAGTATAATTTAGCCAATGCAGTAGAAAGCTGGCTTCTATAAAAAACCAACCTAAATTTAGAGATTTCAATAAGTAAGTAATAACAAGAAACTACCTACTATAATAATTGATACAGCTGATAAAGGATTTTAGGTCAGTCGGACATGCTCTTACCACATTACCAGGTTTCTAATGTCACCCAGATTGTAAGTCAGCTACATTCATAAAGTATGTCCGACTTACCTAGAAAAGCTGGCTAGACTTTTTGTCGCCAGAACAGCTCTCAGTTTGGAACATACTAATCGTAAAGGTATAAGCCATATGGTCCATTTAGCCCATAAAGTATAAACGATGTCAATGGCTTCCTTTCTAGCCGTTTATAAGCTTAATCATGATTGAATTAGTAAGGTGCGAATTTAATAAATCTTTTTAGGCATTGAAAACGCTTGGATTGGCGCCAAAGGGGAACTAGGAGTTTGGTCTTGGATCGACAGTGGAGTAAACATTTTTACTCCACCTGCACTAAACGGGATTGCAAGTTGGCCACCAATGAGGTAAGAAGTGAATTTCAAGTAATTTATACCAAGTTTTCGTCAACCGCAAGACAGGCTGAGGCCACCATTTTTCTTTGAGTCTCCGTAGACCCTGTCGACTATCCAAACCAGTTTGGGAATAAATGGGTTATAACTTATAACTTAAATTTCTGCTGTCCCACTGAATAATGTTTCTTGTAAAACATTTTAAAATCTTTTTCAGGGAGGGGTCAACAATCAAACAAAATGGTTGCCTATTGCTGGACAGACACACGGCCAGGTCACCGGTGTTCCTGGAAGCGAGGTGTGAAAGGAGAATGCACTTTATTTGCTACCAAGGTATTCTGGAGATTTGTTTTATTTACACGTAAAAACGACATCTATAATCGGATAGACGTAGCAATATTCTTTTCATTTTCCATTTACATGAAGAGCTATCTAATATTATTTTCTGAGCTATTAATTATTTCAATTATGCGAATAGTTTTTTTTAATTTAATCCTTCGATTGGGGATTCTTGGAAATGCTTCTATTGTTGTCGCGATCATCGGTGCTCGTATGGGGCTTGAAGGATTAAAAAACATTTCACCATAGGAACTAAACAAAAGCCAATTCTACAAGCCCTAAGGCTTCTAGGGTAAATGACTAGTAGATTGTACAGTACTAGTCATTGGAAAAATCACAAAAACATCATATTTATTAATGTTGCTTTAAACTGACTGTTTTTCTTTAAAAACAGGCGTTCTTTTACTTTAAAAGGAAATTTTTAAAGCAACATTAATAAATAATATTGTGTTTTTATGCTGTTTCTAATGACTGGTACTGTCCAATCTACTAGTCATTTACCTTATATTATTATGGTATACTCAGGTATACTCAACAATATACTCTTTCAGGCATATCAGAGTCGACCACAACAGCGCCACCTAGCGACGACAACTACTACTACGTGTTGGTCCGCCAGCACTTCTACTGGCAGCACGCCCATGAGAACTGCCTGAAGATGAATGGAACCCTCGCCGCTATCGACAGCAACGACATTCTGATCCAACTGTTACTCGTTATGGGCGAAAATAAGGATGAACGTAAGTTGCTGAAGCGGAGTCGCGTTTAAAGTATCCCAGAAAAATACGATTGCTAGTTACTAAATTAGCAATATTACATTCATGCTCTTTTTATCTCAATTCTCTCTGTCTCAATAGCCTGTCGATGCCGGGCCGGGACACAAAAGCACGGCACGGCGCCGTATCGTGGGAATCCACGACGCGCGTCGTAAAAAACCACGACACGGCGCCGTACGGCGTCGTACGACGTCGTGCCGAGTTTTTGTGTCCCGGTCCTAAGTGTCGCCGCACACGGGCCACACGCGACAGTCACAAACGCCGTTTTAAGCTAGTCTATTGGTCGTAAACTGTAAAGTGAATCGTTGTGTTGTAGCTCGTGGCTGCCACCGGCGTCAAAAAATGTATGAAAACTATAGGAAATATGCCGGTAGCGGCGTTTTGTGGTTGTGGCCGGTGGCCATTGTGCGGGAGCCCTAAGATTTAATCATGGCAATTCCACGTGCTCTATGCCTGTGCAGTGTGCTACAGATGTTTCTATTAGGGACTATCTATTCAACAGTTCTTTTGGTTTTCTTACGTAAAAGCAAATAGGTACGCATAAAGGCTGTTTTTTTTTTTATTCTTTATTAGGGCAAAAAAACAATATCACAATAAAGTACTATTACAAACAGTCTTCCTCTATAAATATACAGTAATTGTGATATCCACATCATTTACCACATACTAAATATGTAAAATGTTCTTAAGTTTAATTATAAGTATTAGTTTATTAACAGGTTGAGATTTTAATTTAATGTATTGTTATTTTACATATTTAATTTTTGACATGTTTAAGCAAATAATTGAACTGTGAGAACTGAATTGACTGTTGAATACCTAGAATCTAGATTCTAGATAAATGACTATTAAAAACATCAGAAATCAGGCTTGAGACAAAACGATGATTTTTAATCTGAAAAACAATATTGAGATTGTGGTCTTATAAATTTATGTGTTGGTAGTAATATTCTATACATTTTGCCACTTCAGCTGTGGAGCACATTTGGATATCAGGACGCTTGAACATGACTAGAGATGCAGCCACCGACGAAGTATCATACTACTGGTACAACCCTACTAACGACAAAGTAATCCCAGATCCGAAAACAGTCAACCCTCGTACAAAATACGTAAGTAAAGATAATACTAGTGTATATGGTCCAAATCACGAGACAAGTCGCAAATACCTACAATATATCGCCTAGCGTCGTTGAGCCATAACGTAATTTAACCTTTTTTTACTATATTATAGGCATATTACCTATACATATAATATGAAAATATGACAATATTTCATATGCTTCCCCCTAGCGTAGGGAACGCTGTGACTTATCATAATATATTGATGTCCCCTGATACTCATCTAAAAAAATATCTATTCACCGATAGATGGCGCCATGGTTGGAAGAGGACTCCACCATGGATAACTCATGCCTCAATTTGGACAGACAGGACCATCTAAATGGCTTGGTGTACGGCCTGCCGTGTGACACCCCACAGTACTCCATCTGTATGATAGGTAAAGCACTTTTTAGAATATAAGATGATCGCATATATATAGCTTGCTAAGTTGCTACATATTATATTAATCTGTGGCATATATTTTGTCAGCACCATACAAATATGCGATCACTAGAGAGTAATATAACATAACTTTTGCCAAACATTTGATGAGACAGCCCTAGGCAGCGTTGCCAGACGTCCCGATTTTGGCGGGACATCCCGATTTTTTCATCAAAATTAAATGACCCGCGCGGGACATGCTCAGTCCCGCTTTTCGGGGAAAGGCAGAACCACGGCCGAACATACGTGCAGCGTGCTGAGAAAGAATGGTTCGAAATGAAGATAAGAGTGTGGGAGGTAGAGGGGTGGATTTTCTTTGGCTACTTTAGCTATCTATTGTCACGTAAACGTTTTTTTAACGCAAATAAAAAGATAAAATTATACGATTTTTTACTGTGTCCCGCTTTTGACTGAAGAATCCCGCTTTTTCACTCAAAAAGTTCCAAAGTCCCGACTTAGCACAAAAAATTTTCTGGCAACGCTGGCTCTAGGCTTACTTTACTTCTTCTTAGTTTTATGCATAAATACATCTGAATATTTCTTAGTATTGGCATTTTGATAATTATTATGTCCAATAAAAAAAATCAATACAATTTTGATGTCACCAATAATAAACTTACATCTTAATCCATGATTAAAATAAATTCTTTACAGAGAAACCTCCAAAAGCACAGCCTTCTGAAATCATGACATAGGAGTATCCATGGAGTATCAAGAAAATTATCTAGATTTGGTGTTAACAGCATAAAAAGTTCATTTTATAGGGGCATTATTATTTATCATGTTAATATCATGTTATGAATAAAAAATATAATCATAAAAATGTTTTATTTAAATTCTTCAAATACTCAGTTATCATATTTACACTATGCCTACATTAACAACTAATTAAACCATTTTTTAAACTGGTTTTCACAAACGAAAAAACATCATGTTACATAATATCCAAAATATCATAAACTTGAGAACACTCAAATTGTTTTTTAGGTGACAAATTATAATAATTTAACTGGTAGTTATATCTTTTTGGCTCAATATAAAGTAAGCAGAGACAAATATTCTGGGTCATCTAAGGATTGTTTATGAATCCAGACCTTCGCTGCCAGTTTCAAGTGATTTTTATGGGTGGTTGGAGATATGATAGCTTAAAGTTTAAACAATATTATAAGCTGTTGTCAGTTTATGATACTCTCATTAATCCTTTGATCGCGGATTCTTGGAAATCTATTGTTGTTGTGGCCGCTTGGGAGTTGAAGCGATAATTATTATAGATGAGCTTTGTATATATATAAAAATATTTACACAATAATTTATTTTTTTATTTATTTATTAAGGATATACCAACAACACATTGCGGCAACATTCATAATTAAAATCTACTACAGTTATGGTGAGATCTAACGCAATAGTCTATTACAGGTATATACAACTGAAACAAAGATTCTCCATAATACTTAAGATAAAAGAAAATTAAAACTTAAAAGTAAGATTCATGCTTAAAAATTAACCCTATTAATACGACTACTTAACTTACACAATCAGTTTACATACTTAATGATAATAACAAATGGTCAATAATAAAAGCTAATTCTAATGAAAGGTCATGTAGGATAAGAATAGGTTTTAACGTGTCAGCAAATAAATTAAATTAAAATTAAATTAAATCAAATAAAATTAAAATAAATTGAATTAAATTAAATCAAATTAAATCAAATAAAATTAAATACATTATTGGGATAGTCAAGCATTACATTTACAATAATTATTAGAGGACAACTTACATTTAACATTATTATTACCAAACTTTACAGCTACATTTAACATATTATATAGTTCTGGCAATCTACAAGTGTGCATCGCCTTGATTTGTAGTTGGAAATGTGAATAGACATTTTCGTGTGTATACCCAACGGAGCAGTCAGTAGTGAGCGAGCCATGTATGCGTGCATAGATATGGTCACTCACACGACTAAGGGCGACGCGCACTCGTAGATTGCAAGAACTATACAAAATACAGTTAATTATTATTAATCACAAAAGTCAAAATATACAATTCAAATCAATGTCAAACAGTTCTTTTTTATAGTTTGCAAGGGAATCATGGAAAATGCCAATGTCATAGTCAGCGTATTTACCTAGGTTGGTTCTTACGGGGATTGGTGTGAATTTTTTGGGACAACCCACTTTTTGCCACGTTTTGCCCAATTTCGATACTTCCTTTCCTCTCAAAAATCCTAGAACGTTTAGTACAGCAACAACTTTGCTCTTTTCTTAACTTAAATAATTTGTTAAATCCTCTGCAATCAGGTTTTCGCCCCGGCCATAGTACTTCCACAGCCTTAGTTAAAATTACTGATGACATTCGCCACGGTATGGATAACCAAAATTTAACTATTCTTATTCTTTTAGATTTTAGCAATGCTTTTAATACAGTTGATCATGACATTTTATTACTCCTTCTTAGATCACTCAATCTTTCCCCTGAGGCAGTTAAATGGTTCTGCAGCTTCCTTGGAGGACGCCGGCAGCGTGTTAAAATTGACAATAAATTTTCCTCGTGGTGTAATATATTTGCTGGCGTGCCCCAAGGTAGCGTGCTATCCCCTCTTCTATTTTCCATTTTCATAAACTCTGTTTCCCAAATAATATCCTCCTTCTATCACATGTATGCAGATGACTTACAAATTTATAGACAGGCCTTACTTTCCTCACTCTCTAACGTGATTGCTCAACTTAATTCTGACTTGTCAGAAATACTTAAGTGGAGCAATTACTACGGTCTAGAACTTAACCCGAAAGAAACCCAATGCATCATCATTGGTAGCAGGCAGCTGATTGCTAAAGTCGACTGGGCTAACTTACCTGAAATAAATCTTGACGGGTCTATCATTCCCTATAGCCCCTCCGTTCACAACCTCGGTATACACATTGACCGCACTCTTTCATGGAACACCCAAACTCAAGAACTCCGCAAGAAGCTGTTTGCTGCCACTGCCTCTCTCAGACGCCTCAGTTACTTCCTTCTTGTATCAACTAAAATCTCACTAGTTCACGCTCTTCTTTTTCCCATCTTAGACTACGCAGATGTCAGCTACAGTGACCTCAACGAACAACTTCTTTCTTCCCTAGAACACCTGCAAAATCTTTGCATCCGATTTATCTTCGGCCTACGAAAATATGATCACATATCTAACTACCGGACAGAGCTAAAGTGGCTACCTGTGAAGTTGCGTCGGAATACACACATTCTCCATCTTCTTTACAATATTTTATTTAATCCAAAATCTCCCGCTTACCTCAAACAAAACTTTACCTTTCTTGGACACAAACATCCTACACTTCGCTCTGCTAATAAACTAACTCTTGCCTTCCCTTCTCACAACACTAACTTCTATGACTCTTCCTTCATCGTCTCTGCTATCCGTCTGTGGAATGCTCTACCCGAAAGCATACAAAATTCCAAATCTATAAATACTTTCAAGAAAAGACTTAAGCAACACTACTTAGATCTATCTGCGAACTCTTAAAACTCTGAATTCTTTTATTTTCTTCTTCGTATCATTATATGTTTATTTTGTTTATTAATATAAATTGTATCCATTAATTTATTTATCTTATTAATAATTATATATTGTATCTCATTTTATCATTTCGTTATTTGTTATCTTTGTTTTTAATTAATATTTTCTGTTATTTGTTTTGTTAATTAAGTTTATGGTTGCCTGGAAGAAACTGCTTCCAGCAGTAAGGCCGCCATTTCAAACTGTTTTCATTCTTTGTAACTTTTGTAAACTGACTTTTTTAATTAGCGGTTTGAATAAAAAGTTTTTTATTTTTATTTTATTTTTTGTTTTTTGGTTGCCTAGGAAGACAACAGAGTATATGCATGTTGATGAGACCTAATATATTCGAACAGTCTAGTGTGCGATTAATTATTTTGTGAAGAGTGCAGAGGTCAGCTACTAGCCTATGTTGCTCGAGAGAGTGGATGTTAAAATGTTTCAGGCGTCTTTGGTAGTTAGTAGTTAATAATGTTATTTTATTAGTGTCTTTGTCTGATATGATGAAAAAGACAGTTGAATGTCAATGATAATAATAGTATTAGTATGGAGTAAATATTTTTAATAATAAAGGGCTACTAACAATAATAGTCCATTATTCACAAAAAATTACCTATGATTCTTACTCATAGTCAAGAAGTCTTTCCATTGCTTGTTAACATTAGTTAATTCTTCCACATTTTTACTTGCTTCCGTCAGGTTCTTTCGAAAAACTCTCAGGTGTTCCAAGTATAAGGTGAGGCTTCTATTTAGCGCTCTAACGGATTCCAACTCTTGTATACTCTCTGCATGTTTCTGAAATATTGCAGAAGATACATAAAAGATCAGACAGCTGTTGAATCAAACGAGGGACAGACAGACACACTTTCACATGTGTAGTAAGGATATTTATTAATTATGTATGTGTATAACTTACATCACGATCATCATCGCGTTTAGTCGATGTAAAAGATACATGGGACATGATGGACAGCTTCAAAACTTGTGTATTTTTAATCAAAAAATAATCGTGCACTTCGCAAGTTCAACAAAAATAAAAATTCGTTATGAATAATGAAAACATTTCAATTTCAAAACCAGTGTTGCCAACTGCTAGCCTTGCTGAGTAGCTAGATTATTGTTCAAAAGTTGCTAGATTGCCAGTTTTCGTTCCCCCAATAAGTTGCTAGAAGTAGCTAAATGTAACGGGCACTGTTTTGCCAACTGCTACCTCTACCAAGTGGCTAGATTGCTCCTAAAAAGTTGCTAGTTTTTGGCGCTAGAGTAGTTAGTAGAAAGTAGCTTAACGTATCTTTTAGTTGGTGACAAAAAGTAATCGGCCAAGTGCGAGTCGGACTCGCGCAAGAAGGGTACCGCTACGTAGGGTTCCGTACCGCTATAGAGCGAAAGTAGGCAAAAATTGTGTTTTTTGTGTGGGATCCCCCTTAAATATTTTTTTTATTTTATTATTAATTATTAAAGTACAAATAAAATTAAGGATTTCGTGCAAAGTTCAAGTGCCTACCTGGTACCTTTATTGACTACAAGCAAAAAAGGCCAAAAAAATACGTTTGTTGTATGGGAAATGAAATATTAACTTTATTTTATTTTTAGTACCTATATGTTGTTATAGCAGCAACAGAAATACACAATCTGTGAAAATTTCAGAAGTCTAGCTATAGCAGTTTTTGAGATACAGCCAAACAGACGACAGACATCGAAGTCTCAGTAATAGGGTCCCGTTTTTATTACCTTAAAAAAAGATAGACATTCTTTCCTTCAATTCTCGGTAAATACTTTACGAATCTCGAAAGATGAAAAGTAGCTAGAAAAAGTGGCTAAAATCTAGCTACAACTTTTTTTAAATTGTAGCTGCCTGATACCGAAAAATAGCTAGATCTAGCTACAAAGTAGCTAAGTTGGCAACACTGTTCAAAACAGACGTGTCTTCTTCTACCTAATAATAATAATGACATACGATTTAAAATGACATTCACCATTGCGGTTCTACACGATGGGCCAGCGTAGTTGGCCATCAGTCATCACGATGGGCTAGCGTAATGTCG